>JAZHEH010000437.1:4610000-5210000 GCA_036589455.1 Ateles fusciceps
TGACACAAAACTTTTTACAGAATCAAAACTGGATCCAAAATTCCTTAAAATGTCACTAAAACAGTTAAGTGAGAGAAAAAAAAAAATCAATCCTGCCTTTTTGGATGAAGAAAGTACTGTACATAGACTCATTCACTGGTCCAACCAACTTTATAGCAATGATTCTCATCTTTTCTTCAAAGGTGATAAAACATTAAAGGTACTATTTGTGTTTTAAATGTATACAGGGCAATTTTAATCACCTTTCAATATTTTAAAGGTTAGTATACATCAACAGAAATCCTCGGGAGTGCCTTAAAAACCTGAATTGCAGCTGGGCACGATGGTTTATGCCTGTAATCCCAGCACTTAGGGAGACCAAAGCAGGAGGAACACAGAATCCATGAATCTGAGGCCAATGTGGGCAACACAATGAGACCCCACGTCTACAAAAAATTTAAAAATTATGCTGGACATAATTTTTAGTCCAGCATAATTTTTAGTGGTACACGCCTATAGTCACAGCTACTTGGGAGGCTGATGTAGAGTATCGCTTTTCGGCCTTGGAGGTTGAGGCTGCAGTGGGCATGACTGTGCCACTGTACTCCACCCCGGAGTGACAAAGCAAGACCTTGTCTGAAAAAAAAAAAAAAAGAAAGAAAGAAGAAAAAGAAAAACAAAAAATCTGAATTGCGGATATCAACAAGTAGAGGTAGACAGCCCATTGTTACAGGGTCCCCAGGCTCCATGAAGCCACTGAGAAGCCTCAAGATGCTCTAAAAGGAAGCATAGCACCATGTAAGACAGAAGGCATGAGAATACAATGCTTCAGTCAAGAGTAGAAGAAATGGGTAAACAGCAGATGGAAGACATGAGTTTGGGGTGAAGAAGAGCAAAGACCAAAATAACACACACACACACACACACACACACACACACACACACACACACACACACAATTTAGGGACAAAATCTCTTTAAAAAACAAAGAACTCTGCTGAGCTGCAAAGGAGTTGCAAGTTCTACCTGAAACCAGCAAGTCTAAAAGGTTCTTGACCTTATTTCTCTAAACGCTTACTATTTCTTGAGTTATTGGCTTGACCAGACAAGCACAAAAAACTGTAACCATAAAAATCAAGGTCCTAAAGGCCTGACCTTTAAACTAAATCAAGAGTTTTGATCTGAAATACCAAGAAAGGGTTACTGAGTCCCTCAACACATACAAAAAATAATTTGAAACAAATTCATTTCTATGATGGCAAAGTTTACTTAGACATTTGCATTGAGAGGGTATTACAAGACATAATTTGCTTAACACAGAGCCTAGTACAAAATGTTAGCTGCTCCTGCTGTTTCTTCCATTATCATTTCTGACTGAAAGAAAAACTGTTAAAGGGACTCATAAAAAGGAATTTGAAGATGCAGAACTGCTGTTATTACAACTGCCACTATTTGTGATCAGTACCACTTTGGATGAAGAGATCAAAGGTGAATCCAAATATCAATCATTATACCCCATTAAAAAATAAGCACTGAAAGACATTCAAAATAAATCTCATAACTAACTCATTACAACACCTGGACATAACTAAAGTTCATGTATAAACTGTTCTGTATTTCATATTTGCTGTAAAAATAATGTGAAGCATGGCATCTATCAAAATCCTGGTTTCTCAACTTCTCCCAATTGCATTTAGAATTACCTTTATCCCACCCAAGTGACGTATCAAAAATACCTACGAAAAGTATAATTAAGGTACCACAGTCCAGGGGAGCACTTCTTCTTTTGACCTCTTCCAGAATTTTGACTCTCTTTTTTTTTTTTGAGACAGAGTCTCACTATGTTGCTTAGGCTGGAATGCAGTGGCTATTCAGACACGATCATGGTGCACTACAGCCTCAAACTCCTGGATTCAAGTGATCCTTCTGTCTCAGCCTTCCCAGTAGCTGGGACTATAGGAACAAGCTACTGCACCCAGCTAATTCCATTCAATTTTACAATTAATCATCTACTGCTTTGAAGTGTCAACTCTGATACTGCTATTCTACCGTTCACATTTTTATTTTCTGAACTTCATAGTAAACTTACCCTTAAGAATAAGGCCTATGACTTAACTTTTTGCACTTCCAGGTATTTAGTACAAAGTAGGTACTGTGTGATTGACTAAAGATGCTATAATATTATACAAAACCAGAGACCAACTGTTCACAATCTTTCTCACCCAAACACATAAAAGACAGAAACAAGGCCAGACGCGGTGGCTCACGCCTATAATCCCAGCACTTTGGGAGGCCGAGGTGGGTGGATCACCTGAGGTCAGGAGTTCAAGACCAGCCTGAACAACATGGAGAAACCCCATCTCTACTAAAAATACAAAATTAGCTGGGCGTGGTAGCACATGCCTGTAATCCTAGCTACTTGGGAGGCTGAGGCAGAGGAATCACTTGAACCCGGGAGGCGGAGGTTGTGGTGAGCTGAGATCACGCCATTGCACTCCAGCCTGGGCAACAAGAGTGAAACTCCATCTCCAAAAAAAAAAAAAAGATACAATTCTGTGTCACTATGGTACTGATTCTAATATGACGTGTATAGCCCACCATCTCACACCCTAGCATGTTAGGATGGAGAAGTAAAAGCTTCATAAATAGGTACTGGCATACTGGCTCCAAAAATGAACCGTGGTCCCTTTTTCAACATTCAAATGAGCATGGAGGCCAGGCGTGGTGGCTCACACCTGTAATCCCAACACTCTGGGTGGCCACCGCCGGTGGATCACCTGAGGTCAGGAGTTTGAGACTAGCCTGGCCAACATAATGAAACCCTGTCTCTACTGAAAATACAAAAATTAGTTGGGTGTGGCAGCACATGTCTGTAATCCCAGCTACTCGGGAGGCTGAGGCAGGAGAATTGCTTGAACCCGGGAGGTGGAGGTTGCAGTGAGCTGAGATCACACCACTGCACTCCAGCCAGGCTGAGAGAGCAAGACTCTGTTTCCAAAAAAAAAAAAACAATGAGCATGGACACTGTCACTTTATACATGGTCTCCTCTTCTCCATCAAACCCCACACAAGAGTGAAGAAAAGACATGTGATAATGATCCTGTCCTCTGCCAACAGATGAAAATTTTGATACAATTTTTTTTAAAAATTTCAGGTAGACAAAAGGTTACAGTTAATGCACTGTTTTTAAAGGCTGGAGTGCAGTCCTTTACTATGACATTTTGTTTTTATCTACAAATATTTAAAACTTTAGTTCATATAAAACTGCCCATGAGTCTCAGCAGCAGGTCCTGTTGATGTGGCCTAATGACTAAAGACCTGTACTTAGAGACCCACCACTACACAGCTGTACAGCATGGGAACCACACTATCTCCTTCAACTCAAATTTTCCCAACAACACTGTCAGGATGTTAAATAAAATCATGTTTGGAAAACACAGTGCTTCATGCATAGTAAGGAGTAACAATGCCAAAAGTAACACTTAAAATGTGCAAACTTCCTGATTTACCTGATCAGCCTCTAAATATTATATAATTCTAGCCCAGAAACTTACATTCCTCAATCTCCATAGGGAGATCTCCTCAAAACAGTGATTTACTATAATGTCAGTTTTTACCAGTGCTCCACATACTTACATAAAGAAGACTTCTGTATCAATTATAAAATTCATAGTCCGTTAGGTTTTTAAAATATCTCTAATGTAAAAGATTCCCCAACATTTATGTCAGACCATGGTTAAGTTCCTGCTCAGGCACGGTGGCTCATGCCTATAATCCCAGCACTTTGGGAGGCCAAGCAGATGGATCACTTGAGCCCAGGAGTTTGAGACCAGCCTGGGCAACACAGTGAAACCCGAAACCCCGTCTCTACTAAAAATACAAAAATTAGTCAGGCGTGGTAGCCTGCACCTGTAACCCCAGCTACTTGGGAGGCTGAAGCATGAGTATTGTTGATCCTAGAGAGCAGAGGTCACAGCGAGCTGAGATCACACCACTGCACTCCAGCCTGGGCAACAGAGTGAGACTCTCTCTCCAAAAAAAAAAAAGGAAAAAAAAAGTTCCTCTGTGATACACTGAGCTTTCTAATTTTTTAGCCATTGTTTTTGTTTGGCTTCAAGAAAGTCTAAAAAATGATTCTACTTAATTTGACATTTCACTAATACTTCTACCATCTTTCCCATCCAGAACTTCTTACACCTTCCCCTCTGAATGTTAGACGTTGGCAGACCCTTAAAAACTATCTGGTCTCATAACCTCGTCTTATAAGTAACAACAAGGCTTTCAGATATAAGGCCCATTTTGATTAGAAACAAAATACGTGACATTAAGATTAAATAGACTGCCACAACATACCAAGTCCCCAGTAAAATGCCTGACACACAGGAGGCATGTAAACTATTAAATAAATATACACAATAGTAGTATTTCAGGGCAGATGTATCTCTGAAAATAGAAAACACTCAGCCCTATACACGATAGTAGTATTTCAGGGCAGATGTATCTCTGAAAATAGAAAACACTCAGCCCTAAAGCTTCTAATTAAATGGATGATGAAGTCAAGTAGTTCTTTTTTCTTTTTTCATACCACAAGGGTAACATGCTGATGACCTCTTAACAAGGTTTGAGGGTGACACATCTCACATATGCATATGAACACCCAATCATCACGCTTATAGACTAAAGATCCTGAGTAGTTTCTACAAAATACTATTTCATAGAAAATACACCCTGAAATCTGAATAGTCACAGTAAAGAACTAATCACTAGCTTACATTTCAAGCTCAGAATACATCAAATGTTTCACATTTCCTAAACAATGCACCTAATCAATCACCTGACTATATGAGTAATACTAGTGATGTCAAAGGAACACATTTATATTGACTTGCCCTGTGATTCTGACCTAGATGCTTTTGAGGGGCCTCTGTGATGTTGAATTGTTCAACTGTCAAGTCCATCACTCTCTGGAAATTGCATTAGTAGTTACACTTCCATAATATGCATTATTCTGTCCAATGCCATAAATGTTAAGTCTTTATAGTTTGTTTTCAAATACAAGGTATCAGTCTTTTCAAAAACATTCTTACTACCCAAACCTCTTTCTAAATATTATGCTTTACTATTATCATTTTTCTTAATGAGCACAGTGGTTTAAAAGAAATCTATAAATTATTTGATACTTCTCCCATCAACAGGTAGAGTCTAATTACTCTTCCTCATATATAAGCTAGCCTCATGACTTGCTTCTCACAAAGATAATGAGGCAGAAGTGACGCCGTAAACCTTTAAGGCTAGGTCATAAAAAGGAATTCCAGCCTGGTTTTATTTCTTGGGATGCATGCCTTTGAATCCCTGAGCTGCCATGTTAAGGACTCTGGCTAATTGAAGTCTCCATGTTAAAGAGACTACACAGATAGAGAACAGCCTGAGGAACCCCAGCTGTTGCAGACCCCAGCTGTTTGAGTCTTCAAGTGAAGACGCCTTCTAGATGACTCCAGCTACCATTTGACTGCAACTGCATGAGAAACACAGAGTAAGAACCACATAGCAAGTACTGTCAATTCCCAGAAGTGTGGGATAATAATATATGATTGTTGTTTTACCCATTAAGTTTGGGTTGGTTTATTGCTCAGCAATAAAAAATCAGGATGATGAACAAAGAGAGACCCTCAACATCTTCTTGGGCCCTGGCTCCACTGACATATGACTAATGCCTCATTTATGCTTCATCTTTACTATCTTCCTTACCATCTTCCTTTTATTGTACTACATTTAAAAAACAAATTTCCTTCCTATTAAGGATTTTTTAAAAAACAAAAACTTTATTAATTTATATCTATGAACTTCCTTCAACATTTATTTCAAATACTTATTTACAAATGTATTTAACCATAGACTTATCTGAATAGTGAATCTTTGCTCAAAATAAAAGCTAATCCTTATGTAGCATCAGGAAGCAACACTTTGGGCCAGGCATGGTATCTCACGCCTGTAATCCCAGTACTTTGGGAGGCTGAGGTGCGTGGGATCACTTGAGGTCAGGAGTTCAAAACCAACTGGCCAACATGGTGAAACCCTGTCTCTACTAAAAATAAAAAAATTAGCCTGGCATGGTGGCAGGCACCTGTAATCCCAGCTACTCGGGAGACTGAGCCTAGATTGTGCCACTGCACTGCAGCCTCAGCAAAAGCAAGACTCCATCTCAAAAATTAAAATTAAGAAAAAAAAAAAAAGCCACACGTTTATATTCCCTAGTAAAAAATACAACTGACAGGCCAACTCTCAGCAATCACAACCGGTAACGTATACTGATAGAATGTTATTTCCCCATCCCCTGCAGTTAGGAGACTGCATAAGGAAACAAAAGCTGGCAAGGCCAAAACCCTCACCAACCATCAATTTCTTAGAAAAATAGTCTCCAAACATCCCTATAAATTTAATAAGTGCACAACCTGGCCTACAGCTTCCAAATCTTTTGAAGCTAAGCCACTGTTAGTCATAGAATGTTAATCTGACAATATCACGCAGTCCAATGCAAAAGATCTGCAAAACAAAACTGCAAATCTTGCAAAAGGTACAAGACTTCATGAGGTCTAGAGAAAGTAATGTTGAGAAATTCATCAATACATACATACATGTCAGTTGACAAACAAACGAATACACAGACCAATTAAAAGACAATGAAAATCGAGGCCGGGAATGGTGGCTCACGCCTATAATCTCAATGCTATGGGAGGCCGAGGCAGGAGAATCCCTAGAGCCCAGGAGTTTAAAACCAGCCCTGGGCAACTAAAAATACAAAAATTAGCTGGGCATGGTGGCATGCACAGTCCCAGCTACTCAGAAGGCCGAAGCAGGAGAATCACTTGAATCTGGGAGGCAAAGGCTGCAGTGAGCTGAGACGGCACCACTGCATTCCAGCCTAGTGACAGAACAAGTCTCAAACAAAAAAACCCAAAACCAAGAAGGTGATGTGAGTGACCTCTAGTAGTCCTCACTGCTACAATCCCAACAGCGCCATGACAGTTTACATATGCCAATATGCCAAGGCAACGTCTGGAAGTTACCCTATATGATCTAAAAAGGGGAGGAACCCTTAGTTCAGGGTAACCGCCTACCCCTTTCCCAGAAAAACTCATGAATAATCCCTATTATTCAGGAAATAACATTCTATCAGTACTTGTTATCGGGTGTGATTGTTGAGAGTTGGCCTGTCAGCTGTATTATTTACTAGGGTATATGCTACTGTTTGACATATAATCAAGAAATAACCACAAAAATTAGCAATCAGCAGCCTCTGGAGACTGCTCTGCCTACGGAATAGCCATTCTCTATTCCTTTACCCTCTTAATAAACTTGCTTTCACTTAAAAAAAAAAAACTTAATGAATCTAGAAGGTATTATCTACCTTCTAAAAGGTTATCCAGATAATTTACTGTTTGTTCTTTAAATTCTTCTGCTTGTTTGAAAATGTTTACAATACTAGAGAAAAAAACAAAAATAAAAATCTCACTAAAACTACACATACACACACACACACAACCACACAGTCAAGAATCCCCATTTAAGGAAGGCCTCCTAAAGGAAATACAGAAAAAAAAAGGAAGGGTGAAGTATAATGTGCCATCTTTCAATGTTATCAGGACTATTACATACCAAAAAAAAAATTCCAAACACTTGATTCATTCTTTATATTCTAAAGATCAGAATATAGTGATAAGAACTAATTTTTATAAAAATAAAGGATTCTGCTTAGTTTTGAAGTTCCAATTAATTTAATAGAGACATATGCTAATGTACATCAGGTACTAGGGATGTAAAGGCAACAAAGAGCCTGTTATCAAAGAGGTCTCCTCCCAGTTCACTCAGATGACACTCACAGGCACAAACTGAAGAGCAAGTTTAAAGACAAGCACTGCACTGCACCAAAGATAAGAACCTGTAATAAATCACTTAAGGATAGTACAAACAATAGTAGTTCAGTGGCTTTCCTATCACTTCTGATTACAATTTTTAATAAGAAGCCACTTCAAATAGATAAAATGTATGAAAATTAAAAACCACATATTTCAAAAGTGTTTCATGCAAAATCACGTCACTAGCATGTGAGCTTCACAGAGGCAGACATTTTTGCCGTTTTCCTGACTGATGTAGTCCAAGTGTCTGGCCCAAAACAAGCCCTCAGTAAATATTTGTTGACTAACAATGAAGGAATGAAATTTTAAGTCAATTTTTTAAAAATGCCTTGTGGGAATCTTCATTTACATTTAAATTATAATGAAAATTCTGGTCAATTTAGGAGGAAAAAGGGGGGGCTTAAATTTTAAATTCTACCACCATTTTTTTTTACAAGTTATCTTCTCCCTGAATTAATTCTGAATGTAAAAATGGAAACAATAAGGGCCAGGTGTGGTGGCTCACACCTGTAATCCCAACACTTCAGGAGGCCAAGATGCACAGATCGCTAGAGCCCAGGAGTTCCAGAGTTCCAGACCAGCCTGGGCAACGTGGCAAAACTCTGTCTCTATTATACAAAAAGTACAAAAATTAGACAGGCATGGTGGCACACACCTATACTCTCAGCTACTTGCAAGGCTGTGGAAGAACTGCTGGAGCCCAGAAGGTGAAGGCCACAGCGAGCTGAGATGCACCACTGCACTCCAACCTGGCTGACAGAGTGAGACTTTGTCTCTCCAAAAAAAGAAAAAGAAAGAAAGAAAAAGGAAAACAAATTATTGACCAAAGCCCAAAAGGCTTTCATTATACACCATTCCTTTGGGGCAACGATGTGAACAAATATTCTATAAGCATGAGCCACAAATTATGTCCCTGCAACTGATCCCATTGGATTTGGTTTAATATCAAAGCTCAAAACAAAGTTTTTAAAATAATAAATCAATAAAATAATCCCTCATTAGTCTTACACAAAGAATTACATACCTGCCGGGCACGGCAGTTCACACCTATAATTCCAGCACTTTAGAAGGCCGAGGCGGGCGGATCAACTGAGGTCTACGGTTCAAGACCAGCCCGGCCAACATGGTGAAACCCCATCTGTACTAAAAATACAAAAATTAGCTAGGCGTTGTGGCACACACCTGTAGTCCCAGCTACTCAGGAGGCTGAGGCAGGAGAATCGCTTGAACCCGAAAGGCAGAGGTTGCAGTGAGCCAAGATTATGGCACCACACCCAGCCTGGGCAACAGAGCAAGACTCCATCTCAAAACAAAAAAAAAAAACAATCATACTTCTGTCCATAAGTTTCTAGGGCCAGGCACAGTGGCTCATACCTGTAATCCCAGCACTTTGGGAGGCTGAGGCAGGCAGATCACTTGAGGCCAGGAATTCAAGACCAGCCTGACTAGCATGGTGAAACTTCGTCTCTACTAAAAATACAAAAATTAGCTGGGCATGTTGGCACACACCTGGAGTCCCAGCTACTCAGGAGGCTGAGGCACAAGAATCACTTGAACCTGAGAGGCAGAAGTTACAGTGAATCAAGATCCTACCACTGCACTCCAGCCTGGGCAATGAGACTCTGTCTTTAAAAAAAAGAAAAAAAAGTTTCTAGAGGAAAATATATTTTAAATGAAACTAAATCACTATTCTTTTTTTTTTTTTTTTGAGACAAAGTCTCACTCTCTCTCTCTCTCGTCACCCAGGCTGGAATGCAATGGTGCAATCTCAGCTCACTGCAACCTCTGCCTCCCTGGGTTCAAGCAATTTCTCCTGCCTCAATTCTCCTGCCTTAGCCCCCCGAGTAGCTGGGATTACAGGCACCTGCCACCACACCCACATAATTTTTTGTATTTTTAGTAGAGATGGGGTTTCACCACATTGGCCAGGCTGGTCTTGAACTACTGACCTCCGTGATCCACTCACCTCAGCCTCCCAAAATGCTGGGATTACAGGCGTGAGCCACTGCGCCCAGGTGGAATTAATTCTTTTTGTTATTAAAATAATATATACTCATATACAGAAGTATATAAAATACAAAACCATATTAAGAAATATCAAAAGTAATCAACCATAACCCAGAGGCAAGTACACTGTCATTTTGTTTTAGCACTTCTTATGAAACTTTAGTCTTTACCACGGTTAATATCATAGAGTTTTTCATCTCTTAAGATAGAAAAACACATTGTCTTTACTTCATCTCCATGATACTACTGGTCTGTCCGAAAGATTTGCAGTCTCTTTCCCAACAGCAGTGAGGCATTTCAACTGAATCATCCATTCAAGCTTGGTCGTCCTCATTAACAACAGCAAACACCAACAACTTGGCTGGAGAGAGGTGAAGTACATTCTTTGTAGCCATGAAATCAAGCAACTTGCCTACATGGAAGATGGAATTCACACCCCTTAGTGCATTAGTTCCATTACTCTATGCCTAACCAACTAAATTAACCAGTTATGGCCAATGTATGGCCTAGCACACCAAATTTACTTGATCATGATATCACCAAAATCATTATTGAAGATAATTAACAAGGTATCCTTTTCTACAAGAAAATTATTCAACTGATTTGAAACTCTAGGTACTCATTATTCTAAGCATTCTGGGCATCTTTTAGTTCCTCAAATACACAGCACTCTCTCACCTTAGGGTCTTCACGTGTGCTGTTCCTTCTGCCTAGAGAGCTCTTCCAGTTCTTAACATCTTGTCCTACAACCCACAGCTCCCTGTACCAGGCCTCAGCCTACCTCCTGTTCATTCACTATTCCAATTCTCATTTTCAACACTTCTTCAGGTAGACTTTTCCCCTGTCCAAGACTGAACTGGTGCTTCTAGTGAAGAATCCTGAACTTTACCCTTTCACTGTACTTGTCACACTGTCCTACCATTAATTGTCTCTTTTTCATGAGCTAACACCACCACCAGACACCCAAGACTAGAACTGACAGGCAATAAACAGAAGCCCCCAAATCCTGCTGAACAATTAAACACTCTTTTAATGACTTCACACATACGTATACACACCCTTTTACATACATATACAGTGTGTTCATATTTATAATTACATATATACACAACTGCACATATACACAAACACAGCATGTGTTCATATCAATATATAATTACATACACACATGTAGAAAAAACAAGTAACTTCCTCTACCCTTTCCAAAGGAAAAGCAATAAAGCTAAGTTAATGTAAGTTGGAGTCTTTGCCACTTAACTAGTCATCTAAGCACTCCAGCCCTCAGTTTCCTCAGCTATAAAATAAGTCAGGCGCAGTGGTTCATGCCTGTAATTCCAGCACTTTGAGAGGCCAAGGCGGGTAGATCACCTGAGGTCAGGAGTTCGAGATCAGCTTGGCCAATATGGTGAAACCTCGTATCTACTAAAAATACTAAAAATTAGCCAGGCATGGTGGCAGGCACCTGTAGTCCCAGCTACTTGGGAGACTGAGGCAGGAGAATCGCTTGAACTTAGGAGGTAGAGATTGCAGTGAGCTGAGATCGTGCCACTGCACTCCAGCCTGGGTGACAAAGCAAAACTCCATCTCAAAAAACATCCTAAAATCCTCCTTGGTGTAAAGTTTTGATGAATATCTCAAAAATGACATTGTATCAGCAGTGTCAAGTCACCAGGTAATATCTATTGCAGTCTAATATATAGAATAACAGGTTTCCTGGAAAACATAAGTTAAAAAGTTTCTCACTGAGCACTTGGCAGTACTAGGACCTCCTAAACAGCCTTCCCAAAAACAAGAGCAACACTCTTAATCCATTAGAAATCAAAGGTAAACACTTTCAAATTCAAAAGGTGATACACCACCATCAATGCACTTTTGCTTTATCACACGTATTTCAAATAACTGTTTCCCATACGAAGCCTTTCCGCACCCAATTTATATAGAAAGCATAATCTGAAGAAAATATAGCTGGACTAAATTCACGGTAAATTAAATGCATCGGTCATAGCAGATTAAAATAAGAGGGGGGACAGGCGCAGCAGCCCATGTCTGTAATTCCAGTGCTTTGGGAGGCCGAAGCGGGCAGATCACCTGAGGTCAGGAGTCCGAGACCAACCTGGCCAACATGGTGAAAATCTGTCTCTATCAAAAATACAAAAATTAGTCAGGGATGGTGGTGGACGTCTGTAATCCCAGCTACTTGGGAGGCGGAGGCAAGAGAATCACTTGAACCCAGGACGTGGAGGTTGCAGCAAGCCAAAATCGCATCACTGCACTCCAGCCTGGGCGACAGAGTGAAACTCCATGTCAAAAATAAAATAAAATAAAACAAAACAAAATAAAATAAAGGGGGAAGGGGTGCAGGAGCAATACAGAAGAGCTGGGGATGTTTTTAAGAGCTCCTCTTCAGTTACACTAACCAAACAGCAAACGTTTAGCACACTCTGTTTTTTTGTCCACAACTCCTAAATACCTATTAGAACAAGTACAAAAAAAAAAGTAGAAAAGCAGGATTGAGGCAGGAAATAAAAATCAAACCATAAAATGGCAGAACTGGCCAACGTATATCAAATGTAACTCATCAAACAGTATCTATAGTGCTACAGTCACACAGATTCAAGGCTGAAATGAACTTTCAGACATTAAATAAACTTCTTCATCTTACAAATGAGTAAACTGAAACTCACTGCATGAAAATGACTATGTGACTGGTTAATGGAATGACCAAGCCTTTTAACTCCAATTCTAGTCTCCAGTTCTCAGAGCTCTCTCCCATAGAGCCTGCTTGTGGTAGGTACACAGTATCTTTCAGATACAGTCAAATGCTGTAGGAATTGTAATACCTGAAAATAAGTGTCAAGATCATAAACAAACTTTCCAAAGATAGATAAATTTATTACAAAACGTAAAGGGCTTAACAGATACATCTAAGTTCTGATTATTATTATTATTTATTATTATTATTTTTTGAGACTGAGTCTCGCTCTGTTGCCAAGGCTGGAGTGCAGTGGTGCAATCTCAGCTCACTGCAACCTCCGGCTCCTGGTTCAAGTGATTCTCCTGCCTCAGCCTCCCGAGTAGCTGGGATTACAGGCATGCGCCACCACATCCAGCTCATTTTTTGGATTTTTTTTTTTTTTGGAGACCAAGTCTCGCTCTGTCATCCAGGATGGAGTGCAGTGGCACAATCTCAGCTCACTGCAACCTCCAACTCCCAGGTTCAAGCAGTTCTCTTGCCTCAGCCTCCCGAATAGCTGGAATTGCGGGCACCTCCCACCACACCCAGGTAATTTTTTGGATTTTTTTTCTGAATTTGAGTCTTGTTTTGTCGCCCAGGATGGAGTGCAGTGGCGCGATCTCGGCTCACTCACTGCAACCTCTGCCTCCCAGGTTCAAGCAGTTCTCCTGCCTCAGCCTCTCGAGTAGCTAGAATTACAGGCTCCCACAACCACACCCAGCTAATTTTTGTATTTCTAGGAGACAGGGTTTCACAGTGTTAGCCAGGCTCACCTCTAACTCCTGACCTCAAGTGATCTGCCTGCCTCGGCCTCCCAAAGTGCTGCGATTACAGGCATGAGCCACCATACCCGGTCAATTTTTTTGTATTTTTAGTAGAGCCGGGGTTTCACCATGTTGGCCAGGATGGTCTCGAACTCCTGACCTCGTGATCCACCCGCCTCAGCCTCCCAAAGTGCTGGGATTACAGGCGTGAGCCACCGCACCCAGCCGAAACTAAGTATTTCAAATAAAGACAATGTCAATCAAAGAGACAATGCATAGTCTCATTTTTAAGTATCTCTGTGTTAGCTAGCTGCATTTGAAGAGGCCACAGAGTCAATTCCAGCCTGTGCACAATGAGCAAACAGACTCTCTGCAAGGTTCAGGTATCCCATCGTCCCTCCATTAATGCCTATAAACCAAAATTCATCAGGCTCAGGAGAACTGAAGGAAGAGGATAAACCAGTCCCCACACCCTGCAATCTTGTCTTCAAAGTCCTTCCTAAGAAACCATTAGATCCTTCTTCCCTATCACTGCTATTATCAACTGGCACTTAATTCTTTCTTTAAAGGTCTGTCTCCTCATTAAACTGAAAGCTCCACCATGAGGGCAGAGGCCAACCATCTTTGTATTCCAATGTATACACAGGTTAGCTGGCAAAATATCTGTTGAATTGAGTTAAAGAATAAAAATCTTTCTACCACTTTCCTTGTTCACTTTTTTCCCATTCATCAACGTAATTAAGTAAAAGAAATCACAGACAATCACAGATTCACAGTTCTTTCTCCCTCTGAGTCATTCCATAATGCAAAAACCCTTTTCCAAATATTCCATGTTCATGGATTGGAAGAATCAGTACTGTTAAAAGTTCATACTAACCAAGCAATCTATACAGTCAATGCAATCTCTATCAAAATACCAATGACAGCTGGGCACGGTGGCTCAAGCCTGTAATCCAGCATAGGCGGAGGCAGGCGGAACACAAGGTCAGGAGATCAAGACCATGCTAGCCAGTGAAGAACTGGCAAGTGTGGCCGTATTTGCTGCCATCAATTAATGTTAAGACAAAGAAAAGAGGGTAAGATGTTGATTTTAGCCTTGAAAAAAAAAAAAAATAAAAAATAAAAAAAAAAAAAAAAAAAAAAAAGAAAGAGGGTAAGAGCCTTTTTACAGTGGTCTTTGAGCTTTGGTGATCCTGATGATGACAGTTTATCCCATAAGAAGTACTGCTTTAAATCAAGAGACCTCCTAACTGGAAAAGCCACCACAATAAATGACTTTAGCACAATTTGACTAGGTTATGTTACTCATTCAATTTCAATTCAACTGTCAGAAAAACTTACTACTTAAAAAAAAAAAAAGACTTAAACATATCATTCCCCAATCCCAAAAAAATGCTGTTACCTCTCAGAATATCTTAATATTGACCACAGGAAGACAAAGACTGAATCTTCATGTCAATTGAAGCTTTTTACATTCCCAGAGCCCTCTAAGAGCAGAAAGACCCCATAGAGAAAAGCAAAATACCAATTGTTGTCGAGTCCCTGCCACCCTAGAATTTCATGAAACCAGAAACATTCAGGGATGGTATGAGGTGGCTGCTAATTCCTGTACTGAACTACAGTACTGACTCCTGTCTCTGAATGCAAGTATCATATGTACTGTTCAGTAGCTCTCAAAAGTGGCAGAAAGATGAGCAGATGCCAACAAAATCAGGCCACATGTCATCTCTGACCTGCAAACCATGGCCTGCCAACCTACACAACAGAAGTCACTCATTTCTGTTTCTGCATCGCCTAGGCAGTGACAGAATCCTACCAGGAATCATTTCATGTAGCAGCAATTTGGCTTCGGCCTCCCACTGGCAACTATGGGAGGCAAAAAATAAAAAATAAAAGTACTTCCCCCAAAGAACAACTACGGAAACAAAAGCCCTCACTGCCCATACCCCCTCCCACTCAATTATTATCTAATCTACAAATAATGATCAGAACACCAGGCCAGGCACGGTGGCTCACCCTTGTAATTCCAGCACTTTGGAAGACCAAGGTAGGCAGATCATAAGGTCAAGAGTTCGAGATCAGCCTAGCCTACACAGTGAAACCCCATCTCTACTAAAAATACAAAAATTAGCAGGGTGTGGTAGCAGGTCCCTGTAATCCCAGATGGAGAATCGCTTGAACCCAGGAGGCAGAGGTTGCAGTGAGCCAAGATCACACCACTGCACTCCAGCCTGGGCAACAGAGCTGGACTCCGTCTCAAAAATAATAATAATAATAATCAGAACACCTGATAAACAGAAAAAACACTTAAGGAAAACATTGATGGATTTCCTGATGATGAAGACAGGTTTAAACATCACTAGAAATAAAAGCATAGTAAGAGAATGAATGTTTAGCCAGGCATGGTAGCTTATGCCTGTAATCCCAGCACTTTGGGAGGCTGAGGCAGGAGAATCACTTAAGTCTCAGAGTTTGAGACCAGCCTGGGCAACATGAGGAAACACTGTCTCTATAGAAAATACAAAAATTAGCCAGGTGTGGCGGCACACACCTGTAGTCCCAGCTGCTAGGGAAGCCGAGGTGGGAGCACTACTTGAGCCTGGGAGATTGAGACTGCAGTGAGCCAATATTGCGTCACTGCACTCCAGCCTGAGTGACATAGCAAGACCCTGTCTCAAAAAAAAAAAGAAGAAAAAAAAAGAGAGAGAAGGAATGTTTAAACTAGACTCGCAGGCCGGGCGCTTGGCTCACGCCTGTTATCCCAGCACTTTGGGAGGCCAAGGCGGGTGTATCAAGAGGTCAGGAGATCGAGACCAGTCTGGCCAACATGGAGAAACCCCGTCTCTACTAAAAATACAAAAATTAGCCAGGCATAGTGCTGTGCATCTCTAATCCCAGCTACTGGGGGGAGACTGAGGCAGGAGAATCACCTGAACCCAGGAGGCGGAGGTTGCAGTGAGCCAAAATCGTGCCACTGTACTCCAGCCTGGGTGACACAGCAAGAATCTGTCTCACCAAAAAAAAAAAAAAAAAAAAACTAGACTTGCCCACAATTTCGTAAAAATTGTTTGATTGGTGCTGCTTCCTTAAAAGGCTTACAGTAGGGTTTCTAGAGGCAGGTGATGATACAAAGCAGTAATTGGACAAATTCAAATTCTGGACAAGAAACAAAGCCAATATTACAACACAAGAGAACAGATAATCAGCTGAAACATCCTAATACCCCTCTCCCCAAAACCTTCCATATTAAACAGTTTTCATCATTTAGAAATTAAAATAACCCTACCATATTGTCTGTGCTTTCTTAGCTTCTTCCATCAAATTAACTAATCTCAAATTTAGCTTTTCTTAAGGCTTACAAAACGATCTTCCTCCACTTCTCACTTCATAACCAGGAGGCTGTCACGGAAAAACATCCAAATGAATTTCCACCATGCCCCTAAGCAAGAGTCTTGGAGACACTTAAGTAAAGCCATCTCTGGAGTTCCAGGTTGTCTGTGAGGTAGACCTGGTATCTGAATTCAAGTAAAGACCTGGAACACCTCATCACTTGAATCCTGAAACAGCAGATTCATCCTGGAGCAGAGCCAATTTCTTGAAACAGTATGTTTTCAACACTTCCCCTGTATCACAGAAAAGGGGCCCGAACTCATGGGGAAGAAAATGAAAACTTATCTACTGATCCATTCATCACAGTACTTTGAAGACTAGCCACTATCATCATCTTTACAACTAGCAATCTAGATACAACCATTACATGGAATTCTAAAATATAATCTTTTTACATATACTCATATGTTTTTTAATTAACACAAAAATTTGCTGTCAAGAAAAATCTAGGTTTTTATTATCAGTGGACTTTTCCTTTTGAAAAATATTGTAACAAATTAAAGCCAAGAAAAATTTCAGGCCAGGCATAGTGTCTATGCCTATAATCCCAGCACTTTGGGAGGCCAAGGTGGGAAGACAGCTTGGGCCAGGAGTCTAAGACCAGTCTGGGCAACACAGCAAGACTCTAATTTCAAATAAGTAAGTTGGGGCACAGTGGCTCACGCCTGTAATCCCAGTACCTTGAGGAGGCTGAGATGGGAGAACTGCTTGAGCCCAGCAGTTCGAGACCAGCCTGGGCAACACAGAGAAACCCCATCTCTACAAAAAATTTAAAAATTAGCCAGGTGTGGTAATGCAAGCCTGTAGTCCCAGATACTCAGGAGGTTGAGGCAGGAGGATCACTTGAGCCCAGAAGGTCAAGGCTGCAGTGAGCCATGTTCACACCACTGTACTCCAGCCTCAGCAACGGCATGAGAGCCTGTCTCAAAAAAAAAAAAAAAAAAATTAAAATAATAAGAAAAAATCAAGATAGAGAACAGCTAGAAAGAGCAAATGACCCAATTTCACATAGGGTAGAAAACAGATTTAAAAATTGTGGTACAGTCATGCAATAAATACTACTTTTGTTTGTTTTGAGACAGAGTCTCACTCTGTTGCCCAGGATGGAGAGCAATGGCGTGATCTTGGCTCACTGCAACCTCTGCCTCCCCAGTTCAAGCAGTGAAATACTACTTTTAATATAAAATAAACTACTACATGCAGCAACACAGATCTGTCGCAAAAGCATTGTTCTAAGCAGAAGAAACCAGACACATGATTCCATTTCTGTGAAATTCAAAAAGGAAAAAATTACAGTGAGAGGAAGCAGAACACTGGTTGCTAGGTAGCCAGGACCTAGGGGGAAGTGACTGAAAATAGAAAGGGACACCAGGTAACTTTTTGGGGTGATGAAAATGTTCCATACCTTGATTGTGGTGGTGGTTACACAACAGTACACATTTGTCAAAATTCATCAAATTGTACACCTAAAATGAGTTAATCTTACTGAATGTAAAGTATAACTCAATAAAGATGAAAATAAGAATAAAGTCAAAGACATTTTATTAAGTGAATAATACTATCAGAAATGAACCAATACAGTACTTTAGCTGTGCAAGTAACATAAATGGTGCATTTACAAGTAAAATAACATTAAATATTAACGCCTTCTTTAATATCCTGACAAAATGACATGTTACAAACCATGGTTATCTAAGAATGTATCATAATTCTCATTTTGAAGGCGTTTTGTTACCACTACACTGATTGCTTCAAGAAAGTAGTAAGAAATACGATCTCAGAGAATAATTTCTTACAGCCAAGTTCAATAGATTAATATCTCACTTCTAATTAGTTTATGAGAATGTTGCAAACTTTTCACATGACAATCTTATTTGTCAATGTGACCCCATGGAAAATCACTTAATTTCAAGAATCCTATCTTATCATCATTACCTAACAATCACAAGTGACTGCTGACAAAATGTTGTCATACCAGAGGTTAAGAAGTTATCGCACAGACCAGGCACAGTGGCCCAGGCCTGTAATCCCAGCACTCTCGGAGGCTGCGGCAGGCAGATCACCTGAGGTGACTAGCCTGACCAACGTGAAGAAACCCTATCTCTACTAAAACCACAAAATTAGCCAAGCGTGGTAGCACATGCCTGTAATCCCTGCTACTGGGGAAGCTGAGGCAGGAGAATCACTTGAACAACATAGGCAGAGGTTGTGGTCAGCCCAGATTGTGCCACTGCACTCCAGCCTGGGCAAGAAGAGCGAAACTCCGTCTCAAAAAAAAAAAGGTTATGGCACTAAGGCCAGCCGCAGTGGCTCACGCCTGTAATCCCAACACTGTGGGAGGCCAAGGCAGGCGAATCACCTGACGTCAGGAGTTCGAGACTAACCTGACCAACATGGAGAAACCCTGTCTCTACTAAAAATACAAGATTAGCCAGGCATGGTGGTGCACGACTGTAATCTCAGCTACTTGGGAGGCTGAGGCAGGAAAATCGCTTGAACCCAGGAGGCGGAGATTGCAGTGAGCCAAGATGGCACCACTGCAATCTAGCCTGGGCAACAAGAGTGATACTCCTTCTCAAAAAAAAGAAAAAAAAACAAAACACTATAGAACTGAGTGTAATCCAGCCCCTTCTTCTAAGGTACAATCCAAACAATTTTCTCTTATTCTATGAATGTCAACATTTTCAACATGTTAGAACACAATCAGCTTTATTGAGTAAAATTTTCAAAATTGTCATTCAAAAATAAGCATCTATGAGACAACAGGAAAATCTCGACAACACTGTTATTAAGGTATTTTTCAGGTTTTTTTAAGGCTACCTATTTTGAGATACATAGTGAAGACACGGCAGTTGAATTACCGGATAGAGGAGAATAAATGGAGAGAGTGGAAATCAGATTGGCCATGAATTGACAACTGTTGAGACTGGGTGATGGGTACATGGTTGCTCATTATACTATTCTCTCTACTCTTGTATATGCTTAAAATTTTCCAAAACAAAAAGCTCAAAATAATACTCAGGGGAAAACTTAAAAATCAATTCTAAAAATAAATCAACAATTCATAACTACAGTGAGCCAAGAAAGAGGTTATTTTCATTTGACCAGAATGCCAAGGAGTCAGAAGGACAGAAACGTGGATGCTAACCGGAGTCTGTTTTATTAATTAGAAATGTATATATACGATACGGCCAGGTGCGGTGGCTCAAGCCTGCAATCCCAGCACTTTGGGAGGCCGAACAGGTGGATCACGAGGTCAGGAGTTCAAGACCAGCCTGACTAACATGGTGAATCCCCATCTCTACTAAAAATACAAAAATTAGCTGGGAATGGTAACTCGCGCCTGTAATCCAGCTACTCAGGAGTCTGAGGCAGGAGAATCACTTGAACCCGGGAGGCGGAGGTTGCAGTGAGCCGAGATCGCACCATTGCACACCAGCCTGCGTGACAGAGCGAGACTCTGTCTCACAAAGAAAAAAAAAGAGAAGTATGTATAATAAAATGGGGGAGGGGAGACATGAAGTATATCCTCCTGCAACATAAAATTTCTCCCTTTAATTTACCTTGTAAGACCTACTTCTGTGTAACTCAGCATTTTTCAGCAATTAAATTTTCCTTCAGAGACTATTTCCTAAATAACCTAACAGTCTAATTGTTAGGGGGCAAAAACCTGACCTTTCCTAATTTCATCCATTATTCCAGTTGTATTCCTGTGTATCCTGTAATTTTCTTCACAAGTGTCTGTTTATTCCTAGGCCTATGATTCAGTCACAGATGTCGTGATTTATAAAATTGCTCTGCCTTTGTTTTGATTTTCTATTTTGTCAGGCTATTCTACACAGTTTTTAATCTTACTTTCCTTAAGCAAATCCATTTAAACATTTTAGCTAGGCGAGACTGTACTTTTCCAATACAGTAAATATAGTATTGGTTTTTTTGGTCTGTTGTTTGTTTTGATGGAGTCTCGCTCTGTTACCCAAGCTGCAGAACAGTAGTGCAATCTCAGCTCACTGCAACCTCGACCTCCGAAGTTCAAGCAATTCTCCTGCCTCAGCCTCCGGAGTAGTGGAGATGCGGTTTCACCATGTTGACCAGGCTAGTCTCAAACTTCTGATACCAGATGATCCGTCCACCTCAGCCTCCCAAAGTGCTGGGATTACAGGCGTGAGCCACCATACCCAGCATAATGAATTTAGTACTGTTTTCAGGTAACAATCTCGAGAATAAAATAGTGAGATTTCCCATTGATTTGGTGATATGATGCTCTATCCCACACAAACTAATGCTTGGCAGGGCGGGGGGGGGGGGGGTGTTTGTTGATATTTTATTTTGATTTTTGGTGCAGCACAATGAAATTTCAAGCAGCTTTCAACTATTATAACTTCTACTCACCACAACCTTTGTTCTGCTTCATATAATCCCTGGCATATTTTCTGGCTCCTACTGAGGGGGGTAAAGATATACCTGAGTCTTTAAAACCTAAAAGTTCTTAATAAACATAATGAACACTTACTAAATGCCAAGATCTGTGCAGAACGCACTTCTATATCAACACTATCCAACAAAACTTTAGTGATGATGACATTGTTCTGTATCTGCACTGTCCAATGCGGTAGTGAGTAGCTACGTGGGGCTACAGAGCCCTTAAAATGTGCCCAGTTATGGATGAAGTGACTTAAATTTTTATTTAATTTTAATTAATCTTAATAAATTAATTTTTTTTGAGACAGAGTCTTGCTCTGTCGCCCAGGATGGAGTGCAATGGCGTGATCTCAGCTCACTGCAACCTCCGCCTCATGGGCTCAAGCAATTCTCCTGTCTCAGCCTCCTGAGTCGCTGGGATTATAGGCGTCCACTACCACACTTGGCTAATTTTTGTATTTTTAGTAGATATGGGTTTTTGCCATAATGGCCAGGCTGGTCTTGCTGAACTCAAGTGATCCACCTACCTTGGCCTCCCAAGTGTTGGGATTACAAGTGTGAGCCACTGGCCAGGTCTTAACCTTAAATAGTTAAGTTTCAAAAATTAAGAATGTGCCGGGCGCGGTGGCTCACGCCTGTAATCCCAGCACTTTGGGAGGGCGAGGCGGGTGGATCACAAGGTCAGGAGATCAAGACCACCCTGGCCAACATGGTGAAACCCCGCCTCTACTAAAAATACAAAAATTAGCTGGGCGTGGTGTCGCGCGCCTGTAATCCCAGCTACTCAGGAGGCTGAGACAGGAGAACTGCTTGAACATGGGAGGCGGAGGCTGCAGCAAGCCGAGATCGCACCACTGCACTCCAGTCTGGCACCTGGCGACGGAGCGAGACTCTGTCTAAAAAAAAAAAAAAAAAAAAAAAAAAGCCGGGCACGGTGGCTCAAGCCTGTAATCCCAGCACTTTGGGAGGCCGAGGCGGGCGGATCATGAGGTCAAGAGATCGAGACCATCCTGGTCAACATGGTGAAACCCCGTCTCTACTAAAAAAATACAAAAAACAATTAGCTGGGCATGGTGGCGTGTGCCTGTAGTCCCAGCTACCCGGGAGGCTGAGGCAGGAGGATTGCTTGAACCCGGGAGGCGGAGGTTGCAGTGAGCCGAGATTGCGCCACTGCACTCCAGCCTGGCGCCTGGCAACAGAGCAAGACTCTGTCTCAAAAAAAAATTAAGAATGTATATTGCGGCCAGGTGCAGTGGCTCACGCCAGTAATCCTAGTACTTTGGGAGGCCAAGGCAGGCGATCACCTGAGGTCAGGTTCGAGACCAGTCTAGCCAACATGACAAAACCCCATTTCTACTAAAAATACAAAAATTAGCTGGACATGGTGGTGCACGTCTGTAATTTCAGCTACTCCGGAGGCTGAGGAGGGAGAATCCAGGAGGTGGAGGTTGCACTGAGCAGAGATTGGCCACTGCCTCCAGCCTGGGCGACAGAGCAAAACTGTGTCTCAAGAAAAAAAAAATGCATATTGCTTGAAATATTCTTCGTGAAAGTTATTTTCACTTATTTTTATGACTAAATGCACTTAAGATCATCTAGAACAGGCTTCCTCTATCTTACCACAACTGACATTCTGGACCCCGTAATTCTTTGTTGTGGGGGCTATCCTGTGCATTATAGGATGTTTAGCAGCATCTCTGGCCTCCATCCACTAGAGGCCAGTAGCACTGTCCCAACTGTGACATTAAAAAAAAATGTCTCCAGACACTGACCAATATGGGGAGGGGGTTGGGTGTGGAGGGTGCAAAATCACACCAAGATGAGAAGTACCAATCTAGAACTAAGAGTCGATTCTGCTGTAATGCTAAGGATATTCTAGGGCAATTTTTTTAAGTTCCTGCTTTGCTATCTGGAAACCAAGCAACACATAAAAAGTTAAAAGTAACCATCTCTTCAAATGTTTTCCACAGAATCCACATTATAATATTGATCTTTCCCATCCACTGTCTCAACTGTTCCTCCCTGACCTTGAGGCGAGTGCTACACCTAATTCACAGATTGATGTGGGGGTTGTAAGATGTTAAATGACTAGGCTACCAGCACAGAGTTTCAAACTTCTATCTACAGTATCTTACCTTGTGTTACAGCACCTGAAAGGGAAACTCACTAGAGAAAAATCCTTTTGATACAACAATCTCAATAAAGACTGTTTATGATTGCACAATACATTGTAATGCCAAAGGCAAAGCTCACAGGAAAATTCCACATACAGACAAGCAATAAGAGAACTGGTTTGTATTGTAACTAACCTGCATCTTGAGGAATAATTCAGAACAAGGACAATAAATGTCATAACCACATCACCTCAAGACCTCTTCTAAGCTAGTACCAGGAAAAGGTTAAGAGGCTCAGCCTTGGGGTGGGGGCGGGGGGGGAGGCATAAACCAATCAGGAGCCCTGGAGGGGAGCAGTTGAGGGGGAAAATGGAATCAAAACACTAAGACAGGTGGCTGCCTGAAGGCTGGGATGTCTGAGACAGCAGAACCATTCTGGAATACAAGCCACACGAAGTGAAAAGGAGCCCTGGACTTGGAAAAAAAAAAAAAAAAAAAGTCAGAAGCCCATCATGTGGACTTCAGCTATCTCCCAGTAGCTGGACCCCTGGATAAACGCTGTAAATCTCTGGGCCTATTTTTTCAGCTCATTAGAGAGGCACTTTCCAGGCTATTAGTGAACAGGCCTTTCCAGCTCCCCTCCTCAAGCTCGACATGCAGAACCACATTCTTTGTATTGTTTTACTGTTTCTCTGAGACAATGTTTTAAGCAGGAACATAGTACTAACTCAAGAAATTCACTGGAAAGGAAATCAAAATGTCCAAAGTATCTGAACACCGAATAGTTTCAATCAACTCAATGAATATTTGCTTGAGGGCCCAGCATTCTGTGCCAGGGACCTTGTAATCATTCTGGGAAGTCATAGCCAACATCCTTTTCTTTCCACCCAGCCATCCCCACCTCTCTTCGTCAACTTCATTCAGGCATCATCATTATTATACATTATTGGCAAGTTTGAAAACACAAATTTTGAAAAAAAATACTTTTTTATGCTTTGCACATTTTAGACACTTGAGACATCAGGCTATTAAGCTGAACAAAATATTTGACTTTTTAACAGGATGTGGGTAAAGAAAGAACTTATTTGGAGTTTTCTTTCTCAAAACACTAATGTTTTGAAGACCAGAAGTTTTATTCAACTAGCAATTTATTTGCAGTACCATTCTGCCTGTCTTACTACTTTTAGTGTAAAGTATATCTATTTACACCCTTTTTGGACCTATCATTCATCATTTCATTTGTGACTCTCATACATTTCTCATAATAAAAGTCAAGCTACAGTAGCAGTCTTTTTTATTGCTTACTAAAACTTGGTAAAGTTTTTATCTTTAGATGAAAATATGCTTATTCTAGTTAATTAAGAGGTTCCAGAAAATCAGTTTCTTTTGGAAACAGATTCTTCTCAAGTGATAGGTTCATCCTACTACTTTGCAACTAGATATGCAAAAAGAATCTTCCCTTTTGAAAGGGAGACACAGAACAGCTCCTGTCACAAATCAACTACTTCAAAACCAAGAGTGTGTGACTATCTTAAATGCTGCCTTCACAAATCTCAACAGACAAGACATGTTTACCGCTACTACTAGATACAACCATTTAGGTCCTTATAATTTCACCTACAGCACCTTTCTATTTTTCAATTACCTGCCACCTTGATGCACATGTTATGACTCAAGTCCACTTAACTTTTTCCTAATTTCATGAAATGAAAAGTCACAATGATCTAAATATGTTTAATGTTGTATAATGATACAAGAATCAAAGCTGATTGTTTATACTAGGAATGGAAAAAGAATTAGCATTTAAAAAGATACATTACTTGTAAACTTCTCAAATAGCTGAAGCAAAGGAATGCTCAAAAATGAATCAAAGTGCCCAACACAACTGCAAAATAGGTTTTGGCATGCACAGCCAACTGAGTAAGCTAGTCAGGATTCTTGGTACATAAAGTTAGGACTAATATAGAAAACATGCCCTACTTCTCTCCTCTCTGGTGCAATTTTCTAAGTTACAAGACAAGCACTACCAACATGGTTCCATTAATGACCGTAAAGCTATCCTCACTGCTAGCCTGTTTCTAAATTTTACCAAAAATTTTTGTTAATGTCCCCCACAAGATCTTTAATGAAGTAAAGTCGGAGTAAGAACCACATTAACAAAATGTTAAATAAAAGTTATTTCAGTATGTAAAGGAACTATATGACAACTCTTGAGTGTTTAGTATTTTCAGTAAGTATTTCAAAAGGTTCCCAAACATGTTCAACACAATATGGCTACAGCAAAGATTAGCAAATCCGAACCCAGTGCAGAAACTAAACCGCCAGCTCTGGATTTAAAAGCTGTCTGCTCCACTTGAGGCGGTTAGACATACCGAGACAGAGGTCAGTATCTTAGCAGCAAGTCAGGCCTCTTCCTCCCTCCGGGAAGCGCATGACAACAGGGCATCATGCAACTTAAGTCACCCGGTCACTTAGCAAAAATTGTATCTAACTTCTATACTTGGAACCAGATGGCCTTCTATTCGCAAAAGAACTGTAGAGAGCAGTGAAGTACTGGGGGGAGAGGAAGACGTAAAATGCTCCACTTTCTGATCCTGTAAACATTTAGTCCATCATTAGATCTGAGTCTTAGATTCTAAGTCACGCTTTAATGGAGGCCTCCCTCAACCTCCTGAGTCTGTTTTGCAACAGTGAAGGAACTTTTCCTGCTTTATCTCAGTTCCCTGAGAGCATGCGGCACTGCAATTCAATATCCTAAACTGGCAAGGAATAGTAGAGGAAGAAAGGGAGAAATCCAAACCAAAACAGCCTTCTTATAAAAGACAAAAAATAAAATAAAATCAAAATTCATCCTCCGCCCATAGCAAGCCCAACCCAGAAATTTACAGCGTGTTAAGAAAAGCAGCATTGCGAACTGCAAACGTAAGAGTTTTCCTTTGACACTCTACGCACGGTTTTCAGCTGTCAAATTACAACTCAGGAAAACACTATCATTAGAATAGAAAAGGAAACAAAAAAGCTCGCACCACAGGGGCTGGTAGCAGGAGCTGCCAGCACCATTTCAGGAGGAGAGCAAAGGGGAATCCAATCCACTTCCCCACCCCCGCTAGAATCCATTCCCTCCCGGGGCAGGCAAACCTCACTGCAGGGGCTCAAATTTAATAATAATAATAATAATCATGGCGCTTCCTCCCTCACTCCCTCCCCCTAACCATCACCTCCCGCCCGCCCCCAGCGATCTGCCGGGAATCGGCTTCTCCCCTCCGCCCCACCCCGGGATCCCCAGGTCCAGACCACCCCCACCGGACACAGCTGCCGGCGACCCCGGACCAGCCCAGCCCAGCCCAGCCCAGCCCAGCCTACCCCCGGGGCCCTTTGCCCCACTTCCCCTCTTCCCTCTCTTTTTACCTCCACCATCCCCCATCCGCATTGTCTGTCTCAATTCAACTTTGACTAATATGGATTCCTCGAGCCTGGGCCGGGCAGTAATTACAGCCTGCCCCCCCCGGGAGCCAGAAACCGCCACCCCATCTCCGCCGAGTTCAACGCCGCTCCTCGCGGGAGGGGGGAGGGGGTTTACAGCGCGCTCTCCGGTCTACAACGCGGGTCCGGTCTACACCGCGCTCCCCCCGCGACCCCCTGCCCCCGGGACCAGAAGTTTGCCCCGGAAGGAGCCTAGCAGGAGGCAGTAAGGACCCCCGCACCCCCACCCTAGCTGGCCGGCCGGCGCGTAAACACCCGCACCCGCCCGACGCGGTCCGTGGGGGGAGGGGGAGGGAAGGAAGGGCGCCCCTCCCCCGCGCCCGCCGACCCGCCAGCCTTATTACCTGTCATTGAGCTGGTCCTCGGTGCCGGGCAGCGGGTGAACCACGAAATGGATGGACGTCATGGTGCTTTCCTTCTCGTCCTCCTCCCGAGGGCGGCCCCCTCCCGCTCTCGCCCGCCCCCCAGCCCCCTACCCCTCCCCAAAATCCACAGCCGCCGCCGCCTCCCAGTCCCCAAATGGAGGGAAGCAAATACGCAGGGGCCGCCGCCGCCTCCCTGCCGGGCGTGTGTCCGCGGCCCGGAGGGGGCGGGCAGGAGGGCGAATCCACACGCCACCCGCTCCCCCGGCGACAGCGCGGAGTGGAGGCTGGCGGCCGGGACCTGGGGCGCGCCGCTGGCGAGCGGCAGCCGGGCGTCGGGAGAGGGACGCCCGGTCGAGAAGGAGACGGGCGGCTGCCGGCTGCGGGCTAAGGGGACAGTCTGGTCCCGGCGGCGGACGGGTCTGGACTAGGGGACGTGGGGAAGGAGACGAGCCTGCACCGCGCGTCACTAGCGAGAAGCCGCCGCCGCCGCCGCCGCCACCAACACCGCCGCCGCCATCTTCACTTCTGCCCCAGTTTCTCCGTCTGGCAGGCTCCGCTCCGGAGCGGCGGGGGAGGGGCGAACGGGAGGAGGAGGAGGAGGAGGGAGGAGGAGACCGGCGGGCGGGGGCGCGGCGACGAGAGGCGGGGCTCCGGGAAACGGGCGGTAAGGCCCCTTGGATTGGGCGGCTCAACGTCGTCGCGCCACGACGCTGTAAGGCGCGTGCCGATTGGTCCGTTCGGCTACAGAGCCCAGCCCCGCCGGGGGTGGGGATGGCTCCAGAGTGTTCCGGAGAGCACGTGTTGGGGAAGGAGGAGGCTGCGGGCGAGCCCGCCGGGAGGGAGAGTAAGCGTGTGTGCTGGAGGAGGTGGGAAGGAAGAGGCGCTCTTGCGTGCTGTCGCCCAGATTCCCTGGGGCAGCCCTGATTATTTGGCGGACCTTTTTTAGGTGTTTCTTGTTGCTTCTGATCCTTCATCCGCAGTTGGATTTAAAGTGGAAAGGTAAAATCAGTGAAAGGGCAAGACATATATATAGCCTTTTATTGGAAAAGTAAGGTAGTTATGTAAGGGCCTTTCCAGAAAGAGATAGTAGGATCATGGAGTTGACTTTGTGGCAGCTTCTATTATCACTCCGGCCTCCCCCAGTTTCCTCACCACCACCACCATCAGATTTCCACAGGAAATGTGGAAATTTCCTCTAATTTCCTGATACAAATGATTCCTGGTTTTTTATTACTTTTAAATGAAAGATGATACCCCTGTTCCATAAAGGAGTCAATTTATGATCAGTGGGATCAGAACGGAAAATTCTTTTTCTTTTCTTTTTTTTTTTTTTGAGACGGAGTTTTTCTCTTGTTGCCCAGGCTGGAGTACAGTGGCGCGATCTCGTCTCACTGCAACCTCCACCTCCCGGGTTCAAGCGATTCTTGTGCCTCAGCCTCCCCGGTAGGTAGCTGGGATTACAGGCATGCGCCACCACTCCCGGCTGTGTTTTTTTGTTTGTTTCTCCATATTGGTCAGGCTGGTCTCGAACTCCTGACCTCAGGTGATCTGCCCGCCTCAGCCTCCCAAAGTGCTGGGATTACAGGCATGAGCCCCCGCACCTGGCCCAGAAGGTAAAATTCTTGAACAGGCCTGAGGTCGGGAGTCCGAGACCAGCCTGGCCAACTTGATGAAACCCCATCTCTACTAAAAGTACAAAAATTAGCCGGGCGTGGTGTTGCACACCAGTAATCCCAGCTACTTAGGGGGCTGAGGCAGGAGAATCACTTGAACCTGGGAGGTTTCGGTGACCTGAGATTGAACCGCTGCACTCCAGCCTGGGCAACTCATCGAGACTCCAACGCAAAAAAAAAAAAATTATCGAATAAATCTGTTTGTTTGGTTTTTTTCCTAAGGAACCAAATCATGGCTTTCTTCTCAAAGGTTTCTATAACCTCCTGTAAAAAACTGAGTACCTCTTTGAAACCAAAAACTGAGAACATGAAGTTCCTTCTACAGAGGTGATCTGTTAAAAAAAATTACACACACATAGTTTTGCTTAGGAAGTTCTTTTGAGCAAAATATTTGAAAAATTACTTACAAATCAGGATAGACCAGGTAATCCTTGAGGCAGATAATGGAACACTTTTATAGGTCACCAGCTCCACCATTGGCCCAGATTAGTTTAGACTAAAAACTCATTTCAAGGTCACTATTAGAAGTCCCTCTGAGCCCTGGGGAAGGAGGGTAGACCAGTAGACACAGCTAGATTTCAAGCTAAACAAATCTAAAATTTTTTTTTTTTTTGAGACGGAGTCTCGCTCTGTTGCCCAGGCTGGAGTGCAGTGCCGAGATCTCGGCTCACTGCAACCTCCACCTCCTGGGTTCAAGCGATTCTCCTGCCTCAGCCTCCCGAGTAGCTGGGATTACAGGCACCACCACCACGCCTGGCTAATTTTTGTATTTTTAGTAGAGACAGGGTTTCACCATGTTAGACAGGCTGGTCTCGAACTCCTGACCACGTGATCTCTCTGCCTCTGCCTCCCAAAGTGCTGGGATTACAGGTGTGAGCCACTGTGCCCTGCTTTTTTTTTTTTTTTTTTTTTTTTTTTGAGACAGATTCTCATGCTGTCACCCAGGCTGGAGTGCAGTGGCTTGACCTCGGCTCACTGCAAGCTTAGCCTCCTGGGTTCAAGCGATTCTCCTGCCTCAGCCTCCCAAGTAGCTGGGATTACAGCTACCACCACCATTCCTGGCTAATTTTTGTATTTTTAGTAGAGACACCGTTTCACCATGTTGGCCAGGCTGGTCTCAAACTCCTGACCTCAGGTGATCAGCCCGCCTCGGCATCCCAAAGTATTAGCATTACAGGCGTGAGCCACTGTGCCAGGCCCAGATCTAAATTTGAATTCTTTTTCTGCTACTTAACTATGTGGCCTTACTTAGATTTACACTAGTTAGATTTGGCCAGGTGCAGTGGTTCACGCCTGTAATCCCAGCACTTTGGGAAGCTGAGGCAGGTGCATCACCTGAGGTCAGGAGTTTGAGACCAGCCTGCCCAACATGATAAACCCCGTCTCTACTAAACATACAAAAATTAGCCAGGGGTAGTGGTGCGACCTGTAGTCCCAGCTACTCCAGAGGCTGAAGCAGGAAAATTGCTTGCGTGAACCTGGGAGGCAGAGGTTGCAGTGAGCCGAGATCTCACCCCTGCACTCCATCCTGGGAGACAGAGTGAGAATCTGTCTCAAAAAAAAAAAAATTAGCTAGATTTAACCTATCATTGCATCTTTTTTCTCATTTGTTAAATATTCTGTAGTAATAGATCTGTCTACACAGTGAGGTCTAAATAAGATAATGTATGTTGCACATCTAAGGCAGTTTATATACATAATAGGCTCAGCAAATGGAAACATTTATTTGTCTGGTGGTCCACTTGTTTCTCTTTTCTTTTTCATTGTTTTGTTTTCTTTGTTTGTTTTTTTTTTTTTTGAGGCAGGGTTTCACTCCCATCACCCAGGCTGTGGTGCAATGGCATGATCTCGGCTCACTGCAGCGTTCACCTGGCAGGCTCAGGCAATTCTTCTGCCTCAGCCTCCCAAGTAGCTGGGACTACAGGCACTGGCTACCATGCCCGGCTAATTTTCGGCATTTATTTTTTTGTTTTTGTTTTCTGAGATGGAGTCTCGTTCTGTTGCCCAGGCTGGAGTGCAGTAGCATGATCTCAGCTCACTGCAACCTCTGCCTTGCGGGTTCAAGTGATTCTCCTGCCTCAGCCTCCCCACTAGCTGGGACTACAGGCGTATGCCACCAAGCCCAGTTAATTATTGTATTTTTAGTAGAAACGGGGTTTCACCATGTTGGCCAGATGGTCTCCATCTCTTGACCTCATGATCTGCCTGCTGCAGCCTCCCAAATTGCTGGGATTACAGGCATGAGGCACAGCGCCCGGCCTAATTATTGTATTTTTTGTAGAGGCAGCGTTTTGCCATGTTGCTCAGGCTGGTCTCGATCTTCTGGGCTCAAGCAGTTGGCCCACCTCAGCCTCCCATCTGTGTTCAATTTTTACACCTTATACCTCTTAATACTTGAATCCCACTATAGGGTAAATTATATTATCCCTGTTATGTAGATGAGGACACCGGGGGCTCAAACACCTGAGGTAAGTGCTGAAGCTGAGACTGAAACTCCGGTCTTCTGACGTGGATTCCATTGTTCTTTCCACTATACCACAGCTGCCATCCGGAAGTTAATAATTTAGAAGGAACAGACTATTCAAAGCCAATAGGGAAAAAAATGATATGATAAATGGAAGAAGAGTATTGTGAAGCTTGAAGGAGGAAGTGATTCCAGCCAAGAGAATTAAGAAAAGCACTTAAGCTGAGCTTTTTTTTTTTTTTTTGAGATAGAGTTTCACTCGTTGTCCAGGCTAGAGTGCAATGGCATGATCTCAGCTCACTGCAGCCTCCACCACCTGGGTTCAAGTGATTCTCCTGCCTCAGCCTCCCGAGTAGATAGAATTACAGGTACCACAACGCCCGGCTCATTTTTTGTATTTTTAGTAGAGACAGAGTTTCACCATGTTGGCCAAGCTGGTCTCGAACTCCTGACCTCAGGTGATTCACCCACATTGACCTCCCAAAGTGCTGGGATGATAGGTGTGTGCCACCACGCCTGGCCAAGCTGAGCTTTCAAGAATGTTCTGAACAAATAGAGTATCTGGCTTAAATCTAGTCTTTCTAGAATTGCCCCCAAACAGACCACACCATGCCCATACTTTGCCTCTTTTCTCTTCTTCCAAATCTCTAGTGGTCTTTTCATTATGCTTTTATCCTGCTTTCCACTTGATTTACCCACCCCTCCTAGTTTCCTAGAACTGAGACTTTCCTGGTTGAAAGTTGGTCTGCTCTCTCTAGACAGCCTCTTGGAGACCTGCCTGTCTGGTCTTTGATAACCATCTTGGCATTGCTACCTTTTTGTTGTCCCAGATGGCATATTAGGAAGATTTCCCTCTCCCAGGGCTCTAACATCTTGGTGGGTCACACTTTGAACAGAGAAAAACAAGTAAAGGCATGGAGTTGTGAAAGACCATCACATGTGTGGGGGGTGAGGAAATACAGATAAGAGAATGGAGATAAGCAGGGGTCAGCAGAAGCTCTTTGAAGAGTCAAAGTGCAATACAACCTTAGAAAATAGACTTGGGGAGCTCCTTTCTAATAATTTGAACTAATTCTCCCTTTGAGGACAACTGGAAAAGTTAGGCAAAGTATTTCTTCAAATTTGCTCAATGGCACAAGAAAGCTAACAAAATGATGAATTACCAAACCAAGGTCCAAGGGATGAATAAGACCCAAGTGAGTCCTGTGTTTGGAGCCACTTTTTCTCTTGGGATGCTTGTCAATTCCAGAAATACAAAGTGAGATGCTGAGGTAGAGCAGGTCTTACAGGTACTTGGGGCTAGACAACAGGGATTGATGTCTGGTTTCACCCAGTGCAGTGGGGAGTGCTAACGAACCCCTCTTACTCAGTGTTCAGACCTGAAGGACCCCATCCCTGAAACAGGCCATATCTTAGATTTGGTTTTCCCAAAAGCAGACCTTGAGACAAGGATTTGGCTGTGAATCATTGATTTAGGAGGTGATTGCAGGAAGCACTGTGTGGGAATGAAGAAATGTATGAGGATGGGAGAAACCAATAAAAGGTGGACTGATAAGTGTTTTACTACCACAGGCAACTGGAACCCAATCCCACCGGGAACCCTCTGAGAGACCCGGACATACCTGCGAATTAACCTTCTGAGGAGGGAGGAAGCTAGAGATATTTATCCATCAGCTCCATCTCAAATAGTTAAGGGTTGCTCCTGGATTGTTTAACTAGCGAAGCTGTTAATAGCTAGGTTAATGTCCAACAAAAATTCATTGTCTTATGTACAAAAAAAGCATTAGGAAATGAACAAATACCTTTTTTTTTTTTTTTTTTTTGAGGCAGAGTCTGGCTCTGTTGCCCACACTGAAGTGCAGTGTCATGATCTTGGCTCACTGCAACCCCTGCCTCCTGGGTTCAAGCAATTCTCTGCCTCAGCCTCCTAAGTAGCTGGGATTACAGGCATGCACCACCATGCCCAGCTAATTTTTTTGTATTTTTAGTAGAGGCGAGGTTTTACCATCTTGGCCAGGCTGGTCTCGAACTCCTGACCTCATGATCCACCCGCCTTGGCCTCCCAAAGTGCTGGGATTACAGATGTGAGCCACCTTGCTTGACCACAAATACCATTTAAAAATAATGTTAAGAACTATTAAATATCTAATATATAAGAACAACCAATGAAAGATGCACAAAGCCTGTACACAGGTTTAAAACATTTTTGGGCCGGGCACTGTGGCTCAACGCCAGTAATTCCAGCACTTCAGGAGGCCAAGGCAGGTGGATCACGAGGTCAGGCGTCCGAGACCATCCTGGCCAACATAGTGAAACCCCATCTGTACTAAAAGTACGAGACAATTAGCCAGGCATAGTGGCAGGTACCTGTAATCCCAGCTACTTGGGAGGCTGAGGCAGGAGAATTGCTTGAGCCTGGGAGGCTGAGGTTGCAGTGGGCCAAGGTCACGCCATTGCACTCCAGCGCGGACGATAGTGAGAGACTCTGTTTCAAAAAAAAAACAAACAAAAAAAACAAAAAAACATTTTTGAGGAGCTTCCAGACTGCTGACTACATGGAGGTGCTGGGAGAGTGGCACAACCACAGAAGGCATGGGAGCTCCTCACCCTTCTCTCCCATACCTAGTCCTATACATCTCTTGCATCTGGCTGTTCCTGGGTTGTATCCATTAGAGTAACCTGGTAAACACCTCTTGGGGTCTAAGAGAAGGAGGAGGACACATTCTGCTCTTCGGATCCATATACTGATCCCCACTACAACCAGTGAACCACAACGTGGAATCTAGATGGGGGGCCCTGGTGGCTGAGATGGCATCCTCTCTAAAGATCTAGGACACTCTCTTGGCCCTGCTTTGCATCCTATGCAGGCTGTTTGTACACAGCAAGGATATTTCCTGGAGGGAATTCATGAAACAGCACTACCTAAGTCCAAGCCAAGAATTCAGAAAATACAAATGCGATGTCCTCATGAAGAAAAAAGAAGCTCTGAAAGACAAGAGCTCTCGGATGTTCCTCTATACCTCATGGTACAAATTGAGCATAAAGATGTCAATGACAACTGAAATGACCCCTACAGAAATGTATGTATATAGGCCCAGAATGCCCTGAAAGTACTCAAGTGTCACCAGGAGAAGTCAAAAAAGGCAACACATTGGCTGGGTGCAGTGGCTCACAGCTATATTCCCAACACGTGATGCCAAGAGTCAAGACCAGCCTGGGCAACATAGCCAGACCCCATCTATACAAAAATTAAAATAAAATTACCTGACATAATGGTGCACATGTGTAGTCCTAACTAATAGGGAGGCTGAGGCAGGGGAATTGCTTGAGCACCGGAGATCAAGACTGCAGTGAACCATGATCGCATCACTATACTCCAGCCTGGGAAGCAGAACAAGCAAGACTCTGTCTCTTTTTTTTTTTTTTTTTTCTTCGTAGAGACGGGATTTCACTATATTGGCCAGGATGGTCTCGATCTCTTGACCTCGTGATCCACCTGCCTCGGCCTCCCAAAGTGCTGGAATTACAGGCGTGAGCCACCAAGCCTGGCCTATTTTTTTTTTTCTTTTTTAAGACATAGTTTCACTCTTGTCGCCCAGGCTGGAGTGCAATGGCACAATCTTTGCTCACTGCAACCTCTACCTCCTGGGTTCCAGCAGTTCTCCTGCCTCAGCCTCCCAAGTAGCTGGGATTACAGGCACCCACCACCACACCCACCTAATTTTTGTATTTTTAGTAGAGACGGGGTTTCACCATGTTGGCCAGGCTGGTCTCAAACTCCCGACCTCTGGTGATCCGCCCACCTTGGCCTCCCAAAGTTCTGGGATTACAGGTGTGAGCCACTGCGCCCAGCCGACCCTGTCTCTTAAAAAAAATAGAAAAAAAGAAAGAAAGAAAATGACACAGAGAGCAAAAGCTTCAACTACATTGAATTCCATTGTAACATGGGTGAGTAAGTTGATAGCACAGAGGACCTGAAGATGATGAGCCTGTCAGCAACTAGAAGGTCTCCCCACATCCCCCAAGTTTTGGTAGACTATTCTGTGCTTCCCAAGTAGTGATTCCTGTCTAGATCAGTCTCCCCTGCCACTCTCCCCTTTACATTTATGTATCAGTGATTTCTAGCTACTTAGAGTTATAAATCATATGGTTTCTTGATACCTTTGCCTGTGTTGTTTCTCTGCCTGGAATTCTCTTTGTCCTATTTACCTAATTTACTCCTGCATTTTTTTCCCCAAGATTCAGCTCATATGGCATCTCTTCTTGACTAACCCAAGACTTTTTCTGATATCGATTCTCCTTACATCTACCCAAGCTGAATGACCTTCCCTTCCTTTAAATAAATTATATTATTCCAAAAAGATTTTTTTTTAAGAGAAATTAAAGATGGGCCAGGCGTGGTGGCTCACGCCTATAATCCTAGCACTTTGGGAGGCTGAGGCAGGCAGATCACCTGTGGTCGAGAGTTTGAGATGAGCCTGACCAACATGGAGAAACCTGGTCTCTACTGAAATACCAAATTAGCCGAGCATGGTGGCACATGGCTGTAATCCCAGCTATTCGGGAGGCTGAGGCAGGAGAATCACTAGAACCCGGGAGGTGGAGGTTATGGTGAGCCGAGATCACCCCATTGCACTCCAGCCTGTGCAACAAGAGTGAAACTCTGTCTAAAAAAGAAAGAAAGAAAGAAACTCCCCCAAAAAAGAGAGAAATTAAAGATGATCTAAATAAATGGAGGGGCCAGGCATGATGGCTCACACCTATAATCCCAGCACTTTGGGAGGAGGAGGAGGCAGGAGGATCACTTAAGCCCAGGAGTTCAAGACCAGCCTGGGCAACGTAATGACACCCATCTCTATATTTTTTTTTCAATTTTTAAAAATAAAAAATAGGGGCTGGGCGCAGTGGCTCACGCCTGTAATCTCAACACTTTGGGAGGCCGAGAGAGTTTGAGACCAGCCTGACCAACATGGAGAAACTCTGTCTCTACTAAAAATACAAAATTAGCCAGGCATGGTGGCACATGCCTATACTCCCAGCTACCCGGGAGGCTGAGGCAGGAGAATCACTTGAACCCAGGAGGCAGAGTTTGCGGTGAGCTGAGATTGTGCTACTGCACTTCAGCCTGGGCAATAGAATGAGACTCCGTCTCAAAAAAAAATAAAAAAATAAATAAAAATAAAAAATAGGATGGGCGAGGTGGCTCACGACTTTAATCTCAGCACTTTGGGAAGCTGAGATGGGCGGATCACCTGAGGTCAGGAGTTCAAGACCAGCCTGGCCAACATGGTAAAACCCCATCTTTACTGAAATACAAAAATTAGCCAGGTGAGGTGGTGCACACCTGTAATCCCAGCTGCATGAGAGGCTGAGACAGGAGAATTGCTTGAACAAAAGAGACACAGAAAAGATGTTCATAGCAGCATTCTTTGTAAAAGCCTCAAACTGTAAATAATCCAAATAACCATCTCCTACCATGTACCATGCAGTGTGCTGGGCGCTAGAATCACAGCAAAGAATAGAGCACAGGTCCTGCTCTCATGGGGCTTCCATTTGGTGGGGGTGGGAGTATGAGGCAGGGAGAAAGCCAGAAAAGAAAGAAACCGTTATTCTAGTACTACAGAAAGTACTACAAAATAAGACCGAGTTCCGAGTCAGCAAAAGGGAGTATACTAGGTTAAACCATGGCCAATGTTTGGCCATTTTTGATCTACAGAAACAACAATTTTATGTGGTTCAGCCTTATAAATAGGAGTTCAAAAGAGATTCAGTCCTTTATCCCCAGGATAAAAAGGGAAGGTGGTTGGCCAGGTGCAATGGCTCACACCTGTAATCCCAGCACTTTGGGAGGTCGAGGCCATCGGATCACTTTGGGGTCAGAAGTTTGAGACCAGCTGGCCAACTGGTCTCGAACTGGTTCAGTTAGCCTGGCGTGGTGGCACGTGCCTGTAATCCCAGCTACTCCGGAGGCTCAGGCAGGAGAATCACTTGAGCCCAGGAGGTGGAGGCTGTAGTGAGCCAAGACCGTGCCACTGCACTGCAGTCTAGGTGACAGAGCAAGACTGTCTCAAAAAAAAAAAAAAGGAAGGTGGCCTCACAGATGGATATGATTTGAACATGTGAAGGACAGATAAAAGCCTAAAGGAAGGATATGGTTAGAGCAGTGTCTCTGAGGAGAAATTATTGTCAAGAAGCAGGAAAGCAGGGCAGAATGGGACATTCATTCCATGGATATGGAGGGAACACTGTGCTGGGAGCTGTACAGCTCATGAAAGAAGTGTAATGCATACTCGCTCCTCCTTTTTATTTTGAGACAGAGCCTCACTCTGTCTCTTAGGCTGGAGTGCAATGGCGTGATCTTGGTTCACTGCGATCTCTGCCTCCCGGGTTCAAGCAATTCTCCTGCCTCAGCCTCCTGAGTAGCTGGGATTACAGGCATACACCACCACGCCCATCAATTTTTTTTTTAATTTTTTTATTTTTAGTAGAGACAGCATTTCACCATGTTGGTCAGGCTGGTCTTGAACTCCTGACCTTGACCTTGTGATCTGCCCCCACCTCCCCGCCTGCTGCCTCCCAAAGTGCTGGGATTACAGGTGTGGGCCACCATGCCCGGCCACACTCACTGTTCTTAACAAGCCTACACTTTTATTAAAGACATGGTAAAACCCATGAATAATAAAAAATCAACTACCCACTTACACACAAAGATCCATGCTATAGCTACTGCCCTAAACACTCTTCCTGCCGTTGGTTGCCCTGCCAAAATCTCCCTGTCCTCAGTCCCTTACCCCAGTGCTACTTCCTCTATGATGTTATTCTCCTCTACAGTTATGAGAGATGCCTCCTACCCCTGAATCCATGGCTCACTCTTCATAGTTCTCCTTTTTTCCTCTATTATTATTATTGTTTTATTTTGAGACAGGGTCTTGCTCTTGTCGCTCAGACTGGAGTGCCATAGCACAATCATAGCTTACTGCAGCCTTGACTGTCTGAGCTCAAGCCATCCTCCTGCCTCAGCCTCCTGAGTAGCTGAAACTACAGTTGGGTGCCACCACGCACCACATTGGCTTATATATATATATATATATATATATACATTTTTTTTTTGAGACAGAGCCTTGCTCTGTCTCCCAGGCTGAAGTGCAGTAGCATGATCTCCACTCACTGCCACCTCCACCTCCCAGGTTCAAGTGAGTCTCCTGCCTCAGCCTCCCGAGTAGCTGGGATTAGAGGTGCCCACCACCATGCCTGGCTAATGTTTTTTATATTTTTACTAGAGATGGGGTTTTGCCATGTTGGCCAAGCTGGTCTCGAACTCGTGACCTCAGGTGATCCACTCGCCTCAGCCTCCCAAAGTTCGGGATTGTAGGCGTGAGCCACCACACCCAGCCTAATTAATCTTTTTATTTTTTGCAGAGACAGGGTCTTGTTATGTTGCCCTGAATGGTCTTGAACTCCTGGCCTCAAGCCACCCCCTGCCTTGGCTTCCCATCCCTCTATTTTATACCACAGTTATTTACTAAGCTTGCCTTGGTTCAGTGTACTTCCTCCTGGAAAAACTGAGGTGATATTCACCCTGGTTTTTCTACCAGTGTGTAACTCTCACTAGTACCAGCTCAACAGATAAGAAATGAACGAATGAATGAGACTATCACTATGTTGCCCAGGCTGGACTCAAACCCCTGGGCTCCCTGATCCTCCCACCTCAGACTCCCAAGTAGCTGGGATTACAGACATGCCCCACCATGCCCAGCTTAGAATTTTGCTGTGTATTTAGGGTCATGTAAGGCTGTAGTAAATTGTCACAAGGAACGAATTTAGGGATTAAAGTGTAGTTTCGTTCTGGGGTGAGCTACCTGCCAAAGTAAGGTCCTTGTCTGAGAGGGTATTTTTAGCTCCATCCCACAAAGACAAAACTTTCACTCTGAGGGGCCAGCCTGTTTATTCAACATGACCAAACACTGTGCTACTGCGTCCGCTGCTCCGCTCAGCCTGCCAGGGGCTATCAGCTGAGTACATGACCAGCTCACAGCAGCTCTAGCACTGGCTTTGGCCTGCCCAATTGCTGTATGGTACAGAAAACTCCCACTCTGCCCATCCGAACAGATCCTCACTGGCCACCTGTCAGGCCCTTCTCTGTGGAAATGGCGCACAGCTGCTGGCCACATTTGCCAAGGCTGCCTGTTTGTACTTGGAAAGTGCAGGTTCCCTCTCATCTATCTTTTTTTTTTTTTGAGACAGAGTCTCACTCTGTCGCCCAGGCTGGAGTGTAGTGGTGCGATCTCAGCTCACCGCAACCTCCGCCTCCCGGGTTCAAGCAATTCTCCTGCCTCAGCCTCCTGAGTAGTTGGGATTGCAGGTGCATGCCACCACAGCCAGCTAATTTTTGTATTTTTAGCAGAGACACGGTTTCACCATGTTGGCCAGGCTGGTCTCGAACTCCTGACCTAGTGATCTGCCCACCTTGGCTTCCCAAAGCGCTGGGATTACAGGCATGACCTGCTGTGCCCAGCCTCATCTATCTTTTCTGTAAAGAAACAGTCCCTTCAGCTTTCCCTGATAGGCCCCATTTTCCAGCCACTGAAGTTGGCCCAGAGCTCTGCATTGGGCCCAGGTTGGCCAAGTCTATATCACTCAGGAATTGGTTATTCCAGTTTGTGAATTATCCAGGCCTTTTGCTTTTTACCTTGGTACTGCGCCCCACCCCCCACCCCCCGCCCCACCGCCCCCACGCCCCCATGATCTCTCTACTTCTGCTGTTTACGTGTGAGGAAATTTTAGTGCTCAGTAACATCTCCCTCAGTGTCTGAGAATACTAATACTACATTTGTTTGGTGTTTTGCAGTCTACAAAATGACATTTCATGCACAAACTTACTTTAGCCTCGTAAAAGTCCTGCAGAGTAGATTGCATTATTCTCTTTTCCAGCTAAGCAGTGATAAATGACTTGTCTGTGATCACAGAGTCAGAAAGTACAACTGGGCCTGAAACCCAGCTTGCAATCTCTGTCCAGTGTTGTCACTATCAAACCCATGAGGAATGCAAATTTTCCTATTTTGCTATCCATTAGAAGTCATGGAAAGAGCTGACTGGGAGACGGGTTTCCTGATACTTAGAATGCGGTTGATTTAATTCTGTCTGCCTCGGTGGCTGGAACATTTCACTTTGGCAGCCAGGCTGTGGTGTGTCTACCCTTGAGTGGTCCACAGATTCAACAACCATATGCATTGACCCAAAATGGATATGCTTTCTGAGAAGTGTATTTTTTTAAATTGTCACTGTTGGGGTAATAGTGTGTAACCTATTGACATTCTGTCCACTGGATCATGTGGTACTAATCACCCAAACAAACCAAAATCAACATCTACAGCATGTTTTACAACTTCCGAAGCATTTTGCAATGACTCTCTGAGCTATACATGGAAGGAAAATAACTGTATGAATATCCCCACTTTACAAGTGCGAAAAATAAGCTTCAGAGAGCAACTCTGAGTAACTTTCCCAAGGTCACACAGTTAGGGACCATTGGGGGAAGAACGAATATTTGACTTCTAATCTTTGCACTAATTATCCATAGTATCTATTTCCCATATACTGATACTAATTAACATGTGTATAGACCTTTAAAATTTTGGCTTTTTTTTTTTTGGCTGCTCCAGTCAGCCAAAGGGACACTTTGTTGAGGCTCCAGGGCCATGGGGCCTGGGCAGGAGGCTGCCCTTCGAGGAAGGACGAGGCTTATTTGACCTTCTTGGGGTGCAGGTTGTTGCTGTGGCCACGATTCTTGCAGCAGTTGACAGCACGGGGGTGCAGGCGAGCACAGCGCTTGCGGCAGATCATCTTGTCACAGCTGTATTTCTGGGCGAGCTGGCAGAGGGAAGGCTCAATAATGCCACCTCGCAGGTGCAGCACCAGGTGTAGGGTGGACTCTTTCTGGATGTTATAGTCTGAGTGAGTGCCGCCATCCTCCAGCTGTTTGCCAGCGAATATCAGACGCTGCTGCTCAAGTGGGATACCCTCCTCGTCTTGAATTTTGGCTTTGACATTCTCAATGGTGTCACTGGGCTCGACCTCAAGGGTGATGTTCTTGCCCTTGAGGGTCTTTACAAAGATCTGCATCTCTGTGTCTGCAACTGGGCTGCCTTGCTGAAGAAAAAGAGCTAAAGTTTTGTTTTTGTTTTTTTTTTTTTTGAGATGGAGTCTCACTCTGTTGCCCAGGCTGAAGTACAGTGACCTCTGCAACCTCTGCCTCCCAGGTTCAGGCGATTCTCTTGCCTCAGCCTCCTGAGTAGCTGGGATTATAGGTGCCTGCCACCACACCCAGCTAATTTTTGTAGATTTAGTAGAGATGGGGTTTCACAATGTTGGTCAGGCTGGTCTCAAACTCCTGACCTCAGGTGATCCACCTGCCTTTGCTTCCCAAAGTGCTGAGATTACAGGTGTGAGCCACCTCACAGGGCCAGGGCTTTAAAGTTTTACTGGGAGTTTTCACAGTATTAGTTCATTCCATCTTCAGCAACATCTGTGAGTAGATAATGTTATTAATTATCCCAATATTGCTTGCATTGATTGATTGATTGATTGAGATAGAGTTTTGCTCTTGTTGGCCAGGCTGGAGTGCAATGGTGCAATCTCGGCTCACTGCAACCTTTGCCTCCTGGGTTCAAGCGATTCTCCTGCCTCAGCCTTCCGAGTAGCTGGGATTACAGGCATGTGCCATCATGCCCAGCTAATTTTGTATTTTCAGTAGAGACGGGGTTTCTCCATGTTGGTCAGGCTGGTCTCGAACTCCCAATCTCAGGTGATCCACCCACTTTGGCCTCCCAAAGTGTTGGGATTACAGGTGTGAGCCACACTGCGTCTGGCCCCAGTATTGCTTTTCAATTCTGTCATATTATCACTACATCCTTTTACCTTGGAGTAGTAAACACAATTCTCAAGAACACGTATTTAGTCATTCAACACATGTTTTTCAGTACCTAATGTGTAAAACCCTATACTCATTACTGTGGTCAGAGCCTATGACTTCTGTATTTCTGATTTCGCTGGTATTTAGCAGAATCAGAATGTCATACTTGTGATTAGCTGGGAAATGACAAGGGCAGACAGACTAACCTGCTGTTTTGTAATCAGAAATGGATGATGAGTTTTGCAAAGGGAAGTGACTAAGTGACTGTTTCCACAGACTAGAAAATCAGTTTTATGGCTGGGCGTGGTGGCTCATGCCTGTAATCCAAGCACTTTGGAGGCCAAGGCGGGCAGATCACCTGAGTTTGGGAGTTCAAGACCAGCCTGACCAACGTGGTGAAACCCCGTCTTTAAAAAAAAAAAAAAAGAAAAGAAAAAACGAAAAAAAAGAAAATCAGTTTTCTATGTGCAGTCTATAAAGGACCATTAGCCTAGCCTTGGTCTCTAAGCCATGTTCACACAGAGACACCAGTCATTATGAGTAATGTCATTGTCAAATGCTAAGAATAATATTACAGGTCATGGTTATTGAGTCAACCAATGATTAAAGGTTGGCTCTGGCACCTCCCTTTCACTGGCCCAAGTTCTGAAGTTCCCATGCATAGGAAAATCAGTGGTGTATGATTTCAGTGATAAAGAGAAGTGGGAAAAAGGCACACACTTATCTTTTCTTCACTTCCTCCTTCTCCTCGTTTTACTCTCTTTTCTCTGTAGCTACCCAATGAGGGGAAGGTCAACAGTTAAGTGGAGACAGAAGATTGGAAGGGGTTGTCGAAAGACAAAGTTGCAACAAATTTAGTTATAGATTTTTTTTTTTTTTTGAGAGAGAGTTTTGCTTTTGTCACCCAGGCTGGAGTACAATGGCACAATCTCAGCTCTGCCTCCCATGTTCAAGCAATTCTTCCTGTCTCGGCCCCCGAGTAGCTGGAATTACAGGTGCCCACCACTACACCTGGCTAATTTTTGTATTTTTAGTAGAGATGGGGTTTTGCCACGTTGGCCAGGCTGGTCTCGAACTCCTGACCTCAGGTGATCTGCCCACCTCAGCTTCCCAAAGTGCTTGGATTACAGGCATGAACCACCATGCCCAACGTAGTTATAGATCTTTTTTTTTTGAGACGGAGTCTCACTCTGTTGCCCAGGCCGGAGTGCAGTGGTGTTACCGAGGCTCACTGCAACCTCTGCCTGCAGGGTTCAAGTGATTCTCCTGCCTCAGTCTCTTGAGTAGCTGGGACTACAGGCACGCCCCACCATGCCCAACTAATTTTTGTATTTTTAGTAGAGACGGGATTTCACCATGTTGGCCAGGATGATCTTGAGCTCTTGATCTCTTGATCCACCCGCCTTGGGCTCCCAAAGTACTGGGATTACAGGTGTGAACCACTGTGCCTGGCCTAGTTATAGATCTTAATAAGCTTGTATTTGTGATTCTGGAATTGGGCAACACATCTCATTTTATAAAATAGAATGATTGTTCCAAGGAGCCAAGAAGAGGAGTTGATTTCTTTTTTTTTTTTTTTTGAGATGGAGTTTTACTCTGTCGCCCAGGCTAGAGTGTAGTGGAAGGATCTCCGCTCACTACAAGCTCCACCTCCTGGGTTCAAGTGATTCCCCTGCTTCAGCCTCCCAAGTAGCTGGGACTACAGGCATGCACCACCATGCCAGGCTAGTTTCTGTATTTTTAGTAGAGACGCGGTTTCACCAAGTTCGCCAGGCTGGTCTTGAACTCCTTACCTCAGATGATTCACCCGCCTCTGCCTCCCAAAGTGTTGGGATTACAGGTGTGAGCCACCACACCTGGCCTGGAGTTTGATTTTATAGACCGAAAAGGACTGAGGAAAGCTGTAATAGAAAACGAAGAGCAGATTGGTCCTTTCAAAGGGACTTTTCTTATAAAAGTTAAAGCAGAAGGAACTCCCTTATTTTGTTGGCTAATTCCAGCCTCTTTGGGGATTTGGCTATTATCTTCTCTCCCGATTTCTGAGAAGGTCATATAAACATCTCAGTTTGGGGTTAGAGTCTTGGAACTTCAGCATTGTTTAATTAAGCTTAGCCTAAAGCTGCCTCCTTACATATTTTAAGTTCAACCCAAAGGTTTCTCTGTATATAGTGAACTATAATATACTAGACATGACCAGGCGATAGGCTTAATTTTTCTCATTTTTCCATGAGAAGTAATACCTGGGGTAGGGCAAGTGGAAAATCGAGAGAGCATTTACATCCTCTGAAGACAGTCTCCAAAACTAGTGTATTTTCTTTCTTTTTTTTTTTTTGAGACAGAGTCTCACTGTGTCATCCAGACTGGAGTGCAGTGGCCCGATCTCAGCTGATTGCAACCTCCGCCTCCCATCTTCAAGCCATTCTTCTGCCTCAGCCTCCCAAGTAGCTGGGACTACAGGTGCCTGCCACTACACCTGGCTAATTTTCGTAATTTTAGTAGAGATGGGGTTTCACTATGTTGGCCAGGCTGGTCTTGAACTCCTGATCTCACAATCCACCCGCCTCAGCCTCCCAAAGTGCTGGGATTACAGGCTTGAGCCACTGCACCAGGCCCAACTAGTGTATTTTCAACAATCATTAAGGTCCTGCATGGACATGACAAGTCACTAATGGAAGCAGTGTGAAAACAAGACTGTGAAGAATGAAACGAAGGTATCAACAAGTGTTAAGTTTTACGTGTTTGCCCTGTACCCATACTAACACAGCCCCCCCAACCACTGGCGCAGGCCCCACTTGTGCTGTCTGCCTCTTCAGATCCGTTCTACATTGCTCGTGCCCTGGGAGGCTGACCTCTTCTGACTGCATAGGTGAGGATCCCTTGTCCTCTGGATTCTAGTGGTGTTTGCCCAATGGGTGGAGGAGAGAGAGATCAGGTTTTCATTCCCCCAGCTCTCCCTGCTGGACCAGTGTTTCACAAAGAGTGCATTCCAGGGCCGGGCGCGGTGGCTCAAGCCTGTAATCCCAGCACTTTGGGAGGCCGAGACGGGCGGATCACGAGGTCAAGAGATCGAGACCATCCTGGCCAACATGGTGAAAGCCCCGTCTCTACTAAAAAATACAAAAAACAATTAGCTGTGCATGGAGGCGTGTGCCTGTAGTCCCAGCTACCCGGGACGCTGAGGCAGGAGAATTGCTTGAACCCGGGAGGCGGAGATTGCAGTGAGCCGAGATCGCGCCACTGCACTCCAGCCTGGCGCCTGGCAACAGAGCAAGACTCTGTCTCAAAAAAAAAAAAAAAAAAAAAAAGAGTGCATTCCAGACTGAAGGCCACTGCTACGGTTCTCCTCAGGTTCCAGCAACTGCCTTTGCCCCTGGGTACTTCACCAATCCTTGTTGTTTTTTTTCAAATAGTCCCTTTATTAAATTTTATTCAGTTATTTCTTTTTTTTTTTTTTCTGATACGGAGTCTTGCTCTATCGCCCAGGCTGGAGTACAGTGGCACAATCTCAGCTCACTGCAACCTCTGTTTCCCAGGTTCAAGTGATTCTCCTACCTCAGCCTCCTGAGTAGCTGGGACCACAGGCGCTCACCATGCCTGGCTAATTTTTGTATTTTTAGTAGAGATGGGGTTTCACCATATTGGCCAGGCTGGTCTCAAACTCCTGACTTTGTGATCTGCTCTCCTCGGCCTCCCAGAGTGCTGGGATTACAGGTGTGAGCCACCGCACCCGGCCTCAGTTACCTCTTTTAAGAGTGCCATCTGATTCCAGGCAGGTCCCTTTTTTTTTTTTGGAGACGGAGTCTCTCTCTGTGGCCCAGGCTGGAGTGCAATGGTATGATCTTGGCTCACTGCAACCTCCGCCTCCCAGGTTCAAGCAATTCTCCTGCCTCAGCCTCCCAAGTAGCTGGGGCTACAGGCGTGTGGCACCACGACCAGCTAATTTTTGTATTTTTAGTAGGTTTCCCTATATTGGCCAGGCTGGTCTCAAACTCCTGACCTCAGGTTATCCTCCTACCTCTGTCTCCCAAAGTGCTGGGATTACAGGCATGAGCCACTGTGCCCGACCAGGTCCCTAACTCTTTTTTTTTTTCTCTCTCTCTTTTTTTTTTTTGACTCCGCTTGTGTAGAACCAGGTCCCTAACTCTTATACATCCCAAAGCTTCAAGCTGTCTGTGTTTACCTTCCACCCCTTTCCTGAGATCCTCTCTCATTTTCCTCCTGCTTTCCTCTGTTTCTCATTTTACAAAAATCAAAGCTCATCTTTTTCCTTGTCAGTTCCTTTAGTACTAAGCTGGGTCATTTCAATTGATCTATACTAAATGAAGGCAATGTTTCTTGGCCTCAGCAACAACAACCAAATCCCCTTTAACAGAATTGTCAGGCCCGCTTTTGAAGTGAATTTCATCCAAAATAAATGTAAAGCAAATCAAATTAATGAGTTAAAGGCATCCTAAACTAGGCCCGCCTCTCATTTTAATAGATCCAATAAAAGGGGTGGTTGTCTCCCCCAGTGCCTGGGAATCTCTAAAATATGGCTGAGATTTAATCTCAATCAGGGTCATTTGCATTAGATTTTTATTTTTTTATGTTTTTGAGACAAGGTCTTGCTCTGTTGCTCAGGGTGGAGTGCAGTGGTGCAATCTCAGCTCACTGCAGCCTCCACCTCCTGGATTTCAAGTGATTCTCCCACCTCAGCCTCCTGAATATCTGGGACCACAGGTGGACACCACCACACATGGCTAATCTTGTTTATTTTTTGTAGAGACAAGGTCTCACTGTAATGCCCAGTGTGGTCTCAAACTCCTGTGCTCAAGTGATCCTCCTGCCTCAGCCTTCCAGGGTGTTGTAATTACAGGCATGAGTCACTGCACATGGCTGAAATTGTTTTTTAAATTCTAAATGAACTTGCAAAAATAGGAATAAAAGGAGACTTTGACTCTGTCCTTACAGGATTAACAAAAATTGTGTGGCTCACGCCTGTTATCCCAGCACTTTGGGAGGCTTAGGTAGGTGACTCACTTGAGTCCAGGAGTTCGACACCAGCTTGGGCAACATGGTGAAACCCCATCTCCACAAAAAAATACAAAAATTAGCCGGTGTGGTGGCGCACGCCTGTAGTCCCAGCTACTCAGGAGGCTAAGATGGGAGGATTGCTTGTGCCTGGGAGGCAGAGGTTGCAGTGAGCTGAGACTGTGCCACTGCACTGCAGCCTGGACAATAGAGATGGTCCCTGTCTCAATAAAATAAAATAAAATCACACAAAAACAAAAACAAACCCCAAAAAAACAAATAAAAACTCTGGACAATATATATTTTTTTGAGACGAAGTTTTGCTCTTTGTTCCCCATGCTGGAGTGCAGTGGCATGATCTTGGCTCACCACAACCTCCGCCTCCAGAGTTCAAGCAATAATCCTGTCTCAGCCTCCTGACTAGCTGGGATTACAGGTGCCCGCCACTACGCCCGGCTAATTTTCATATTTTTAGTAGAGACAGGGTTTCGCCATGTTAGCTGGGCTGGTCTCGAACTCCTGACCTCAGGAGATCGGCCCACCTCGGCCACCCTAAGCGCTGGGATTACAGGCGTGAGCCACCGAGCCCAGCCAGACAAAATGTATTTATAATTAAGCATGAATCAGGTTGCACTAATACTGCCCAATTGCATCTTGACTGTTCCTATGGATAGGATCTCTGACATTAGAATCATAAGGCTTCTAAGAATTGCTTAAAATGGCTGGGCACGATGGCTCACACGTGTAATTCCAGCACTTTGGGAGGCTAAGGTGGGTGGATCAAAGGTCAGGAGTTCGAGACCAGCCTGACCAACATGGTGAAACCCCGTTTCTACTAAAAATACAAAAAATTAGGCGGGCGTGGTGGTGCGCCCCTGTAATCCTAGCTACTCAGCAGGCTGAGGAAGGAGAATCACTTGAACCCAAGAGGTGGAGGTGGCAGTGAGCCAAGATCGCGCCACTGCACCATAGCCTGGGCGACAGAATGAGACTCCATCTCACACACGCAAAAAATAGTAATTGCTTAAGATGTTTTTCAGATCCTAAATTCCAGCCAAACAGCTGACACCAGCCAGTCTGAAGACCTCTGTAGAATGAAATCAGCATGAGAATACAGTTTCTTCATCCCTGTCCCATGGTTTCATCCTGCACTCTTCAGCCCACTCCCAAACTCTTAAAAACTCTAGCCCCAAACTTCTTGGGGGAGATGGATTTGAGGTTTCCTTTTGTTGCCTCGTTCAGTGGCCCTAGGATGAAACCTCTTCTCTGCTGTAACATAGTGTTTCCACATGTTGAGTTGTTGAGCGCATACGGCAACAGATCCTATTATGGTTGCAATTTGGGGTGTTTTCCCTGGAATCTATTCCTTGGGGGTGACTTCTTGTACTTTATAATGAACTGTAAGTGGAATAAAATATTTAATCCAGGAGATCCGTGATGGGATTTATTGTGTCAGAAGGATGCTAACCAAATTTGGAACCTTGTCCATATTCTAGATAGGGGGAGTCTTTATTCGGAAAAATCCAAAGACTCCTGCATCTTGAATATGGACAAAGAGAAAAAAAAACAAAAAACAAAAGAATAGAACTGCGTGAATTTCCATTTCTAGAACTATTAGGGGATAACATAAAAATCTTCCAGCTGGGCTGGTGGCTCATGCCTGTAATTTCAGCACTTTGGGAGGCTGAGGCAGGCGGATCACTTGAGGTTAGGAGTTCGACACCAGCTTGGCCAACATGGTGAACATGTATTTTTTTGTACTAAAAATACAAAAATTAGCCAGGTGTGGTGGCAGGTGCCTGTAATCCCAGCTACTCAGGAGGCTGAGGCACGAGAATCGCTTGAACCTGGGAGGTGGAGGTTGCAGTGAGCCGAGATTGTGCTGCTGCACTCCAGCCTGGGCGACAGAGTGAGATTCTATCTCAAAAAAAAAAAAAAAAAAAAAAAAATCTTCCTGCTACAAACTTCTTTAAATGCTGGATGACACACAACAAACATCCCTTTAAATGTGTAGCTGAGCCCCTGAGAAAGCAAGGGAAGTCTCCAAAGGCCAAAATCAAAGCTGAAACTGGAAACTAGAGAGAGAAGGGCTAAGGCTGCAGCAGCTTGGCTGCGGGTACTGACCTCCATCTAGGTTATCAGGGCACTTGGGTTTTCATGACCACAAGGGGACAGTAGAGTAGGCATAGAGTTGGAACTGAGACCCCTGCTTGTAGCTAAAAACTTTGAATGGTGATGCCCGTAGGGAAGGGAAGAACTAGAAAACATCCACACACTAACACAGGGAGATGACAAGGAAGCATGTCTGTTTCAGCTCAGACTTTAGATAGGGATTTTTAAAAGTCACATCTGATAATTTCTCACTATGGCTTGCCCTCACATGAATTTGGAGCTCAGTTTATTCTATTTCTGTGATTCACAAATCTTCAAGCCATGACATTAATATAGAATGTGGAGCTGAGCATGGTGTGCACTTGTAATCCCAGCTATACAAGAGGCTCAAGCAGCAGGATCATTTGAGCCTAGGAGTTTGAGACCAGCCACTAGCAACACAGCAAATTTCTCTCTCAAACACAACACAACACAACAGGACTCTGGCAGAAGCAAAAACACACACACACACACACACACACACACACACACGTTTCTGAAAAATATACCTTCAACTCGGGTTGCACAGAGGCTGTCCTGGTAAAAGCCTGCTAAATCTGAAGATGAAATTACAACAGAAATTTAGTATTCACACTAAATTCCAAGCAGAATAATTTTTTTTTTTTTTGAGATGGAATCTCACTCTGTCGCCCAGGCTGGAGTGCAGTGGTGTGATCTCAACTCACTGCAACCTCCACCTCCTAGGCTCAAGCGATTCTCCTGCCTCACCCTCTGGAGTAGCTGGGATTGCAGGTTCATAGGGGTTTCACCATGTTGGCCAGGCTGGTCTTGAACTCCTGACCTCAAGTGATCTGCCTGCCTTGGCCTCCCAAAGTGCTGGGATTACAGGGGTGTCACTGTGCCCAGCCCAGAATAAATAAAATTAACTCTGCACTTGACATGTTATGGAAAATTTCAAAACACTAAAAAGTATGAGCTAGAGAACAATTTACTTACAAAGAATGACAACAAAGGCAACAATAAAAACCAAAAGCTAATGGAATAATATCTTCAAAGTGCTGAGAAAAAAATAACTGCCATTCTAATTTATCTATCATGGTCGAGAAACAGTGAAGTATAGACATTTCAAGCATATGAGAGAGCTCACCACCAAGAGAGCCTCACTGTAGAGCCTACTAACAGAGGTATATTCAGAAGAAGGACACTGAACTCAGGAGAGCATAACGCTCAAGAAACAATGATAAACAAAGAAATCAGGAAACACAGGCTGGGCACGGTAGCTCATGCCTGTAATCCCAGCACTTTGGGAGGCCGAGGCAGGTGAATCACGAGGTCAAGTGTTCAAGACCAGCCTGACCAACATGATGAAACCCCCTCTCTACTAAAAATATAAAAATTAGCCAGCCATGGTGGGCATGCGCCTGTAATCCTAGCAACTCAGGAGGCTGAGGGAGGAGAATTGCTTGAACCCAGGAGGCAGAGGTTGCAGTGAGCTAAGATCATGCCACTGCACTCCAGCCTGGGCAACAAGAGTGAAACTTTGTCTCAAAAAAAAAAAAAAAAAAAATCAGGAAACACCTGGCAAATTCAACAAGTATTGATTATAGAAAACAAGAACAATAAAAACAGCATAACTGGAAAGTAGAAGAAGCGAGACTTAACTATGCAGCAATAATGGAAATAATCCAAGTAAATTTACTCTCCAGTCTCATATGGTTTCAGAGAGGAGTAAAGATACGGCAATGATGCTTAACTTAGACTTTGTCAGGTTACATGTGCTTACTTAAAAATTTAAGGATAACCACAAAAATAATAGAACTTCAGTGAATGGCTTCTAAACTAGAAGAGAGGAAAATGGATGGCGGTTTCAGAGAGGAGAAAAAGAATTCCACCAGGATAGATTTGGAAGGAATTTTCCACACCCAGACTGGCCAGTGCATGTGGATGAGTCCAGGCTGTAAAGAGGGGGAAACTTATTTATTTATTTATTTATTTAGAGTTGGAGTCTCGCTGTCGCCCAGGCTAGAGTGCAATGGCACGATCTTGGCTCACTGCAACCTCTGCCTCCCAGGTTCAGGCGATTCTCCTGCTTCAGCCTCCTGAGTAGCTGGGATTACAGGCGCCTGCCACCACGCCCGGCTACTTTTTGTATTTTCAGTAGAGATGGGGTTTCGCCATGATCAGGCTGGTCTTGAACTCCTGACCTTGTGATCTGCCCACCTCAGCCTTCCAAAGTGCTGGGATTACAGGCGTAATCCCATTTAAATGACAATGCATCCAGACTGGGTCTTCTCAGAGACCAGTCATTGGAATTCCAGGAAACTCAAGAAGCCTAAATAGGGACACAAATGCCTAAGCTCAGGAGTTAAGCATGGGATGAATGAACACTTAATGGCTAAGGTTGTCCAGGAAAGCTGTTTCTCCAAGCTGTTTACATTCCATTCAATTAGTGTTTGAAATGTATGTGCTATCTACTATTTTCTACTACACTTCAAAAGTAGCATTTAATTTTGATTTTAAAATAATATATATCAAATACAGAACATTCTAGAAATTCAGAAAGTACAAAGAATAACTCAACTTGTTAATGTAATTATATGCTTCGAGCATCCCTACTATATTTTAAGTGTTACACAACTCAGCAATGTGTCCTGAAAACTACCTCCTGTGGAACTTTGCATTCAAATGCAGTAAGAGAGGAAATTCCTGCAGTAACTCCTCCTTATCCAGGAGGTGCCCGGCAACCTCCATTGTGAGTAGAAAAGCTGAAAAACAAAGGGTCATAACTCAGAGGAAGAGCTTGGCCATCTCAGTAAAATCTGAGTGTTTTGAACTGGAAACCAAGTTCACAAATGCAGAGTGCGTTTCCACGTCCAAATCACACAAGAAAAAGCTAAACAAAAACATTACATTGTTCATTCGGTTTTCTCTAAGTGTGTTCTCTTACATACAGGTATTCCAGATTCATACTGATTTTCCCCCCTACTATAGTTAAACAGCAATTCTATGCTAGGTCATGTGTGGTCCATTTATCACTTATTATTCTTTTGAGACATTTTGCTACCTATGGAAGTGATTATCAATGGTATCCCAACCTCCCTGAGTCTCAATTTCATCATTGCGTTGTAGAGATGATTGTACCTATTGCACTGAGTTACTTGAAATATAAATATACTTATTTTATGCATATAACCTGGTATTTAATTAATATAAATGTCATCCTTCTGGTAATCTAGAGATGGTCGGCAAGCTGAATCCAGGCAGTATGGGTTTTGCTGGCTTTGAAGAGTTTTTTTGTTTGTTTACTTATTTTATTTAATATTTATTTATTATTATTTTTTGAGACACTCTTGCTCTGTTGCCCAGGCTAGAATGCAGTGGTACAATCTTGGCTCACTGCAGCCTCCACCTCCCAAGTTCAAGAGATTATCTATCCTCAGCCTCCAGAGCAGCTGGGATTACAGGAGCACATCACCATGCCCAGCTAATTTTTGTATTTTTAGTAGCGACGGGTTTCACCATGTTGGCCAGGCTGGTCTCAAACTCTGACCTCAAGTGATCTGCCTGCCTTGGCCTCCCAAAGTGCTGGGATTATAGGCATGAGCCATCACATCTGGCCTATTTACTTATTTATTTTGAGACAGAGTCTGGCTCTGTCACCCAGGCTAGAGTGCAGTGGTGTGATCTCGGCTCACTGTAGCCTCTGCATCCCGGGTTGAGGGAATCTACCTCAACCTCCTGAGTAGCTAGAACTACAGGCGTGTGCCACCATGCTCAGCTAATTTGTGTAGTTTTAGTAGAGATGGGGTTTCGCCATGTTGGTCAGGCTGGTCTCCAACTCCTGGCCTCAAGTGATCCCTTGGCCTTGGCCTCCCAAAGTGCTGGGATTATAGGTGAGGGCAACTGCACCCAGACTAACTTTGTTTTGTTTATTTATTTCTTTAAGATGGAGTTTCACTCTTGTCGCCCAGGCTGGAATGCAATGGAGCAATCTCGGCTCACTACAACCTCTGCCTCCCAGGTTCAAGTGATTCTCCTGCTTCAGCCTTCAGAGTAGCTGAGATTACAGGCATGTGCCACCACACCTGGCTAATTTTTTTTTTTTTTTTAGTAGAGATGTGGTTTCTCCATATTGGTCAGGCTGGTCTCAAACTCCCAACCTCAGGTGATCCATCCGCCTCAGCCTCCCAAAGTGCTGGGATTACAGGCGTGAGCCACCGTGCCTGGCGAACAGCTGCCTCTTTCAAATGGAATTTACACTTCCAGTTGGTCCCTGTCTCTGGGCTGTCATACTAGGCCACCCTCATTTACTGTGTCCTCTATCTGGCCCTTGTAGGCATTTGACTTTGACACTAATCTTGTATTTCCTGTGTTGGATTATTGCCTAAAATAATCACTCAAAAACTCAAAATTTATGGCAAAACAGTCTTATTTAAGTGCACATAAGTTATAAAATGTCAAAACTAAAGTCCCCTACTATGTGTTACATATCATTTTATCTAGTTACTTAAGGTTACAATATCAAATATTTTTACCTGTAATATTAATAATTAACCCATGAATTATACAAGTTGTAACTGATTTGCAATTATTCTAAATTTTATTTCTAGATGCTGCTGCCTGTTTCCTATTAGTGACAAACCACCTCCTTATCACATCCTTGTTCAAAGGTAACATCATAAGACAGCCTCTGAAATTATAATCATTTGAATATCCTTAACCTTCAGCAACTTCAATAACTCCCCAAAATATATGTTATCAGGAATTAACTTTTACACCTTTTTGATTATTGTTTGCTTGAATTATAAAGCAGAGCTCTTTCTGGGTGTTTGGTTCTGATGAGTTTTAGTTTTTAATTTCTTATTACTACAATTCTAATTTTCTTACTCAATTATCTACTTCTAATAGGTTTCATTAAAAAAAGGCATGTAACTGATGTCTAAATTTACACGGCTGGCCTATTTGCTTTGTTTTAGCCAGAGTTTGGCAGACTTTGTAGACAAAATGAAACCTTGCTCTAAAACTTTTAACACTTAAATAATCATAATACACTCGATTTTTGCTCTGCCAAAAATCTTCACGCTAATGCTCTAATGCAGTTGAGTAGTGGAAAGCAATATACACAATTTTTTATCAAAGAGATTCGGAAGTCACTCAAAATTAATTCCCCACTGATGAGCAGAGAAGAATCTCTCTCAAGAAAATTTATCAAAAGCACGTGGAAAATCTTCATGACTTCTGCAGAGTATAAGACAGTATTTAAAAAGTCAATGAGGGCTGGGTGTGGTGGCTCACACCTGTAATCCCGGCAATTTGGGAGGCCAAGGCGGCAGGATCACTTGAGGTCACAAGTTTGAGACTAGCCTGGCCAACATGGTAAAACCCCATCTCTACTAAAAAAATTAGCCAGGCATAGTGGCAGGCACCTGTAATCTCAGTTACTTTGGAGGTTGAGGCAGGAGAATCGCTTGAACCCGGGGGGGCGGAGGTTGTAGCGAACTGAGATTACGGCACTGCCCTCCAGCCTGGGTGACAAAACAAGAGACTCCATCTCAAAAAAACAAAAAAAAAATTTGTTGAATATTTTTGAACTTACTTTGAAGTGGACTGGGTACCTACCATCTAGAAAACTATTTTCTGAGTCAGTCATCAAAACTTCAAAGGCCATTTTTTTACTGCCCTCTCAAAAAAATTTTTTTTTAATTTTTGTAAATAAATAAGGAATGCTTCACGAATTTGCGTGTCATCTTCGTGCAGGGGCCATGCTAATCTTCTCTATATCGTTCCAATTTTAGTATATGTGCTGCTCAAGTGAGCATGCCTCTCAAAATTTTTATTTTGCTCTTATTTTTCATTTCTATCTTCTGCAACTTTTTTTTTTTTTTTTTTTTTTTGACAGAGTCGTCTCGCTCTGTTGTCCAGGCTGGAGTGCAGTAGTGCAATTTTGGCTCACTGCAACTTCTGCGTCCCGGGGTTAAGCAATTCTCCTGTCTCAGCCTTCTGAGTAGCTGGGGATTGCAGGCACCCGTCAACATGCCCAACTAACTTTTGTATTTTCAGTAAAGACGGGTTTCACCATGTTGGTCAGACTGGTCTCGAACTCCTGACCCCAGGTGGCCCGCCCGACTCAGCCTTCCAAAGTGCCGGGATTACAGGCATGAGCCACTGCACCTGGCCCCTTTCTCCATTTTTCTCATGCAGGTTACCTGCTTTGCCCCTAAAACATTTCAGTTTCCAGCACCTGAAACAATAACAACCTGAGATACTGAAGACAGGAATGTATCAGCTCAGTGATTCAGGGAATTTTATGCAGTGGGGAGACTGTTTCAGATACTACCCCACTTGGAAACAAAAAATTTCTGTGAAAATTCATGGCAACCAATCACACCTCCTCACAGGTACAACACAGAGAGCTGTAGCTGGAGAGCTACAGGTCAGCCGGTAAGGAAAGCTCCCCCCACCATGACAGGCACCTGTCCATCAAGTGCACAAAGCAAAAGACCCCACTGCGAAAGCCTGGGACAACAGGGGTTTAGAGCTTTTGAAAAGCAGTTGATGATTCACTATTTTATAGGAAATCTTTTCCGAGGCAATCAAGATGGATAGTTTGCCTGTTAATCAAAAGACTTGCTTACAGCTTGGAGTTTTTTGAAAAAAAAAAAAAAAAAGACACATAGATATACCAGATACTTATTTTAACTTAAAACATAAAAGTATGTATAACATGTAAACACCAGTCTTTAAATGTAGAGCGAAAGCTTTTAGCATGGATCAATAGGTTTCGATTCTGAGTTGTCTTTCCTACATAAGCCATACCCACGATGCCCTTGATAAAGCAATCAGATGGAAGGTGTTCCTCTTACTCAGCCTTTTTGTTATTCAGGCCATCAACTGATTGGATGAGACTCGCCCATACTGAGGAGGGTAATTGGCTTTACCCAGTCTACCAATTCAAATGTTAATCTCAACCAGAAACATCCTCATAGCATAGATAACACCCAGAATGTTTGATCAAATATCCAAACACGCTATGTCCAAGTCAACTACACATAAAATTAATCGTCACAGTTACTAATTAAAAACAGAGATGCCTATGTTGAATTCAAAGAAAGATGTTTATATAAAAGACAGATTTAAAACAGAAAGATTCACACCAGGCAGTCATAAGAAATTAAAAGAAAGCCACGGGGAGCAATCTTTTTATTATTATTATTATTATTATTTTTATATGGAGTCTCACTCTGTTGCCCAGGCTGGTGCCATCTCGATGTACTGCAACCTCTGCCTCCTGGGTTCAAGCAATTCTCCTGCCTCAGCTTCACAAGTAGCTGGGATTACAAGCGTCCACCACCACACCTGGTTAATTTTTTATATTTTTAGTAGAGACAAGGTTTTACCATTTTGGCCAGGCTGGTCTTGAACTCCTGACCTCAAGTGATCCAGCCCCCTGGCCTTCCAATGTGCTGGGATTATAGGCATGAGCCACTACACCTGGCCTGGGAGCAATCCTAATATCTAACAAAATAGAATTTAAGTAAAAAATAGCATAAAGGCTGGGCATGGTAGCTCACGCCTATAATATCACAGTGCTTTGGGAGACCGAGGCAGAAGGACTGCTTGAGGCCAGGAGTTTGAGATCAGCTTGGGCAACATAGTGAGACCCTGTCTCTACAAAAAAAAATTTTAAATTTAGCTGGACATAGTGGTGCCGCCCACTTTATAGTCCCAGCTGCTCAGGAGGCTGAGGTGGGAGGATCGCTTGAGCCTGGGAGGTCAAGATTGCAGTGAGCCATGATTGTGCCACTGCACTCCAGCCTGGGTGACAGAGTAAGACCCTGTCTCTAAAAATTAAAAATAAAGAAAAAAAAATGAGCCTTCTGTTCAAGATAGTGAGCTGGTGAGAGAGGTCCTCCACATTTCTGGAGACAGAAAGCAGAAGATGGAGTGGTAGCTGACACAGCACAGTGCTGGAAACTGTATATAGAATATTTCAGGTGTGGCTTTCAACTGAGGACAGGGCTAATTTCCCTGTGGAAACTCAGGGACATTCAAGACTCAAAGATCCAAAAATGGCAAGTATAACAGAGGGCAGATGTGAAGTGTGAACCAGACTCCTGAAAACAAGAGTCTGCCTGTGGGCCAATCACCTTTCCTTCCTCTGCTCACAGAATGTCAGGCTGCCTTATGTTTACCCTTGAGGCTAAATTAAATAGGAAGACTCTTCTCTAAGAAAATTGACCAACCTTTCTGGAGAGAACTAGATGACAGTGTAGGAACTCTACATTTTAGTATTTTGGGGTCCCTAAGCAAATTGGCTGACTCCCAGTTACTCATCTGAAATCAAAGCCTTCCATTCCACAAGCTCATCCATGTAGTCAAGCTCCCAATAAATAAGCTTTCCGATTGCCTCACTTTTAATATCAGTGAGCAACCCAGGATCACTAGACAGTAAGAAAAGGCTACAGCAAGAAAGAGAAGGACCAAATTAAACAGAGAAATTGGCCCTAGAAGAGACAAATGATTCAGAGAACATTGGATAACTTAAAAATAATACCTGGTTGTATATTCAGAAACAGTTGGGAAATAAAAATTGCACCCTAAAAACTAGAAAGATGTAAAAATGGTTGAATTAGAGAACAAGAGATAAATTTAGACAATTTTATTTTTATTTATTTATTTTTGAGATGGAGTCTCACTCTGTCACCCAAGCTGAAGTGCAGTGGTGCGATCTTGGCTCACTGCAACCTCCACCTCCCGGGTTCAAGTGATTCTCCTGCCTCAGCTTCTCGAGTAGCTGAGATTACAGGTGGCCACCACCACATCTGGCTTTGTTTATTTTTAGTAGAGATGGGGTTTCACCATATTGACCAGGCTGGTCTCGAACTCCTGACCTCAAGTGATCCACCGCTTGGCTTTAAATGATTGTTAAATTTTAAGAATTTAATAAAAGGTTTGGGAGATAAAATTGAAGAAATTGCTCGAAAGTACAACAAATAAACAGAGGAAGGAAATGTGAGAGTACAGTAATGAAGTCTTTATCTCATTAATTAGAATTACAGAAAAGAGAACAGAAACAAAGGAGTAGAAATGAAGTCATGGAGAAGAACTGATTTTTGCCAACTCCTTGTATCCTCAGACAACCTAAGGTTGCAACTAACAAATGTAATTTCAAATTAAATATTTGTTAATAGTTTTCTTTATATTAATGAGTAAGATAAAAGTGAAACAACCAGGAGGTGTGTCTGAAGTTAACTCATTAGTCAATGATGTAAGCAATTTATTTGCTGAATTGGATAATAGTTTGCAAATACTGGAAGAACATGGCCTCATTTTTTGGTGCTAATTACAATGTAACAGCTATCAATGTGACATACTTTTAAGTTTAATCTGCATTATTAACATTTTCTCCATTACTTTTCTAAGTCTAGAAGATCAAGGAAATAATAACTCAAGCCCTGACTTGCAGCATTTGTCAATTTCTATGGTGCAAATACTCCACCATGGTCAATTTCAGACAACCAACATGACATCACTGAATAAGTTGAGAAGAGATGTGCAGTAACACACAAACACCTGTATATGTTATATATTTCCATCATGTAGATACAAGACACATGAACAACCTCACTCTAGTATACATATACTCAATACAGTAGTTCACATCAATAATCAGGAAAGTTTGAATATATTTTTTAGCATATTTTATTTAAGTGTAGCTTTATATACTTTAATTTTCCTTTTTTTGTTATTTGCGAGACCAGGTCTCACTCTGTTGCCCAGGCTGGAGTGCAGTGGCATGATCATAGCTCACTGTAGCCTCAACCACCTGGGCTCAAACGATCCTCCCACTTCAGCCTCCCAAGTAGCTGGGGCTACAGGTGCATGCCCCCATATCCAGCTAATTAAAAAAAAAGTATTTTAATAGATATAGGGTCTCTCTATATTGCTCAGGCTGATCTTGAACTTCTGGGCTCAAGCAATTCTCTTGCCTCAGCTTCCCAAAGTGTTGGGATTATAGGCACGAGCCACCACGCCTCACCTTATACTTTAATTTTTAATGATGGCAATGTTTAACAACCAATTCATACATCTCCGAAAATTAAAACAATTGGCTCTCAGAGCTGGTTTGCAGAGACTGCAGCCACCATTGGAACACATCCATGCAAAAAGCCCAAGGTGAAACAGATTGTTGCCAATACCCTAGAGGGCCCCTTGATGCCCCCTTTTCAGTCACGGCCACCCTCATGGGTAACCACCAACCTGACTTCGCAGGGTGTCCTACTGAGGTGAAAAGATTTTATTCGGGGACAGTCCAAATACAATTTGAATGTTTATAATGTTCTTGAATACCATAGCAACAAATAAAAACCAACCATAACAAGCAATGAACATTTACAATTTATTACAAATAGTATCTAAATTATATTTCTGTTGCTTTTAATTCTGTTTTTCAGAATGTCTTCTTTCTTTTATAATTTAGTTTCTTTTATAATTTAGTTTTCTTTTTCTATGTTTGTCATCTTTTTGTAAAAGACTCTTTATTCATCAGTCTATGTTTAAGATCTCTGCCGGGCTGGGCGCGGTGGCTCACACCTGTAATCCAAGCATTCTGGGAGGCCGAGGTGGGCGGATCACGAGGTCAGGAGTTTGAGACCAGTCTGGCCAACATGGTGAAACCCCATGTCTACTAAAAATACAAAAAGTTAGCTGGATGTGGTGGTGTACCTGTAATCCCAGCTACTCAGGAGGCTGAGACAGGAGAATCGCATGAACCGGGGAGGCAGAGGTTGCAGTGAGCCGAGATCCCGCCATTGCACTCCAGCCCAGATAATAGTGCGAGACTCCATCTCAAAAAAAAAAAAAAAAAAAAATCTCTGCTTTTCACTTTCGTTGCTATATACATGCACTATTTATTGGTCAGACTAATTGCACAACGTTTGTGCAAGAAATAAATGACCAGGCCCAAAGAGTCACTGAAACTCTTAAGAGGCAAGGAAGATCACCTGGCTTTGAGCTCTTGCTCAGAACCTGGGAAGATATGACCTAGTGTATATCACTGTGTTTCTAGTCCTCACCTACATGCACAACATTTTAGAAAGAGGCCTCATTAGCAGATCGCGGTGGCCATTTACACTGTCACATTTCCATTCACTGAAGACTCAACCTCTTGGGCTCAGGTGACTCTCCCACCTCAGTCTCCTGAGTAGCTGGGACTACAGGCATATGCCACCACACCTTGCTAAGCTTTTGGTATTTTTTGTAGACATGGGGTTCCGCCATGTTGCCCAGGCTGGTCCTCAACTCATGGGCTTAAGCAATCTGCCTGTTTCAGCCTCCCAAAGTTCTGGGATTACAGGCGTGAGCTACCACATCCAACTGTCCTCAGTTTTTCTTTTCTTTTCTTGTTTTTTGAGACAGAGTTTCGCTCTTGTTGCCCAGGCTGGAGTGCAATGGCGTGATCTCAGCTCTCTGCAACCTCCGCCTCCTGGATTCAAGCAATTCTCCTGCCTCAGCCTCCTGAGTAGCTGCGATTACAGGTGCCTGCCACCATACCCGGCTAATTTTTGTATTTTTAGTAGAGACGGGGTTTCACCATGTTGACCAGGCTGGTTTCGAACTACTGACCTCAGGTAATCTGCCCGCCTCAGCCTCCCAAAGTGCAGAGATTACAGATATGAGCCACTGTGCCCAGCTTGTCCTCAGTTTTTTTATTTTTTAGACAGAGTCTCACTCTGTTGCCCAGGCTGGAGTGCAGTGGCACGATCTCAGCTCACTGCAACCTCTGCCTCCCGGGTTTAAGCGATTCTCCTGCCTCAGTCTCCTGAGTAGCTGGGATTACAGGCATGCACCACCACGCCCAGCTAATTTTTTTTTTTTTGTATTTTTAGTAGAGATGGGGTTTCATCAAATTGGCCAGGCTAGTCTAGAACTCCTGACCTTGTGATCTGCCTGCTTCAACCTCCCAAAGTGCTAGGATTACAGGCATGAGCCACCGCGCCCAGCCGTCCTCAGTTTTTCTATAAACTGTAACACATTATCAATTTTATTGACTTTGAGCCCTTGATTTGCATGCGATGTAGTTTGTGCAGTCTCCAGGGTATCTTTGGAAGTTCTAAACTCCTCATGGAATACCTCAATTGCCCATGAAATCATTCTCTGGGCCCCTATGATATCCCTGTCACTTATTTGCACATTTGTGGCAAATAAAGACACTTGATATTTTGCTACTAGGCTTTGCATCCTTTCCAGTTCCTTTTGTAATCTTGTCACTTTTTTCTCTGAAATCATTGTCAAATATACTTGAAAATACATTTTAAAATCTTGCTGGGCCAGACGTGGTGGCTCACACCTGTAATCTCAGCATTTTGGGAGGCCAAGGCAGAAAGATAGCTTGAGCCCCGGAGTTCGAGACCAACCTGGGCAACAATGTGACCCTGTCCCTACAAAAAATTTAAAAATTAGCCAGGTATGGTGGCTTGTGCCTGTAGTTCCAGCTACTCAGGAAGCTGAGGTGGGAGGATCACTTGAGCCTGGGAGGCGGAGGCTGCAGTGAGCTATGATCATACCACTGCACTTCAACCTGGGTGACAGACTGAGACCCTGTCTGGAAAAATAAATAAAATAAATAACTGATTATTAACCTAAAAGGAGACCACCACTACCCCTTTTTCTCAACTATGGGATAATAAAGTACTTAAGATTTTAGAAAACTATCATATGCTAAAAACCAGGCTTATGCCTAAGTGGTTATTTGGTTTCTGGAAGAACTGCACGGTGTCAATGCAGGGAGGGGCATGAAGTAGGGGTAGAGATTGGGGAGGCATTGCCATGGGCCTGCTCTGCATCCCAGAAGCATAACCATAATTATACCTCTCAAACAAGCTATGCGAATTATGAAATGTAAGTCATGGTTCTCTTTGCCTTGAGAAAACATAAAAATATCCCATTTTTGTTTTTGTTTTGTTTTTTTTTTTGAGACAGAGTCTTACTCTGTCGCCCAGGCTCGAGTGCAGTGGTGCAATCTCAGCTCATTGCAACCTCCACCTCCCAGGTTCAAGCGATTCTCCTGCCTCAGTCTCCCGAGTAGCCGGGATTACTGGCGCGTGCCACCACGTCCGGTAGAGATGGGGCTTCACCACGTTGATCAGGCTGTTCTCAAACTCGTGACCTTGTGATCCGCCCACCTTGGCCTTCCAAAGTGCTGAGATGACAGGTGTGAGCCACTGCTCCAGACCAAAAATATCCCATTTTTCATCTAGACAAAATTTTAAAACAAAGAAAAACTAGGGACATTACTGAGCATCTCACCTAAAATGACAGTGAACCTAGCATTTTTCTACAGTTGGTGTTTTGCCTGCTACTCCCGACGTGGTCTAATTGGTTTCTGTCAACAACCGCACAGTTTTACAAGGTTTGGTGCATACAGGGTGCATACAGCGTTTTTGTTATTGTTCTCCTTTAGCGGCTGATTTTTTCAACTGTTGTCAGTCATGTATACCTACGTGAGTTTTGTTTGTTTTGGAACGGTCACTGTTTTAAAACATTGTCAAAACAAAAGTCTTTTATTATCTTTTATAAAATGTGCTAATATTTCATTGTCAATCAAGGAATGATCCCAATGATGGTAATGTGCAGTGAAGAGCTTTCTTATTAATAATAATTAATCAGAGTTCATCTATTGGCCAGAGAATGATTCAGCTTCACTAGAATGATTCAGCTTCCACTTGGGAAGCTGCATATAACTTGAAGTTCATAAAATTATGTGATAGACAGTATTAATGCAAACTTTCCTGCAAATTACAAATTGCAAAGCTTTAAGAATACAATTTTGGTGGCATATGGACTTCAAAGCATGCCATATTCTGTTACTTATACTTATCGTTCTCTCCCACTTAAAAAAAATCAGTCACAAAAAATTCCTGATGGAAAATTGTTTTGACAATTTTTAGGAAGCATTGAAAATTTTCAGAAAGCATGAAACAGTTTAAGTTTATTTTAAAACACTGCAACTTGAGAGTGCACGTTTATTAATTTATTTTTTGAGATGGAGTTTTGCTCTGTTGCCAGGCTGGAGTACAGTGGTGCAATTTTGGCTCACTGCAACCTCTGCCTCCAGGGTTCAAGCAATTCTCCTGCCTCAGCCTCCTGAGTAGCTAGGACTATAGGCACATGCCATGCCCAGCTGATTTTTGTATTTTTAGTAGAGATGGGGTTTTACCACATTGGTCAGGATGGGCTCCCAAAGTGCTGGGATTACAGGCATGAGCCACTGCACTCAGCCTGATTTTTGTGGTAAAACCACTGCCAATAGATTAGCTTCACTCATTCCAGACAAGTTGAAAAGAGTAAGACATTCTTAAGTGAAAATATTTCAGGAAAACAGCAGTTTCTTTTTTTTTTTTTTTTTTGAGACAGGGTCTCTCTCTCTCTCTTTTGCCCAGGCTGGAGTGCAGTAGCACAGTCTTGGCTCACTACACCCTCATCCTCCTAGGCTCAAGCAATCCACCCTCCTCAGCCTCCCGAGTATCTTGGACTACAGGTGGGCACCACCATGCCTGGCTAATTTTTTATATTTTTTGTAGAGACAGGGTTTCATTATGTTGCCCCGACTGGTCTGGAACTCCTGGGCTCAAGTGATCTACCCACCTCAGCCTCCCAAAGGGCTGGGATTACAAGTGTGAGCCACCATGGCCAGCCAGCACTTGCTTTTAAGAGTTTATTTCATCGGAATAAAAATGAGTTTTTAGTGTCCATGGATTGATTTCTATAAATATACAAATTCACAATCATTGAAATGATAAAGACAGGATAGTTGCAGGACATCATAAATAAGATTATTTTCCTTGGCTTATTCAATACTGTATTATAAGACTGATAGTACAAAGAAAAAACTATTGATTTATGCAAGATGACCACAGAAAATATCAAAAACTACTTCTTTTCTTTAGAGGTTACAAGATGTTTTCTTATTATGTAATCTAATCGATACTGACATCAATGCTACAAGATAGGCTGGGCAAGCATTTAGCATCCTTCATTATTTCCTTTTCCTTTTTGTTGACACATAACTATAAATTTATGGGTTCAGAGTGATATTGCAATACATGTATATAATGTGTAACAATCAAATCAGGATAATTAGCATATAGATCATCTCAAATATTTATCATTTCTTGGTATTGGAAATATTCAAAATCTTTTCTTTTTTCTTTCTTTCTTTTTTCTTTTTTTTTTGAGATGGAGTCTTGCTCTGTTGCCCAGGCTGGAGTGCAGTGGCATGATCTCGGCTTACTGCAACCTCTGCCTCCTGGGTTCAAGTGATTCTCCTGCCTCAGCCTCCTGAGTAGCTGGGAGTACAGGCACCCACCACCACGCCCAGCTAATTTTTGTATTTTTAGTAGAGACAGGGTTTCGCTATATTGGTCAGGCTGGTCTCGAACTCCTGACCTCAGGTGATTCACCCTCCTCAGCCTCCCAAAGTGCTGGGATTACAGGCATGAGCCACTGTGCCCTGCCCCAAAATCTTCTCCTCTAGCTTTTTGAAACATATACATGAAATTATTATTATTATTATTTCTCTTAAAAAAATTTTTTTTAAAGATGGGGTTTCACCCTGATGGCCACGCTGGTCTTGAACTCCTGACCTCAGGTGAACCACCCACCTCAGCCTCCCAAAGTGCTAGGATTACAGGCGTGAGCCACCACGCCCGGCCTATGAAATTATTATTAACCGACCATGCGTGCGTGGTAGTTTATGCCGTAGTTCCAGCTATGACAGCCTCTCTGTCTCTTTCTTTCCCCTCCCTCCCTCCATTCCTCCCTTCCTTCTCTTTCAGGTCTCACTCTGTCACCTAGCCAGGAGTGCAGTGGCACAATCACAGCTCACTGCAGCCTCAACCTCCCATGCTCAAGCAATACTCCCACTTGAGCCTCTCAAGTAGCTGGAACTATAGGTGCATGCCACCACACTCAGCAAATTTTTGTATTTTGTGTAGAGGTGGGGTTTCACCATGTTGTCCAGGCTGGTCTTGAACTCCTTGGCTCAAGCCACCCCTTTGGCTTCCCAAAGTTCTGGGATTACAGGTATGAGCTACCATGCTGGACCCTGCCAAGGACTCCTTCTTTTTTTCTTTTTTTTTTTTTTTTGAGACAGAGTTTGGCTCTGTCGCCCAGGCTGGAGTGCAGCAGCACGATCTTGGCTCACTGCAACCTCTGCCTCCGGGGTTCAAGCAATTCTCTGCCTCAAGCTCCCATGTAGCTTGGATTACAGGTGCCCACCACCACACCCAGGTAATTTTTTTGTATTTTTAGTAGAGATGGGGTTTCACCATCTTGGCCAGGCTGGTCTTGAACTCCTGACATTGTGATTCACCCACCTTGGCCTTCCCAAGTGCTGGGATTACAGGCATGAGCCACCATGCCTGGCCAGATTATTTCTTGGAAAGTATGTAGGCTGAAATAAGTCACTATTGAAAGACATCAACATGAAGCTGCCCATTCCACTGAAGTTCTGAAACCTTTCATCATGTAAATGGTTTCCATGTCTCTTTTTACAATAAACAAATGATAACTAAAGTGAATAAATAAAATAAATTATGCTTAACCATACCAACCCTACAGTGCTATTCATCACTAGAACTTAATTCTTTCCTCCATCTGGAATTTTGTACTTGTTAACCAATCTCTCCCTACCTTCCCCTCCCCTTTACCCTCCCAATCCTCTAATAACAACAGTTCTACTCTCTGTTTCTATGGGCTCATTTATTTTTTTTTAGCTCCCGCATATGAGTGAGAACACATGGTATTTATCTTTCTGTGCCTGACTTATTTCACTTAACATAGTGTCCTCCAGGCTTGTCCATGTTGCTGCAAATGACAGAATACCTTTGTTTTTTACAGCTGAATAGTATTCCATTGTGTATATATACCACATTTTCTTTATCCATTTATCTGTTGATGGACATTTAGGTGGATTCCATATCTTGACTTGTGATAATGCTGCAATAAACATGGGGGTGGGCGGTGCAGATATCTCTTCGATAAACTGATTCCCTTTCCTCAAAGACTACTTTTTTGTGTGTGTATATGTGTGTGTGACAGAATATTGCTCTGTTGCCTAGGCTGGAGTGCAATGGTGTGATCTCAGCTCACTGAAGCCTTGACCTCCTGGACTCAAGGGGTTGTCCTGCCTTAGCCTCTTGAGTAGCTGGGACCACAGGTATGCACCACCACACCTGGCTAATTGTTGTATTTTTAGTAGAGACGGGTTTCATCAAGTTGCCTAGGCTGGTCTCGAATTCCTGGGCTTAAGCTATCCACCCACCTCAGCCTCCTGAGGTCCTGGAATTACAGGCGTGAGCCACCACACCTGGCCAAGACACTCTTTAAAAGTAGTCTTTTGCTGGGCATAGTGGCTCACACCTGTAATTCCAGCACTTCAGGAGGCTGAGGTGGGCAGATCACTTGAGGTCAGGAGTTTGAGACCAGTCTGGCCAACATGGTGAAACCTGTCTCTACTAAAAATACAAAAATTAGCCAGGCGTGGTAGCACATGTCTGTAATGTCAGTTACTTGGGAGGTTGAGGCAGGAGACTCACTTGAACCCGGGAGGCAGAGGTTGCAGTGAGCTGATATCATACCACTGTGCTTCAGCCTGGGTGACAGAGTGAGACTCTGTCTCACAAAAGAAAAAAAAAAACAGAAAAAAAGAATGTCTTATTGATGACGAAGACACGGTCAAGACTAGCTCTCCCGGGTTATAGAATTATTTGCAGGAGATCAGAGTCAAAATGAATAAAACACAAGATTATACCTAAGATACTGCTGCTACCATGAGTGAAAAGTTAACAGAGTGCTGTAGTCAAGTGTAGGTAAGAGAAGTCAAGATTGTTAAAAAATTAGCTGGGGTGGCGGTGCGCATCTGTAGTCCCAGATACTTAGGAGGCTGAGGCAGGAGAATAGCTTGGGCCTGGGAGGCAGAGGTTGCAGTGAACTGAGATCACACAACTGCACTCCAGCCTGGGCAACAGAGCAAGACTCTGTCTCAAAAAATAAAACAAAATAAAATAAATATAATAAAATAGTTTATTAATGTAGTTGAAAGTGTAACACACTAGAAGATGTGTAATTCTTTCTAAACCTACAGAGTTGGTCATAATAGTTCATTATATAGTTTACTACTGTGGGGAACTTCTAGAGATTATTCAAAGACTCCCAAGCTTTTGCAATCAGCTCTTTAATTACACAGGTAACTAGTGAACTGAGCAGTTTGCTGGAATAGATTTTCAAATTTGACTTTCTGCTTGCTTAAATTGTCTTTATCACCTGATAAGTAAGTGTGTGGTTGGATAATACACAATTGTTACTATTGCCACTTTAAGATTTCTAAAATAGTTTACCTTTGAGGAAAATTAAATAAAGTATACTCTATTATTTTGAATATAAATGTCTGCCTTTGCTTTTGTTGGATCTAGCTTAATTTTAAAAATGTTGAAAAAAAGAAAGTATAGTATGACCACATTTTCATGTCCTATGATCTATCTTTCATTGCTAATGCAATCAGGTACCAATTCTTAGTGGTTCTAATGAGGGAAGATCGTGCCAATGAGAACCTGATGCCAACAAAGCTGAAGACACAGCTGACATCTCCGTATCCTGAAATATATCTCAGACAGTGTGGATTCGTGAGAAGGATCCTGTTTGGGGGAAGACTAGAATCTTGTCAAATGGATTCATACCAAATCAAGACCCTTATCTGGAAGCATCTTAGATCTTTCTTTTCTTTCTTTCTCTTTCTTTCTTTCTTCCTTCCTTCTTTTTTCTCTTTTCTTTCTTTCTTTCTCTTTCTTTCTTTCTTCTTTTCTTTTTCTTCTTTCTTTCTCTCTCTCCTTCCTTCCCTCCTCTTTCTTTCCTTCTTTCTTTCTCTTTCTTTCTTTCTTTTTTTTTCTTCCTTTCCACTGAACTTAGGAGCAATCTACTTTCTTTTTTTTTTTTTTTGATGACGTTTTGCACTTGTCACTCAGGCTGGAGTACAATGGCTCCATCTTGGCTCACTGCAATCTCCACCTCCAGGGTTCAAGCAATTCTCCTGCCTCAGCTTCCTGAGCAGCTAAGATTACAGGCACACACCAGCACACTCCACTAATTTTGTATTTTTAGGGTTTCGCCATGTTGGCCAGACTGGTCTCTAACTCTTGACCTCAGGTGATCTGCCCGCCTTGGCCTCCCAAAGTGCTGTGATTACAGGCATGAGTCAACACACCCGGCCACATCTTATAAGATTTCTTATTCCATTACCAAGCCAAATAATCTCCATGTGATTGGAGAGATGTTGGTGAAGACACATGTCTTGAAATTGATCTCTTTGAGGGCTTGAAGCTGAGGCAGAATATTTCCACTGGAGTCACCCACTCCAAAATGTGTCATATTCCTTTCTTATATTTTTAAATTTTATAATATTTCTTATGTTTTGAAGCAGATCTTTGAATAACTGAAAGTAATACTCTTTCCCTGTGGCATGGAAAAGAACAAAACTACAAACATTTGTTTGTGACTTTCTGGGTCTTGTGCATTATTTGCATACTGCCAATGCCCTCTAAACAAAAACAAAAATGAAAACAAAAACCATGTTTTCTGAGGCCATTTTGGAAACTATAGATACCACTAACTTCTTCAACACTGTGAAAAGCCTTTGCCAAGTACACATTGATGGAAAGAAAACTCCGGCTCAGGTCCTGGGAAGCACCCCTTTGAGACTGGCCAGCCCACCCAGTCACACTGCCTTTTAGTTTTTAATTTTTATTTTATTTATTTATTTTTTGAGATGGAGTCTATCTCCATCACCCAGGCTGGAGTGTAGTGGCATGATCTCAGCTCACTGCAACCTCTGCCTCCTGGGTCCAAGCGATTCTCCTGCCTCAGCCCCCTGAGTAGTTGGGATTACAGACACGTGCCACCATGCCTGGCTAATTTTTTCCATATTTTTAGTAGAGACAGAGTTTCACCATGTTGGCCAGGTTGGTCTCGAGCTCCTGACTTCAAGTGATACACCGCCTTGGCCTCCTAAAGGGCTGGGATTACAGGTGTGAGAAACTGTGCCTGTCCCACACTGCCTTTTACAGGAAAGCAGCTCTGCATGTTGGCTGGCACGCATTGGTGTCAAAGATCCTGTCAACAGCCTCAGCCATATTGTTTACTGCTGTGAATATCTTCAACTTCCTCCAGGCCAGATCCTCGAATCACCATCTTTCCAAGAGGTTTTGTCAAGTAACTGTAGCACGATATCATCAACCACACAGAGTAAGACAGGTGATGAAGTCCTTATTGAACTTGAAGAGAAGCTTGTGAGTATACTTAAGAAAAGAAAAAGGAATGTCAATTTTCCAAACAATTCCGGGAGGAGTTCATTTACTGCTTGGTTTGTTAAACAGATAGTTTGGTTGTACTGAAAAAATAAAATCTTCCAGTTCAGGTCCTGGAATCACAAACATATTTCTGCTGGAAAAAAAAAAAAAAAAGAACCAGAACTACAAGTTCTTTTGGCCAAGCCTATATACTTGGAAGAATAACTTGGAAGGACAAATCTTCAAACTTTTCGTCACTGAAGCAGATTCTTCTGCAGGCTGGAATTGAGTGTGACAAAGACACTTTCTTAATTTCTCTGCAGTCAGGAAACTGTGGTAACCTGAAAATCCTCAGAACACTTTGGAGTGTTACTTCTGTTCCAACAATCTTCAAGTGCAAAGTGAATCCGTAATTCCTTCCCCTGTTGACAAAGACAGCAGTAAAGAGGCCAGTACTGCCAAAAATGACTTCATTGACTTGAGAACAAAGGACATGAAATAACAGGAATTGAACTTGAAGAGTTGGAGAGGATCCTGGTGTTCTATTTTTTTTTTTTTTTTTGAGATGGAGTCTTGCTCTGTCGCCCAGGCTGGAGTGGAGTGGTGCGATCTCGGCTCACTGTAACCTCCACCTCCTGGGTTCAAGCAATTTTCCTGTGTCAGCCTCCCAAGTAGCTGGGACTACAGGCACATGCCACCACCATGCCTGGCTAATTTTCCTATTTTTAGTAGAGATGGGGTTTCACTGTGTTGGTCAGACTGGTCTCCAACTCCTGACCTTAGGTGAGCCACCCACCTTGGCCTCCCAAAGTGCTGGGATTACAGGCGTGAGCCACTGTGCCTGGCTTCCTTTTTTTTTTTTTTTTTTTTTTTTTGAGATGGAGTCTCGTTCTATTGCCCAGAGCTGGAGTGCAGTGGTGTGATCTCAGCTCGCTGCAACCTCTGCCTCCTGGGTTCAAGCAATTCTCCCTATTCAGCCTCCCGAGTAGCTGGGATCACAGGCGCCTGCCACCGCAGCTGGCTAATTTTTGTATTTTTTAGTAGAGATGGGGTTTCACCATGTTGGCCAGGCTAGTCTTAAACTTCTGACCTGAGGTGATATGCCTGCCTCAGCCTCTCAAAGTGCTGGGATTACAGGCATGAGCCACCATGCCCGGCCAATCCTGCATGGGCTTCTTAATCCAAGCCCATCCTCAATTGACCACTGGACCACAGATTCCACATGCTAACACAGACCATCATGAGTCAGGGTTTCAACACTCATTTCCATCAAAGCAAGACTTAAAGTCAATTCTATGGTAAGGAACATATTTGTCTAATTTTTTATTTTTTATTTTTTTTTATATTTGTCTTATTTTTTAAAAGACCCCACAACTTATTAAACCAAAGAGTTAGCATTGTTTTTGTTGAAATTACTTTTGAGCAGAAATAAAACTTACCTTTGTTCTATTTTTCTCTCTGTGCACTTGTATTTATTTTAATTTTAATTAAACATTAAAATTAATGTATTTTAATTCATTTACATTCATTTAATTTTTAAATTTATTTTAATTTTCAAAAAGTAGTCATTCATTTTTGCTTGAAAAACCAAATTAAAAAGCATAACTTTTTAAATAATTTTCTAAGAGAAGGAAAAACATTTCCAAGGCAATACGATTAATCATATGCCAAGTTTTATGTACGTATTTATATGCATTTTTCTGGGAATAAAGTTTATAGCTTTCATTAGACTCTCAGAGTGGTTCATAACTCAAGAAATGTTTTGAACCATAGACACAACTGAAAATTACATTTTAGTTTTCATAATGTAAGTAAAAATCAAGACTGATTTTTTTTTTTTTTAAAGACGGGGTTTCACCATGTTGGTCAGGCTGGTCTTGAACTCCCAACCTCAGGTGATCCCCCCACCTTGGCCTCCACAGTGCCTGGATTACAGGCGTGAGCCACCGTGCCCGGCCAAGACTGATTTTTTTGGAAATCTTTAGGTGGGAACACCCGCACCCATTGATACCTACTTTCACCAATGCCAAACATCTTTCATTTCCTCTACTACCAACTAGATTTTAGTAAGTTTGATTTTATTTTTTATTAGTGATTAGGGAGTTTAAGCCCATTTTATTAGATATTAGGTCGCTTTCATCTTTTTTAATTTAAATGGGTGAGTAGCATTAAGGATAGCTTTTAGGCCAGGTGCAGTGGGTCATGCCTGCAATCCCAGCACTTTGGGAGGCCAAGGAGGGAGGATTACTTGAGTCCAGGAGTTCAAGACTAGTATGGGTAATACAGCGAGCTCTCTAGGAAAAAAAGAACCATAAAACAACTAGCCAAGTGTGGTGATATGTGCCTGTAGTAGAGGCTGAGGTGGGAGGATCTCTCCAGCCCAGGAGTTTGAGGCTGCTGTGAGCTATGTTCACACCAAGGCACTCCAGCCTGGGTGACAGAGCTATATCCTGTCTCCAAATAAACAAATAAAAACTAAATATAAATTTTTTTGAAGACCCTGTCTCATTAAAAAAAAAGATTACTTTTAAGTAAAAGCAAAACATAGATAAGATGTACAGCTCTATTCATTTTGTGATGTGTTTTTAATGAAAAGTGATGGACAGAGATAGAGACTTCCAAAAAAGTATATGGTAAGTCTTATTTATTATACAGAAAATGACCAAACTCTTTCAAAGCAAGCTCAATAAAAAATCACTTCTTTGACTCATCTATTGAAAAAAACTTTATTATGCAAAAACAGTCTTTCATAGATGAAGGCACCACTACCCACATACTATCAATAATACATGTGCTTTGAGATATTATTTTAATTGTAGGAGAGACTATTTAGTGCTGATCTAGCAACAGATATCAGTCTGTGATCTGCACAGGCAGCATTTATCCTTGGTTTAGAATAGGAAAACCCACTGGTGCACACGAAGATTTCATCCACAATCATAGATAGCATCATTAGCACAGCCTTTTCCAACTGAGAGAAAGAATTAGAAACTACTAATTGTGACAATAATTGTAAGGTCTTTTAGGCTGACTGACTGCACCACAGACTACACCGTGGTGACCTCTGTGACCTGCATGGACACTTTAGATGAGTTCCTGGAACTAGAAAGTCTGAAGTAACTGGAAGACCAAGTAAAGGGGAAGAATGATCAACCCCTGGGGTGCCTAATTAACCTGAGACATTCTTCTACTGTTCCTTATTCCCCCCCCTCAAATGATAAGACAATTGGACTTTGTAACCAACCTTGGTCAACCTCATGACTCCAGATGCTATGACCCCCTCTCTGCTTGCAAAAACCGCCCTAAACTGTACCTTCTGTAACTTTCCACTGCCTACTCCAAACCTATAAAACCAGCTCCTATCCCATCACCCTCCGCTGACTCTCTTTTGGACTCAGCCCACCTGCACCTGGGTGAATAAACAGTCATGTTGCTCACACAAAGCCTGTTTTGGGGGGGATCTCTTCATTCAGAGCGTGTGTTTTAACATTTGGTGCCGAACTCAGGACGGGGTACTCCTTTGGGAGACTGATGCCCTGTCCCCGCTCCCCCTCTGGAAAGAGACCCACCTGAGACCTCAACACATCAGAGCAGCCCAGCAGCTCATGCTCAGTGTGCCACCTTCAGATCAGGTAAGCAGTGTCTCCCTCTTTCCCTCTCTCTTCCTTTAAATCCTTCTTCTAGGTAGAGAAAAGGAGACAAGTCTCTCCCCCCTCTCTCTTTTCCTTTAAATCTTTTTCCTTCTAGTAGAGACAAAGGAGACACTCTTTATCCATGTAGAGGCAGAGGAGACAAGTCTCTCCCTCTCCCTCAAAAACTCCAACGTTGGTCATGGGCTTGAGAAGACAGTCTTCCCTTGGTGTCTGGTCAACCACAGGGACGTGTGCCTTGATCACTCACCCAGGTTACAGCCCAGGATTAAGGCAGGAACGCCTACTGAAAACCCTGGTAGCTGCTCTCTCCTTGTCTCTACACTATCTCCTTCACTATGGGCAATATTCCGCCCTCTATTCCTCTGTGTCGCCTCTAGCCTGCATCCTAAAAAGCCTAAAACCTCTTCAACTGTCACCTGATCCGAAACCTAAATGTCTAATTTTTTCTGTAACACGGCCTGGCCTCAATACAAATTAGACAATGGTTCCAAATGGCCAGAAAACAGCACTTTCAATTTTTCTGTTCTGCGAGACCTAAGCAATTTTTGTCAAAAAGAATGGGCAGATGGTCTGAGATGCCTGACGTCCAGGCATTTCTTTTACATTCCAACCCCTCCCTAATCTCTGCTCTCAAGACAACCGGTCCCAACTTTTCTTCTCTCCCTTCCACCCGCCCCTCCTGCCTCTGTCGGTGACCTAGAATCCTCCTTGTCCATCGACCCTTCCAACCTTTCTCCTCCCCGCCCGTCCAAACCAGACCCCAATCCAGGCCCTAACCCCCTTCTACCCCAGAGCCTCCCTCCTCCTCCTCTGCCCACAACTCACCTCCTTATGCCCCTCCTGTCACCTCCCCACCTCATACCTGGTCTGGCTTGCAGTTTAGTCCTGGGGCTAACTCCTCCGCCCCACCCAACAATTTCCCTTTCAAGAGGTGGCTAGAGCCAAAGGCATAGTTAGGGTGCACGTTCCTTTCTCTTTATCCAGCCTTTCCCAAATCGGCCAACAGTTAGGCTCCTTTTCATCAGATCCTACTAAATATACACAAGAGCTCCAATACTTAACCCAGTCCTATAATCTCATCCTTCTACTCTCACCCCTGAAGAATGCTTTATATGCATTTTATCACCTAATCAGCCCCTGACATTACAAAAAGCTACAGAAATTAAAATCTGGCCCTCAAACCCCACAACAGGAATTAATCAACCTTGCCTTCAATAATAGGGAAGAAGCTGTCTGGCAGCGCTTCTCAGAACTACAGATGCTGCCTCTGCTGTAAGACAAACCCCAGCCACATCACAGGCTCACAAGACTTCAAGGCGCCCAGACTGCAGCGTCCAGCTGCCTCTTTTGGACCTTACTTCAAGGGTCGGAAACCTGGCCACTGGGCCAAGGAATGCCCACAGTCTGGGATTCCTCCTAAGCCGTGTCACATTTGTGTGGGACCCCACTGGAAGTCAGACTGCCCAACTCAAACCGATGTCTCTAAGGCTCCAGGAGCCCAACCCCGTAGCCCTCAGGCTGACTCTTTCCCCTGATCTCCTCGGCTTAGCGGCTGAAGACTGACTCTACCCAAACATCTTGGAGGCCTCCTGGGCCACCATGGACGCCAAACTTTGGGTAACTCAGTAACTCCATCCCCTTCTTAATCAACATGGGGGCCACCCACTGCACGATCCCTTCTTTTCAAGGACCTGTCTCCTTGGCCTCCATAACTGTTGTGGGAATTGACGGCAAGGCCTCCAGGCCTCTCAAAACTCCCAAGTCTGGTGTCAATTAGGCCAGCACGCCTTTCCACATTCTTTCCTAATCATCCCCACTTGTCCAGTTTCCCTGTTAGGCCAAGATATCCCAGCAAAATTGTCTGCCTCCTTAACTATTCCTGGGCTACAGACACACCTCATTGCTGCCCTCCTCTCTGAACCCGTACCTCCCTCAATAGCTCCCCATGTCCCCCACCTTAACCCTAGGATGTGGGACACCGCCTCCCCATCCCTTCCTACAAGTCACTCACTCCTCATCTTCCCCTTAAAACCAAACCACCCGTATCCTGCCCAGCGCCAGCACCCCACCACAGCACAAGCCTTAAATGGTCTAAAGCCTGTTATTACTTGCTTACTACAACACGGCCTTTTAGTTTCCACTAATTCTCCTTACAATTCCACTATCCTACCTGTCCAAAACCAGACAAATGCTACAGGCTAGTCCAAGACCTCCACCTCATTAATCAGATTGTACTTCCCATCCATCCAGTTGTACCCAACACTTATATCCTCCTATCCTCAATACCCCCTTCTACAACCCATTGTTCTGTTCTTAATCTCAAAGATGCCTTTTTCACCATCCCTTTATACCCCTCCTCTCAGCCTCTTTTGCCTTCACCTGGGCTGACCCCAACACCCAGCAGTCTCAGCCACTCGCCTGGACCGTTCTGCCCCAAGGCTTCAGAGATGGCCCTCACTACTTTAGTCAAGCCCTTTCTCATGACCTGCTTTCCTTCTGTCCATCTGCTTCTCACCTTATTCAATACATGGATGACCTTCTTCTTTGCAGTCCCTCTTATGAATCTTCCCAGCAAGATACCCTCCTGCTTCTTCAGCATCTATACTCAAAGGGGTATCATGTATCCCCTTCCAAAGCCCAAATTTCTTCCCCCATCCGTCACCTGTCTTGGCATAATCCTCCAACAGAACACACGCGCTCTCACCGGCTAACTGTGTCCAGTTGATCTCCCAGACCCCAACTCCTTCTACTAAACAGCAGCTCTCTCCTTCCTAGGTGTGGTAGGATACTTCTGCCTCTGGATACCAGGCTTTGCCTTACTGGCAAAACCACTCTATAAGCTTTCAAAAAGGGACTTGGCTGACCCCATAGACCCTAAATCCTTCCCCTCATTCTTCTTTTCGTTCTCTGAAAGAAGCCCTAGAACCAGCTCCCACACTGGCGCTTCCCAACTCCCCCCCAACCCTTCTCCTTACACATGGCAGAAGTGAAAGCTGCGCAGTTAGAGTTCTTACACAAGAACCAGGCCCATGACCCATAGCCTTTCTGTCTAAACAACTTGATCTTACAGTCCTAGGTTGGCTAGTGTGTCTGCATGCTGCGGCAGCCACTGCTGTTTTACTCTTGGAATCCCGTAAAATTATAGGCTATGCTCCACTTACTCTCTATAGCTCTCACAACCTCCAAAGTTTAGTTCCCTCTTCACACCTCACACACTTACATTCAGCCCCTCGCCTTCTCCAGCTTTATGCACTCTTTACTGAAACCCCCGCAGTCACCATTGCTCTTGGACCTGACTTCAACCCAGCCTCTCACTTGATACCCAACACAAACCCGGAGCCCCATGACTGCATCTCCCTAATCCATATAGCATCCTCCCCATTTCCCTATATTTTTCTTTTTTCTATTCCATACCCAGACCACACATGCTTCTTTGATGGCAGTTCCTCCAAGCCCAGTCAGTTGGCACCGGCCAAAGCTGGCTATGCTGTTGTATCCCACTCAACTATTATTGAGGCTGCCACACTCCCCTCTTCCACCATGTCTCAGCAAGCTGAACTGATGCCTTAACCCATGCTCTTACTCTTGCCAAGGGACTACATGTTAATATCTATACTAACTCTAAATACACCTTCCATATTCTACACCACCATGCTACCATATGGGCAGAAAGACATTTTCTCACCACACAAGGGTCCTCTATTATCAATGCCCCCTTAATAAAGGCTCTCCTTAAGGCCGCTGTCCTCCCAGCCAAAACCAGAGTTATCCACTGCAGAGGACTCAGGATTCGAGCCACTCCTAAAGAACCCACAGGGTATAGCCCATTGGAACTCCTATATGGCCGCACCTTTCTGCTTGGGCCTAACCTTATTCCAGACACCAGTCCTCTTGGTGACTATCTTCCAGTCCTCCAACAGGTGAGACATGAAATCCAGCAGGCTGCTAATTTCCTGTTACCCACTCCAGATACCCGGCCATATGAAGGCACCCTAGCTGGAAGGTCAGTCCTGGTTAAAAGCCTAACTCCTCGGTCTCTGCAACCTGGGTGGACAGGACCCTTACTGGTCATCTATAGCACCCCAACCACTGTCCGTCTACAAGACCCTTCCCAGTCGGTCCATCATTCCAGGATAAAACTGTGTCCATTGGACAATCTGCCTGACTCCTCTGCCTCCTCCTGGAAGTCACAAGTTCTCTCCCTGACTTCTCTTAAACTCACCCGCATCCCCAAAGTGGAAGAGTAACCCTATATAAACCTAACATATCTTTTATTTTCATTAGCCATCTTTTTCCTAACACCATTATTTAATGCAGTCTCCCTTACTACTTAAACCACACCGCAGAAAGTCTCTCTTTCTATTAGTTTCTGTCTAACTGTGCTCAGATTCACTGTACTCATTTACTTTTACATGCCCTGCTTTTGTTTAAGTTGATGGTTTACAGTTTTCCTCCCAGGCAATTACAGCCAATATTTCGTGGTTTTATCTCCAGGCTGTCACCCTCGGCTCTCTTTTAGAGTGATTAGATGATCTTCAGTGGCAAGGAACTCTCCAGTCCTTCCACCCCGAGAAAGTCCTCTTCTTTTCTTTTATACTCACTCTTAGTCTTGCTCCCATTCTCTGCTCATACCCAGTCTTGTTAATGAAAGTGAGTAGTTACTTATAGATACCACACGCTTCCTCATACACCATGAAAACAAAAGCTCTCCCACCACAGTTACCCTACCAAATCTGCTACAACCTTCAACAGCCGCAGCCCTTGCTGGTTCCCTTGGCATCTGGGTACAAGACCCAGCCTGCTCAGAACACTTTCTCATCTTTTCAGTTTATACTTCCAGTTCTCTCTAAGCCAAGGACTTTTTCCCTCTGTGGTTCTTCTTCTTATATCTGCCTTCCTACTAACTGGACATGCACTTGTACCCTAGTTTTCCTTACTCCCAAAATTCAGTTTGCCATTGGAGACAAAAGCCTCCCTGGTCCCCTTGTGGTCCCGACACGACACAAGTGGGTCATTCCACTGATTCTCTTACTTGTGGCTAGGAATTACTACTGCACTCGGCACAGGCACAGAAGGCCTTACCACTTCAGTCGTCACCTTCCATAGCCTCTCTAATGATTTCTCTGCTAGCATTGCACAATTAACTCAATCACTATCCCTTCTTTAAGCTCAAGTAGATTTCCTAGCTGCAACTGTCCTCCAAAACCACAGTGGTCTTGATTTACTGACTGCTGAAAAAGGAGGTCTTTGCCTATTTCTAAATGAAGAATGTTGTTTTTATGTAAACCAGCCCAGCCTCGTATATGATGCCATCAATACATTAAAAGACAGAGCCCAAAAGCTTGCTAATCAGGCAGATGGTTATTCTGGACCTGGCTGGACTGGCTGGACACTCTCTAACTGGGTATCATGGCTTCTTCCAATCCTTAGTCCTCTGATACCTATCTTTCTCCTTCTCTTATTTGGACCCCGTGTTTTCTGATTAATCTCTCAATTCCTACAAAATCGTATACAAGAGATAACCAATCAGTCAATATGACAAATGCTCCTTGTAACAACCTCACAATATCACTCCTTGCCCCGAGATTTCCCAGCAGTCTAAATTCTTTCCCATTTTTAGGTGTCTGCACTGCCCCCAATCCTGCTTGAAGAAGCCCTGAGAAATACTGCCCCATCACCCCTCTGTGCCGGCCTTCCTAATACTCTACTGCTATCCACTCTTCATTTCTTTTTCCTTTATATTACTGATATAAAAAGATAGGAATGTAAGGTCTTCTAGGCTGGCTGACTGCACCATGGACTACACCATGGTAACCTCTGTGACCTGCATGGACACTCCAGATGAGTTCCTGGAACTAGAAAGTCTGAAGTAACTGGAAGACCAAGAAAGGGGAAGAATGATCAACCCCTGGGGCACCTAATTAACTTGAGACATTCTTCTGCTGTTCCTTATCCCGCCCCCAAATGATAAGACGATTGGACTTTGTAACCAACCTTGGTCAACTTCGTGACTCCAGATGCTATGACCTCCTCTCTGCTTGCAAAAACCGCCCTAAACTGTAACTTCTGTAACTTTCCACTGCCTACCCCAAACCTATAAAACCAGCTCCTATCCCACCACCCTCCGCTGACTCTCTTTTAGACTCAGCCTGCTCACACCCAGGTGAATAAATAGCCATTTGCTGACACAAAGCCTGTTTTGGGGGGGGGTCTCTTCATTCAGAGCACTTGTTTTAACAATAATAATATTTAATGTTTTTCTTATTTTATTTTTTTTTGAGACAGAGTCTCACCCTTGTCTCCCAGGCTGGAGTGCACTGGCACAATCTCAGCTCACTGTAACCTCCACCTCCTGGGTTCAAGCAATTCTCCTGCCTCAGCCTCCCAGTAGCTGGGATTACAGGTGCCCGACACCATGCCCGGCTAATTTTTATATTTTTAGTAGAGATGGGGTTTTGCCATGTTGTCGAAGCTGGTTTTGAACTCCTGACCTCAGGTGATTTGTCCGCCTCGGCCTCCCAAAGTGCTGGGATTACAGGTGTGAGCCATCGCACTCAGCCAAGATTTAATGTTTCTAATTCTCCAATTGTCTTAGTTGTCTGTCCCCAGCAGCCCATCTCTGACACCACTTTTTATAACATTGCATTTCACAGACATATCACCTCCAACGAAGTAGATTCTAGGCTCCTTCTATCTTGTGGTTCTGCTGCCTTTTAGAGCCTGGGAGAACTCCACTGCACTGTTTGCATCTGGTGGCAGGTGATGATTGCACCAGAGGTTTTAGGGATCAGGCTTGATATAGTTTGGATATTTATTCCCTCCAAATCTCATGATGAAATTTGATCCTTAAGGTTGGGGTTGGGACTTGGCAGGAAGTGTCCGGGTCATGGGGCAGATCCCTTAGGAATGGCTTGGTGCTCTCCTAGAGATAATGAGTTCTTGCTCTATTAATTCACAGATCTGGTTGTTAAAAAAAGTCTGGGGCCAGGCATGGTGGCTCATGACTGTAATCCCAGCACTTTGGGAGGCTGAGGCATGGGAGGATCGGAGCACAGGAATTCGAGACCAGCCTAGGCAACATAGTGAGGCCCATCTCATATATATTATATGTTATATATATATATAGGCTGGGCCTGGTGGCTCACACCTATAATCCCAGCACTTTGGGAGGCCGAGGAGGGTAGATCACTTGAGGTCAGGAGTTTGAGACCAGCCTGACCAACACAGTGAAACCCCTCTCTACTAAAAATACAAAAACTTAGCTGAACGTGGTGACATGTACCCGTAATCCCAGCTACTCAGGGGGCTGAGGCAGGAGAATTGCTTGAACCTGGGAGGCGGAGGCTGCAGTGAGCCGAGATCATGCCATTGCACTCCAGCCTGAGTGACAGAGGGAGACTCTGTCTCCAAAAAAAAAACTGTGTGTGTGTGTGTGTGTGTGTGTGTGTGCGTGTGTGTGTGTAGCCAGGTGTGGTGACACGTACCTGTAGACCCAACTACTTGGGAGGCTGAGATGGGAGGATTGCTTGACCCCAGAAGGCGGAGGCTGCAGTGAGCCATGATTGTGCCTTTGCACTACAGCCAGGATGACAAAGCGAGACTCTGTCTCTAACAAACAAAACAAAACAAAACAAAAAGAGTCTGGGATCTCTTTCCCATTGCTCTCTCTTCCTCTCTTGCCATGTGGCACACCTACTTCCCCTTTGCCTTCCACGATGATTGAAAGCTTCTTGAGGCCCTCCCCCAGAAGTTGATGCTGGTGCCATGCTTCTTGTATAGATTGCGGAACCATGAGCCAAAGAATCCTTTTTTCTTTATAAATTACCAAGTCTCAGATGTTCCTTTATAGCAGTGCAAAATGGACTAATACAAGGCTGAAAGTTGCATCCTATCCTGCTGGACAACATACATGCTACTGGACAGGACACAGTCACGTGGCCCCACTCGGACGCAAAGGAACAAGAAAGCATGGCCTACTGGTGTGCCAAGGAAATAAAAGCATAGGTGTTGGGGGAACAGCCAATATTTGCTTCTGCTAACCAAATATTTGTTTCATTTTTCCTTCTACACATAGAATACTGCCCCTTCCACTTGCAAAGGTGAACAGTTCAAAGTTCCAGCCGGTTACTCCATTCAGCTCTCAGCTCAAAAAGCGAGACCTGTACCGTCAGGTCTGGCTGTGACTCCTTCTGTGCCAAATCAGCACTTCACATCAGCCTGAGAGTGACGCCCCTTACATTTTGTTCCCCACCCATCTCACTTGCCTCATTCTAGTCCTGGCCCTGTCTCCTACCATGCTAATATGAAATGATGGAACACAGAATTGCTGCCTTTGTCACTCACATTTGGAAGAGAAAATAGAAGACACACAGCAGTCATTGGTCAAGAGAAAATCTGAAATCCTCTAGACATTCATGCTTTCAATTAGGCCTGAACTTTTCTCTCTGGGAGGAACTTTCTATTGCTTTCTGTGGCACCTGCATCCACCCTCTAGCATGGCTTTCATTCATTGCCCAATGGTCATCTTTCCTGACCACAGCTGAAGTGTGTATTTGGAGGATGTCCTTCTTGAGCCAGATTAGGGGCTCAAAGCTTGAACAGTCAAAAGCAAAAACCTTGGGATCCTGGATTCAAAAACTCTGTAGCCTTTCTGTCTCTTTACTTCCAGTCAGTTCCATGTGCCAGTAACCCAAAGTTTTTTCCTAGACATAGGTTTTTTTTTTTTTTTTTTTTTGAGACGGAGTATTGCACTGTTGCCTGGGGTGGAGTGCAATGGTGCGACCTCGGCTCACAGCAACCTCTGCCTCCCGGGTTCAAGTGATTCTCCTGCCTCAGCCTCCTGAGTAGCTGGGACTACAGGCACATGCCACCATGCCTGGCTAATTTTTTGTATTTTTAGTAGAGATGCGGTTTCACTATGTTGGCCAGGCTGGTCTCAAACTCCTGACCTCGTGATCTGCCCACTTCAGCCTCCCAAAGTGCTGGGATTACATGCGTGAGTCACCCCGCCTGGCCCCGAGACATAGTTTTCAAGGCTGCCTTGTTTTCTTTAGTTCCTTTCTGCCTCCCTCTTCCCCCATGCCTCTTTCAACTTAACGGTTGCCACCTCACACTACCATACCTGGCTTAGGAGCCCATTCTCTTAATTTGATCTCTGGCACAAGGCTCAGTCACTTTGTTTAACTCATAAATTTTCTTGGAACTTTGTTACTCAAGGCCTTGTTCTCATATCTTCCAGTTCAGAGCCTAAGAAAAGTTGGAGTTTTCGACTCAGCAGGACACTGAATTTCTGCACTCTTTTCCTTTACTACACCTGCTTGTAAGTTGGCCAATTTTTCCAGTGCCCATCACTTTCTTGTAATAGTTTGTCCAGTGCGGTCAATAACAACCAACACACAATACTAATGTGCTGTGGTTACAGGTGCCCGCCACCACATGTGGCTAATTTTTTGTATTTTTAGTAGAGACAGGGTTTTACCATGTTGACCAGGCTGTCTCCAGCTCCTGACCTCAAGTGATCCGCCTGCCTCGGCCTCCCAAAGTGCTGGGATTACAGGTGTGAGCCACCATGGCTGGCCATTTCTTTTTTCTTTTCTTTTCTTTTAAGAAAATCTCATTCTGTCACCCAGGCTGGAATGCAGTAGCGTGATCTCAGCTTACTGCAACCTCCACGTCCTGGTGCAAGCAATTCTCATGTCTCAGCCTCCCAGGTAGCTGGGATTACAGGCATGTGCCACGACGCTCAGCTAATTTTTGTATTTTAGTAGAGATGGGGTTTCACCATGTTGGCCAGGCTGGTCTCGAACTCCTGACCTCAAATGATCCACCCACCTCAGCCTCCAAAGTGCTGGGATTACAGGTTATTAGCCACTGCACCCTGCTTGCCGCTTTATAAAATGGATCTGCGGCCATCCACTTTGCCAAATCTGTTTCCTTGCTGCCTACTACCTGATGCACGAATTTGTGTGTGTGTGCGTATGTGTGTGTGTGCGTGTGTGTGTTTTAACAGCACCTTTGGAACTAATTTCTGTATTAGTTGGGATGAGGAATTCTGGGTATTGTTCCAAACAACCCCGAACCTCACTACTTTAACCCAACAAAGTATTTCTTGCTGGTTTCACAGTAGAGTAGGGCTGTAGAAGTGCTGTGCACCCCACAGCCACTCAGGGACCAGCCTGCTATCTGGGCCTCCAGTATCTTCTAGGGCTTCAGACTCCATCTCAGAATCCTCTGGATTTGGGGACATATGAGAGAGACAGAATGAAGTATTTTACAAGAAATTTTAAAGCCCATACCTGAATGCAGCACATAGATCGCCCTTTGTCTACATTCTGTTGGCCAGAATGCTAATATGCTTGGAAACTGGAAGCCATGTAACATGCTTATTAGAATTGCGTGCAGTACAAATTACATGGACTGTGAGTCAGGATCCAGTGGATATGCTTGGCTTCTTAAGGGGAAAAATGCACGAATGCTTATAAAATCACAGGCATACCTCGAGAGATATTACAGGTTCAGTTCCAGACCACCACAATAAAGCAAATATTGTAGTAAAGTGAGTCATACACATTTTTTGGTTTCCTAGTACATATAAAAGTTATGTTTACACTATACTGTAACCTATTAAATATGCAATAGCATTATGTTTAAAAAAAAACAGGCCAAGTGCGATGGCTTATGCCTGTAATTCTAGCACTTTGAGAGGTTGAAGCGGGTGGATTGCTTAAGCTCAGGAGTTCGAGACCAGCCTGGGCAACATGGTGATATCAAAAATACAAAAATTAGCTGGGCATAATGGTGGGTGCATGTGGTCCCTGCTACTCAAGAAGCTGAGATGGGAGGATCACTGGAGCCAGGCAAATCGAGGCTGCTGTGAGCTGTGATCATGCCACTACACTCCAGCCTGGGTGACAGAACGAGATCCTGTCTCAAAAAAATAAACAAAAAATAAAAAATGCTGTATTGAAAATAACTCGATGTACATACTTTAAAATATTTTGTTGTTAAAAATGCTAATGGTCATCTGAGCCTTCAGTGAGTTGTAATATTTCATTGGTGGAGGGTCTCGCCCCGATGTTGATGGCTGCTGACTGATTAGGGTGGTGGTGCTGAACATTGGAGTGGCTGTGGCAATTCCTTAAAATAAGACAACAGTGAAGTCTGCCACATTGATTGACTCCTCCTTTCGCAAAGGATTTCTTTGTAGCACGCAATACCGTCTGATAGCATTTTACCCACAGTAGAACGTCTTTCAAAATTGGAGTCAGCTGACTCTGGGCACAGTGCCTGGAGTTAGCCCTGCTCTGTAAGGAACAGCCAAGAAAGAAAAAGAAAAAAAAAGGAACCGCAAATACTGCCGGTGTTTTATCAACTGAGATTGTAGAATATTCTAAATCCTTTGTTGCTATTTCAACAATGTTCACAGCATCTTCACCAGGAGCAGCTTCCATCTCAAGAAACTACTCTTTGCTCATCCATGAGAAGCAACTCCTCAGCCGTTCAAATTTGATCATGAGATTGCAGCAATTCAGTCACATCTTCAGGCTCTACTTCTAATTCTAGTCTTGCTATTTCCACCTCATCTGCAGTTACTTCCTCTACTCAAGTCTTGAACCCCTCACAGTCATCTCTGAGAGTTGGAGCCAACTTCTCCCAAACTCCTGTTAATATTGATATTTGATCTCCTCCCGTGAATCAGAAATGTTCTTAATTGCATCTAGAATGGTGAATTCTTTCCAGAGGGTTTTCAATTTACTTTCCCAGAGCCGTCAGAAGAATCACTCTATCGCAACTATAGCCTTATGAAATGTACTTCTTAAATAATAAGACTCGAAAGTCAAAATTACTCTTTGACCCATGGACTCCAGAATGGATGTTATGTTAGCAGGCATGGAGACAACGTTAATTTTCTTATACATCTTCCTTAGAGCTCTTGAGCAGGAATATTTTGAACGGAATATATATATTTTTTTCTGAACCGTTTGTCTCAATAGTGGGCTTAAAATATTCAAAAAACCATGCTGTAAACGACATGTCATCATCCAGGCTTTGTTGTTCCATTTATAGAGCATAGGCAGAGTAGATTTAGCCTAATTTTTAGGGGCCCTGGGATTTTTAGAACAGTCAGTGAGCACAGGCTTCAAATTAAAGTCACCAGTGGCATTATCCCTTAATAAGAGAGTCAGCCTATCCTTTGACACTTTGAATCCAGGCATTGACTACTCTTCTCTAGCTAGGAAAGTCCTGGTTTGCATCTTCTTCTAATAGAAGGCTGTTTTGTTTTGTCTGCATTGAAAATCTGTTGTTCAGTGTAGCCATCTTCATTAACAGTCTTAGCTAGATCTTCTGGATCATTTGCTGCGGCTTCTCCATCAGCACTTGCTGTTTTACTATCACGCCTGGCTTGCTATTACTCTTAATAGCAAAACCTACAATTACTTTTGCACCAACTTCTGTTAGCGTCAAACATTTCTTCTGCAGATTACTCCCCCTCTCAGCCTTCATAGAATTGAAGTGAATTAAGGCTTTCCTCTGGATTAGGTTTTGGCTTAAGGGAGTGTTTTGGTGAATTTGATCTTTTTTTATTTTTTTAAGACAGTTTCATTCTGTCACCCAGGCTGGAGTGCAGTAGTGCTATCTTGGCTCACTGCAGCTTCCATCTCCAAGGTTCAAGCGATTCTCCTGCCTCAGCTTCCTGAATAGCTGGGATTACAGGCATGTGCCACCACGCCTGGCTAATTTTGTATTTTTAGTAGAGATGGGGTTTCTCCATGTTGGTCAGGCTGGTTTCAAACTCCCGACCTCAAGTGATCCACCCGCCTGGGCCTCCCAAACTGCTGGGATTATAGGTGTGAGCCACTGTGCCCGGCCTGGATTTGATCTTCTATTCAGACCACTATAACCTTCTCCATATCGGCAATAAGTCTGTTTAGCCTTCTTATCACTCACGTGTTCACTAGAGTAGCACTTTTAATTTCCTTCCAGAACTTTTCCTTTGCATTCACAACTTGGTCAACTGTTTGGTGTAAGAGACTCAGCTTTCATCCTGTCTCAGCTTTCAACGTGCCTTTTTCACTAAGCCTAATTATTTCCAGCTTTTGATTTAAAATGAGAGACATGCAACTCTTCCGTTTACTTCAACACTTATAGGACATTACAGGATTATTAACTGACCTAATTTCAATATTGTTTTGTCTAGGGGGGTAGGGAGCCTAAGGAAAGGGACAGAGGGGGGGAATGGCAAGTCAGTGGAGCAGTCAGAACACACGTTATTAAGTTTTTCATCTTATATGGGCACAGTTCGTAGTGCCCCAAAACATTATTTAGGTTGGTGCAAAAATAATTGCAGTTCTTGCTATTACTTTTTTTTTTTTTTGAGATGGAGTTTCACTCTTGTTGCCCAGGCTGGAGTGCAATGGCATGATCTCAGCTCACCGCAACCCCCCGCCTCCTGGGTTCAAGAGATTCTCCTGCCTCAGCCTCCTAAGTAGCTGGGATTACAGGCATGCACCATCACACCTGGCTAATTTTGTATTTTTAGTAGAGATGGGGTTTCTCCATGTTGGTCAGGCTGGGCTCGAACTCCCGACCTCAGGTGATCCACCTGCCTCAGCCTCTCAAAGTGCTGGGATTACAGGCGTGAGCCACTGCGCCCAGCTTGCTATTATTTTTTAATAACAAAACCCACGATTACTTTTGTACCAACCTAATACAATAGTAACATCAAAGATCACTGATCACAAATCACCATCACAGATATAATAAGAAAATCTGAAATATGAGAATTGCCAAAATGTGACACAGACGTGAAGTGAGCACTAGCTGTTGGAAAGATGGCACTGATAGACTTGCTCAAAGCAGGCTGGGAGGCTGAGGTTGGCAGATCACCTGCAGTCAGGAGTTCAAGACCAGTCTGGCCAACATGGTGAAATCCTGTCTCTACAAAACATGAAAAAAAATTAGCTGGGCGACATGGCGTGCGCCTGTAATCCCAGCTACTCGGGAGAAGTGCAATAAAGTGGAATGTAATAAAATGAGGTATACCTGTATTTTATTTTTTCATAGATATGTGTGGTTCAGTTTTGTTTTTAGCTGTGTTCCTGAGCAGCTGGAGATTGCTGAGCCTCCTAGAGAAGTGAGAGGTTGTGAATTGGTAAATCTTTACTTTATTTTGAGATAGGGTCTTGCTTCTTGGCCAGGCTAAGGTTCAATGGTACAATCATAGCTCACTGCAACCTCAAACTCCTGGGCTCAAGAGACCCTCTGGCCTCAGCCTCTGGAGTAGCTGGCTTTACAGGTATGTGCTACCACACCTGGATAATTTTAAAAAAATCTTTTTAGAGATGGGGGTCTTGTTATATTTCCCAGGCTGGAATAAAATTTTATCTTAAAGCAGAGAAGTCTCAGCAGACATTTTTTAATTTTGGTAAACTTCAGAGACAGCTAGTTAGTTCTTAGTCCCCGGTGCCATGGGAAGTAGGTACTCGAAATTTCTGACCCTTTTAATGTTGTTTTTTCAGGTGGGTTATCAAATTATATGCTTACAACTGACCCAGACTTTTTTTTCTTTTTTGAGACAGAGTCTTGTTGTGTCACCCAGGCTGGAGTGCAGTGGTGCAATCCTGGCTCACTGCAACCTCCACCTCCCAGGTTCGAGTGATTCTCATGCCTCGGCCTCCCGAGTGGCTGGGATTACAGATGTGTACCACCCTGCCTGGATAAGTTTTTGGATTTTTAGTAGAGATAGGATTTCACTATGTTGGCCAGGTTGGTCTCAAACTCCTGACCTCAAGCAATCAGCCTGCCTTGGCCTCCCAAAGTGTTGGGATTATAGGCATGAGCCACTGTGCTTGACCACCACCCAGACTTTAAAATAAATCTTCCTGTATTTGTCGATTTATTTTTCCAATTTTGGAGGGAAATGATGAGAAGGGTGGATTAGTCACTCAAATCTCTGCGAACTTCAGGGAGACTGGAGCTTCCTATGGTTTACATTTGGCTCCCTGGCAAATTGCCTGTGATTGGCTTTAACATTTCTATTTCCCCTGCTGAGGACATGCTATTTTCCTAGAACTGTGATCTCTTTGCCATGATATTTATTCTATATTTATCCCACAGACTCCACGGGAAAGTTAATCATTGATGGAGCCTGAACCAAACCCTAAGCCTGCCGGTGATTCTGATCACACACTTGGAGCTGCTAGAGAAAAGCCTTCTTTATGGGCTCTACTCCTACAGACAGATATAATCATCAAATGGAAAAATCCTCAATGTCCTTGTGAATGGCAGTATGTGAAGGTAAATCAAGGATTGGGGTGGTCACCCACAGACCACATTATAAATTTTTATTACTGTTAATCTCTGTGACAGAAATTATTTGCCCCAGGCCAAGCACAGTGGCTCATGCCTATAATTCCAGCATTTTGGGAGGCCAGAGTGGGAGGATTGCTTCAGGCCAGGAATTCAAAACCATCCTGGGCAACATAGTGAGAGCCTATCACTACAAAAAAATTTTAAAATTTAAAAAATGGGGCCAGGTGCGGTGGCTTACCCCTGTAATCCCAACAACTTGGGAGGCTAAGATGGGTGGATCACCTGAGCTCAGGAGTTTGAAACCAGCCTGGGCACATGGTAAAACCCCATCTCTACTGAAAAAAAACAAAAAAAAGAAACATTAGCTGGGCATGGTGACACATGCCTGTGGTCCTAGGTACTTGGGAGGCTGAGAGCAAGAAATTTGGAAGGGGTCTGGGCCTCTGATGAATCCAGGGCTTCCATATCAGTTCTGGACTGCCCTTCCAGATTTTTATGTAAGAGAGAGATGAGTTGCTATCTTGTTTAAGCCACTGTCACTGTGATATTTCTGTCACTTGCAGCTGAGTGGGATCCCAAATGATAAAGTCCTCCATCTTTAGAATGAATATTCTGTATCAAGTTATCTTTTCCCTTTCTTTTCTTTGTCTTTCTAACGCTGAGTCTGAATGCACATGTGATTGGAGTGAGGAGGTCAGGTCTTTCAATTGCTGACCCCTTACTGGCTGACATCTCCTTAAAACTCTAACTTCTTCTCTCACCACTTAGCCATTGTTGGGAACCAAAACTCAGTTCTACCTGCAGAATGTCCTGGCAAACCTGGTAGACATTCTCCAAATACCTGTGTGGACAAAGTTTGAGGATGTGACTAAAATATCATCAAAATTAAGGTTAATTATACATTTCCCATCGCGTAAGAAAAGTAGGAACTACAAATCCCAGTGGAGGGATGTGAATTTGGCTGTTAGCAATAGTGATGAGTTTAGATTCTGGGAACAGTTAGTGAAGACATAAAACTTGCCAGCTAAAGTCATGGAGGCAAAGCCCCTGCTTGCGACATTGGTGACCCACATTGTACAAAACAAGGGCAATGCTTCAGATTTTCCTCTGACTGGAAACTAGTAATTATCCCTTACTTTAAATAGTTAATTGAAAAAACATCAAGCAGCTAGGCGCGGTGGCTCACTTCTGTAATCCCAGCACTTTGGGAGGCCAAGGCAGGTGGATCACTTAAGGTCAGGAGTTCAAGACCAGCCTGGCCAACATGGTGAAACCCCATCGCTACTAAAAATACAAAAATTAGCCAGGTGTGGTGGCATGCACCTGTAATCTCAGCTACTCAGGAGGCTGAGGCAGGAGAATCGCTTGAACCCAGGAGGTGGACGTTGCAGTGAGCCAAGATCATGCCCAGCCTGGGCAACAGAGCAAGACTCCATCTCAAATTAATTAATTAATTAATTGATTAAATAAAAAACATCAAGCTGAATAAATGGCTGCAGGAGATTCCTGGCCCCCAGAGTTACTGAGAGTAACACCCAGAAGAGTCAGCTCAAGTGCTCAGTAACCTTGGATGGTTCTCTCTGCTTTGTCCCAGAGTGTAGGTTTTGCCTGTTTTTCAAGATGGCCAACTAGGGACATCTGCTTCTGGGAAGATGGAATAGACATATTTCTCCCTAGTTTTCCCACTAAAAATCCTGAAAATTATATAAAAACAAACATAAGAAACCCCGAGAGATGGAGAGAAGAAGACAGACCGGCTAAGGACATTGAGACCCAGGGAACAGCACGGTGGTGAGGGTGAGTTTCCTGGGTTTTCCTTTTGACTGTGGCCCTCACTCCTGCAAATGCTACTAAACTTTGAGTGGGAGACTTGATGTCCCATCTCATGAGGCTGTAATGTAAAACTGTGAACATAAAATTCATATATAGAACCTACTGCTGGGGTGTTATGAGAGAGGGCCAAGAATTTCATCCCTAGCAGGAGGTAATGACTCTGCCCCACCCTGCAACCCCACTTTATGGAATCAATGGAGACCATGTGGGGGCCTGGACTTCTACCCCATAGCTCACTATAATGAGCATCCCCAGAGGCCTTTCTATTGGAGTGGTGGCAGAGGAGCCTAGCGGAGGGTCAGGATTTTCACCACTGCCTAGCAGTAACAAAGTCACTCTGCACCTTGTGGCCTCAGTGGTCACATGTGGTATAGTAACCAGGCACCCCTACCTCTACCAGCCAGGGAGGTATCCGTGCAGGCCTTGTGGAAGGCTGGATCTCTCACCCCCACCTAGCAATAACAATAAGCACCCCTTCCCCCATCAGATATCAACAGAGCCAACTGAGAGATCTGGATTTGTACCTCCATTTAGCAGTAATGAGGCAGCACTCACCCTTCCCTTGCCAGAATAATGTCACAGAAAGCCACCAGAAACAGAAGGTATTGATAGGATCCAAAGTATCATTACCCCCAAATTCCAAGTTTAAATAAAAAAATCATACATTATGAGTGATCCAAAAACCATGAAGAACTCAAATTGAATGGAAAAAAAAACAAAACAATCAATAGATGCTAACACCAAGATGACAGAGATGTTAGAATGATCTTTCAAAGATTTTAAAGTAGCCAGTGTAAAAATGCCTCAATGAGCAATTAATAATGAGCTTGAAGCAAACAAATAAGCAAACGAGAAAACTCAGCAAAGAAATAGAAAGCCTCAGCAAAGAAGTGGAAGATATAAAGTAGAACCAAATTAAAACTTTATATGTGAAAAATATAATAACAGAAATTATAAACTCAATGAATGGGCTCATCAGCAAAATAGAAGGCACAGAGAAACAAATCAGTGACCTTGAAGATGGAATGATAGACATTACTCAATCTGAACAGAGAGAAAATAGAAAAATGAACAGAATTGCAAGGACTATAACAAAAAGGCTAATATTTGTTTCATTTAATTCCTGGAAGAAGAAAAGAAAGAGGCCAAGGCTGAAGAGTATTGGAAGAAATAATGGTGAAAACTTTCCAAGTTTGGCAGAAGACAAAAGCTACAGATTCAAGAAGATGAGTAAACCCCAAACAGAAGAAAACAACAGCAACAAAAACTCCAGGCCAACACACTTCATAATCAAATTTCTAAAAACTGAAGATGAAGAAAAAATCTTGAAAGCAGCAAGAAATGAAAAAGTCTTGCTTACAGAGGGAAAGAAATTAATTGTAATGGCTGGGCATGGTGCTCACACCTGTAATCCTAGCCCTTTGGGAGGCCAAGGTGGGTGGATCATGAGGTCAGGAGTTTAAGACCAGCCTGACCAACAAGGTGAAACCCCACCTCTACTAAAAATACAAAAATTAGCTGGGCATGGTGGCACACACCTGTAATCCCAGCTACTTGGGAGGCTGAGGCAGGAGAATCACTTGAACCCGGGAGGCAGAGGTTGCAGTGAGCCAAGATCACACCACTGCACTCTAGTCTGAGTGACAGAGCAAGAGTCTGTCTCAAAAAAAAAAAAAAAAAGAAATCAATCTTAATGACAGTGGATTTTTCGTCAGAAGCCATGGATGCTGGAAGGAAGTGGCACAACATTTTTCAAGTGCTCAAAGTAAAGAACTACCAACCAAGAATCCTATACACAGTGAAAATATTTTTCAGGAAACAAGGGGAAGTCAAGGCGTCCTCAAACAAAGGAAAACTAAAACTGTGTCATCAGCAGACATGTTTTAAATAGGCAAAAGGAGTTCTCGAAAAAGAAAAAATGATAAAAGAAATAATCTTGAAATAGCTGGGAAGAAGAAAACACATGGTAATCAAAAATAAGGGTAAGTATAGTAGACTTTCCTTTCCTAAATTGTGATTGACGGTTGAAGCAGAAATTATAACACTGTTTGACGTGGTTCGAAATGAATGTATAGGAAAAATTTAAGACAATTATATTAGAAGTAGGAAAAGTAAGGGGCATAAAAGGAGGTAAAGTTTCAGCTGAGTGCAGTGGCTCACGCCTGTAATCCCAGCACTTTGGGAGGCCTACGTGGGTAGATCACTTGATGTCAGGAGTTTGAGACCAGCTTTGCCAACCTGGTCTCTACTAAAAATAAAAAAATTAGCCAGGCGTGGTGGTGCAAACCTCTAGTCCCAGCTACTAGGGAGGCTGAGGCAGGAGAATTGGTTGAACCTGGGAGGCAGAGGTTGTAGTAAACTGAGACTGCGTGACTGCACTCCAGCCTGGGTGACTGAGTGAGACTCGGTCTCATAAATAAATAAATAAGTAAATAAAAATAAAAGAACAAAAACATGACCCAACTATATATGCTATAATATACAAGAATCTCTCTTCAAATACAATGACACAGGCAGGTGGAAAGTAAAAGGAGGAAATAAGAAGTATAAAAAAAATTAATCAAATGAAGGTAGAAATGGCTATATTAATATGAGATAAAGTAGACTTTAGAGCAAAGAAAATTACTAGGGACATAAAAGGACATTATATAATAAAAGATTTAATCCTCTAATAACACACAGCAATCCTCAGTGTATAAGCATCAAACAACTGAGCTGTGAAAATATATGAAGCCAAAACTAATAGAACTGTGCTATGGTTTGAATGTTTGTTCCTTACACTCTCATGTTCATATTTAATCCCCATTGTTGGAGGTGGGACCTGGTGGGAGGTGTTTGATCATGGAGGAGGATTCCTCACGAATAGCATAGCAGCATCCCCTTAGTGATGAGTGAGTTTCTGTTCTGAGCTCATGCAAGATCTGGTGTTTAAAAGTGTGTGACACCTTCCTCCCCATCTCTCTCTCTTGTTCCTTCTCTCACCATGTAATATGCCTGCTCCCTCTTGGCCTTCTACCATGACTGTAAGCCTCCTGAAGCCCTCATCAGAGGCAGATGCTGGCACGACGCTTCCTGTGCAGCCTACATGAGCCAATTAAATCTCTTTTCTTTGTAAATTTCCCAGTCTCAGATGCTCCTTATAGCAATGTAAAAACAGCCTAACACAAACTGAAAAGAGAAACAGACAAATCTACAATTATAGATGGAGATTTCTACACCTCTCTCTCAGTAATTGCTTAGAACAAGTAGACAGAAAATCAAGATTGTAAGAAGGCTTAATAACACCATCGGCCAACAGGATCTAATTAAACTTTATAGAGTACTCCACCTAACAATAGCAGAATGCACATTCTTTTCAAGTACCCATGGGACACACACCAAGACAGATTACATCCTGAGTCATTAGACAAACTTCAGAAAATTTTAAATAATTAAAAACACAGAGTATGTTCTCTGGCCAGTGGGATCAAATTAGAAATCAGTGAAAGAAAGATGATGAGTACAACTACAAACACTTGAAAAACAACACACTTCTAAGTGATCTATGAGTCAAAGAGGAAGTCTCAAGGGGAATTAAAAATATGTTGAACTGAACAAAAATAAAATGGTAGCCTATCAAAATGTGTGGGACACAGCTAAAACAGTGCCAGGAAGGAAATCTAGGACACTAAATACACCCATTCCAAAAGAGGAAAAGCCGGTCAGGTGTGGAGTTTCACACCTGTAATCCCAGCACTCTGGGAGGGCGAGGCCGATGGATCACCTGAGGTCCAGAGTTTGAGACCAGCCTGGGCAACGTGGTGAAACCCCAGCTCTACTAAAAATACAAAAAATTAGCCCGGTGTGGTGGCGCATGTCTGTAATCCCAGCTACTAGGGGGTGAGGCCGGAGAATCGCTTCAGCCTGGGAGGTAGAGGTTGCAGTGAGCCAAGATCGCGCCATTGTACTTCCAGCTTGGGTGATAAGAGTGAAACTCTGTTTCAAGGAAAAAAAAAAAAAAAAAGAGAAAGAAAAGAGGAAAAGCCTCAAATCAAGCTCCTACCTAACAAATCTAGAAAAGGAGAGCAAAATTAACTCAAGCCAGAGGAAGGAAATAATAAAGATTAAAAACAGAAATCAATAAAATCCAAGACAGAAAAACAATGGAGAAAAATTAGTAAAACAAAAAGCTGTTTCTTTAAAAATATGGATAAAATAAACAACCCCCTAAGCAAGACTCCAAAACAAAACAAAACGAAACAGAGAAGGCCAAATTCCCAATATTAAGAATGAAACAAGGGCTATTGTTACTGACATTGCAAACATTAAAAAGATAAATAAAGGAATTCTTAAAATAATTCTATACATATAGAATTGAAAATTTAGATGAAATAGACCAACTTCCTGAAAAACAGAAATTACCACATCACACCTAATATGAAATAGATAATTTGAATAGTTTATAACTACTAAGAAAATGTAATTTTTAATTAAAAGATCCCCCCCCAAAAAATCTCCAGGCCCAGATAGAGTTTTACTGGATAATTCTACCAAATACTTAAAGAAAAATTAACATCAATTCTACATGATGTTGTCTAGAAAATAGAATACTATTCATTTCATTTTATGAAGCTAGTGCTACACGTAGGGCATTTGAAGGATTTGAAGAATTATAGGGCTAATCAAGAAAAATGATCTGGGCTGGGCACATTGGCTTATGCCTGTAATCCCAGCACTTTGGGAAGCCAAGGCAGGCAGATCACTTAAGGCTAGGAGTTCAAGACCAGCCTGGCCAACATGGCAAAACCGTGTCTCTACTAACAATACAAAAATTAGCCGGGCATGGTGGCGTGCACCTGTAGTCCCAGCTACTTGGGAGGCTGAGGTGGGAGGATCACTTGAGCCCATGAGTTGGAGGTTGCAGTGAACTATGGTTGTGCCACTGTATGCTAGCCTGGGTAACAGAGACCTGTCTCTAACACAAAACAAAACAAAATAAAATGACTGAATGTGTAAAGATTTCAGTTTGAAAAGCCAGTGGGCTTTTGAGCTAATAGCCTATAGTGAAAAAATTAATGACCTGGAATACAGTAAATAAAAGCCAGCTTTAGCTTATTTATATAACATTACCCAAACCAGACAAGACAGAACAGCAACCACAACAAAAAGACAGACAGACAGAGAAGACTGTAGCCCAGTATCCCTCATGAATACGGACACAGAAGTACTGAACAAAATATTAGCAGAGAGCGAGGCCGGGCGTGGTGGCTCACGCCTGTAGTCGTAGCACTTTGGGAGGTCGAGGTGGGTGGATCACCTGAGGTCAGGAGTTCAAGGCCAGCCTGGCCATCATGGTGAAACCCCATCTTAAAAAAAAAAAAAAAAAAAAAAATTAGCAGAGAGAATTCAGGTATATATAAAACATATACGCCATGACCAAGTGGTGTTATTCTAGGAATGCAGGCTGGTCCAATATTCAAAAATTAATTAATGTGGTTCACCATATAAAGAAGAAAAAACACGTGACTGTATCAGTCCATAAAGAAAAAGCATTTGATAATGTTTGACACCCATTCATGGTCAAAGCACTGAGAAAAAATAAGATTAGAGGAGAACTTCTTCAAACTGGATACAGAACCTCAACCAAATACCTACAGTTAACATTAAACTTAATGGTGAAAGACTGAATGCTTTCCCTGTAGGACAGAGAACAAGGCAAGGATGTAGGCACTCACCATTCTTATTCAACATAATGCAGGAAGTTCTGGCCAGTGCAACAGGCAAGAAAGGGCAATAAGAAACATACAAATTGAAAAGGAATAAAACTGCCCTTATATGTAGATGACATGATTGTCTACATAGAAAGTCCTGAGGAATCTGCCAAACAAACAACCAAAAAACTCCTAAAAATAAGTGAGTTCATCAAGGTTGACAGACACAAGACAACACATAAAAATCTACTATATTTCTATAGCCCCTTCCTTCCTTCCTTTCCTTCCTTCCTTCCTTCTTTCGTCTCTCCCACTCCCTCCCTCTTTCTTTTTCTTTCTCTCTTCTTTCTCCTCTTTTCTCTTCCTTCCTTCCTTCCCTCCTTCTTCCTTTCCTTCCATCTTTCTTTCTCTCTTTCCCTCCCTCCCTCCCTCCCTTCCTTCCTTCTGTCTTTTTCTTTTGTGAGATGGGGTACTCACTCTGTCACCCAGGCTGGAGTGCAGTGGCATGAGCTCAGCGCACTGTAACCTCCACCTTCAGGGCTCAAGTGATCCTCCCACCTCAGCCTCCTGAGTAGCTGGGACCACAGGTACATGTCACCATGCCCACCTAATTTTTTGTATTTTTGGTAGAGATGGGGTTTTACCATGTTGCCCAGGCTGGCGTTGAACTCCTGAGTTCAAGAGATCTGCCCACCTCAGCCTCTCAAAGTGCTGGGATTATAAGTATGAGCCACTGCACCCGGCCTTTATAACTAGAATACTTCTATATATCAGCAATGAGGACACAAACACCAAAATTAAAAATACAATACCAGGCCAGGTGCAGTGGCTTATGCCTGTAATCCCAGCACTTTGGGAGGCCGAGGCCGGCGGGTCACTTGAGGAGTTTGAGACCAGCCTGGCCAACATGGCAAAACCCCATCTCTACTAAGAATACAAAAATTAGCCAGGTGAGGTAGCGTGCAGCTGTAATTCCAGCTACTCGGGAGGCGAAGGCACGAGAATTGCTTGAACCCAGGAGGCAGGGGTTGCAGTGAGCAGAGATTGTACCACTGCACTCCAGCCTGGGTGACACAGCAAGTCTTTCTCTCTCTCTTTCCACATATGTGTATATATAATATATAAAATACATATAAAATAAAAATACAATACCATTTAAAATTGCTCAAAAAATGAAATTCTTGAGTGTAAATCTAACAAAACATGTAGGACTTGAATGCTGAAAACTGCAAAATGCTGACAAAAGAAATACAAGAAGATTGCAATAAATAGAGACAAAATTGTGCTCATGGATTGAAAACTTAATTTAGTAAAGATGTTAACTCTCAGCCAGGCTTGAAGGCTCACACCTATAATCCCAGCACTTTGGGAGGCCAAGGCGGACAGATCATGAGCTCAGGAGTTTGAGACCAGCCGGATCAACATGGTGAAAGCCTGTCTCTACTAAAAATACAAAAATTAGCCAGGTGTGGTAGCGCATGCCTGTAATCCCAGCTACTTAGGAGGGTGAGGCAGGAGAATCACTTTGAACCCAGGAGGTGGAGGTTGCAGTGAGCTTTCAGTGAGCTGAGATGGCACCACTGCTCTCCATCCTGGGCAATAGAGTGAGACTCTGTCTCAAAAAAAAAAAAGATGTTAATCTTCCCCAGATTGATATGCAGGCATAAGTCAATTTCTATCAAATTCCAGAAAGATTCTGTAGATCTTACTGGATTATTCTAAAATTTATATGGAAAGGCAGAGGAAAAAAAATAGCTGATCCAGTTTTGTAAAAGAAGAATAAATTGAGAAGACTCAGTCTACCCAATTGTAAGAGTTATTATATAGAAGTAGTAATTAAGACCGTATGGCACTGGTAGAGGATAGACTTAGACCAATGGGACAGACTAGAGAAGCCACAAAGAGAAAAGACAACCACTCGCATATGTCCAGTTGATTTTGACAAAGATGCAGAAGGCATTCAATGGAACAAAGATTTTTTTTTTTTTTGCCACTCGAAAAACAATATCAAAAGGTCTTTTTATTTTTAGACAATGTAGTATACAAATCAGTCATGTAGGCAATTATTTTAAGTACCGTATAGGAAAAACTTACTACTTTGGGTTTTTTTTTTTTTTTTTTTTTTGAGACAGAGTCTGGCTCTGTCACCCAGGCTTGAGTGTAGCGGCGTGATCTCAGCTCACTGCAACCTCTGCCTCCCGGCTTCAAGGGATTCTCCTACCTTAGCCTCCCAGGTGTGAGCCACCGCACCCAGCCTACTTGTGTGTGTGTGTGTGTGTGTGTGTGTGTGTGTGTGTGTTTAATCATCTGATGCTCTAGCCAATGAAACTGTCTTCTTTATATTCATGACACTTCTGACACCAGACATGTATGGGGTTTTCCCACACCAAGCAATTCTCCAGTTCTTCGCAGGCATCACCTGGGTGTCCTACAACTCAGCTCTGACACTATCTACCTGGAATCAGCATAGACCACTCAGGTTAAGGGCTCAGTCCCACAAGACTGCCCCCCCCACTTGAGACGCCAATCTCATGTCCATGTTTTCACTGGTGCTTCTGATTGACTGGCCATAAATTTGAGGAATTTGGGTTCCTACAACCCCCTCCTAGGGTTTTAGGAGTATTTGCTAAAATGGCTCACAGAACTTAAGAAAACACTTTACTTGCTAGATTACTGGCAAGTAATCAAGGGTTATAACTCAGGGTTAGAGGAAAGAGATGCATAGGGTAAGGTGTGTGGGAAGAAACTGGGCTTCCATGCCCTCTTTAGGTGTGCCACCCCCCACTACCTCCACAAGTTCACCAGTCTGGAAGCTCTCCAAAACCTCCCCTTTAGATTTTTATAGAGACTTTTATGGAGGCCTCATGACGCAGGCATGACTACTGACTCAGTCATGCCTATGGCTGATTACATAGGCATGGATGATTACATCATTGGCCTAAAAGAGATTTCTTTTTTTGAGATGGAGTCTGGCTCTGTCACCCAGGCTGGAGTACAGTGGTGCAATCTCATCTCACTGCAACCTCCATATCCAGGGTTCAAGTGATTCTTGTGCTTCAGCCACTGAGTAGCTGGGACTACAGGGGTGCCACCACACCCAGCTAATTTTTGTACTTTTAGTAGATACAGGGTTTTGCCATGTTGGCCAGGCTGGTCTCGAACTCCTGGCCTCAAGTGATCTGCCCATCTCGGCCTCCCAAAGTGCTGAGATTACAGGTGTGAGAAACCATGCCAGGCTTATTTAATAGTCTTGAAATGACAAAGTTATAGAAAGGGAGAATAGATTCGTGGTTGCCAGGGATTACAGAATGATAGGAAGAAGGTCCATGGCTATTAAAGGGCTTCATGATAATCCTTGTGACGGAAATGTTCTGTATCTTGACTGTATCAATGTCAATATCCTGGTTGTGATCTAGTTTTGCAACATGTTACCATTGAGGGAAATTGGGTAAATTATACACAAGATTTCTCTATTTCCTTCCTTCCTTTCCCTTCCCTGCCCTGCCCTGCCCTTTCCTTCCTTCCTTCCTTCCTTCCTTCCTTCCTTCTCCTTCCTTCCTCTCCTCCCTCCCTCCCTCCCTCCCTCCCTCCCTCCTTCCCAGGAAAGACCTGATAATCTCTTTCTTTTTTTCTTTTTTTTTTTTAAGTCAGGGTCTTGCTCTGTTGCCCAGCCTGGAGGGCAGTAGCATGGTCTTGGCTCACTGCAACCTCCCCACTCCCGGGCTCAAACGATTCTCCCACCTCAGCCTCAGGAGTACTTGGGATTACAGGCATGCGCCACCATGTCCAGATTACTTTTTTGTGTTTTAAATTTTCTTCCGGCTTAGTTTTGTATTTTTTGTATAGACAGGGTTTTGCCATGTTGCCCAGGCTGGTCTCAAACTTCTGAGTTCAAGCCATCTGCCTGCCTCAACCCCCAAAGTGTTGGGATTACAGGAATGAGCCACCGCACTGGCCTGATAATCTATTTCTTATAATTGCATATGAATCTACAGTTATCCCAAAACAAAATTTGTTTTTATTTATTTATTTATTTATTTATTTATTGAGATGGAGTCTTGCTCTGTTGCCCAGGCTGGAGTGCAGTGGCATGATCTCGGCTCACTGCAACCTCTGCCTCCTGGGTTTAAGTGATTCTTCTGCCTCAGCCTCCCAAGTAGCTGGGATTACAGCTGTGTACCACCATGCCCAGCTAATTTCTGTATCTTTAGTAGGGACAGGGTTTCGCCATGTTGGCCAGGCTGGTCTTGAACTCCTGACCTCAGGTGAGCCACTGTGTCTGGCCCAAAACCGAAATTTAATTAAGTGTGGTGGCTCACGCTTGTAATCCCAGCACTTTGGGAGGCAAGGTGGGCGAATCACCTGAGGTCAGGAGTTTGAGAACAGCCTGACCAACATGGAGAACACCACCTCTACTAAAAAAAAAAAAAAATTAGCCAGGTGTGGTAGTGCATGCCTGTAATCCCAGTTACTCGGGAAGCTGAGGCAGGAGAATCGCTCCAACCAGGAGGTGGAGGTTTCGGTGAGCCGAGATTGCGCCATTGTACTCCAGCCTGGGCAACAAGAGCTCAATTCCGTCTCAAAAAAAAAACCTGAAAATTTAAGGCTGGGCACAGTGGATCAAGTCTGTAATCCCAGCACTGTGGGACGCCAAGGTGGTCGGATCACCTGAGGTCAGGAGTTCAAGACCAGCCTGGCCAACATGACAAAACCTCGTCTCTACTAAAAATACAAAATTTAGCCAGTCATGGTGGTACATGCCCATAATCCCAGCTACTTGTGAGGCTGAGTCAGAAGAATAGCTTGAATCCGGGAGGTGGAGGTTGCAGTGAGCCAACATCAAACCATTGAACTCCAGCTTACAGAACAAGACTCCATCTCAAAAAAAGATGAAGAAAAAAAAAAAACCCGAAAACTTGGACAAGGCCAGTGGCTCACACCTATAATCCCAGCATTTTAGGAAGTGGAGGCAGGAAGATCCCTTGAGCCCAACAGTTTAAGACCAGCCTGAGCAGCATATGGAGACCTTATCTCTACAAAAAATGAACAAAATTAGCCACACTTGGTGGTATGTGCCTGTAGTCCCAGCCACTCAGGAGGCTAAGGTGGGAGGATGGCTTGAGACCAGGAAGCAGAGGTTGCAGTGAGCTGAGACGGCACCATTGCACTCCCGCCTAGGTGACAAAGGGAGATCCTGTCTCAAAAATGACAACAACAATAAAACAAAACAAAACATAAAATCCAGAAAAATTTTTAACTGATTGCAGATGTATTAATTTATTAGATGTTCCATGCAAAAGACGGCCTGTTTTTACTTAGATTTATAAAAAAATCTACATCTGGGGTTTTCAGGCCAGTACTTAATATGAGGAACCAGAGGTTTTAAGTGTAACCATTTCACTATAAGCCACTGTCCATACACACATAAAGTGGTGGTCTTAAAAAAGCTTTTTCTTGGGCAGTGACTCAGTTAGGTCCAAGCTAAGTTGCATAAGCCCTGACGAGTCATTCTCATAAGCACCGACACCATAACCCACTTTGAGAGGTGATGGGTTCTCTTAATAATCTCCAGTCAGAAAAAAAAGGTTTTTCTCCCCTCCTTTAGCTTAGACTTACAGCATAATGTTATTTTTCCTATTCTGGCTCAGCTGGATGCATAACTTTCTATTGTGAAAGAATGAAAAGATAAGCATACTTTTCTATGCAGACTACACATGAAGATTTGCTATCATGATCTAGGAGTGGCCTTAAAAGGCATTTGGTCCTCATGACTAATTATTATCCAAAAGAACAGCTTCAGGTCAACTATTCAAAAGCCAAGTTCACTGTTTTTTAATATTTTTTCAGGAAGGAGTCTTGCTCTATCACCCAGGCTGGGGTACAGTGCTGCAATCTTGGCTCACTGCAACCTCTGCCTCCCTGGTTCAAACGATTCTCTTGCCCCAGCCTCCTGAGTAGCTGGGATTACAGGCATCCACAACTACACCTGGCTAATTTTTTATATTTTTGGTAGAGATGGGGGGGTTTCATCATGTCGGCCAGGCTGGTCTCAAACTCCTGACTTCAAGTGATCCGCCCTCCTTGGCCTTCCATAGTGCTGGGATTACAAGTGTGAGTCACTGCACCTGGCCACAAATTCACTGTTTTGAGTAGATATCCCATAACGTTTTCCCAGTCTGCCCCAAATAAGTCCCTAAGACCAGTAAGCTCACTCATGGTCTGTGGCTTGAGTAGAAAACGAAGAGGGTCATGCAGTGTCCACTCAGAGACAAGGGCGTGTGCCTCTCCAGGGAAGGTAGGCAGACTCCTTCTCAGGAGACCTCAGGTGGCACCTGTCACCTTCAGCAATTTTCCATGGTCCACTGGGTGGTCTTTGGTCTTACAGGCTAAGAAACCTGGTTTTGCCAGTTATACACACCAGGCATATGAGATTAGATAGAAAAACAAAACTCGATGCATTAATTTACTGAGACGCATGTTTCATATTTACTTTCATCAATGCTTTGAGACTACAAAGAAGTCTCTAAGAACCAGGAAATGAGGGTGTCCACTGAGACTTAAGCTACAAAGTCAAAACAAATGCCATAGACTGAGATACCTGAGTGGCCACAGGCAGCGCACTCCCTCCCTGTAGTCAAGTTGTTTGGGAAGCGAAATCATAAACTGAATAACAATTAAATTCATTTCCAACGTCAAAGATAATTGTTATGAAGATGGGAATACATGGCGTCCATATTCTCCACACAGAATTTCTCTGCAGGGACACTGACATGAGCAGCCAGAGTAATCAGGAGATTGCTTATCAACATGGAATGAAAACAAGAAGAGTCAGATTAATTGAATTCTTTTGGCAGTGAGCTGTTACACACTCGTAAGCAGACTGCCACCGTCCTGCTAGATTAATTGAATCTTTAATGGTATCAGGCACACATAGCATGATACACACCACTCACATTAGGGAAAGTCTTGTCTATGGGATCTAAACATTTATATTCCCTTGGTGACAATCTCCTGTTTCTAGCCCCACATTGGGAATGGCCTTTCTAGGCAAAAAACAGTCAAGATTCAAAAGCTGTTGGCTGAGATTTCTGCTCCTCTAAGCAGCGCTGGCTGCGCATTGCCCGGTTTCTCTCCAGGCTTTTTCTAGGCAGCCAAGTCCTGCCTGGGTGTCATTCTCTTTCTTTCTTTCTTTCTTTTTTTTTTTTTTTTAAGGCAGAGTCTCAAATCTGTCACCCAGGCTGGAGTGCAGTGGCATGATCTCAGCTCACTGCAACCTCCGCCTCCTGGGTTCAAGTGATTCTTCTGCCTCAGCCTCCTGAGTGGCTGGGATTACAGGCATGTGCCACCACACCCAGCTAATTTTTGTATTTTTAGTAGAGATGGGGTTTCGCCATCTTGGCCAGGCTGGTCTCAAACTCCTGACCCCATGATCTACCGGCCTCAGCCTCTCAAAGTACTCGGATTACAGGCATGAGCCACCACGCCTGGCCTGTCATTCTTTTTCTTTAAAGACAATTTTGAATATTTGTACTTTAACCCATTATGGGTTTTGTTTTTGTTTTTTGTTTGTTTTTTTTTTTGAGACGGGGTCTCACTCTCTGTGACATTGGCTGGAGTGCAATAGCGCGATCTCGGCTCAATGCAATCTCCACCTCCCCAACTCAAGCAATCTTCCCACTCAGTCTCCGGAGTAGACGTGACTACAGGAACGCACCATCACCCAGCTAATTTTTGTATTTTTTGTAGATATGGGGTTTTGCTATGTTGACCAGGCTGGTCGTGAACTCCTGGGCTCAAAGTACTTCGCCTGTCTTGGCCTCCCAAAGTGCTGGAATTATAGGCCACTGCTCCTGGCCAACTCATTATATGTTTTGATTTTATAGTTTAGCTCTCAGAGGACCATCTCATTCCAAGCTCTTGGGATGCTGCTTGGTAGCCTACAAATACTGACAAGCAAATATCTTGCAGCTTATTTATCTTGGAAGCCGCCCCAAGAAGCTGTGCAGCTGAAATCAATAAAAGTTTTGTTTTTTTTTATTGACCCACGTGATCATTGGTATACCTGCTCTAAAACCTTCAAGGTCAAAATGACTTCTGTATTGTTACAAGGGTGGAGGCCTTGGGCTTTTTTCCATAGTCTATGTCAGACTAGGCTTCCACTCATTTTCTAAGTAATCACTCCTCTCAATACAGCATAAATAAACAAAGTGGCACAACATTGAGCCTACACACGTTGGTAGCTCACTAAACTGGATGTTACTTCAAACAAATGGGTATGCAGTATTTATTTATTTAGAGACAGGATCTTGCTCTGTCGCTCAGGCTGGAGTGCAGTGGCACAAACATGGCTTACTGCAGCCTCGACTTCCTGGGCTCAAGCGATCCTCTGGCTATAGCCTCCCAAGGTGCTGGGACTACAGGCACATACCACCACATCTGGCTAGTTTTTATTTTATAAGAACTCATATATGTATAGGAAAATAGTTTTTATTTACACCTTTGAGGAATCTGTCTTTGTCTCTTTTGTACCAGTTGATTTTGAATGTTATACTTTTGCCAGAGGGTGACATGGGGTGACAAGGCATTCATCTACCAGAAAGAAGTATGAACTCCTTTCTTGTGACTTGGTTCTTAAGCATGATCTGTTTATGCTGCTGACAATAATTCCCCTTTTCAGCCTTGACATTGCTAGTGAAAAGTGCCTACGTTTACTATGGAATTTTAAGGACTAAATCTCTCTAAGTGGAATGGTGACGGACCTTTGCTTGTACATCTTTAGTGGGCACACAGCCTCGTTCAGAGGCTTATCATTGGTGATGAGAAGAATGCACACTGCTTTGTTCAACTGGGTTCCCTGGTTCAAGTGAGGTTGACAGATGATTTGCCTTTGCTGCCACACCCTTTATCGGTTGTCATCAGATGAAGGAATCTGAACCAGAAATTCAAGTCTAGGCACCTTCATTGACAGCAGGCAGGTGAGCCTGGAACTGAATTAGGGAGAGCCTCAGAGCAAGCGTTTCTCGAACAGAATTGGGCTCCTGGGGCACAACCATTTTGAGAGCATGGAGCCCTGAACTGTACGCATTTACAACATACGCATGCCAGGCAGAGACCCCCACTGCAAAGAAAATCCAAGGTTTGATACATACAACTCCATTCCCACCCACCCACTCCCATCCCTCCCAGATTCTTCTTTTTTTCTTTTTTTAGATAGACTCTCCCTCTGTTGCCCAGGCTGGAGTGCAGCCTTGAACTCCTGGGTTCAAGAACCTCCTGCTTTAGCATCTTGAATAGCTGGGACTACAGGTGCCAGTCACCACACATGGCTAATTTTTTATTTTTAATGTTTTTAGAGACAGGGTTTTGCTATGTTGCCCAGGCTGGTCTTGAACTCCTAGGCTAAAACGATCCTCCTGCCACAGCCTCCCAGAGTGCTGGGATTCCAGGCATGAGCCACTGTACCTAGCCTCCCACATTCTCATTTATGGGTCTCTGCTGAGAAAACAGATGTTACTGTTACAATATATTCTAACGGCACTTCATATAGAATTTCTTATCTCATTATGACCTTTATACATTTCTTTGAAATTCATTAATCTAAAAATCACTGCATTTCTTGCCAAGTTATCTCTTGGAAAGTTGCCTCACTGAAGCATTTCTATCCCCTGACATTTAGTTGTAGTAGCAAATGAATTGTCAGTTGCACTAATGTAACAGACCACTTGGCTCTCAGTAGAAATGTATCAATACAGTTTTAATGTTACCATGTCTTTCTTTTCAGCTATCACTAATCTAGCTCATGGCCTTGCAAAAATAATTTGGCTTTTTTGTTCTCAGTAATTTCCCTCCTGCCTACCTCACCGAAGCATGTGGAGTTATCATAATAAAAGTAACACCAACCACTACCGTCATCAACACAATCACAATAGTCGATGGTTAATTGTATGTGTCAGCTTGACTGGACTGAGGAGTACCCAGACTGGGTACTCATGCTTGGAATCCCAGCACTCTGGGAGGTGGGGGCAGAAGGATCATTTTAGCAGCACCCAGACTGCTAAAACATGATTTCTGAGTATGTCTATGAGGGTGTTTCTGGAAGAAATTAGCATTTAAATTGGTGGACCGAGGAAAGTTCTGTCCTTACCAATTGGGTGAGCATCATCCAATTCATTGAGGTCCTGAATAGAATAAAAAGACAGAGGAAAGATGATATGCCCTCTGTTTGAGCTGGGATTTCAGACCTTCTGATTGGTTCTTCTGGTTCTCCAACTTGCAGACGGCAGACTGTGGGACTTCCTCATCTCTATAACTGTGTGAGTCAATTCCTGTAATTAATCTCTCTCTCTCTCTCTTTCTGTCTCTCTCTCTCTCTCACACACACACACACACACACACACACACACACACACACACACACACACACATCTCCTGGAAAGTTACATCACTGAGTCATTTTTACTCCTGGTCATTTAGTTGTAGTAGCTAACTAACTGTCAGTTACATATATGGTCAGATACCTGTTTATCACTTATCAATATTCTATTGATTCTATTTCCCTGTAAAACCTTAATACAAATAGCACTGAACATTTCAATGTTTTAAGCACTGTTCTCAGTATTTTACATATATTAATACATTTAATCCTCACAGTCTCATGAAGTAAACTATTGTTATCTCCATTTTATTTATTTATTTATTTATTTATAGATGAAGTTTTGCTCTTGTTGCCCAGGCTGGAGTGCATTGGTGTGATCTCCACTCACTGCAGCCTCTGCCTCCTGGGTTCAAGCAATTCTCCTACCTCAGCCTCCTGAGTAGCCAGGATTACAGGCCCATGCCACCACACCCAGCTAATTTTTGTATTTTTAGTAGAGATGGGGTTTCACCATGTTGGTCAGGCTGTTCTTGAACTCCTTGCCTCAAGTGATCTGCCCGCATCAGCCTCCCAAAGTGCTGGGATTACAGGAGTGAGCCACTGCACCTGGCCCAGTCTGGTCTTGAACTCCTGGCATCAAGTGATCTTCCCACCTCAGTTTCCCAAAGTGCTGGGATTATAGGCCTGAGCCACAGTGTCCAGCCTGCAATCTACCTTTTCTTCTCCATTAGATGATCCAGTAAAGGTAGACAGGAGCAGCCCTTTTAACACTCTCGGGTTATTAGAATGATTGGGGCTGAGAGGAACCTCCCGAGGAACCTCCCAGCCCCATCAGAAGGGTGGACTTGAGATCAGTGTTTCCAGTACGTGACAGATTCTTTATAGCAAGTTATATTTTAGTCTGATTTTTAATGTGGCTCTCCTTGAGAATGCCACAAAAATCCTTTCTGGAATGTAAGCCAGGAAGGGCTGCTGGCCACTGACTCTGAACTGAGAGCATGACCTTCTTCTCCAGCTCTCTGGAGAACTGGCACCAAGCTCCAGGCTGACCACCAGTTTGGTGACATCTGAGGTCGTGTGCCAGCTGGCACCAGGGAAGCACAGCATGCAGACGCATACCCTCAGAGGTGACGCTGGGCTAGAGCTATCCCTGGACTGTGTTATATCAGCAGTACCATGGCATGTGATGAACTAGTTAAGACAGAAGTTGAAACCATTCCAGAAAACCAGGTAAGTTTTGTGACGAGGGCTCCCGTGCATCACACTAGGCAACACTATTCACACCACAGTCTATAGGGATGACACCCCTGGGTTGTACCACACACAGCGTGAGTCGTCCTAGCTGATGGGCCCACTGTGGATCAGCTGAGGCTGGGCCTGCAGGACAGAGTTACATACTACGGCCAGTTGGTAGAAGACAAATAATGCTAATAATAATGACTATGACTAGCAACAGAACCTCCAATGTGCCACACACTCTATTTATCAGAGACGGGGTCTCACTCTGTTGCCCAGGTTGGTCTTAGACTTGAGCCTTGAATTCAAGTGATCCTCCTGCCTTAGCCTCCTGGGTAGTTGGGATTACTGGCATGCGCTACCACGTCCAGATGAAACATTCTACACCTCTAGGTGTTGTACATGTATCATCTCATTGGAGTCTTCCAACAGCCTGTGAGGGAAATGTTAGTCTTAGCATGCCATCATCCCATTTTACAGATGAGGAAAGGCCAACACAGGAAATTTCATCAGCTTGTTCAAAGTTTCACAGATTGTAACTGGCAGAGCAAGGGCCCACATTCTGGCACTCTGAGTTGAAGATCTGTGTGTCTACCCACCTTCCATGCTGCCTCCAGGGAAATGGGGCAGATGTTAAGGCTCCCAATATATTTTTTTCTTCTTTTCTGGTGAAATCCTCCCGGCATTCAAGTTAAGGAAAATGGTAGAGTGTAGTGGTGAAGACCCAGATATGTCCCTTGAAAATGGCGTGGCTGCAGCAAGTGACTTACCTTCCCTGAGCCCTGGTTCCCTCCTCTGTCTCGTGAAGCTAGTACTTCGTCCCTCGTGGCATGTGGTGAGGAGTTACTGTGGGCTGGCACACACATAGGAAATAATCAATACGGGGTAGTTATGGAGAGGCGTAAGGGTAGGGCAGTAAACCCTAAGGGGCCAATAGGTTTTCAACAGCAGTCTGTTATTGGGGTAAAAATAACTAAAGGCTGAACCATACTCTTTTTTTATTTTTGAGACCAAGTTTCACAGTTATTGCCGAGGCTGGAGTGCAATGTCGTGACCTCAGCTCACTGCAGCCTCTCTGCCTCCTGGGTTCAAGTGATTCTCCTGCCTCAGCCTCCAGAGTAGCTGGGATTACAGGCATGCACCACCAAGCCCGGCTGAGTTTTGTATTTTTAGTAGAGAGAGTGTTTCACCATGTTGGCCGGGCTGTTCTCAAACTTCTGACCTCAGGTGATCTGCCCACTTCGGCCTCCCGAAGTGTTGGGATTACAGGCGTGAGCCATTGTACCTGGCCCAACCATACTCTTAATCTCTCGAAGTGTACCCATTACAGAAACGAAAAAAGCAGATAAGCCACAGAAAGAGAAGGGAACAAAGAGAACAAAGACATTAACACTGCATCACAGCTCTTAAGGCTTGTTTTCGTTTTGTTTTGTCTTGCTCCTGGGTAGCTGGGACTACATTCGGGCATGCGCCTGTAAAGATGGGTCTTCATCTTTAAAATGGGGACCCTGATTTTATGAGGGTCAGCAGCAAATCTGCTCTACTAGGAAGAGAAAGAATGGGGAGTAGCATCTATTGAGCTGCTGCTATGTCCCAGGCTCTTTTTAAAAATGTAATGTAATGCAATTTTTTTTTTTTTTTGAGGTGGAATTTTGCTCTCGTTACCCTGGCTGGAGTGCAATGGCGTGATGGGGCCTCACTGCAACCTCCGCCTCCCAGGTTCAAGCAATTCTCCTGCCTCAGCCTCCCGAGCAGCTGGGGTTAAAGGCATGTGCCACCACACCTGGCTAATTTTGTATTTTTAGTAGAGACGAGGTTTCATCACATTGGTCAGGCTGGTCTCGAACTCCTGACCTCAGATGATCTGCCCGCCTTGGCCTCCCAAAGTGCTGGGATTACAGGCATGAGCGACCGCACCCTGGCCATTGTAATTTCTTTAGAGACTAATTTCGTTTTAGTTGCCCAGGCTGGAGTGCAGTGGCACAATCACAGTTTACTGCAGCTTTAACCTCCTAGAGTCAAGCAATCCTCCCACCTCAGCCTCCTGAGTAGCTGGGACTACTGGCATGCACCACCATACGAGACTAATTTTTTGATTTTTTTGTAGAGACAGTGTCACACTGTGATGCTCAGGCTGGTCTCAAACCCCTGGGCTTAAGCAATTCTCCCATCTCGGCCTCCCTAAGTGCTAGGATTACAGGCATGAGTCACCACACCGGGCTCTTAAGGTTTCTAAGCAAAGTGTACCTGTAACTGGTACACTTTACAAATTTGTGCTTTGGCCTAACAAATCCTGTTGTCTGTGGCGTGCCTCCCATGGGCTCCATCAGCCTGGGCATCTGGTTCAGGCTGCCTGTGCTCCTTACCTGCTTGGGTGCTCTGGCTCCAGCCTGTTGGCTACTTCCAGGGCCTGACCCCAGCCTGGGGCGCTGGCCTGAACCCTGTTGGGTGGCCTTAGCTTGGCATTCTTGAGGCTGAGCAGGACTTGACTTCAGTGAACCAGTGGCTGAGCTTAGCAAACAGGCCCTAGGTCTCTGCTTTTCTTCTAAACCTCCAGCTTCTGTGCATTCCTGGGTCTGGATGGGCCCTTCCACTTGCTTTCTCATTTAATTGTTAGTCTTTGCCTTGGCTGGAGCCTGATCTTGCTCCTTGGTCCTGAAGCGGCTCTTCCGTGGGGCATTTGTGGGAGCCTGAGTTCTCTAGAAAACAGAGCAGAGGTAAAACTTACATGCAAATTCTTTATCGAGGGACACAATCCTAGGGCAGCAGTAGTGAGCAGAGGGACTGGAGGCCAGGGAGGAAGGGAAGCAAGCACAGAGTATGGTATTTCTTTCTCTTTCTTTCTTTCCTTTTTTTTTTTGAAACGGAGTTTTTGCTCTGTTGCCTAGGCTGGAGTGCAGTGGCATGATCTCAGCTCATTGCAACCTCCACCTCCTGGGTTCAAGCGATTCTCCTGCCTCAGCCTCCCAAGTAGCTGAGATTTCAGGTGTCTGCCACCACACCTGGCTAATTTTTGTATTTTGAGGAGAGATGGGGTTTCACCATGTTGGCCAGGCTGGTCTCAAACTCCTGACCTCAGGTGATCCACCCACCTTGGCCTCCCAAAGTACTAGGATTAGAGAGGTGAGCCATTGCACCTGGGCTATTTTTAATTTTTCTTTTTAGAGCTGGGTCTCCCTCTGTCGCCCAGGCTGGAGGCAGTGGTGCAATCAGAGCTCACTGTATCCTGGAACTCCTGGGCTCGTTATCCTCCTTCTTCAACCTCCTGAGTAGCTGAGACTATGGCCTTGGACTCAGGCCTTGGACTCAAGCAATCCTCCCAGGCACGCACCACCACAACTGGCTTTTAAAAATTTTTTTGTAGAGATGGGGTCTCACTATGTTGCCCAGGCTGGTCTTGAACTGCTGGCCTCAAGTGATCCTCCCACCTCAGCCTCCCAAAACACTGGGATTATAGGTATGAGTCACTGCGCCCCACTGGCCCTACCTTCCTGAGAAACCCAGAGGGCTGTTTGGTAAGACAGGACATCCTGGGCCAAACTGTTGAAGGGAGAAAGAGGAAGGAATGTTTCTGCCAGCTCTGTCTTGCCTCCTGAATCTCACTGGTCAAAATTCCCTCTCACCCTGGGTCAGGTCTCATGCCTCATGTGACTTCCTCTCGAGTCCAGGTTTTAGGAGTTGAGGCCTGACAGAGGCAGTTCTGAGCAAGCCCTCCCCTCAGGGAAGGCACAGACAGCTCGTGTAGTCAGAGATGACGTGATGGTGGCAGCAGGCAAGACTGTCCATGCAGCAAGCAGCCCTGGGCCCGGCAGGTAGGTGGAGCCAGGAAGAGCGGGAGAGGCCCATCAATCAGGTCTCTGACAGCCCCCACCCCCCAACAACTCTGGCCTGAGCAGTAGAAGCCTAAGCCTCAGATCTGGCTCTCCCAACTGTCTAGGCTCACAGGGCCCCCCAAAATTCACATCCACCCAGAGCCTCACGATATGACCTTATTTGGAAATAGAGTCTTTGTAGACAAAGTTAGTTGAAAGGGGATTTTACTGGATTAAGGAGAGCCCTATGTCCAATATGACAGGTGTCCTCATAAAAAGAAGGGACACAGAGACACACACAGACACACAGACACAAACACAAATAGACATACACACATACACACAAACACACACATACAAACACACACACACACACACACACACACCTATGTGTATGATAAGATGGCCCTGAGATGATGGCAGGGGAATCTGGAGTGATGTAACTACAAGCCACAGAATGCCAGCGATTTCCAGGAGCCACCAGAGTTGCAAGAGGCAAGACTGGATTCTTCCCTAGAGCCTTCGGGGGAGCATGGGTCTGCAAACACTTTGATCTTAGACTTCTGGCCTCCAGAATTATAAACAAATCGATTTCTGTTACTTTAAGCCACCCAGTTTGTGGTAGTTTGTTACAGCACCCCAAGGAAACGAAAGCTTTTCCAAGTATAAAAGCCGATCCCTTGCAGAAAACTTGCAGCTCCTAGTATCATAGCTGATAATAACAATAAGAGCACTGGCTGAGTGTCTACGTGCCAGCCTCTGTTATTAGTATTTACTGGTAGTGACTGTCCTTACAGTAACACCCCAGGGTCCTCATTTTAAAGATAAAGACTCAGAGGCATGCTGCCTACAACCACCCCAGCTGGTTCCACCAGGAAGGGAAGGGATGGGGGACTAAAATGTATTGAGCTGCTGTGTCCCAGGCTTTCTTTTTAAAATTTAATTTAATGTAAATTAATTTTTTTATTTTTTTTTTTTTTTTTTTTTTGGCTCAAGGTCTCATTCCGTCACCCAGGCTGGAGTGCAGTGGTGAAATATGGCTCATCATAACCTCGAACTCTGGGGCTCAAGTGATCCTCTAACCTTAGCCTCCCAAGTAGCTAGGGCTACAGGCATGCATCACCATGCCAAGCTAATTTATTTTTATTTTTTTTTAGAGATTGGGGGTACTGCTATGTTTTCCAGGCTGGTCTTGAACTCCTGGCCTCAAGTGATCCTCCTTCTTGGCCTCCTGAGTAGCTGGGACTACAGGCACACACCACCATGCCCAGTTAAGTTTAAAACTGTTTTTTTTTTTAGAAATGGGGGTTTGCTGTGTTGCCCAGTCTAGTCTCAAACTCCTGGGGCCAAGTAATCTTCCTGCCTTGGCCTCCCAAAGCACTGGGATCACAGGTACAAGCCACTGTGCCCAGCCCCAGGTTCCTAACATTTCACTTCCATTGATGGTAGGGAGAAAAAAGTTGTTTTTCTGAAAGCTGGAGACAGAATTCCTCTTGGGGAGATGTTATACTGGGTTTGGGCCCCTTTGGGAAGAAAGGTGCAGCTCCTCTTCTCACTTCTCTGCCCTCACTTGAACAGCAGGAGGAGTGGATTTAGGCTGTGAGGGGCAGATGGCTCTACAGAGGAGGGCTGGGAAACTTAGCGGCTTGAGGGAAGGCTACTGTGCACTTAAAGAGAACGGTGGAACGTGCTGGGAACGGATATAAAATATTGATTCTGATTTTTTCTTTGTGCTTCCCTGAATTATAATTTTCCTCCGTAGTCTTGAACCCTCAGAAGACATCTGAGCCACCACGCCTAGCCTTTTTGGGGAGGGCAGACACTGGGGCCGTGGCTGCAGCAGGGCACAGAGTTCTTGAAAGGGGGCAGCACAGAGAAGATCTGAGATGAAACCAGTGATCAGTGGAAGAAGAGGTGTTGTCAGAGAAGTCTGGAAGAAATGGTAGCACCGTGAGAACGCTTAAGATAAGAGGAGGGTGCTGGGCTTCTCACTGCAAGAGGAATGGGAGTTTGCATAACTTCTATTTAATGATAAAGGACTGGGTGACCCTAGCAGCTTGGAGGATGTGGGGTTCAACAGACATCTGAATCAGATTAAGACATCCTATTCTTCAGTGACGCATTTGTTCCTTTGATCCTTACAACAATCACATGAGAGAGTCCTTGCTCCCCACTCAGCACTCCATGGGGACAGGGTCTGTGTCGCTCTGATCACTGTGGCGTTCTCAGCACCCAGAATAGGCCATGACACAGAGAAGGTGCTCAGTAAATATTTGTTAAATTAATGAAATAATTATCCCTATTTTACAAATGAGGAAACTGAGGCATGGGAATTCTAAATAACTTTCCCACAGTCACACACAGCAAGTTGGTTTTGACCTCAAAATGTACAGTTTCTTCTGCAAAGCACCCCTGTCCCTCTGGTTCTCAATGGAGGTTTGAAAATTTTTGTTGATTCTTGAACAAAATCTTGTCAAAGCATCAAGTTAGGGAAAGTGGTAAAGAGCAGAAGTGCCTACATGAGAAAATGGATTCCTAGGCTGATTTTTTTTTTTTTTTTGAGACGCAGTTTCACTTTTGTTGCCCAGGCTGGAGTGCAATGGCACGATTTTGGCTCACTGCAACTTCCACCTCCCAGGTTCAACAGATTCTTTGTCTCAGCCTCCCAAGTAGCTGGGATTACAGGCATGTGCCACTACGCCAGGTTAATTTTTGTATTTTTAGTAGACAGGGTTTCACTGTGTTGGTCAGGCTGGTCTTGAACTCCCGACCTCAGGTGATCCACCCACCTCAGCCTCCCAAAGTGCTGGGATTATAGGCATGAGCCACTGCGCCCCGACCTAAGAAGAAAAATCTCTGAGGCACACACACTCATCATGTGACTAAATCTCTCCCGGGCCTGTCAGTGTTTGTCAGTGTGGGTAAAACTCCAGCTCACCAGAAGCACTTCGAGCACATCTCAGTAAATGTTTTAAGTACTATCTTCTGACTTAAATCAACAAAAAGTACAACTCCCCCATCATCCATAATTCTTTCCACCTTCACCCAAAATAATCACGGTTAATATTTAGGTATTTTTTAAAAGAGAATTGGCTATCTATACAGACAAGTTCACAATATTTATCATAAACATATTTCCCAGTATCATTAAAAAATTCTCCACAAATGTCAAGTTTAATGGCTTTATAATAGTTTACTCTATGGCTCTTTCCAAAGTTATATAGTCACTGCCATGGTCTCAATGCTTGTGTGTCCCAAAATTTATACATTTAAATCTAATCTGCAATGCAATAATATTAGAAGGTGGGGCCTTTGGGGGACAGTTAGGTTATGAGGGTGGAGCTCTCATGCAGGGAATTTGGGCTCTCAGAGAGACTCGTTTCCTCTTCCACCATGTGAGGACTCAGTGGGGGAAGGCATCATCTATGAACCAGAGAGTTAGCCCTCGACAGATGCTGTGTCTACCATCCCCTTGATCCTGGACTTCCCAGCTTCCAAAATTGTGAACAGACGTCTGTGGTTTATAAGCTACCCAGTTTATGATATATTTGCTATAGCACCCTGAACAGACTAAGCTATCACAATAGTCTTTTAAAGCAAGTAAAGAGGTTGCCTGGGACAGCCTGGGCAACATAATGAAACCCTACCTCTACAAAAAATATTTAAAAAATAACTGGGCGTGGTAAGGCATGCCTGGAGTCCCAGCTACTCGGGAGATTGAGGTGGTAGGATCAACTGAGCTTGGGAGGTCAAGGCTGCAGTGAGGTGAGCTGTGATTGTGCCATTGCACTCTAGCCTGGGTGACGGAGTGAGATCCTGTCTTCAAAAAAAAAAAAAAAAGGTTGTCTGGGAACCAATGCTCAAATGTTTAGATCATTCCCTCCAAAACAGATTTATTCCACAAGTCCAAGTAGCCCCTGTAGTCTGGGGTGATGGCATTAATAAAAGGACATTCTCTTTTTTTTTCTTGTCTCGTCTGTCACCTAGGCTGGAGTGCAGTGGCGCAAACATGGCTCACAGAAGCCTCAACCTCCAATCATCAAGTGATCCTCCCACGTTAGCCCCCAGTAGCTGAGACTACAAGTGTGTACCACCACACCTGGCTAATTCTTAATTTTCTTTTGGTAGAGACAGGATCTCCCTATGTTGCCCAGGGTAGTCTTGAACTCCTGGGCTCGAGTGATTCTCCAGCCTCTGCCTCCCAAAGTGCTGGGATCACGGGCATGTCCCGCTACACCCAGCTCAGGACATCCCTCTTGTTTTCATTTTAAATTTAACTATTTTAAATTAATTCCTGCCTTTGGAAACAAACAAAACACCTAGCAAACTCCAAAGTATTAAATATATAAATATTAAAGAAAAGGCTCATTCCTTTCTCCCCACATTTCCCTCCCTAGAGGTGCCACTACTGCCAGTTTCTTGGGCATTCTTCCAAAGATGTTCTGTGCATATGCAAACATGTATGTCATAGTCACCCCGTATCTTTTCACACAATGACATCGTACTTGGCACACTGTTCTCATCTTGCTTTGTGCACTTAATGGAGATAGATAGAGAGCGCGGTCTCGTGGTTAAGGGCACATGGCTTGGGAGCCAGACTTCCTGAGTTTAAACTCGAGTACCAGCTGGGCATGGTGGCTCATGGCTGTAATCCCAACACTTTGGGAGGCCGAGGCAGGTGGATCACGAGGTCAGGAGATCAAAACCATCCTGGTTAACACAGTGCAACCCCATCTCTACTAAAATTACAAAAAATTAGCCAGGCATGGTGGCATCTGCCTGTAGTTCTAGCTACTTGGGAGGTTGAGGCAGGAGAATCACTTGAACCCAGGAGATGGAGGTTGCAGTGAGCCAAGACTGCACCATTGCACTCCAGCCTGGGCAACAAGAATGAAACTCCATCTCAAAAATAAATAAGTAAATAAACTTGAGTACCACCATTAACTAGCCATGCATTTTGGGGCAAATGACCTCATTTCTCTGTGCTGCAGTTTCCTTTTCTTGCATGGTGTTATGGATTGAATTGTGTCTCCAAAAAAGGTATGTTAAAGTCCTTATCTTCTGTATTTTAGAAGGTGACTTTATCTGGCAATAGGGCCTTTGCAGAAGTAATCAAATTAAAATGAGTTCATTAGAGTGAGCCCTAATCCAGTATGACTAGTGTCCTTATAGAAAGGGGAAATTTGGGGGAGCAGGGCGCAGTGGCTCATGCCTGTAATCTCAGCACTTTGGGAGGCTGAGGCGAGTGGATCACCTGAGGTCAGGAGTTTAAGACCAGCCTGACCAACATAGAGAAACCCTGTCTCTACTAAAAATACAAAATCAGCCTGGTGTGGTGGCACATGTCTGTAATCCCAGCTACTTGGGAGCTGAGGCAGGAGAATCGCTTGAACGGAGGGGATGGAGGTTGCACTGAGATGAGATGGCGCCACTGCACTCCAGGTTTGGGCAACAAGAGCAAAACTCGGTGTCAAAAAAAAGGGGCGGGGGTAGAAATTTGGACTAGACACACAGCCATGCACACTGAGAGAATACCATGTGAATATTGGATTTATCAGCTTAAGAATAACCCACAACACTTGGACAGGCATGAGCCACTGTGCCCAACCAAGAGCTGATTGTTGAAAAGATCCTGGGACCTCCTGCCCCTCTTTCTCGCTTCCACTCTCTCACCCCGTAATCTGCACATCCTGGCTCCCCTTCACTTTCCTCCATGTGTGGAAGCTTCCTGAGGTCCTTACCAGAAGCATATTTGGCACCAAGCTTGTACAGCCTGCAGAAACATGAGCCAAATAAACCTTGTTTCTTTATAAATTAAAAAAATATATTGGATTTATGCTGCCACAAGACAAGTAACATCTGGGGCTACTAGAAACTAGAAGGAGCAAGAAAGGATCCTTTGCCTACAGGCTGGAGTAAGTTGATCCTGCCAACACCTTGATTTCTGACTTCTAGCCTGTAGGACTGTGAGACAATACCTTTCTGTTGTTCTAAGCCACCCAGTTAACCAGTGTATTGTACTTTGTGACAGCAATCCTAGGAAACCAATATACATACATTAAATGAGTTAGTGTAGGCCCAGAATCTAAGACTATGCCTGATATTCATGAAATACTATATGAGTGTTCGCTAGTATTATTACATAGACCTACATCATTCTTTCCTTTTTTTTTTTATGAGACAGGGTCTTTGTTACCCAGGCTGCAGGGCAGTGATGTGATCTGAGTTCCACCTCCTGGGCTCAAGCCATCCTCCCATCTCGGCCTCTCGATTAGCTGGGGCTACAGGTGTAAGCCATCATACCCGGCTAATTTTTCTGTTTTTTGGAGAGAGGGGGTTTTGCCACATTGCCCAGGCTAGTCTTGAACTCCTGGACTCAGGTGATCTGCCTGCCTCAGCCTCCCAAAGTGCTGGAATTACAGGCAAGAGCGGCTACAGCTGACCTGCTTCATTCTTTGTAATGACTGCATAATGTTTTCTTTGTGGCTTTGGCAAAATTTATCACTTAAATATTTTATTATTATCAAAATAATACATTGTTAAACAATTTTTTTTTTTGCATTTTAGGTTTTGGGGTACATGTGAAGAACATGCAAGATTGTTGCATAGGTACACACATGGCAGTGTGATTTGCTGCCTTCCTCCCCATCACCTATATCTGGCATTTCTCCCCATGCTATCCCTCCCCAACTCCCCACCCCGCGCTGTCCCTCTCCTATTTCCCCTGACAGACCCCAGTGTGTGATGCTCCCCTCCCTGTGTCCATGCGTTCTCATTGTTCAAAACCCGCCTATGAGTGAGAACACGTGGTGTTTGATTTTCTGTTCTCGTGTCAGTTTGCTGAGAGATTGTTAAACAATTTAATACCAAAAGGCTTGCAATGAAAAATAGCAGCATCTTCCCCCACTCTTCTTCAACCCCCAGTCTCACTTCCCAAAGGCGAGCGTTTTCAGTTACTCAGATCCTCCTCCGCTGTTTGTCTCTATCTTTCTAAATGCTGTGCTTATGCTGCTGCTTCCTGATTTATCAGTTTCACAAACTCTCTTCTGTCTCCCTGTTACAATAAATGAGGATTTTGCTTTATGACACCCCACACCCTCCACACACACACACACACACACACACACACACACACACCCTTTTGTCATCCTCACAGTATGATTATATAACCATTTTTAGTTATGTAATAGATTGTTAAAATAGAATTTTAAGTCTTTGAGAACCAACTGAGACTCTAAAGCTGAGAACAATAGGTACAATGAGCCCCCACATTCTACACAGAAATTCTAGACAGTCCAGGCAGGGCTTGCAAATGAGGTGTCCCCAAAGTGACTCTTTCAGCCTTGGACACTGACTACCTCCAGTCTATAAAAAAGAAAGCCAAGAATTAAGCAGGGGGCTGAAGGGCCAGTACTGGGGCTACTCTGGAGAGAGTTATCAGAGTACTGCATTTCCTACCCCATCTGCAACATGGCATGAAAGACTCCTCCCTTTCATCCTAAACTAGTGAGTGGGGTTTCAAGAGCATTCTCAGGGAGTCAGATAGTTGCTTCCTGAAGTCTGGGAAGATAGTCGTATACTCAGCATACTCAGCAACTGACTCAAACCTGAAAAACAAAGGTGTGTGAAGGCCAGGAGCTGGCTGGAGCAGACTGCCTCACAGCAGAACAAAGAGTGAAGGTTGACCAGCATTTCCAGGGGCTTGGGGGATTTTCTATGGGTCAGATTGGATTCTGTGGAAAAGAGCCGCTAATGGGTTGCTTTTGAAATTCCCCACCTGGCCTGGGTTGGCGGCTCATGCCTGTAATCCCAGCACTTTGGGAGGTCAAGGTGGGCAGATCACTTGAGGTCAGGAGTTCCAGACCAGCCTGGCCAACACGGTGAAACCCCATTTCTACTAAAAATACAAAAATTAGCTGGATATGGTGGCACACACCTGTAATGCCAGCTAGTCAGGAGGCCGAGGCAGCTGGGACGCAGAGGTTGCAGTGAGCTGAGATCATGCCACTGCACCCCAGCCTGGGTGACAGAGTGAGACTGTCTCAAAATAATAATAATAAAGAAAACTCCATCCAACAGTACCATCTGGAAGGGTGGAAAGTGACTCCAACCAAGAGTGAGCCACCAGAAGCCAGGTGCCAAGGGGACAGTTGTCAGTGGCCAGCCCGGTGAAGCACCTCCCAGTCAAGGGAAGTACGTCTAAAACAGAGATGGGGCTGGTCCCATGACTCACCCTTGGACAGCTGATACACCAAGAAGGCACCCATGGAGGTGACAACCAGGTGGGGCAAGAGCTCTCCTCCTCCTTACGTCTATCTTTTCCACGTCTTCCTCTAACCTGAAAGGAGCCAGAGACAGCACAGTGAGCAAGATGGGACGTAGTGACATTGGCCCTGAACCGAGGGTTGCCAGATTTAGCAAACAAAAATAACTGGATGCCCAGTTTAATTTGAATTTTAGATAGACAATAAATAAGTATATCCCATGCCATGTTTGGGACATAATTATATTAAAGTACTTGTTGCTTTCTGGACTTCTCATTTAGCTGAGCATCCTATATTTCATTTGGCTGCTCTAATACTCACACTTCTTGCCCACTACCAACTTCAAGCCTGTGTCAGACCCAAGCTGCAGGAGAAAGCTATGAATTGGATAAGAGCTTTGTATTCTGAGATTAGACTAAATTGGACTTTGGGTTACCTTGGGGGAAAAAGAGACTATTCATTAATAACTCAAGAGTACTCAGAAAAGCTACAAAGATGGTCTGATATTTCATCCATGGAGCTGAAAAGGTGAGATGAAAACGTTTGTGCTGGAACATTTCAAGTACATTTTGTTCAGTAAGCTTTTTATAGGTATATTAAGTTCAGCATTTAGGGTATTAATATTACATAAACGTTATTTGTTGCTGAGCCAAGTTGTGAATCAGATTGCATTTCTTATACAACTTTTAATTTTTTCTGAGTTAACAATTGCCTGGTTTAAGCATTTTCCATATTTAAAAGCTATTTGTGTCTCTTTTTCTGTGAACTGCTTATTCATGTCTCTGTGGGGTTGTGGAGCTTTCTCTTACTAATTTATATAAGTTTATTTATATACTAAAAATTAATCTAAAGGAAAGCTCTTTTATTAGGGAACTGGAAATTGCAAGTAAGATAGGATAAGTGGATCTTTTCTGACATTTGTGTTAGATTTCACTGTGCCCACCTGTTAATATCGAGAACTGCTCTTCCAAAACAAACTTTCTCAAATCAATAGTTTCTTTAAATATTCCTTTAATGCTTATATGCTCATTTCTTGGTTAAAAATTTCCCAAGAAGAATGTGTACAACTAAGACACAGCTTATCAGCATTTTTCTTGTTTAAACATTCATCATTGGGATTTATTTCCATAAAATGAACCCATACCAAGAAAATAGCCGAAATTATCACCTCACTGATATTGTGAGAAATTTCTCTTGAGAAACTATTGCTATTAGTAATAGTAATGTTGGAACAAGGGTCACAAAGATTAAAATCATCAATCTTCTTCTTACTCTGTTTATGGTTTTGCAATTCTGATCTGATAACAAACATGATTGCAATGTTCAGTTTTTGATTAGAATATCAGGACCTTACTCCCTTACTTGCTGGTGAGATTTAGTCTCTGAGGTTTCTCTGAAGCAAAGGGAATCGTATAAGGTAAATGTAACATTTCAGATTACTGCCACTGCATGTAAATTTTCATTGTAAATGATGGCAAACCACTCAGCTAATTTTCACATAAGATTCTTTTCAAAGAGTCTCTTCATTCTTGAGGGAAATAAAATGCTCCAAAAACAAATACACTAAAATATGAATTCAGAAATGATTTTAGAGAATAATAGACAGGAAAAATGCATCTCAGATTAGCTGTCAGTCAAATCTCATATTTGTCGATAATTTCTCAGAAGAGTCCAGGGTGTGCTTCATTTCTAATTTTTATTTATAAATTCAGTTTTAAAATTGCAACCAGGCATGCTGATTCTCCTGTTTCATTATCTAATTTATTTATTTCTCTAGAATGAGCAACATGTAGGAAGGGCTGGATCCAGTATCCCACAGCTCTGGAATAAAAAATCTTTGCATGTCTTGCAGATGCCAGCTCTGTTTAGTCTTGGCAAAATCATCCTCAGCATATGTAATATCTTCCACTCCTGCTCTCCTTTTCTCTCTATTCAGTGGGAAACTAGCTTTATGGGGACCTCTGTCTTGAAAACTGACAAATGTTATTCCTCTGCAGGACACAAGTTTATCTATCAGGCCTGGTGTTTCTTTGACAGAGTGGTGATAAGATAAAAATCTGATCCGTGTACCAATCATTCAATCAATAAAATGTACTCCAGGATATCTAAGGCATTATGGAGGAGGAAGAATGTGGCTGCTGTCTGAGGGACAGTCATATTCCTGACACAACATTAGGTGTTTTCACTGTGCAGTTTATTATTTTAGTGATGGGGTCTCACTGTGTCACCCAGGCTGGAGCACAGTGGCACAATCATAACAGCTCTTTGAAAGCTAGAAACCCTGGGCTCAAGTGATCCACCTGCCTCAGGGTTCTGAGTAGCTGGGACCATGGGTGTGTACCACCACACCTGGCTAATTAAAAACATTTTTTGAAAAGAGATAAGGTCTCTCTGTGTTGCCCAGGCTGGTCTCCAACATGCAGCCTCAGGTGATCTTCCCACCTCAGCCTCCCAAGTCTCTGGGATTACAGATATGAGCCACGGCACTGGCCATGTGTGCAGTTTACTTGAAGTCTTGCAATGATTTTCTCAAGATGGATGAGGAATCTGAAGGTCAGAAAGTTGGAGTTACTTTCTGAAGGCCTCTAGCTGGTAAAGGTCAGCCTTTGTCCACTGCTCCCTGCCTCGCTCTCTCATACTCAGCTGCAGGCAGTTCTTCAGCTGGTCTCATCCGAGTGTCTCTGGTTAGTTTGAGACACAAAAATAATCATACTTTGAATAACCTTTGTGCAAGTTTCATATAGCTGATGAAAGTGATGTAGAACTGCTAGAATCATAAGCAAACACGGAGTTAATCAGATAACCATTAAAGAAGAAGACATTGTCAAGGATGATAACATAATAGGATCTTCAAAGAGAAGCCTGCCACAATCGTAGATGAAGGGAAGCCACTGAGAAAAAACTAAGTACTTCAACGTATTTTTCAAATGTGCTGCTGGACAAGTAGACCCCAAACCCTAAGTCAACACTAACTTTGTTTTTTGTTCTAAATATTAGAGCAGACTTACAATTACTACCTACATTTTATTGTATATATAACAACATAGAATGTTGCGGTTATTATTGAGGTGGAGTCTTGCTCTGTTGCCCAGGCTGGAGTGCAGCGGCACCATCTGGGCTCACTGCAACCTCCGCCTGCTGGGTTCAAGTGATTCTGGTGCCTCAGCCTTTTAAGTAGCTGGGACTACAGGCATGTGCCACCACGCCTAGCTAATTTTTGTATTTTTAGTAGAGACAGGGTTTCACCATATTGGCCAGGCTGGTCTCAAACTTGTGACCTCAAGTGATCTGCCTGCCTGCCTTGGCCTCCCAAAGTGGTGAGATTACAGGCATGAGCCACCACGCCTAGCCTACACAGAACATTATAATGATCAATTTTTCCATATCTTATATGAACTTTTTGTGTGGGAATATCTTTGTCTCCTCCTGAGGCAAAACAGTGACTGAGAGACCTCCTATTCTTTGTCCCGCTGTTTTGTGCTTCTGAACCTGTGTCCCTGGTGTTCCAACTGCCTGCAGGAACTTCTCTGTTCCGCAGGAAAACACTTCTTGGCTGCTCTCAACCTTAATATTACCTTTTATGTGAGAATTTCCTTTAACCTTTCCTGCCCATTAGCTGTCCTCCTACTGTGTTCCTGTAACACTTGGCGCCCATCTCCATAGCCACTCCCCTCTGCATGTAATGATTTGTTGACATGTATCTCGCCTTCTGGGCTGTAACCACCTCTTCAAAAGCAAGCTAATCTCTCATCCACTCCGTCACCCAGGCTGGAGCTCATTGGTGCAATCACAGCTCACTGCAGCCATGACCCTTGGGCTCAAGCCATCCTTCTACCTCAGCCTCCTGAGTAGCTGGGACTACCGGCATGCCACCATACCTGGCTTATTTTTTGTAGAGTTGGGGTTTTGCCATGTTGCCCAGGCTGGTCTTAAACATCTGGACTCAAGCGATCCACCCACCTCAACCTCCTTGCTGGGATTACAGGAGTGAGCCACTGTACCCAGCCTGTTTTTATTTTTTAAATTAAAAAAATTTTTTTTTTTTAGAGACAGGGTCTCACTCTGTCACTCAGGTTAGACTGCAGTGGCACAATCATGGCTCATGACAAAACCTTGAACTCCTGGGCTCAATTAATAACAAGAATTATATTATTGTTTAATAATCTTTTAAGTTCCAACTGAAGTGGTACATATATCTACCTAGCCTTCCCATTTTCCTGAGGCTGCAACAAATCACTCAGAATGCTCAATCTTCACTTCTCATTTTTTTTTTTTTTTGAGACAGGGTCTTGCTTTGTTGCCAAGTACATTTTATTGATTGAATGATTGGTACACTGATCAGATTTTTATCTTATCACTGCTCTATGTTGGAGTGCAATAGCACAATCTCAGCTCACTGCAGCCTCCACCTCCTGGGATCAATAGATCCTCCCACTTCAGCCTCCTGAGTAGCTGGGATGACAGGTGTGCACCACCACACCTGTCATCTCTATGTAGAGATGGGGAGCTCATGGGGGCATGTCTCACTTTGTTGCCCAGGCTGGTCTTGAACCCCTAGGCTTAAGGGATCCTCCCACCTCAGTCTCCCAAAATGCTGAGATTACAGGTGTGAGCCTCCGCACCCAGCTGGCTTCTCATGCTTTTTAATTGTGGTTTTTACCTCCTGTCTAGATTACTGCTTCTTGAGTTCAGAGACATATTTTGTTTATCTTTGTGTCTTTCAATGCCTTGCATGTAGAAAGTGCCCAGTAGACTTAATGCATTGTCACACAGCTCGGCCAGCTTTGGTTGTCTTCATGACCAGTCCATCACCTTACAATTTACTGCCAAAGTGTTATGTTTTATTCTGACATCTCTGATTTGGTTGGAGTTTCCACAGTGCCACAGTCTCTGCTTTCTTCACTACAATGTCTGTGCATCTGATGACAGTTTAATAAAACTGGATGTCCCAGTCTTTGAAATTCCCTTTTGCATTCCTCCCAACCCCCCACCACAGTCTTATTCCCATTCAGTCTCATGACAGAATTTCACAGGTAACTCTGCTGTCTGCAGCTCAAAGAAGCCACTCTGAGTGACAATGAGCTGACCATTAAAATGGGCAGCAAATCAGAAAGGAGAGCACAGTTATCCCAGTTGTTGGGGATTTTAGAATTCTGTTTAGGTTATTGATAGGTTTATGTCCAAATACACACTAATCGAGGAATCTCTGATAAATCCATTTGACATTCTTTTAGCAAATATTTAGCACCTAATGTTTGCCACATGCCATGCCACATGCTAGAGATGCAGCAGGATATGTGACAGACGCAGTTCCTGTCATCATAAAGCTTTGTTTAGTGGTGATGAGAAGATGCAGAATGCAGGTGCTGGGAGTTATAATCGAAAAGGGCAGGGTCCTCTGGGGGGTGTTGGAAGGGTCCTTACCAGTGACAGAGGCGAGACAAGGAAATGATCATGAAGCTAAGACTAGAGTAGGAATTAACTAGGTGTGTGTGTCTGGGGTATGAGGGAAGGGCTGGGGATTGGTTTGAAAAGAGAGTCCCAGGAAGAGTGACTGTGAGTGGGGAAAACATGAAGAAGGGGCACACAGATTGCTCTGGAAGAAGTATACCGTGCCCTGAGATGGCTCTAATTCAGCAAAGGAATTCATGATTATTTGCATTGCATCTGTATGGAAAAACAAAATAATATAACCAAAATGTGAATTAAGCATCAGGGGAAATAGCCTCTTCTGGTTATACTAGGTCAGGATAATTAAAAGGGATGATGTGTCAACAGGTTTCTTATTAATTTCTTATTTTCAGTATTTATTCATTTCACACTTACCACATGTTAAGTGGTGGTAAGAATTCTATTAAGAAACTCATTGAGTGCCCCAAATAGACTAGCGATGTTAGGTAATGAAGGAAGTTCATGATCTTTCTGTCTTCAGAAGACTTTTGTTCCAATAGAACTCACATCTTACTGACAGACACAGTAATTATGAGTAGAATACCAGATTTTGGTTTCCAGTTCAGTGTGCCCAAAATGTGACATTTCAGAAGCCCTACTAGTTTGTATTAAAAATGTATATCCATTACCCCCCCTTTAGCTACCCAGCTGTGGGAAGTGAAGGCATGGGTACATTTAGGATTCAGCTGCTGTGGCTGAGGGAGGCATTGCTGCTGGAGGTGTCATGGGCATTAATACTGCTTTACAAGAAGTGCCAAAGACCACTCTCATCCACAGTGGCCTAGCACATGGAATTCTGAAAGCTGCCAGTCAAGTCTTAGACAAGGGCCACGCCTACCTCTGTGCGCTTGCATCCCACCGTGATGGCCTACGGATGTCAAGTTGGTGGAGACCCTTTGTGCCGAACACCAAATCCACCTATATAAGCTGATGACATCAAGAAACTGAGACTGGGTAGGCCTCTGTGAAATTGAAGAGAAGGAAAGCCCAGTAATGGTTGGTTGCCGTTCTGGGGGAGTTCTGGGGTAGTTAAGGACTATGGCAAAGAATCTCAGACAAGAATGTCATCAAAGAGTCCTGTACTTCCTTTTTTTTTTTTTTCTTTAAATGTTTTTTGAGATGGAGTCTTGCTCTGTCGCTCAGGCTGGAGTAAAGTAGTGCGATTTCAGTTCACTGCAACCTCTGCCTCCCAGGTTCAAGCGATTCTCCTGCCTACACCTCCCAAGAAGCTGGGATTACAAGTGTGCACCCCACGCCCAGCTAATTTTTTGTATTTTTGGTAGAGATGGGGTTTCACTATGTTGGCCAGGCTTGTCTCGAACTCCTGACCTCATGATCAGACTGCCTCAGCCTCCCAAAGTGCTGGGATTACAGGTGTGAGCCACCGCGCCTGGCCAAGAGTACTGTACTTCCAAGGCAAGAGATGAACAAATAAAAAACTTGACTTTTTTTTTTTTTTAAAGCAGGCTGAAGGCGATGGTTCACGCCTATAACCCTAGCACTTTGGGAGGCCCAGGTGGGCAGATCACTTAAGCCTAGGAGTTGGAAACCAACCTGAGCAACATAGTGAAACCCCTTCTTTACCAAAAAAATACAAAAAAAAAAAAAAAAAAAAAATTAGTCGGGCATGGGGGTGTGTGTCTGTATTCCTAGCTACTTGGGAGGCTGAAAAAAAAAAGCATATTCACAAGCCTGCCATGGATCTACTTAATCAGAATGCCCAGCGTGGAATCTACAGGACTAGCAACTCTCTGGGGGTTCTGCTGCACACTTAACCTTGTGAACTTCCGCCCTATTGAAGGGGTTCTAAGCGCTTCCTGGCAGCCTGGAGCCAAGCTGGCTACATAACTGCCTGGAGTTTTGTTTCTAATTATTAACTAAACTCTACACTTGATTTGGATTTCGCTAGTTGCTTTACTATCATCCTTTTCTGGTTGCAGGATCCCATCTGGAGTACCATATCACATTTAGTCATCATGTCTCTTTGGTCTCCTTTGGTCTGTGACAGTTTCTCGGTGTTTCCTCATTTTTCATGACCTTGATTGTTTCTTTTATTTATTTATTTTTCCTGAGACAGAATTTTGATCTTGTCACCGAGGTTGGAGTGCAATGGAGTGATCTCAGCTCACTGCAATCTCCGCCTCCCGGGTTCAAGTGATTCTCCTCAGCCTTCCCAGTAGCTGGGACTACAGGTATGTGCCACTTAGGCCCAGCTAATTTTTTGTATTTTTAGCAGAGATGGGGTTTTGCCATGTTGACAAGCTGGTCTCGAACTCCTGACCTCAGGTGATCTGCCCACCTTGGCCTCCCAAAGCACTGGGATTACAGGTGTGAGCCACTGCACCTGGCCCTTGATACTTTTGAAGAGTACCTTTTGGGTATCTTGTATAGTGTACTTCAATTTGGGTTTACCTGATACTTTTCTCCTGATCGGACTGAGGTTATGGATTTAGGGAAGAATACCGCAGAAGTGAAGCGGCCTTCTTATCACATTACATCAAAGGTAGACACTATCAACATAACTTCTCAGCTTGGACTGCCGATCTTTGGCTAACTGGCCAGGGAACGGATTGCCAGTTTTCTCCAGTCTAAAATTATGCCCCCGGCAATCCCCTTCCACAACACTGTATTCTTTGGAAGCGAGTCACAAAGTGAATCCCACAGTCAAGATGGAGGTGGGAATTAAGCCTTCCTTTCTGGAGAAGGGAATATCTACATAAAGTGTTTGGAATTCTTGGAATTCTTCTGTAAGGGAGATGTGCCACTTCTTCCCCCTTTATTTATTCAATCATTTATTTATACCAATATGGGCTCACAGATGTTTATTTTATTCTGGGTTATAATCCAACACTATGTTATTTATTTTATTGCTCAAAATTTCCAGCTTTGGCCATGGAAGTTTCTTTCAGATTGGCTCCTGTGTCCCTTGAACATGCTCTGTCCTTTGGTTTTGGGGTACTTTGTTCTTTTTGGCATTATAAGATGCTCCGGTCTCATCTCTTGTGCATTCCCTGTCCCAGTCCTAGAAGCGACCATTTCCCCAAATGGAGTATTTAAAAAGAAAACATACATTTTTGCCTCCTACTCCCAGATGGTCTAGAAAAACCCAAGAATATGATTTTTAAATTATTATTAAATGAAATAACACATGCTCATGGTAAAAATAAATCCAAACAATGCAAAGGGACTATCAGTGTTAAAAGTAAGAGTGTATCAGTCTTCCTGCTAAAAGGCAACCTATTGCCAGTGTCTTTCAAATTCTTTCATAAATGATCTATACATATTTCTGATACATATATATGTACATATGTTCATATCACCCGTATTTTCACAGAAATGACAGTACACCACCAACACTGTATTGAACCTTGTTTTCACTTACCAACGCATTTTGGAGACTGTTACATGATCACAGATCAACATTGTCTTAGCCTGTTTGTGCTGCTATAACAAAATACCCAAGACTGGTAAAGTATAAAGAACAGACATTTATTTTCTCATGGCTCTGGAGACTGAGAAGTCCAAGATCAAGGCACCAGCAGGCTTAGTGTCTGGTGAGGGCTGCTCTCCACTTCCAAGATGGCGCCTTGTTGCTGTGTCCTAACGTGGTGGAAGAGCAGAAGAGAACAAATCCACTTTCCCAAGCCCTTCTACAAGGGCCCTAGTCCCATCCGTGAGAGGGCTCTGTTCTCATGACCTCCTAGAGCCCTACCTCTTTTTTTTTTTTTTTTTTTTAGATGGAGTCTTGCTCTGTCGCCAGGCTGGAGTGCAGTGGTGTGATCTCAGCTCATTGCAACCTCCGCCTCCTAGGTTCAAGCGATTCTCCTGTCTCAGCCTCCCAAGTAGCTGGGACTACAGGTGCGCGCCACCATGCCCAGCTAATTTTTGTATTTTTAGTAGAGATGGGGTTTCACCATGTTGGCCAGGATGGTCTTGATGTCTTGACCTCATGATTTGCCTGCCTCAGCCTCCCACAGTGCTGGGATTACAGGTGTCAGCCACTGGGCCCGGCCATGGCCCTACCTCTTGATACTATCACATGGGCCCTTAAATTTCAACACATGAATTTTAGGGAACATATTTAGACCATAGCAGACATCATCCTTTTCTGCAGTGGCATAGAGATTCAGTGGCAGTGGCTAGCCATGGTGTAGTTTATTTAACCCCTTGCTTACTGATAGACATTTAGGTTACCTATGGGTTGTCCCATTATAAGCAGTGCTGCTATGAACTTCCTGTAGATACATTTTCATACATGCTTTATGATATCACTGTACTGAACTCAGGCGCAAAATCATTGGGTCAAATGGAATATGTCTGCAACATTTTTTTGTTTTGTTTTGTTGTTTTTCGTCCTTTAGCTGTTTCTGAACAAGGAATATGCCTGTAGCATTTTATATTTTGTTTTGTTGCTTTTATTCCTTTAGCTATCTCTGACCAAGGAATATTCCTGTAGCATTTTGATAGATATTGATGAGCTGCCATGCAAAAAGGTTATGTCAACATCTACTCCCACGTGGAGTGTCTTTCCTCCACATTCTTCACAACGCAGTGTATTGATGAATCTTTTTAACTTTTGCCAATCTGAAAGGCGAGAAATGGTACCTCATCATTTTAAATGTTTATGACTTTAATAATGAATGATAATTATTATTATTTTTTGAGATGAAGTCTTGCTCTCTCACCAGGCTGGAGTTCAGTGGAGTGATCTCGGCTCACTGCAACTTCTGCCTCCTGGTTCAAGCGATTCTCCTGCCTCAGCCCCTTGAGTAGCTAGGATTACAGGTGTGTGCCACCATGCCCAGCTAATGTTTGTATTTTTAGTAGAGATGGGGTTTTACCATGTTGGCCAGGATGGTCTTGCTCTCTTGACCTTGTAATCCACCTGCCTTGGCCTCCCAAAGTGCTGGGATTACAGGTTTGAGCCACTGTGCCTGGCCAACAATTATATTTTTGTCTGTTTATGAATATTTTGAACTTTTATGAGTATGTGAACTGCCTATTCATACCTTTGGTACTTTTTCTTTATTGGATTAACAGCCTTTTCTTATTGATTTGTAAGCACTCTTTACATATTAAGGAAACAAATATATCCTTGCCTTCTGTGTTGTACATATTTTTGAGAATATGCATTTTAAAAATGTTTCCCATAGAGAGTGAAATAATAGACATTGGAGACTCTAAATCTATATTTAAAAATAAATACATTTTAAAAAATGTTTCTCAGGTGACTCTAATGACAGCCAGGTTGGGGAACCACTGCTAGGAAATTGCATATTAATCAGGGTGAATGTGTCCCATGTGTGGGCCACCTCCAGCTGTAGGTAAAGGTAACAGCTGCTGAGCAGGTGTGGCCTGAAGATTAAAAACTCCCTGTCTGAAATTGTCTCAGTTACTTGAATAGAGATTCTGAACATTAAACCCACCTTTGAGGGGTAAGGCAGTGTTAATAGAGAGGTTAGCAGCACTGACCCCTTATTATGCAGTGGCAGGACTGCCTTTCCTCCCGTGTCCCTGGGTTTAGGTACAGAGCAGACTAGGATGACAGAGGGAGACTTTTAGCATAATATCATAAGACATAGCCACAGCCTTGTTAATGAGCCTGAGCGAAAGTTCTGATTCTCTTGTAAGCACCACATCCCGAGAGCAGACAAGGCAGAAGCCTCTCCTCCCCTTTTCTGTCTTTCACACCCGAGGTCCTGAAGCCTCATACTATCAAGATGGAAAAGAACAACACACAGCTCAGCAGAAGAAAGGAACCAAAGAGGGGCTGTGTGGGGGAAAGGGACAGGATAGAATGTCCAGGGGAAAAGGCTCTTCCTCCAAAGGGAAGGAGCTGCCACCTGGATGCCAGAGGATCACAATGAAATCCTTGTTAGTGAGAGAAACCCAAGAAGAGCAGGCTGCTGAGAGAGGGGGCAGACAAGCCACTCCAGACACTTGGTCGCTTTGTGGTCTATCAGGTGGGAATATTCAACTGAACGTGAAAGTGCTGTTTTATACAGAACTCCGGACTCCATGTATGTTTCACTGGCTAGCTATAGGACCATCTGCTCCATTCCTTTCCTCCCATGATGATTGTGTAAAGAAGGTTGTGTTTGAGCCTACATTCTGGGATCAGACCCAAACTGAGGAATGAAGACATTTTAGATGAAATGCATAGATCAGTGGTTCTTCAAACGTGATCCTAGGACCAGCAGCGTCAGCATCACCTGGGAACTCACTAGAGATGCAAATTCTGGGCCCTCACACCAGAGAGACTGAATTAGAAACTCAGGGTGGGGGTGCTAGCAGTCTAGGTTTTAATAAACCCTCTAGGTGATTCTAAAGCTCAAGTCTGAGAATCACAGCTCTACAAAGGAGTCACTAACGTCTGCCACAGCTTCCAAAGTTAGCGGAATGGAGCCTGTAAGCAGAATTAAGGCAAGAGGAGCGCCACTCTGGATAGTCCCTTCAGGGTAGAGATGTTTCCACCGGAGAGCTGGCACCCGAATGCTATGTGCATTTGCCGCATGGGTTTCTGAACAAGCACTCCTGCAGGAGATCCCAGGGGAGGCCCAGGAGCCAAAGCTTGTCTACAGACAAGGAATTTTTAAAGATCCACCCACATCTGCAGAGGTGGAATTTTTAAAGAGAGTTACATTGCTATAGGAATGGTGGCGTTAATTTTTCTTATTTTGCCTGGCGCAGTGGCTCATGCTTGTAATCTCAGCACTTTGGGAGGCTGAGGTGGGCGGATCACAAGGTCAGGAAATGGAGGCCAACCTGGCTAACATAGTGAAACCTCATCTCTACTTTTTTTTTTCTTTTTTGTGTTTGGAGATGGAGTCTCGCTCTTGTTGCCCAGGCTGGAGTGCAGTGGCACGATCTTGAGTTACTGCAACCTCCGCCTCCTGGGTTCAACTGATTCTCCTGCCTCAGCCTCCCAGTAGCCGGGATTACAGGCATGTGCCACCACTAATTTTTTGTATTTTTAGTAGAGACGGGGTTTCTCCATGTTGGTCAGGCTGGTCTCGAACTCCTGACCTCAGATGATCTGCCCGACTTAGCCTCCCGAAGTGCTGGGATTACAGGCATGAGCCACCGTACCCAGCCTCCCATCTCTGCTAAAAATACAAAAATTAGCTGGGCGTGGTGGCGCATGCCTGTAGTCCCAGCTACTCTGGAGACTGAGGCAGGAGAATCGCTTGAACCCAAGAGGCAGAGGTTGCAGTGAGCGAAGTGCCCCTGCACTCCAGCCTGGGCAACAAGAGTGAAACTCTGTCACACACACACACAAAATGCTTTCAACATAAGTGGAGTGAGGGCCCTGTGTTAGTGTCCCATGTCCCCTCACTTCTCTGGATTTAAACTGAGCTCATTCTACTTTAGAGTCCCTCTGGTTTTACCCAATCCCCAAACAATTCCTCCTGGCAAAGTTACAGAACAGGTTAAAAACAACAACAACAATTACACACACACACACACATCTTGAAAACTGGATCATTATTTCAACTTTAACGAGTCAGCGAGTAACCTTAATGAGTATCATGCTGTGATTTATTGCCAGACACTCTTTTTTCAAATATTTTTTGTATAAAATATTTAAAGCTACATCTGACTTTGGGTCTTTGGAAGTGATTACGTTTCCTCTAAATGTCTAATGCATCCCCTAGTGTTTTGGCCACAGCCCTGCCAACAAGCATGCTTGACGAGAAGCTCAGTGCTCTGGGGTGCTGGCAGTTCGTCGCCCCAACTCAACAGATTTTTACATCAGCTAGAAAAAATGCAGCAGACCTAACCATTATAAGAATTGTTTTAAAATTAAGGCGGGGCACTGTGGCTCACACCTGCAATCCCAGCACTTTGGGAGGCCGAGATGGATTATCTGAAGTCAGGAGTTCAAGACCAGCCTGGCCAACATGGTGAAACCCCCATCTCTACTAAAAATACCAAAATTAGCCGGGTGTGGTGGTGGGCCCCTGTAATCCCAGCTACTTGGGAGGCCGAGGCAGGAGAACTGCTTGAACCCACGAGATGGAGTCTGCAGTGAGCCGAGATTGCACCACTGCACTCCAGCCTGGGCTACAGAGTGAAACTCCATCTCAAAAAACAAAAAAATTAAATTAAATTCCCTCTATTTTTCTTTCTTTAATAGAAACAAATTCAAAAACTCCAAATACCAAAATGGTTTTTTTAATGACATTTCCTGTCTCCAGACCAGAATGATCCAAAAGAAAAAAGTGTTTAGAGCCAGGAACTGCGGCTCACACCTGTAATCCCAGCATTTTGGGAGGCTGAGGTGGGAGGATTGCTTGAGACCAGGAGTTTGAGAGCAGCCTAGCCGACATAGTGTGAATCTCATCTTTTTTTTTTTTGAGACTGAGTCTTGCTCTGTTGCCCAGGCTACAATGCTATGGCAACATCTTTGCTCACTGCAACCTCCGCCTCCTGAGTTCAAGAGATTCTCCTGCTTCAGCCTCCCAAGTAGCTGGGATTACAGGCACCTGCCACCATGCCCGGCTAATTTTTGTATTTTTAGTAGAGACGGGTTTTCACCATGTTGGCCAGGCTGGTCTCGAACACCTGACCTCAAGTGATCTGCCCGTCTCAGCCTCCCAAAGTGCTGGGATGATAGGTATGAGCCACCATGACCAGCCAAGACTCCCATCTTTATAAAAAAAAAAAGTTTCAAATATGGTGGTGCATCCCTGTAGTGCTAGCTACTGGGGAGACTGAGGCAGGAGGATTGCTTGAGCCAAGGAGTTTGAGGTTGCAGTGAGCTATAATTGTACCACGTACTCCAGCCTGGGTGACAGAGTGAGACCTTGTCTCTCAATAAATAAATAAAATTTTGTTTAAAAAGTCATCTTAATCCCAGCCTAAGGTCGGCAGACAAAAGGGAACTGCCTGGGCACTGGATGGGAAGGCTCTGTCTTCATTACAGAGGTTGGGTGAATCCCCAAGTCCTTCCATCAAGGAATGTCACAGGCTGGCTGTGCCCTGAGCAAGCTGCTCCTCCTGACCAAAGTCTGCCCACCGCGTGGTCCCTGCAGGGAGAGCAAACAGAGCCATCCTTCTGCAAGACCAAACACATTTCTCCAAATTTCCTGCTCCAGGCCGAGGGAGGCTCATTCCGAGGACCTGAACACTGGCATTTACACTGGCAGAAGCTGGGCTTCCTAAGTCTCGAGTTTCCCAGAATGATCTGACTTGTTTACATTACAGTTCAGGAGGCAAACTGAGAGCTCATGAGAAGCTGTGCTTACTTTTTTAGGGCTTCAGCAATTACACACACACACACACACACACACACACACACACACACAGAGAGAGAGAGAGAGAGAGAGAGGGGGTGGGGAGAGAGAGAGAGAGACAGAGAGAGAGGGAGTCCAAACCTTCTTTCTTCTGAGAGAATGTTGTATTTATATTTTATTTTAACAAGTCTTCTTGGTCTCTGTTATGTATTTCTACTTGGCAGTTCTAAAGGTCAGAACGAGCCAACCGCATGCTATTCTGCAGCAGTGCAGACTCTTCACCTGAGGGCTGCAACCCCCCCGAAATTATATGCCAAACTGTGTATGTGCATTTCCCCCTAGAGTCAAGAGGACACCACTTCCATCAAAGGGTCAAAGAGGGCTGTAGGTATTTAAAAGCCTCAGCCAACTGTTTGAATTTAAATGCCATGGCAATGATTACTTTCTGTTGTCAGCAAGAGGATATTTCTAAAGGATCATAGTCAAAGTTTTTCACCAGTCCCTCCCCACCCAGAACAATACAGCACAACATACACATGTATCCCAAACCCGACTACAGAAGCCATATTTTTGTTTTCTGAGAAAAAAAAAATACTTGAGATAGAAAAGTATCCTTATACTCTAAACATCATCCTGAATTATTAATATTTGTCCTTCAAAACTCTAAACGTTTTTGTATTTCAAAGAGAGAAAACATTACAGATAAAATTTAACTCTTCTTGGTTCCCAAATTCCCCTTTCCAAAAGTAACTGCAATGATGACATTAGCAGGCGCCTTCAGCCCATTGTTCAAAACTTGTACAGACATGTAGTTCTAAACAATATTACAGTATTGCTTTTATATCTTATTTATTTATTTTTGAGATCAAGTCTTGCTCTGTCACCCAGGCTAGAGTGCAGTGGTGTGATACTGGCTCACTGTAGCCTCTGATTCCTGGGTTCAAGTGATTTTCCTGCTCAGCCTCCCTAGTAGCTGGGACTACAGGCATGCACCATCATGCCTGGTTAATTTTTTTCTTTTCAGTACAGACAGTGTTTCACCATGGCCAGGCTTGTCTTGAACTCCTGATCTCAAGTGATCCACCCACCTTGGCCTCCCATAGTGCTGGAATTATAGGTGTGAGCCACAGTGCTGGCACCCGGCTGCTTTTATATCTTTAAATGGTATCATATTGATGGCTTTTTTTTTCATTCAATATTATACGTTTGAAATCTGTCCATACTGATACACAAAAATCTTGCTCATGCCTTTGCATTTGCCAGTTTGCATTTTAACATTTAAATGCATCAAATTTTATTTCTTTACCATTAATGGATATTCCGGTTACTTTAATTTCTTGATTTTGTAAACAATGCAGCAATGCATCCCTTTGGACACATCTCCTTGTGAGAGGGTCTGTCTAGAGTGGAGACCTAGAAGTCCTGGGCCACAGGGTATATGCACCTTCTGCCAGATGGGTCTCCAAGGTCGACTGTAGCAACTTTCATCCAGCATCATATGGAATTCTGTCTATTCAGGCTAAGATGGAAAAGTACCTAGTCCGAGACTTCCTGCCTCCTTCTACCTTTCTGTGTTTAGAAACCTACTTCTCTGAGCATGGAGATGAGGGCTCTCCAAACAAAGGCTTTTGTGGGGGAATCTAAACTGGGTTTGACCCATGAAACATGCTCACTTGGCTGTGGTCTGCACGTGGGGCTGTGCTGTTTTCTCCTGACTTGATAAATCAAGTGGAAACTCTTCACCTGCTCATTCCTATGTCCTAAGCTAACCCCTGATCAGGGTCTGGGCCCCAGTATCACATTAGCTTGATCTTACATTCCCTAAGGTCAACGTTGCTGATTGGTTTGGCTTGTCCATTTATTAGTTGAGTATTTACTGAGCACCTGGGTGAGGGGGTGCAAAGGTAAACAAGACAATACTCAGGTAGCCGTTACCATCTGTAGAGGTGGGCACTGGCAGCTGATCTCAGCCAGTTCTTCCAACCTGCCTACAAAGTAGGTACCATTATTAGCCCCATTTTACAGAGCGGGACACTGAGGCTTTGAGTTCAGGAAGATCTCACTTGCCCAGGTTTAGGTGGGATTCTAGCCCACATTCGTCCACAGATGCAGTCAGAATAACTGCCTTATTCTTCCACAATGTGTTAGAAGTTAGCTGGGGTGACAGGCCACTTTGGTTAAGGGAATCAAAGGAGAAAGGAAGGGACACTTGGAATGGGCCTAGAAGGTTGTTTTCCATTTTAATGGGAAATGATGCTGGGAAGAACAGAGGATCCACATGGGCATGAGGTGGTAAAGAGCAGAATACATTTGGGAAGTGGCGGGAGAATGGATGGAGTCGAGGAAATTGTAGAAGTGGAGTAGGACATACACCAGAAAGACAAGTTGGGGGACTGATCACAGAGGGCCTTGAATGACAGATAAGGAAAGGATGAGTTATCTGAGGCTTTTGAGCTGGGGGAGTGGTATGATTACAGTCAGCAGCATGAAAGAGAATGGAATTGTGCGGGACAGCAGGGAAGCTGGGAGGCAGGGCTGGGAGGGGGAGGGAGACGTGGAGGCCAGTCCTCCATTCCAACCTATGCTGGTAAAGTCAGAAACCTGAAGACAGCAATTCACACATTTCTTTGTAGCTAGAGTTCTGGACAAGTATTCATGCAGCTGGCATGGGTGATACAGAGGCTGCTTAGTGCTGGGGTCATTTGCTTCTTCATTCAGGGGCTTTCGCATGGCAATGACGGCTTTCCAATCTTTTTTTTTTAACAGAGGTAGCAGGATTCCAAGAGTTAGGTGTTGTTCCTGGAAGCTCTGCTTCAAATATCTTTCCCAGACTTTTTAACAATGTGTTAGTTGCATGAACCTGAGTTCAGAAACTAGCTTGAGTGGCTGTTTCTGCAAATGAACTGACGCCATTGCAGCAGAATTAGCAAGGACTCCTACTTGGATGAAAAGCATCAGGGCTGGAAAAAGGAGAAATGGACGAGCACATCTTGGAGGTAGAAATGGGCAGGTTGAGGTAGATCTTTGAATGTGGGATGGAGGAAATTGTCAAAGATGATGCTGAGGCTTTACACAGGGACAATGCAAGAAGTGACAGCGTCATTAATGGGTACAAACGGTAGATTTTGAGAAGCCAGCCTTAATCTAAAGCTTTGCGCAATCAATTGCCTGCCCAGGAGCCTCTGTGTCCTGGAAGTTAAAGCTCCCTGAGGACAGCTCTTTGCCAACGTATTCACCTTCATAATCACTTTGTCTGGCTATGTGCGTGGCATGTGGTAGACACTCAAGACATATTTGTTAAGGAATGAAGTTAGGGTCTAAGATGCAAAAGGAGTTATGGAAGGAAAATATTTTTAGAGCAAGGGGGATAGGAAATTGTGTAGGAAAAATAAAAGGGGTTGAGAAGTCAGAAAAAGACTACTAGAGGGCATGCATCGTGGCTCACGCCTGCAGTCCCAGCAGTGTGGGAGGTTGAAGTGGGAGGACTGCTTGAGGCCAGGAGTTCAAGACCAGCCTGGGCAACATAGTGTGACCCCATCTCTGCAAAACATATTAATAAAAATATTTTTTTATTGCATTTTAGGTTTTGGGGTACGTGTGAAGAACATGCAAGATTGCTGCATAGGTACACACATGGCAGTGTGATTTGCTGCCTTCCTCCCCCATCACCTATATCTGGCATTTCTCCCCATGTTGTCTCTCCCCAACTCCTCACTCCCTGCTGTCCCTCCCCTATTTCACCCTGACAGATCCCAGTGTGTGATGCTCCCCTCCCTGTGTCCATGTGTTCGCATTGTTCAACACCCACCTATGAGTGAGAACACGTGGTGTTTGATTTTCTGTTCTTGTGTCAGTTTGCTGAGAATGATGGGTTCCAGGTTCATTCATGTTCCTACAAAGGACACAAACTCATCGTTTTTGATGTCTGCATAGTATTCCATGGTGTATATGTGCCACATTTTCCCTGTCCAGTCTATCATCGATGGGCATTTGGGTTGGTTCCAGGCCTTTGCTATTGTAAAGAGTGCTGCAATGAACATTCGTGTACATGTGTCCTTATAGTAGAACGATTTATAAACCTTTGGATATATACCCAGTAATGGGATTGCTGGGTCAAATGGAATTTCTATTTCTAGGTCCTTGAGGAATCGCCACACTGTCTTCCACAATGGCTGAACTAATTTACACTCCCACCAGCAGTGTAAAAGTGATCCTATTTCTCCACATCCTCTCCAGCATCTGTTGTCTCCAGATTTTTTAACGATAGCCATTCTAACTGGCATGAGATGGTATCTCAATGTAGTTTTAAAAAAGAAAAAGACTGCAAGATATAACAATTAGTGATAGATAAAACAGAACTTTTTTTTTGAGACTGAGTCCTGCTCTATCACCCAGGCTGGAGTGCAGTGGCGCAATCTTGGCTTACTGCAACCTCCGCCTCAGGGGTTCAAGCGATTCTCCTGCCTCAGCCTCCCAAGTAGCTGAGACTATAGGCGCATACTACCACACCCGGCTAATTTTTTTTTTTTTGGCTGCAGGGGATGGAGTGTCTCTCTGTCTCCCAGGCTAGAGTGCAGTGGTACACTCTCAGCCCACTGCAACCTCCACCTTCTGGGTTCAAAAGATTCTCCTGCCTCACCCTCCCAAGTAGCTGGGACTATAGGCGTGCAACACCACACTCGGGTAATTTTTGTATTTTTAGTAGAGACAGGGTTTGGCCAGGCTGGTGTCGAACTCCTAACTTCAAGTGATCTGTCTGCATCAGCCTTCCAAAGTGCTGGAATTACAGGCATGAGCCACTGTGCTTGGCAAAACAGAACATTTTAAATGTTTTTCTAAAGAAAACTTTTTAAAAACAGTTGAAGTAAACATACATACAGAGAGTGTATATCATATATGTATAGCTTAAAGAATGATCACAATCAGGTAACCACGTTCCTGATTTAAAAACCAGAATATCCCTAGCAAAGCAGGAACCTCTTGCATAACCCCTCTTAACTATTAACTGTCACCACCTAAAAGAAATCACTGTCCTGCTTCTAACAGCATCAATTAGTTTTGCCCATTTTGAACTTTATATAGCGTCTATAGCATGTATTCATCTATATCTGACTTCTTTGCTCAAATTTATGCTTGAAAAATTCATCCACATTGTTGCACGTAGCAGTAATTTATTCATTTTCAACACTGTACAGCATTCTGTAGTATGAATGTACCGTATTTATTTGTCTATTCTACCGTTGATGGACATTTAGCTTGCTTCCTGGCTTTGGCTTTAATAAAGCTGCCACAGGCCAGGCGTGGTGGCTCACGCCTGTAATCTCGGCACCTTGGGAGGCTAAGGCGGGCGGATCACGAGGTCAGGAGTTTGAGACCAGCCTGACCAACATGGTGAAACTCCATCTCTACTAAAAATACAAAAGTTAGCCGGGCATGGTGGCGCAGGCCTGTAATCCCAGGTACTCAGGAGGTTGAGGCAGGAGAATTGCTTGAACCCGGGAGGCGGATATTGCAGTGAGCTGAGATTGTGCCATGGCACTCCAGCTTGGGCAACAGAGCGAGACTCCGTCTCAAAAAAAAAAAAAAAAAAAAAAAGATCTTAAAGCTGGCTAATTTGCTTCTGTTCTAAAATCCTTCCTCTACCCCATCCTCAGCTTCCTTGGATCATGCCTTTGTCTCTACGGTTTTGCATGTATTTCCCTCCAGGTTAGGGGCTTGTCTTGTCCTATTTGTCTTTGTGACTCTTTGCCAGAAGGGAAGTAAACCCTGTGCCATAAGAATTCAAGGAAGGAGTGATTAGTTCTGGCCAGAATAGCTCCCAAACATGTCCATGGGGGTGCCAGCACATGACCTGGGCGTAAGTGTCTGATCAGGACCTCAGCAGGCAGGAAGAGGGAAGAAGTAAGAATAGGTAACATTTATCTCCGTGTTGTGTGCCAAGCATTGTGCTAAGGGCTTTACACATTAACTTATTATCACATCAATTATGTGAAGCAAGCACTACTGTATCCTCATTTTATATATGGGGAAACTGGGAATCAGAGTAATTAGAAAACTAAACCATCATCACATTTTCCTACTAATATGCAAGCAAAGTTCGGAGGGGGGCGGTTTGTCCTAGAATTTAACAGCCTTCTAAGAGTGGTGCTTTCAAAACTGCAATATAGGGAGCTAAGCTACGAGGTTTCAAAGGCATAAGAATAATACAGTGGACTTTAGGCACTGGGGGGGAAGGGTGGAAATGGGGTGAGGGATAAAGGCCACATTGGATACAGTGTATATGGCTTGAGTGATGGGTGCACCAAAATGTCAGACATCACCACTAAAGAACTTTTCTATGTAACCAAACACCACCTGTTCCCCAAAAACCTATTGAAATAAAAATAAATAAATAAAAGTAAAAAACAGGTTGGGTTCAGTGGCTCACACCTATAATCCCAGCACTTTGGGAGGCCAAGGTGGGTGGATCTCTTGAGGACAGGAGTTGGAGACCAGCCTGGCCAACATGGTGAAACCCTGTCTCTACTAAAAATATAAAAGTTAGCTGGGTGTGGGGCAGGTGCCTGTAATCCCAGCTACTCAGGAGGCTAAGGGAGGAGAATTGCTTGAACCCAGAAGGCAAGGTTACAGTGAGCTGAGATCACACCACTGCACTCCAGCTTGGGTGACAAACTGAGACTCCACCTCAAAACAAAAAGCCAACGTTTTCCCAGGCATGAAAAAACAAACAACAACAACAAAAAACTGCAATATAGTCCTTGAATATGTAAGGAAGGCCTGGAAAATGGGAGGAGTGTGTGTGTGTGTGTGTGTGTGTGTGTGTGTGTGTGTGTGTGTCGGCAGTGGTAATGATGTTTTGTGTTGTTTTCTTTTCTCCTGGGAGAACGGAAAAGAGGCAAGAAGAGAAAAGGAAAGAAAATAGAAAGGCAATTCTGTAACCCTACAGAAGGTCGTAGAAATGACAGAGGGATGTTTTTAAGAACACGACCAAGGAGATTATAAAGTATGACTAATGTTCACTTTTAAGTTGCCTGACTTTTGCTGGGCATGGTAGCTCACGCCTGCAGTCCCAGCTACTGGAGCGGCTGAAGTGGGAGGATCACTTGAGACCAGGAGTTTGAGATCAGCCTGGGCAACATAGCAAGATTGTCTCTAAAAAGTTGCCTGATTTTCTGCAGCGTAAAGCCCTCCATCTTCCTGAATTTTTAGTAAAAATAGAGTCTGCTGTACATGCAAAGACGTGTCAGTGTAAATTCATGTAAAATAAGGAAATGGCTGAGGCTTGCATTTGAGTTATACAAAATAGCAAGATGAGCCTTAAGCTGACCTAATTCACAGAAGCAGAAGGTCAGAACAAGAGGCAACCCAGACCTCATCTCCTAGGAACTTGCAGAGGTCTTAGAGGAGGCACAGGGCTTTCTAGTCTGTAGAATGGTGTACTCCAGAAAATCTCTGGATCTTAAGGGGCAAGAAGGCTCCAGCTGACTCTTCTATTATTTAAGAAACTGGGTGTGTGTATCCAGCCAGGAAGCAGGATCTGTGAGCTTGGGGGACAGGCCAGTAGCAAATGTGGCTGGAGGATGGGGGCCAACATAGAGTGCTGTGGGGGAGTTGAGATGGGACAGATGTAGCCCTTATGCTCATGGAATTCAACAACTGTTAGGAGATTCAAAATATACAGATGAAAAAATGGGAAAGCAATGCAAGAAGGGATCTCGCTGGGCGAGGTGGCTCACACCTATAATCCCAACACTCTGGGAGGCCAAGGCAGGAGGATTGCTTGAGCCCAGGAGTTTGAGACCATCTGGGCAATACAATGAGATCCCATTTCTAAAACAAGTAGTCAGGTATATTTGGCACAGCTGTAGTCCCAGGTACATAGCAGGCTGAGGAGGAGGATCACTTGAGCCCAGGAGGTTGAGGCTGTAGTAAGCTGTGATTGCAGCACTGCACTCCAGCCTGGGTGACAAAGTGAGACACTGTCTTAGGGGAAAAAAAAGTTATTTAATTAAACATCAGAAGGAAAGATTAATGTGGCCTCCCACTTTTGTTTTTATTTTTTAAATAAAAAGAATTTTTTTAGAGACAGGATCTTACTCTGTTGCCCAGGCTGGAGTATAGTGGTGCAATCATAGCTCACTTCAACCTACAACTCTTAGACTCAAGCAATCCTCCAACCTCAGCCTCCTGAGTAGCTGTGGTGTGCCACTACAATGGGTTTTTTTTGTTTTTGTTTTTAAATAGAGTCAGAGTACAGACTATGTTGCCCAGGTTGGTCTTGAACTCCTGACCTAAAGCAATCCTCATGCCTCGGCCTCCCAAAGTGCTGGGATTACAGGCGTGAGCCACCTCATCCAGCTTAGATCCCTTCCAAAATCAACATTTAGTTATTTTGAATGGCCTTTGGTAGTGAAAGCTTTTGAAAATAGTCAAGAAGCTGCCTAAAAACACTAGCCTTCCAAGATCAGATGAGATCAGGCGCATTCAGGGTGGTATGGCCATAGACTAAAACCACTAGCCTTAATGCGCGTATATAGCATGGACAAATGCACCAGGCACCTGTCATCTTCCCCCACATTCCCCCAAACCCTGCCCTGGGAACTACCCTCTTTCAAATCCTGATCAAAATTAGTAGGGAACAAGGAAACTCAGGCCCTTTTGATCAGGAATTTCATTGTGACTTCCAAAATATTTTGACCTTTGGAAATATTCTAGAACAAGATCCTAACTTATCTCTCACCATTAATGGTCTCCTATGAATGCCCAAGTCAACCAATGTTTATCGAGCACAGACCATGTCAGGCACTGGGAGTTACAGAGAGAACCAAGACCCAGCCCCACCCTTGAAGAGCACAATGACTTACTAAAATCCAGTAAAGACTTTTAAATACACAATAATCTGGCCTCTAAACAGTCTTGAAGAAGCATTCAACATGTAAGCTTTAAAATACTCTTTCCCAGACTTAACCTTCTTTCTTTTGGTACCTTACCTTGCCAAAAGTGGGTTGGGTTTTTGTTGTTGTTGTTGTTAAATATTAAAATGTCAGGGACGTTCTTTTAAGAGATTGCTCAACAGGGCCTTATGTTTCTCAAAAGAGAACTTATGTACAAATTCAGTAACTTTATGGAATAGAATGAAAGACACTATCAAGCAGGCTTGAAGTTGAGTGACATTAAATCTACTTTTCAGACTTTATTAAGCCTGAAGCCCACAAATACCCTCACTCCCAAATCACCATTTATTATGGAAGATAAGAGCAAATGACTTAAAGAAGAGAAACTGCAAAACAACATCTTAGCGATTTGTCAGAAAACACGGAGGCCTTGGAGGACAGTTAATAACAAAATTAATCCAAAGAGCTAATATCCACCCTGTGCTATAGTAGAGTAGCTAATCATGACTTCCTCTTGCCCGAAGGCTGTTTCTGGAAACAGGGACAGGCTCGGCCCTTCCCAGGTGAGCACGCTCAGGTGGGTTGGGACTGCTGCTAGGCCACTGTTTCTTAAGACTGCCTCCTTTTCCAGGCTCAGGGAAACACCATTGCCTTTTCCTAGATTGCTGAGAATTTCCATGGGCCTCATGGCTGAAGCAGCTTCTTCTGTGGCATAGGTAATGTTGGAAACGGGTTTATACCTTCAGGAAAAATTCACACCGAGACAATGGATCACTCAACAAGGCTAGTTTACTTCCTGCAGGAAGGGTGCAGCTCGCTGGCAGTCTTGCCACGAGAGCACACCTGAACAAGGAGACAGGGACGTTTATAACTGTCACATGACACAATCGCCCTACTGCTGTGTCCAGTTTCCATTGGCCAGAACGGGACCTCACATTCTATGCTTGACCCAATTGGCTAAAAACTTGAAAATTTCCTGGATAAGGGGGAAAGAAGGTAGGAAAGAAGACAAAGCTAGTCAGAAGGGCAGGAGGGTTTCCAAATAAGGAACAGCATGCACCAGGATTTGGAGCTTGCCCAGTTCTGTTCAGACATGCCGGAGCGAGTCAAGGTAGTTGATTTAAGACGCAGCTGATTTAGAGAATATATACATGGGTACATGTTTATGCTAATAACAGACAATGGCCATACAGCAAGAGATTGTAACTCCTTATAATGTAGTCTGCGATATAAACTTTGAAGAAGAACTTTCCCATCTCTCACAGGTAAGTTCATGGATCGCTTGCTGCCCTCAAGTGTGGTCACTGCTCAGCACTCCGTGAACCTAGAACTAAATCTTAGCCCCTTAAGTCACCATTAAAAGCCTCTCACACAAGGAAAGAGAGAGGGAGAGAGTGTGTGTGTGTGTGTGTGTGTGTGTGTGTGTGTAAAGCATGTGTACCAAACTTAATTGATGGTTTGGTAAAATGGAAAGTCTTGCATTCCAGCAACACATCAAACATATTAGCAAGTCTTGTTCTTACAAATCTTTCTGCCACCCTACTTGTGGCCAGAAAGGCTTGCTCCTGCTCTCCCTTCTTGAAACTGCCTTTGCAAAAATTACAACACTGAGAAAATTATGACAGTGAAAGAGATCTGATCTAACCTCTTGCCTCTAACCTTCAAACTGCACTTGGTCATTCCTGGGTGAGGGCCAAGCTAACTTTGGGAGAAATTTAACTTATAGCTTAAATAACAGTCCTTTCCAAAACTAAACTTGCTTTGTAAAAGTAATGAAAGGCCACCAGGTTTGGAGGATGAGAGGGGTCTGAATTCTGCTAAAATGTAGGCATAGTTAAACAATTACCAGCCATTGTTCTGGAGGTCATAACATTTGTGACTTCCCCCGATTACTTGTGTAAATAACATTACTATTGTAGAACTTAAGATTGGCCTTTTGTGATGTCTTTTCAGACTTTTACATTTCTGATGACCGGTGACTCCACTGGGACCAGAGACTCAATCCTCAACCGGTCCTGTGCCCTCCACCTAAAAGTGGACTCCGCACACAAGGACCATTTCCACGCCCCATGACTGCATCCCCAACCAATCGGCAGCACCCATTCCCTAGCCCCTCCTGCCAAACTATCTTTAGAAAACTCTAGCCTCCCATTTTTGGGGAGGCTGATTTGAGTGATAATAAAACTCCAGTCTCCTGTTTAGCCATCTTTATGTGCATTAAACTCTTTCTGTATTGCAATTCCCTCGTCTTGATCAATCAGCTGTATCTGGGCAGCAGGCAAAATGAACCAATCAGTCAGTTACATCCTCTCTTCTCACTCCTCTTTTTATCTTCTTCTCTTCTTTTGATCTCAAATTCAAATTCTTCCCATTGTATTGCAATGCCTTGGAACAATTTAGCACTCCTCATCCCCTGTTCCTTAACCCAGCTCCAGGCTCCCTCTGCACCACTCATAGTGGCTTGGCTAAAGAGCCTGATTCTGTTCCTAGACAAAGGCCATCTCTCCCCCATGGGTAGTGTGGTAGTGTTTAAATATGTCTACAGATTCTTTGATACTTCTTTCAAAGGGTGACACCTATGTCTCCTCTCGTTTAGTATGAGCTGTCCTTAGTGACTCAATAAAGGGCCACAGAAGTGACATGTGACTTTCGAGATGAGGGCAAAAAAGGCACTGTGACTCCCTCCTTAGATCACCCACCCTGGGGTAAGTCAGCTGCCCTCACAAGGACTCAGAGAAGCCACTCTCTCTCTTCACGTCCTCCATTGCTTATTCTTCCCAACAAACACCACCATGCACAACTCTGGGTCAGTGTGCAACGTGTGGAAAGGGTAGACAGGGAGGTGCTGGCTAGAGAAGTAAAGAGACAAGACCAAGGCAATTGAGTGCAGCAGAGCAGTGCATTGGCTCCAAGCCACAATGACCTGAGTCGAAGCCCCAGTTCTGGCACAGATAGGCCTGGTATAAGGCTTGGCCCAATGTAAGTACTCTTGTGGTGATAGCAATTATGGTGATTACTATTGGTTGAGCACCTACAGTGTGCCAAGCTCTATGCTAGCTGCATTACACACATTACCATAGCGTTTTCTTCCTTTTTTTTTTTTTTTTCTGAGAAGGAGTCTCAGGCTGTTGCCCAGGTTGGAATACAGTGGTGCAATCTCAGCTCACTGCAACCTCCACCTCCCGGGTTCAACTGATTCTCCTGCCTCAGCCTCCTAGTAGCTGGGATTACAGGTGCCCACCACCACACCCAGCTAATTTTTGTATTTTTAGTAGAGATGGGGTTTTGCTATGTCAGTCAGGGTGGTCTTGAACTCCTGACCTCAAGTAATCCACCTGCCTCAGCCTCTCTGGGTGTTGGGATTACAAGCATGAGCCACTGCACCTGGCCCGAATACATATGTTTTTGTCTCCACTTTATAGATGAGGAAATGAAGGCTCAGAAAGACAAATTTGCTGAGTCTCTTTTTATGCAAAGAGCCAATTTATGCTAGATACACATGAAGCTCCAGACTGCTCATAAGATAAATGATTGGAACTCAAAACAGGAAAATTAGGACAAATGTGTAGCTCCAGGTCTCTACTGAAGAAAGGAAAATAAGTTCACGTCATTTCAATGGGCAAATTCACACAAATACCAGAACTCATTTAATTAGGTCAGGAGAAACCCTCTTGGAAGGAGAAAACCAGCAAAATAGAACATAAGGGTAACATGTAAACCAGCTCAGCAAAACTCTCTGTGGAAGAGACCAGTCCAGACCAGACAGAGCCCAGCCCCAAAGGCCAGTGACTTAGACTCTTGGGAGACTTTGAGCAGATTAAATTAATAGAGCAATTAGGGGCAGGAAGCAGGCTAAGCCTCTTAAAACCTCAGAATCCAAGTGGAAATTTTCAGAACAATTTGGTTTGTAGGAAGGAATCAAGTCATGCACTTTTAATTTCTCTTTGTTTGGTTTGTTTTCGACATGCTGAAATGGCAAGTCTGAAGAGCAATAAATAAACACAGGTTTCTTCTGAGATGCAAACAGCAGGGAATCATTAATTTTTAAGGTCCACCCATTTCCCAAGGAGCCCTGCCTGGTGTTTGAGGTTTAATCAACTAACAGGGGACAAGTTTCCCCTAACCTACACCATGATCACCCCAGGAAGCTTCTCTTGCCTTTTGGGGGAAAAAATATTGGCATCTTCCATAGTTGCAAAAATAACAAATGCTCAATATACAAAACTTGGAAAATTTAAAAGGGCACAAAGAAAAGAAAAGGAAAAAAATAAGCACCGTAATCCCATTTTCTACTTTTTTTTTTTCTTTGAGACAGGGTCTCATTCTGTTGCACAGGCTGAAGTGCAATGGCACAATCGCAGCTTACTGCAGCCTCGACCTCCCAGGCTCAAACGATCCTCCCATCTCAGCCTCCCGAGTAGCTGGGACTACAGGTGTACACCACCATGCACAGCTAATTTCTTTTTGTATTTTTTGTAGAGACGGGGTTTCCCCAAGTTGCCCAGGCTGGTGTCAAACTCCTGGACTCGAGTGATCTGCCCCCCCTCAGCCTCCCAAAGTGCTGGGATTACAGGTGTGAGCCACCTTGCCTGACCCCCGTCTCCTACATTTTGAAATACATTCTTCTGGTAGTTTAGATATAAGTATAAACATGTAATTCAAAACTGAACTGCCTTTAGCTGTTACTGCATGTTGATGGGAGGGGGAGGCAAAACCACCTTTGTAAAATTATGTCTGAGACAGTTAAAGAGATCTAACTTAACTGACTCCATCTTGCTTCTAACCGCCAAGCTGTCCTTTTCTTTCCTGGGCGTAGGCTGAACTAACTTTGGAAGAGACTTCATTTTTCTAGTTTAAAGAAAGACAGTAACAGCCCTTTGCCAAAGCAGACCTCCTTCTTGCCTGGGGACTAGATTGCCTTTGTAGGACTAACATTAGCCACAAGATTAGAAATTATGGTTTAGGAGTCATGCAGCTGGAGGCTACAAGAAACCCCTCCTAAGATCAGTGCTTGAGATATTTTGCAGACCCTGCGCTTGATGGAGTTGCTGGCACCACCCAGATCAATAAACAGGCTCATCTGATCTTGTGCCCCGCCCCCTGCCCCCCCAGGAACTGACTCAGCACAAGACAACAGCTTCCACTTCCTATGATTTCATCCGTGACCAATCAGCACTTGTGGCTCACTGGCTTCCCTCAACCACCAAGTTATCTTTGAAAACTCTGCTCCCCGAATGCTTGGGGGAGACTGATTTGAGTAATAAAAAGAGCTCCGGTCTCCTGCACTGCCAGCTCTGCGTGAATTACTCTTTCTCTGTTGCAGTTCCTCCATCTTGGTGAATCGGCTCTGTCTAGGCTGTGGGCAAGGTGAACCCCTTGGGCGGTTACAGTGGCCGAGGGCATAATTCATATTTGTGGTGAAAAGCATAACGTTGAATATTATTTACTGTGTGCCAAACACTAAGCACTTCATACATATTAACTCCAAGAAACTTTTGTCTACTGACTGCAAGTTCAAAGATAATCTTCTGTATGTAACTCATTTAATTCTCAGCAACCCTACTCAATATTAGTGCCATCCCATTTTGTAGATAAAGAAACAAAGGCAGGGAAAGAACTGTGCCCCCAAAGCGCACAACTGGTAAGTGGCAGAGCCGGGACTTCCTCCAGAATCTGCTCCAGAAGCCTGTGCTGTGTGCTGTGCTGTGCGCTCCGTACTGTGTGCCTCTGTGCTCTGTGCTGTGCGCTGTGTGCTCTGTGCTCTGTGCTGTGTGCTCTGTGCTGTGCGCTCTGTGCTCTGTGCTGTGCGCTGTGTGCTCTGTGCTGTGTGCTGTGTGCTCTGTGCTGTAGGCTGTGCGCTGTGTGCTCTGTGGTGTGCGCTGTGTGCTGTGCGCTGTGTGCTCTGTGCTGTGCGCTCTGTGCTGTGTGCTCTGTGCTGTAGGCTGTGCGCTGTGTGCTGTGTGGTGTGCGCTGTGTGCTCTGTGCTGGGCGTTGTGTTCTCTGTGCTGTGCGCTGTGTGCTCTGTGCTGTGCACTGTGTGCTCTGTGTTGTATGCTGTGTGCTCTGTGCTGTGCGCTCTGTGCTGTGCGCTGTGTGCTCTGTGCTGTGCGCTGTGTGCTCTGTGCTGTGCACTCTGTGCTGTGCGCTGTGTGCTCTGTGCTGTGTGCCTTAGGGTGTGCGCTGTGCTCTGTGCTCTTGTGCTGTGCGCTGTGTACTCTGCTGCGCTGTATGCCACCGTGGGCTGTGCGCTGTGTGCTCTGTGCTGTGTGCCGTAGGCTGTGCGCTGTGTGTTCTGTGCTGTGTGCTCTGTGCTGTGTGCTGTGCGCTCTGTGCTGTGTGCTGTGTGCTCTGTGCTGTGCGCTCTGTGCTGTGTGCTCTGTGCGCTCTATGGTGTGCGCTGTGTGCTCTGTGCTGGGCGTTGTGTCTCTGTGCTGTGCGCTGTGTGCTCTGTGCTGTGTGCTCTGTGTTGTATGCTGTGTGCTCTGTGCTGTGCACTGTGTGCTCTGTGTTGTATGCTGTGTGCTCTGTGCTGTGCGCTCTGTGCTGTGCACTGTGTGCTGTGTGCTCTGTGCTGTGCGCTGTGTGCTCTGTGCTGTGCGCTCTGTGCTGTGCACTCTGTGCTGTGCGCTGTGTGCTCTGTGCTGTGTGCCTTAGGGTGTGCGCTGTGCTCTGTGCTCTGTGCTGTGCGCTGTGTACTCTGCGTTGTATGCCGTCGGCTGTGCGCTGTGTGCTCTGTGCTGTGTGCCGTAGGCTGTGCGCTGTGTGTTCTGTGCTGTGTGCTGCGTGCTGTGTGCTGTGCTCTGTGCTGTGTACTCTGTGCTGGGCGCTGTGTGCACTGTACTGTGCGCTTGCTGTGTGCTGTGTGCTGTGCTCTGTGTGCTGTGCGCTGTGTGCTCCGTGCTGTGCGCTGTGTCTCGTGTGCTGCCGCGATGTGTGCTGTGTGCTGTGTGCTCTGTGCTCTGTGCTGTGCGCTGTGCTCTGTGCTCCGCACTCTGTGCTGTGCACTGTGTGCTGTGCTGTGCTCCGCGCTCTTGTGCTGTGCACTGTGCTGTGTGCTCCGCGCTGTGTGCTGTGTGCTGTGCTCTGTGTGCTGTGCGCTGTTGTGTTCCGTGCGCTGTGTGCGCTGTGCTGTGTTGTGCGCTCTGTGTGCTGTGCGCTGTGTGGTGCTCTGTGCTGTGGGCTGTGGCTGTCTGCTGTGGCTGTGCTGTGCTGTCTGTGCTGTGCGCTGTGTGTGCTGTGCTGTGCGCTGTGCTGTGTTGTGCGCTGTGCTGTGTGCTGTGTGCTGAGCTGTGCTGGCATCGTTCTCACTCCTCCTGATGGCTGTAGGAGAATGGACTGGTGAGGCTTTCTCCATGTTATCTTCCGTCCCAGACCAGACGTCTGTCACAGTCATTAAGGGGTCTCGTCTGTAATGCCAGGAGATGTAGCACAGGATGGGAAGGTGGGGAACACACTGAAGTGAGGAAATCCTAGAGGGAGGGCCAGCCTGGAGGCGCGCCAACACCGCAGCTCCCAGGCCCTGCTCCGCCCCGGCAGCCAGAGCCCTGCAAGCAGCCTGGGCTTTCTATGCAAGAGGCATCCACGCTGTGCTGCTCTAAACATTGAAAGAACGTTAGGCTGGGCGTGGTACAGGCTCACGCCTGTAATCCCAGCACTTTGGGAGGCCGAGGTGGGAGGACTGCTTGAGACCAAGAGCTCAAGACCAGCCTGGGCAACAGAGCCAGACCCGATCTCTAAAAAGAAGAAAAGAAAGAAAACATCTGCCACATGCTCATTTTCCTTACAAAGGTGGTTTTGGAGAAATGTCTGAATCCCACCTCTGAGCTGGGGCAGAGAAGGGAAAAAAGTAAGTCTGATTGGTCTGAAAATGAACCCCATGGTCCAGAGGCGGCAGTGAGCCCCTGGGAATCTGGATAAACTTGAGGAGGACACTGCTCTTTGTACTTTACACCAACGTGGACTGGAGGATACAACCGGTTTTATTTCAGTCCCAGAGGACTGAGTGACTTCGGATGACATGTGGCAGAGTGCTGTACATTCATGCATGTATATACGTGTATGTGATTTGTAACATGTATATTATGTGGTTTATACAACAGATGCATGACATAAACATGTACAGGTAGATATGTAGAGAATTATTTATAAAAAGTGACAATAATATAATGAATCAATAAATCTATATATAGTATACATAGTATACATAAATGTAACAGTATATTATAAATCTTGTATGTTATATATAACAAACATAACACATACACTGTTTTATATATGATATGTAAGCACATATTTATATACTATCAAAATGTAACATGATATATGATTTAGTGTTTTTCCCATTAAATTTTTTAAATAGGACATTATTATATATATAATTTTGTGTTTTTTTTTTTTTTTTTTTGAGATGAAGTCTCACTCTGTCACCTAGGCTGGAGTGCAGTGGCATGATCTCAGCTCACTGCAACCTCTGCCTCCCAAGTTCAAGAGATTCTCCTGTCTCAGCCTCCCAAGTAGCTGGGATTATAGGCGCCTGGCACCATGCCTGGCTAACTTTTGTATTTTTAGTAGAGACAGGGTTTCACCATGTTGGCCAGGCTGGTCTCGAACTCCTGACCTCAGGCAATTTGCCTGCCTCAGCCTCCCAAAATGCTGGGATTACAGGTGTGAGCCACTACGCCCCGCTGATTTTTATGTGTTTTTAATTTAGGCATATACTGTGTATGTTTCATCGTTTCAATATTAACGAGATGATTGTTAATATATTTTTATATTCTTTTGTTTTTGAGGCGAGGGTCTCACCATGTTGCTCAGACTAGCCTTGAACTCCTGGGTTCAAGTGATCCTCCTGCCTCAGCCTCCCAGCTAGTTAGGGTTACAGACACACACCACTTCACCCATCTGTATTTTTATCTTCTATACGGAGGTACCATAATTTGCTTAACCAGTCTCTTATTTTGGTTATGTGTTGCGGTTTTGAGTTTTTGCTATTATAGCTAATGCTACTAATGAACTTTCTTATAAATAGAATTTAGATTCTGATTTCGTACATCCTGCCAGCATCAGTCAGGGCCAGACAGGAAACAGGTGGCACACTCAACCTGGGCAATTGAAGGATATCTAATAAAAGAAAGGTACAAAGGTGTAGGCTGGGTTTAGGGGAAACCAGCCAGGGATGGTGCAGTGTCCCAGGGATATTACCTCCTCTAGAATATTTTGTTATTGCTTCATTTTTCATTCCTTTTAGTACTTGTGAGGTCAAGTACTTTTATATGTTTAATTTTCGTTTGTGAATTGCTTTTGCCCATCGGGGAGTTTATTTATTCTGCTTAGTTTGTGGAGTGTTTTATAAGTATATTAACTATTGGTTTGTTTCCGCAAATATTTCAGTTGGTTTGTTATTTTTATATATGGCTCCTGTTATTTTGATACAAAGGAGTTTAAAATTTTTACATTGTCAAACTATTAATCTTTGCTTTTATGTTTTAGAATGATGCCAATTTAATAAGACTCTATAAATGGAACTTAATCTATTTTATAGTTTCTTTTTAACCTCTAATTCTTTCCTTCTTAACCAGAGCTATAACTTTTGTTATCAAGTAACCATTTATACTAAACCTGAAAAAACGGAATGTGATTTTTTTCCCCTAAAAAATCTTTACAAACACAGGTATCAGCATGAATCATCGTATTTCCTGACCTTGTGATCTTCCATTATGGTTTCAAAGAGGGAAGAGTAACTCTGCTTTTTTTTTTTTTAGACAAGTCTCACTTGCTAAGCTGGAGTGCAGTGACGTGATCTCAGCTCACTGCAACCTCTGGCTCCCAGTTCAAGTGATTCTCCTGCCTCACCCTAGGCTGGAGTGCAGTGGCGCAATCTCAGCTCACTGCAACCTCTGCCTCCTGGGTTCAAGTGATTCTCCTGCCTCAGCCTCCTGAGTAGCTGGGACTACAGATGCACGTCACCATGCCCAGCTAATTTATGTATTTTCAGTGGAGATGGGGTTTCGCCATGTTGGCTAGGATGGTCTCGATCTCTCGACCTCCTGATCTACCTGCCTCGGCCTCCCCAAGTGCTGAGATTACAGGCGTGAGTCACTGCACCCAGCCAACTCTGCTTTGTTAAAAGCAAATTCATCTTGTAGGTGCTACAAGTATGATAAACTGCTTTTTTAAGGAGAATGCTTGCCTGAACCTTAGCAGACATGCCCTGACTTAACACGTCTAAGTGAAGCTAGAGCATTTTTTCAAGAATCATCTTTATGATGTTCAGGATGAATTAAATGGAGGAAAAGTGGTTTTAAAAATAAAATCAGGCCAGGCATAGTGGCTGGCGGGGTGCAGTGGCTCATACCTGTAATCCCAGCACTTTGGGAGGCCAAGGCAGGCAGATCACCTGAGGTTGGGAGTTCAAGACCAACCTGGCCAACATGGTGAAACCCCGTCTTTACTAAAAATTAGCCAGGCATGGTGGTACATGCCTGTAGTCCCAGCTACTTGGGTGGCTGAGGCAGGAGAATCGCTTGAACCCGGGAGGCAGAGGTTGCAGTGAGCTGAGATCATGCCACTGCACTCCAGCCTGGGCAGCAGAGCAAGATTTCATCTTAAAATAAAATAAGTAAAATTAAATAAAATTAAAAAATAAGATAAAATCAGGCCAGGAATGGTAGCTCACACCTGTAATCCCAGCATTTTGGGAGGCTGAGGTGGGCGGATCACTTGAGGTCAGGAGTTCACCAACATGGTGAACCCCCATCTCTACTAAAAATACAAAAAACTTAGCCAGGTATGGTGGTGCGTACCTATTATTCCAGCAACTCAGGAGGCTGAGGCGGGAGAATTGCTTGAACCCAGGAGGGGGAAGTAGAATGAGTCAGTATCACATCACTGTACTCCAGCTTGCGTGACAGAGCGAGACTCCATCTAAAAAAAATAAAAGTAAAAAATAAAATCACTTCATAGACCATGACACAAATATAAAAAATAATACATGAGCATAGACTTGGGGCCAGTCATTCTGTGTTGCAATCCAGCTTCACCACTTACAAGCTGAATAACAGGAGAAACCAAAGTTTTCTGTCTCTATACTCACACTCACTCTGTACTTCACTTCTGATACCAAATGTGTGGGGTTTTTTCCTCCCACACATCCATTCTCCAGTGGATACCAGCTTGTCCTAAATTTAAATTAATTCTGACACCATCTACCTGGAGTTAGCATCAAAATCCACAAGTTCAGGGTTCAGTCCTGCAAGATGGGCTCCCACTTCAGGTCTCAGTCGCAAGTACAGGCCTCCTACACTTCTCGCCAACTGGGTATAAATCAGAGGTTTCCATAAGCCCCTCCTTGGGTTCGATCATTTGTTAGAATGGCTCATAGAACTCAGGAAAACACTTAAGTTTATCAGTTTGTTACAAAGGATACAGAAGAACAACCAGAGTAGATTCTGTAAATGCCTTCTAAGCAATAAATATGCTTAATTAAAATTATATGCTCATAAATTGCTACCAGTATTTGGTAGTACCTATCTGTCTAAAAAGACATTTTCACAGTTGAAATACATAAAATTTCATTACTCATTAGTATTAACAGATGAACATTTGCAATAGATTTTGATAATAGGGAACAGCAATTTTGAACCTCAATCAAAATGTTACCCTCTCCCAATGAAAAAAAATTATTATTATTATTATTATTATTATTGTTACCATTTTTTGAGACAAGGTCTCACTCTGTCTCCCAGGCTGGAATGCAGTGGCACAATCACAGCTCACTGTAACCTCTATCTCCCAGACTCAAGCAATCCTCCCTCCTCAGCCTCCAAAGTACTGGGAAGCGAGGCATGAGCCACTGAGCCTGGCCTAAAAATAAAAAACTTAAATTAGGTTTAGTTAGGCCTCAGAATCAAGTGTTTCCTCCTGTCTGATGGTTCTGTTGCATGGAATCAGTACCATCCTGATTCCCACCTATGCATGACTGCAAATGGTCACAGCCTTTAACTACTTGCTGGTACTCTCAGGATATCCTTCAATTAAACTAATCTAAATGTTTGAAAAAGCAATAGATTTTTGTTTAAAAATGGAATCTACTGCCAACATGTCTTGTCATGAATACAAGTCCATTGAGTAGCATCCAAATCATAATCAACATTCAAATGATGAATATGTTCTGTTTACCACCCAGTGCCCTCACTTGCCAGTTACTGCACAGCTCACTATTATGCTGGGTTTGATTTTAAGTGAATGGATAAGTACAGACCTGAATTTTTTTTCCACTTCTTTTTTATATGGAACATTTCATGAATTTTCATGTCATCCTTGGGCCACGGCCATGCTAATCTGTGTATCATTTTAACTTTAGGATGTGTGCTGCCAAAGTGAGAACCAGATCTAAATTTTTTTTGAGATGGAGTCTCGCTCTGTGTCCTTGCTTGCCCAGGCTGGAGTGCAGTGGCGTGACCTTGGATCACTGCAACCTCTGCCTCCCAGGTTCAAGCAATTCTCCTGCCTCAGCATCCCCTAGTAGCTGGGATTACAGGCGCGTGCCACCACACCTGGCTATTTTTTGTATTTTTAGTAGAGACGGGGTTTCACCATGTTGGCCAGGCTGGTCTCGAACTCCTGACCTCAGATGATCCACCCGGCTCGGCCTCCCGAAGTGCTGGAATTACAGCATGAGCCACCGAGCCCGGCCAAGATCTGAATATTTTTAAGAAATAACAGTAGATGTTGGGCACGGTGGCTCAGGTTTGTAATCCCAGCACTTCGGGAGGCTGAGGCGGGTGGATTACTTGAGGTCAGGAGTTTGAGACCAACCTGATCAACATGGTGAAACCCTGTCTCTACTGAAAATACAAAATTAGCCGGGCGTGCTATTGCACGCCTGTAATCCTACCTACTTGGGAGGCTGAGGCAGGAGAATTGCTTGAACCCAGGAGGCGGAGGTTGCAATGAGCCAAGATTGTGCCACTGCACTCCAGCCTGGACAACAAGAGTGAAACTCCATCTCCAACAAAACAAAAAAGAAATGAGGGTAGAGCTATGATGTTTCTTACCTGTGTAGTTATAGGAAGGTCATGGAAGCGCAGAATACATACTCAATAAACATTTGTTCATTGAATGAACTGGTGAATGAGGTTTTCTTCCCCTCGTTTGTGCTGTGGTAGTCTCCACCAAGTCACAATCTGATATGGAACATCTGAATGTGCACGTTTGTATTTGCATGTGTTTGTTACAGTTTTTAGAGACAACATGTAAAATAGTGACCAAGAAAGGCCCTGGAGTCAGATTCCTTGGGTTCGAACCTCAACTCTGCCATTTTCTAGCTTCATGGCCTTAGAAAACTTGCTTAATTCTCTGTGCCTTAGTTTCCTCATCTGTAAAAATAGGGTAACAACAGCACCTACTTTATAATTGTGAAGATTAAATGAGCTATTCATGTAAATAACATCACAAATTTGCTTAATATAGTTCCCGCCGAGGCGTCTAGTTTTAGGCCTGACAAAGTTATCTGAAACCTAGTCATACCCATGACCTTTGGCCTAGTTACATCCTCCCCTTCAGGTGTGATTGTTTGTGCTATAGCCCCCATTGTTCTATCCCATTGACACAAAACTCAACACAGCCCAGAGCTGCTGGCCCTAATAAACCTAATAGTCAATGCCAGAGTCATGTCAATAGGTTCCTCCCATTTCTTATTTTTTCTTTAAACAAGCCAATCCACAATCCTCATAGAAAAGCCTAAGGGATAAGGCCCATGAACCTTAATAAAGACAGTTCAGCCAGGCACAGGGGCTCCTGCCTGTAATCCCAGCACACTGGGAGGCAGGAGGATCACTTGAGGCCAGGAGTTTGAGACCAGCCTGGGCTGCATAGTGAGACCCTCCATCTCTACAAGTAATTTAAAAATTAGTTGGGGTGTGGTAGCATGCACCTGTAGTGCCCAGATACTCTGGAGGATGAGGCAGGAGGATCACTTAAGCCTTAGAGGTTGAGGCTGCAGTGAGCCATGATCACGCCACTGCACTTCAGCCTGGGGTGACAGAGCTGGGTGTTTTTTTGGTCTCAAAAACCACTCAAAAAAGACATAGTCTGAAAGCCCTCCCTCCATCTGATGGCTGCACGCCCCACCACCTACAGACTTCCTATTGGCCTCCTGTTGGCACCCCAACCTTTCTGGGACCTATAAGTAATAGGTATCATAAATTTTGATTTCATTTCCCCCATTGTGGCCTGCCTGCTGCACACACCTGAATCTAACGTCACCATCACCCACCCCCACCCCCATCTCCTATACTAGCGTTCTCCTACGGAGTGGCTAGCTTGGCTTATGGCCACTCCAGAGACCCCGAAGACCAAATCACAAAAAATTACAACCTAATTTGATAAAGGTTTGTCATTTAAAGCTGGCAAAATATACAAAAGAAATGTAAATTGAAAGCAAATGCTTACAGAATTCTCCAAGGAATTCTCAGATTGCAGGGAGCATAGTCTGAACAATACCAGGATTTTTTAAGTTCTGGGGTACATGTGCAGAACTTGTAGGATTGTTGTAAAGGTACACACACATGCCATGGTGGTTTACTGCCTCCATCCCCCCACCACCTACATCACTTTAAGAGAAAATGAATAAGAGGGTTTGTGCAGCTCAAAGCAAAATGATCTCCCTCTTTGATTTGCTTTCTCAATCAGTCTCAGAGGATGCGTGTACAACATGCATGAAAAGATGGTTTTAATTGGGGAATAACCTGGAAACTCCATGCTACTGAGCTGTGTGTCAGAGATGGAATAGGAACCACTGAGGGCTTACTCTGTGCCAGACCCTGAGACAAAGTATGTACTTAAATGTTCTCATTTAATTCCCAGAAAATGCCCAGTGAAATTGGTATTTTAATTCCATTTCTAGATGAAAAAATCAAGGCCCATGACCCAATTGAAACTCTTCTAACCGAAGTGGAGGAGGCAGGATCTGTGGGATTTCAGAGTCCAGGCCTTGAGTCAGGACTACCTCCCAGCGACACAGCGGCAACAAACACTTGCAGAGTGCAAACACACTTGCAGAGTACAAGTTTAGGGGGGATGCAAAGACCTTCACCTTGAGGGTCTGCATGTCCTGCTCTCCAGAACCGAAAGGAGCCTTACCCCCATCCACACATACTATGGCACCGGCTCCTCCGCCCAGGGGCCTCTTCCCAGCGGTAGCAGGTGGCTTGTTCTCCTTGAACGGCAAAACACACAGCCCTTGGTTTGTCTCTGGCTGCATTTCCTTTGTCTTTGCCACCCACACCCATCCTCTCGCCTTGTACTTATTAACACCACGGGCTTACCCAGCACCTTTTATTTTTAGCATCTCAAAATGTTCAAACAAGACATTTTTCTTACTTTCATCTACTTCTGCCTGGGAAAATCAGAATCACAAAAACTATTATGATCATAACGACTCTGATGGTTATGCAACAAACAAGATAAAAGGAGGGGGAGGGGACCTTCCAGGTTCCGGGGTTTGGGGGGGGTGGATCCGGTTCAGAACACAGCTGCACCTCTGATACCAAACCTGCTGACCTGGCCCCTGGGACTCGGAACTTGCTGATCTGTGCGAAACAGCTTCTTCCTACCAGGGGTGTTATTGACGGGAGCAGAGGCCAGACAGCTGGGCTGCCTCGAAGTGATGCTCGCCGTGTTAGCCATTTAACAATCATTTAAAATGCATTTCAAATACTAGGATAGCAGTTTGTCACTTTCTCTGATGTTGTTTTTTCCCACGAGACGTATTAATATGGATGTTGCTAGCAGGTTCCAAGCTTTGAATTGTGCTCATTAAGTCACAGCTGGCTGGGAATACGTGTCAGTCCCAGACCCTGATTTCTCAAGCCGGTTTATAATGAAATTAAAATGGACTCCTCCAGATACTCGCTTCCCGGGAAGCAAAGCATTTGCCCCTCTGGGGGAGTGGATATCTGTTCCAATATGCTCTTTCTCAAAAGAAATGCATACGTAATTTTGGTAATTAAAACATTTAATTTGGCGATTACCCTTACAAAAAGAAACTTCACAAATTAACCCTTGGTGGGGGAGACATCCAGCTCCGTGTACAGAGGTCTTTTCTGCCTTCATCTGTGCCCTCCTTCCCTTTGAGGGAACAGCCCACTGGCTTGGGAGTTCCCCCGTCACTCACCATATCCCAGTGTTCCCAGTGGAAGTGTGGCTGGCCAGATGGCCCCCACCATGAGTCACTTTCCTCCGTTGAATTGCATGGCTGGACTTCTGAAACTCAGTATTTATTTGTAAAAGGAGCTAAGGAAAAAGCTGATTCATTGTTACTCCAGAGGAATTCCTTCAGAGAAGCTAATACCCTTGAGGAGACCAGACTTCAGGAAAGACATTTTGGCTGAAGCAGAACGAGCTGCATAAATGAACTCACCTGGGGAGCTCGTTAGACGGAGGGGTCCTGGGACCCCACCCTGGACCTACTGAAACAGAAACCCAAGCAGGGACCCAGGAATTTGAATTTTAACAAGCTCCCAGGTGATTAATTTGCAACCTGGAGTTTGGGAGCCACTGGAGATGGGGGCCACCCCCTCATCATCAGCATGGGGGTGGGGTGTAACTGTGAGTCACTCAGGGAATGAAGGAGGGGGGGTCTGACCTTGGAATGAGTGCAGCTGAGCTCACCTAGCAGCCTATGCTTCATTTGGAAATGACAAATTAGAAAACGATGTGCAATTAAGCTTTTCACGAGGGCAGTTAATCAGTTCACCACCTCTTGTACCTCCAGAGCCAGCCTTTGCATCCCGGTAATCAGGAAAGTCACTGACACTCCCCATGTTATGTGGGCTGAAGGATGACAGAGCGGAAGCCCTCAGAGGTTGCCTGTCAGCCCTGAACAGGAGAACAGGCTGGGTGAGTCCTGCAGCCTCAACCGGGCTGGGTCCTAACTCTCAGGAGCTGCTGAGGAAGAGCGCAGCATACTCACTTGCAGATGGTTTTGCTGTGGTTTCCGATTGCCGTCCCAACCCCAGGCCTGGAGCTGGGCTGGCTATACCAGAGCCACCTGGGGGAGCAGACCAAAAGCACAGATTCCTGTGCCACTGATTGGCTTGGAGGCTGGACCCTGAAATCTGTATTTGTAGCGATCCTCCCCGGGATTTGGGAACCACTGTGAACAGTCAGGACTGCCTGGTGGATCATGAAGTTATTAGAAATAAACCTACAGAGAAGTCGATGTAAAGAAAAGAAGCGAAAGCTCCGATGGCAGGGGCTTTGAGTGAACCTGAGCTCATGGAGGACACCCAAGGGCCTAGCAAAGGGAAGGCAGTCAATGAGGACTGAAAAGAAGGACGTCCCTTCAAAAGAGGCTGTGCAATTTCAATTGTTTGGCTCCCATTTAGCACTGGGAGATTCCAGAAAATGATGGGGAGTGTGGGATGGAGAAGATTCTAATTGCACAGGCTGCTGTCTCTTGTGAGGGATTTTTTTAAAAGGCGATATTTCCAGTGCCGTGTAGTAAGTGGCTGCTCCAGGGTGTGGTGAGGTGGCGGGGGACGCCCTGATTTGTAATGTTTGCTGATTTCCGTGCCACCAGCATCACGTCACTGAACGTGGAGTTGGGAAGAGACCTGCGCAATCGGCTCTTACTGTTGGCACACCTCTGCATAGTTCCCCGTCTTCAAAGAAGAGCTTCCCGCAATTATCCCGCAGTACCTGCAGCAACATCACCAAAATGCGGCCATACCGGAATCCCCAAGGCGGGAGCTGCTGGGCCGGAGGGCTCACTGATTGTGCGGTTGGGAGCCGGCTTCTCGCAGGTTTGCAGAGATCAGCTTTTGTTGCGCCAGGAGCTGATGCTTAATGGCCAAGCCTGCGTTTCCAAACCCAAAGCCAGCAGCCTGCCTACGCAGAGCCCAGTTTCCTAAGGAAGTGGGGGAGGAGCAAAGGAAGCAGGAGCTAAGAATTTCAGGTGGGGAAAGAGGCTCCTTTCGAATTCAGCTAGGAATCACTCATAAAGAGGAAGAGTTCACAATAAAGGAAATGGAGATGCTGCTGGCCGCCGGGTACACGGACAAGCCGATTCTTCACAGTTAGCAGCAGCCGGAGGCAGAGAGCAGGCTCTGCACAGCCTGACTTGTGGAATGGAAAATATCCAATTAATCATTCAAATTTGTGTCTAAGGAACCATGATGCTCAGTTACGAATTTCAAGCACTTTTAAAAACTGCTCTTGGGAGAGATGTAAAACCCATCATGGAAATAAAATTAGCACACATTTCCCCCAAGTAAGTTAAAATGTGTTAGGTAAATAATGGGAAGGAAAGAAGAGGTTTCTGGGAAATTCCTCGTTTGTGTAACTGAAGAAACATTGCAAGAGGTGATGGGGGAACAACCCACACGAAAATGCAGAGCCTGGGTTTGAGGAAAATATCTTTCCACTTCTTGGCCCTCACGGAGAGCGGCTTGGCTCTGAAATAAAAGCCAGCCACTTTGTAAAACTCAGTTCCTATGTCCCATTAACGTGCTGAGCATATTAGGTGTGAGAAGCAAGGAGCGGAAGACAGCAGAAAACATGGACTGCCGTATTTTCAAGTCCCTTCCTGTCTTAAGAACCCCCATCCAGGGTGTGTGAGTGCTTTTGGGGGTGGGGATGAAGGCATGCTAGGAAAATACCATTTTATTTTTAAAAAACAAGCAAATGAGAGCCTGCCATACAATGTGCTACTAAAAATATTTGCTCCTGGCATTGGCTGTCAAGCAGTGGCATGCTGCAGCCGGCTTGCGTTGGCTCACAAAAGCCAACGGTCCACATCTCTTTTTAACCTGATATTCAGAATGTCACACCAATAACTTGAAACTGGCCATAGTGGAAGTATTTACACCATGGTAACTGGCAAATCCTACAAACCAGGTCTTTTGTCGTTGGAGAGCTGGTTGTTAAAGATCTATCATCACACAGCTGCTGGCAGGTTATCCTACTGAGAGACTGGATTGTAACCACGTGTATTAGTCAGCTTGGGCTGCCATAACAAAAAGCCACAGCCTGGGTGGCTGAAACAACAGCCATTTATTTCTCACAGTTCTGGAGGCTGAAAGTCCAAGATCAAGGTGTCAGGGAGTTTGGTGTCTCCTGAGGTGAGGCCTCTCTCTTTGCTTACAGGCAGTTGTCTTTTTTTTTTTTTTTTTTTTTTTGAGACAGAGTCTCACTCCGTCACCAGGTGCCAGGCTGGAGAGCAGTGGTGCAACCTTAGCTCACTGCAACCTCCGCCTCCCGTGTTCAAGCAATTCTCCTGCCTCAGCCCCCGGAGTAGCTGGGACTACAGGCACGTGCCACCATGGCCCAGCTAATTTTTTTGTATTTTTAGTAGAGATGGGGTTTCACCATATTGGCCAGGATGGTCTTGATCTCTTGACCTCGTGATCTGCCCGCCTCAGCCTCCGAAAGTGCTGGGATTACAGGCTTCTTCTTTCTTTCAGGCAGAGTCTCGCTCTGTTACCCAGGCTGGAGTGTAGTGGTGCCATCTTGGCTCACTGCAACCTCCGCCTCCTGGGTTCAAGCAATTCTCATACCTTAGCCTCTGGAGTAGCTGGGATTACAGGCACCTGCCACCATGCCTGGCTAATTTTTTTTTTGAGTTGGATTTCCACTCTGTCACCCAGGCTGGAGTGCAATGGCGCAATCTCAGCTCACTGCAACCTCCACCTGCTGGGCTCAAGCGATTCTCCTGCCTCAGCCTCCCAAGTAGCTGAGATTACAGGCATCTGCCACCAGCTAATTTTTGTATTTTTAGTAGAGATGGGGTTTCACCATGTTGGCCAGGCTGGTCTTGAACTCCTGACCTCAGGTGATTCACCCACTTCAGCCTCCCGAAGTGCTAGGATTGCAGGCATGAGCCACTGCACCCAGCTGCAGTTGTCTTCTTGATGTGTCCTGGTGTGGCTTTTCTCCGTACACATACATTCCTGGCATCGCCTCCTCTTCTTTATTTCTCCTTGAGACGGAGTCTTGTTCTGTTGCCCAGGTTGGAGTGCAGTGGAACCATCTCGGCTCACTGCAACCTCTGACTTCCTGGTTCAAGTTATTCTCCTGCCTTAGCCTCCCGAGTAGCTGGGACTACAGGCGTGCACCATCATTCCTGGCTATTGTTTGTATTTTTAGTGGAGATGGGGTTTCACTATGTTGGCCAGGCTGGTCTTGAACTGCTGACCTTAAGTGATCCTCCTGCCTCAACCTCCCAAAATGCTGGGATTATAGACGTGAGCCACCATGTCTGGCCTCTTCCTCTTCTTATAATGACAGCAGTCATGCTGGATTAGGGCCCTACCCTTATGACCTCATTTAACCTTAATACCTCTTTAAAGGTCTCATCTCCAAATACAGTTACATTGGGGGTTAGGACGTCAACACATACATTTTGAGGGGACACAACTTAGTCCATAACACTATGTGACAGGCACTTGAGGAAGATGCATTTTATTTTCAGGGAAGTGGTATTTCAACTCCAAAGGGAGAGAATTTCAAGGCATTTCAAGCCCTCTAGCATGGTGGAGCAGGAAGGGGGCGATTTCTGTGAAGTAAAGGAGTGTTCTTGCTGGCAGTGGTACTGTTAGCCACGTAGCTGTTAGGCAACAGTAGACTTCTCCTAGGGGTCCCTGGAAACCCCCTGATGCCAGATTCTGACTCTGGCAGGGGAGAAAGGCAGTAGCCATCAGACTTGTTTCCAAAGATAGAACCATAAGGACACACAGACTCTGAAATTTTCCATTCAAGTATGAGTAAATAAATTAGTAAAGGACCCGCTGAGCACCATAATAATAGCAATGACCTTTTCCAGCAGTATAGAGTGAGCATGCAGCAGGGTTGCAATCAGAATGAAGCTCAGGACTCTGACAGTTGTGGAGTGGACAGTCTCTCATCAGGCGTAACCCAGGAAGCATGTAGCCTTGGTTGTTGCTATCGGCTGTGGATGAGCAGGAGGGAAGCAAGCCTGAGAATAAATCCACCAGAGGAGGGCAGAGAAATGAGCTAGAGTCTTGATCAAACAATGCCTGCCTCCCGGATATACAGACAAGTGGATTTTGTATGTTAATTATGTAAGTTAATACGTTCCTTTTATTGTCTAGTCAATTTTTCATGGAGTTTTCTGTTACAATAAAAACAGTCTCGAGGGTGATAATCCAGGAGCGCTCCGTGTGTCCAGGGTGGCGGGGGGAGGGTGGTTTACGTAACCTGAGTGAACTGGTTCAGTGTGTCAGCGACATTATCATACATCTATTCAAATCACTCATTCTTATCCTGCCCATCTAACCGCTTACATGTCAGCATGAATAGAGAAGTAGGACTGAGTGCAAGCACCCACATAGGTCCTACCTAGGACAGGGGTTGTTAGGACCCTTGCACTGTCTCCTTGAAGGTGCTAGCAGTAGGAGAATCCTTGGAAACCTCCAAAAGGGTGTGTCCCAGCTCAGAGTCTTGAGAGGCAGGAAGGAAGCTGGTCCGATTCTGTGCAGAGTTTTGACAACTCCAGCTGAGAGGGAACCGATGGGGCAGGAGGAGGGACGGGTGCCCAGAAGAGCCCTCAGGAACACAAACCTTCCTTTCTGATCCTGACAGATGACCCTGTCTGCCCTGGCTCTGCCTCAACCCTCTTTGCTTCTCCCCATCAGCACAGGCTCTGACCTGTTCTGCATCAATCCATTCATCCATCCCCCACTGAGCCACGGACACTATGCTGGGTACTGCAGATGTGGATATGCGGAGCAGGTCTAGAACCTGGCTAGGGGTGAATCAGACATGTAAGTAAACCACTATAATCACGACGCCTGCTATGAGACAAAGGCCCGGGCACTTAGAGGCACCTTACGGGTGAACACAAGAGGCAGACCCCAGGGAAGTGGTATTCAAGTTGAGATCTGACCGGTGAGTGTGGTTAGCTGAGTGGAGAAGGGTCAGAGTGTAGGGGATGGCAGAGAAACAGCTTTGTGAAGGCACTGAGGCGGAAAGAGTGAGGTGTGTCTCACCTCTGCCATCAGTACTCACTTTCTCCTTGGGAACTCTTCCACAGTCCCCAGCCCCACCACACCCACCTCCAATCCGAATGAACCATGGAACCCAGCCTGGTGGGAGGTGGTGAGGGGTGAGGAAGAGCTCCTAGGCTGGGAGAAGGTGAAGGGGAAGTGTTAAGAGATGAAAGTCCTTCCTAAGGTTAAAGAAAAAAAAATCAGTGTGTTATTAAGGGAATGAGGAAGTTAGAGAGTAGCAGATTGCAATCAGAGAGTAGAATTTCTAAATTTAAGCTTCAGGCCGGGCGCGGTGGCTCACACCTGTAATTCCAGCAGTTTGGGAGGACGAGGCAGGCAGATCACCTGAGGTCAGGAGTTTGAGATCAACTTGGCCAACACGTTGAAACCCCGTCTGTACTAAAAATACAAAAAAATTAGCTAAGTATGGTGGCGGGTGCCTGTAGTCCCAGCTACTCAGGAGGCTGAGGCAGGAGAATTGCTTGAACCCGGGAGGTGGAGGTTGCAGTGAGCCAAGATTGCACCATTGCATTCCAGCCTGGGTGACGAGAGCAAAACTCCATCTCAAAATAAACAAAAACAACAGCCAGGCGCACCCTCCTTGGAGAGCAGGCCCTAGAAGATGTGAAGAACCCAGGGCTCTGCAGTTAGAGGCTGGTTCTCAATTGCAGCCTTGCTTTCTTCTTCAGTCCCCCACAGCCCATGTCCCACAGTGCCAGGTTCCTGGAAGAGAGGACTGGGTTGGCCCAGCGGTTGTTGGGTTCTCTTTTGGTGCAGAAGCTTGCCCCCAGCGCGGGGGTAGGTCATGTTTTAGGAGGATTCCTGTCAGAGTTCCTCCCAACCTTCCCTGTGGGTAGGGGTTCAGTTTAAAGAAGGGAATTACTAGGTAGACAGATTTCCCAAAAGCTCTGTAACAAAGCTGTGCAATGTGACACTGAATTGCTTTAGGAAAAGCAAAGTCACTGTGGCTTTGAGGCACTGTGCAGCTAGGACTCTCAATTAAAGCAGGGAGTCTCAACATGTGATCCCCAAAACCCTTTCAGGGGTCTGAGAGGTCCTTCCTTCATCAATTGCACATACGTGTAAGGCTGGATTTTCTTCTGTATTTAAACCAAAAAAACATATTGTAACAGATTGAAGGCAGAAGACATTTGAGCTGCCCTCTGTGAAACCAGACACTAGAACACTTTGTAAAAATGTAAAACAATGTCCCTGTTCTCAATTTTTGAAAAAACATGATTCCCATAAAAAATGTTATTTGTGCTAAGATGTAATGGGTTTGCTGTCATTAATGTTTAAATGAACACATATTTTGTATATTTCTCAGTTTTAATTCCTAATATGGTCCATATTGATAGATAAAACCCACATCACAAAAAGCTCTTTGGAGTCCTCGATAATTATTAAGGACATCTGTCAAGGGGTCTTGACACCAAGAAGTTTGAGACCCTAAATGAGATGGAGAAGATGGGATTCACACTCCCGTCTGTCTTCTTTTCTGCCCCTCCTCCTCCTCCTAGGGCCATCCAGTCCCACCACTCACAGGCACCCTGGGTCTCGTCCTCTGTCCAGCTTTTAGCACCAGGAGCCCCCACCTTGTTCTTTCCCTGAGCAGAGTTGAAAAGGAGTCATTGATCAGAATGTACCTCATCTCCTGGGAGCTTTACTTAGGAAGCTGAGTCAGACAGAACAGCAGGTAAAAAGAGGGTTTTGGACTCCATGTTCTCTGCTTAAAAGCAACCCCAGCTGGAGGTAAAAAATGTGGGTAGAAAATCCATTCCCCATGCGGAGAAGCCCTGGCAGATGGCTCTCCTCTGTGAGGATGTTTTGTTCTGAATTTTCGGTATGCATTGACAAAGACGGTTGATACTCTTCTACAAAATAAGCATCTCGCCACTCGAGGGGAAAGCATTCTTGGCAAGAAACGTTCCTTTGGGAGAGGGAAAACTTCTACTGCCAAGGGGAGAGAGGAGGTGTTGATCACTTGCAGGGGCATGTAGGAAGCAGCCCCACCCGTCACAAGGTGGCTCAGGCGGGACACAGGGGGTGTCATGGAACAGAAAGGCACTTTACTCCATCTCAACAAAACGTGCAGCAAGTCCAGCTCTAGGTGTGGAGATAATGATCGAAGCAGGGAATCTGAAATCCTCATGTTTGAGTTCAATTTCTTTTTCATCTTTAAGGTCAAAGCCAAGAGACATTTTCTTCTCAAGGGTCACTACTCTTCCAAGACGAAGCGCTGACTGCCCAGATGGAGCCACTTCCTGTGTGGACGCTCTGCCTCAGTGTCCTCATCTATAAAATGGGTATAATGATCGTCCTACTTCATGAGGTCATTGTGAGGACTTAGCCTGGCACCGACTCAAGCACTCATTAAATGTGAAATATCATTATCAGTCGAGTAAACATCTTTCAAGAGATAGGCAGCTGTGGTGGTGGTAGTGGTAGGAATTTAGTATTTTTCAACTCCCTCAAGCTAATCAGGCCACCAGCTGTGACAGAAGCAAGCCCTTCTGTTCCTAGGTGGACATGAAAATGTGTGCTCTTATGTTTGAATGACTCCAGTATGAAGTTCAAGAAAATTTTTTGGGTCTCTGTTCTCATCAAGAACAATCTAGATAGCCGCTAACGACTTTTCTTGGAGAATTCATGAGACTGAAAGGAAGGAGGGGAGAAACACGCAAGTGCAAGTGAGAGGAAAGAGAGAGAAGAAACTAAAGCTGTCACAAAGAATTCAGGACTTCTAATAAGACTTCTGGCCAGACAGTGGCTCACACCTGTAATCCCAGCACTTTGGGAGGTAAAGGTGGGAGTATCACTTGAGGCCAGGAGTTCAAGGCCACCCTGGGCAGCCTAGTGAGATCCTGTCTCTAAAAAAACAAAAAACAAAAAACATTCCTTACCACCCTTAGAGGTTGTAAGTGGGGAATGCAAGTTGCATTCCAGATATGGGTTCAGTTCTGGGCAAATCAGAGTGGTTGGTCAACCTAACACCCCCATCTACTCCTGAAAAAAAATTTTTTTTTGAGACAGAGTTTCATTCTTGTCACGCAGGCTGGAGTGCAATGGTGTGTTCTCGGCTCACTGTGACCTCCGCCTCCTGGGTTCAAGAGATTCCCCTGCCTCAGTCTCCCAAGTAGCTGGGATTACAGGCACGTGCCACCACTCCTGGCTAATTTTTGTATTTAAAGAATCCAACTGAGATGACAGCTTGTCCCCTGGATCTACCCAAAGAAGGCCATTCCAAGCTGACCTTGCAAGTCAGCTGTGGCTCCAGTGAACATTGTCCCATGCAAGTCCAGCTCCTCCCTTTTAACCCAGATCTAGCTGCATTTATTAGAGACAGGGTTTCACCATGTTGACCAGGCTGGTCTTGAACTCCTGACCTCAGGTGATCCTCCTGCCTCAGCCTCCCAAAGTGCCAGGATTATAGGCGTAAGCCACTGCACCTGGCCTACTCCTCAAATTTTAAGACAGAGCTGAGGAACTTATTCATGTATTTATTTGGTATGTAAAACTCACAGGACTCTTCCTTGGTATCTGAATGATCTGCTGAAAGCAAAAGGAAAGCACACTGTAAACTGCTCTCCAGCTTTCAGACCCCGCCAGGCAAAAGCAACCTTCCTCTGTAGCAACTTGGACCCTCAGGTTCACTTCTGTTGGGTACAGCTGCAAGAGAATATACCAACACCCTCCTCCTCCTTATCCCTCGCTGTATTTAGCAGGAAGATATTTGCTAAAGACCTTGTGGGCCAGGGAGAAAGGGGGAGAAAAAAATTAACTACAGTATGGTTGGTCATAGGCGTACTGGTTATCCACACCAGTAAGAGGCATCTCAACCCATACATACGCTCTCATTTCTTCTACACTTATCTGCCCAAGGTGCTCTAGCAGAGATTTTCTACCTGAGTAGGAAGCTATCTGCATGACTTAGGTTTTCCAAAGCTAAAGTTCTGAGATTCTGGCGTCAGTGAAGCCTCTCTGGCTCCAGGGACACTGTCCATGTAAGAGTCTTCCTGGAGATTTCCAGCCATTTTCCCTAGTGTGGGTCACTGTCATTGACCTATACCCACAGGGTCTTCAGAGTGGCCACTGCCCTGATGCTGCTGGATCTGGGTTAAGAGGGAGGAGCTGGACTTGCGTGGAACAATGTCCACTGGAGCCACAGCTGACTTGCAAAGTCAGCCTGGAATAGCATTCTGTGGGTGGATCCAGGGGTCAAGCTTGTCATCTCGGTTGAGTTCTTTAAATACAAGAAACAGAAACTGACTGGGTAACTGACTAGGAGCTTATTGGAAAGATATGATGGAGCTCTCAGGCCCAAAGAAAAGCCAGGGATCAACTTAAGAATGATGGAACAGGGTAGTAACTAACGTGTAGTCTCTTAGGGCGCACTCTCAGAATGAATCAGCTCCAACCATCTTCAGGATTTATGTCTCTCTGCTAAAGATCAAATTCCCAGAAGAGAGTCGGATTGGCCAGCTTTGGTTTCATGCCTGCCCTTTGGCTGGGCAACTTTATTGGCAGCACTTATTTAATAGTGGAGGGCAGGAGTGGGGAGAGGAGAAAGTTAATTTTCCCAAGAGGAGGTGCCATGGATGATGGACAGACTAAATTCCAGATGTCCACTCCAGGGAGACTTCCCTAATGGCCTGCTTAGGGGGATGACAGGGGCCAAAGGTGGGCTTAGCAACTCAGTACACAGCTGATTGCTGGAGAGTATAATATCAGAAAGTGATTCACTATAAAACTGGTAATATCCTCACTGAAGAAATTTGGAAATCACAGAAAAGTCTAGAAAAAATAATTTAAAAGCCATCTATGATTCTATTAGCCAGAGTTAACCACAGCTAATTTTTCAGGTGTTTCCCTCCTTTCTTTTTTGAAACGGGGTCTCACTCTGTTTCCCAGTCTGGAGTGCAGAAGTGCAATCATAACACTGTAGCCTAGAGCCTCTGAGCTCAAGCAATCCTCCTCCTCAGTCTATTGAGTAGCTGGGACCATAGGCATGTGCCGCCATAACTGGCTAATTTTTTCTTTTTTTTTTAGACAGCGTCTCACTCAGCTGCCCAGGCTGGAGTACAATGGTGCATTCTTGGCTCACTGCAACCTCTGCCTCTCAGGTTCAAGAGATTCTCCAGCCTCAGCCTCCTGAGTAGCTGGGATTATAGGTGCACGCCACCATGTCCGACTAATTTTTTTGTATTTTTAGTAGAGATGGGGTTTCACTATGTTGGCCAGACTGGTCTCAAACTCCTGACCTCAGGTGATCCACCTCAGCCTCCCAAAGTGCTGGGATTACAGGCGTGAGCCACTGTGCCCAGCCTACCTGGCTAATTTTTAAATATTTTTATAGAAGATAGGGTCTCACTATGTTGCCCAGGCTGGTCTCGAACTCCTGGTCTCAAGCGATTCTCCCACCTTGGCCTCCAAAAGTGCTGGAATTACAGGTGTGAGCTACCACACCTAGCCTATGGATTCTTTTTACAGAGTTGAGGTTACACTGTGTGTATACTTTCATATTTGATGTTTAAACACTGTGTATTGACCTAAAAACTGCTAGAAAAGTTTCTTTGTAACATTGGTCTAGTGAACAGGCTTGAGCTGTAGCTGTGCTACCTGCTGGAAGAGGCAGAGGGACCTTCTTTGGCTCATGATTTCACCAACACTGGGGACCAAGCGTTGCCCAACTTGGGGAGAGTGCCAAGACCTGCCTTCCATCCAGAGGAGGTTCTATCTGGACACCAGCCAAGGTGAATGGGAGCTTCCATGGACATAGTCCTGCGTAAGGAAAGGCCCTAGTTCCATATTAGAGTCCTTCTGATATGAATAGATCACAGTCCCATCTCATCTTTTTTTGTTTGTTTGTTTTTCAGACAGAGTCTCTGTCACCCAGGCTGGAGTGCAATGGCACAATCTCGGCTCACTGCAACCTTTGCTGCCTGACTTCAAGCGATTCTCTTGCCTCAGCTTCCCAAGTAACTGGGATTACAGGTGCCCACCACCACGCCCAGCTAATTGTTATATTTTTAGTAGAGACGGGGGTTTGACCATCTTGGTTAGGCTAGTCTCGAACTCCTGACTGCGTGATCCACCCGCCTCGGCCTCCCAAAGTGCTGGGATTACAGGCGTGAGCCACCACGCCCAGCCCCATCTCATCTTTAAAGAAGACACTACCTTTATTTAGTCACTTAAAATAATAAGAATATACTTCATGATTGTTGAAAAAAATGCATGCTTTGAATGAAGAGAACTTCCAAACAGGCTTTGTGTGAGCAACATGGCTGTTTATTCACCTGGGTGCAGGTGGGCTAAGGCCAAAAAGGGTGTTAGCAAAGGGCAGTGGGGATAGGAGTTGGTTTTATAGGTTTGCGTAGTTTTTTTTGGGGGTGGGGGTGTTACAGAGTAAGTTCAGTTACAGTGGTGGGGGTAGGGGCAAGGGAGTATACACGACCACAAGTTCAGTTACAATGGCAGGGTTGGGTGAGAGGTGTTTACATTATCATAAGAACAGGTAAGATGGGAGGGTTGGGTGAGGGGTATTTATATTATCATAAGAACAGACAAGATGGCAGCGTTGGGTGAGAGGTGTTTACATTATCATAAGAACAGTTAAGATGGCAGGGTTGGGTGAGAGGTATTTATATTATCATAAGAACAGACAAGATGGCAGGGTTGGGTGAGAGGTGTTTACATTATCATAAGAACAGTTAAGATGGCAGGCAGGGTTGGGTGAGACATTAGCCGAGGCAAGCAGGACTTAGACTTTCAGGCTCCCAGGCTTGCATAAGGAGACCTGACAATGATGAAGAGTAAAATCACTAGGAAGGGCCTGGAGTGGTGGCTCATGTCTGTAATTCCAGCACTTTGAAAGGCCAAGGTGAGCAGATCACTTGAGCCTAGGAGTTTGAGACCAGCCTGGGCAACATGGTGAGACCCCATTTCTACAAAAAATACAAAAGTGGGCCAGGTATGGTGGTGCATGCCTGTAGCCCCAGCTACCAGGGAGGCTGAGGTGGGAGGATCACCTGAGCTCAGGAGGCCAAGGCTGTGGAGAGCTGGCACCACTGCACTCCAGCCTGGGTGACACAGTAAGACCCCGGCTCAAAAACAAAAATCACTAGGAAAGTGGGATAAGGGGAGAATCCTAGTTGAAATATAGCTATACCCATCTTAATAATGTGCCATGTATACACAGATGTGTGTATACACAGATGCACCTGAACTTGTGTATTTAACAGTATTAAACTGAGAGCTTGCCTGCTTCAATCTTTGCTGACATTTGCTAAGGGATAGAATTCAAGGTGATAGAAGACTTCTCTATCATCTGGAGCTAGAGAAATCTATACAGCTCCTGCAATTAACTCTCAGGAAAGAGTAGGCCATGAAGAGGGTCCACCCCTCAGAATCAAATCCTAGTGGAATCACTTTTAAAGAAGTGAGAATTTGTCCACAGAGAAGAATTATTCAACTTTGCTTTTTGACTCATTCCATGTGACTCAAGGGGCCAGCCTCTCATTCTAATACCTCTAGGGACACTTGTTTGCCTTGCTAAGAAACGTTATCTGCACAGAAAAGGGCCTCCTGATTCAAGGCTGGGGAACATCGAGCCTTTGGGAATGCTATGCTTCGTCTAGTGACACCCAAGGGACTCCAGCTTAGGAAGTTCTCACCTCTCTATTACTCTGCTTCTTCTTTTTTTCTGAGACAGAATTTCGCTCTTGTTGCCCAGGCTGGAGTGCAATGGCGCAATCTCGGCACACTGCAACCTCCGCCTCCCGCGTTCAAGTGATTCTCCTGCCTCAGCCTCCAGAGTAGTTGGGATTACAGGCATGCGCCACCACGCCCGGCTAATTTTGTATTTTTAATAGAGACTGGGTTTCTCCATGCTGGTGAGTCTGGGTCGAACTCCCCACCTCAGGTGATCCTCCTGCCTCAGCCTCCCAAAGTGCTGGGATTACAGGTGTGACCCACCACGCCCGAGCCTCTGTTACTCCCTCTGTGAGCCTTTCATGGGCTCCATGGGCTCCTTCACTTCCCTCATTGCTAGTTATTTTTCCCTGGGAGTTGGCTTTAGCCTTCTTTTCATTCTGCGTTATCTTGCCTGCTTTCAGGGTTCTGACTACCTATGGAATTGTGACTTCCTAATGTATATCTCTAGCCCAGCCTTTTCTCAAGTTCCAGACCTGCTTATCCACAGGATACTCCAGATTTCTACCTTAAAGTTGTCGCTAGCGCCACCTGTTCACCAAGTCCCCAAACTTACTCTTCTCCCTGTGTTATTTTTGTCTCAGTGGCACCAAGAGTCTGCCAAGCGTGGAATCTGGAAGTCATTACTGATTCCTCCCTTACTCCTTCCTCACTCTGTTCACTAAATCCTGTTTAATTCACCCAGATGGTCATTCAGTGAATACATTTCAAGCACCTACTATGTGCCAGGCATCATGTTAGGTATCTACTGTGAAGCAAAAACAGACAAGGTCCTTGCCCTCATGGCTTACAGTCTAGCTTGGGAAACAATGTCGTGAAGGAAATCTGTCCCAGGTTATGAGAGTGTTTAGTCTGGGATACAGGGAAAGCTTCCCTAAGAAAGGGGGAGATCTAAAGGATGCCTTAAGAATTAAGTAGATCAAAGGCATAGGTGGGGAGTTCAATTTCTAGCAGACAGAACGGCCTGTGTATGAGCTTCAAATTGGGTGGAAGGGATGAGGAATGTCCTTCACAGCACTAAGGAAAAGCCTCTGGGAAAGTGAGTGGTCTTCCAGGAAGGCCATCGTGGCTGAGGGGTAATGAATTGCAGAAATTCTGCGATGGGAGAGGACACTGGGGGAAATGAGAGAGGCCCCATTGCTCAGCACCTTGTAAAGATTTTGGTCCTTTTTCTAAGAGGACAGAGAAGACTTTTTTTTTTGAGACGGATTCTTGCCTGGAGTGCAGTGGGGCGATCTTGGCTCACTGTAACCTCCGCCTCCCAGGTTCAAGCGATTCTCCTGCCTCAGCCTCCTGAGTAGCTGGGACTACAGACACATGCCACCACACCCGGTTAATTAATTTTTGTATTTTTAGTAGAAAATAAAAAACCCTGAAAATTTTTGTATTTTTAGGATTTTTACCATGTTGGTCAGGCTGGTCTCGAACTCCTGACCTCATGATCAAGCCTGCCTTTGCCTCCCAAAGTGCTGGGATTACAGGCATGAGCCACCACACCCTGCTGACAGAGAATACTTTTAAGGTGGGTGGGATGGTGGGCGGGGAAGGTTGAGGGATGACATACTTCCATATGGAAGTCGCTCTGGCTACAATGTGGAAAATGGATTCCATGGGGCCTGGGTGGAGGTGGGGGAAGGTGATCCCATTGGCTTCCTCCTTGCCATCCCCAGAGCCATGATCCCCAGTTCAGACTTTGTTGTCTCTTCTCGCCTTGCAGCAGAAAACACCTCTACTATGGTCCCTAGCAACTCACCTTCGGTGTGGCTGTCTCACTTCCTCTATAGAAAGAAAATCAACAATCCTTCTTTGGGCTCAAAGTTCAAACTCCTTAGTCTGGCTACAAGTCCCTTCAAACCTGGCCCTTGTCTCCCTCACCAGTGTCACATCCAACCACCTGTGATCAATACGCTGTGCTCTACTCCATACAAGGGAGACTCGAGAGCTGGACCGCAGTTTGAGGTGAAAGGACCAGAGAAGTAGAGGCACCGAGAGCCAAATCTCAGGCTAAGTCAGAGGTCTGGATGTTAACTGAACAGAAAGTAAAGGAAACTGGCTGAACTGGGGGTTTCAGGCAGTTGGCTTCCAGCACCTTCAGGCACTTGGCTACATGACAGTCAAAGCCCAACATTTGGGAAGCACTCAGGGACAAGGCTTCTGGAGGCTTGGATGCAAGACCAAAGGGGCACTTGCTGGGAGATAGCTCCCCAGGACAGGCCCCCGAGCACTGACAGGTGGGAACTTAAGGAGAGGACCCCCAACCAGTAGAGGAATGAGGTTCCCAGGCAGCCATGACCACAGGTGGTAAAGAATGGGCAGGACTCAGAGACTTGTAACTCAGAAGGTCAAGGGCAATGGCTGACTTGAGGATGACTTGATAGGAGGAGAACGATGAGAACATTACATTCTACTTATCTGGAGCCAGAATGAATTCTAGAACAAAAGGAGCAAGGTCAAGCTTCCAGTCAAGGCTAGAGCTAGAAGGGTGTGGAGAAAGGAGTGGGCAACTCCTGCCTTCGCCTGCACCAAGTTCAACAAACACACATTCACAGCCATGGCTGGTCCCCAGAGCACACACAAGACAAGGACGTTAATGCTCATGCACCCCAAAGAGCTGCAGCCACTTGGGAGACCCATCCTCCGTGAGGGTGAGTGAAATCTCAACATGAATGTGGTTCTGAGAGTAGCTCTGTGACTCTAAGGAGGGTCTCTGGAGACCATGACTGTGTCCAGTTCACATGGTAACCAGAAGACTATGACATACTTTAGAGGGCGGTGAGGTCATAGAACACAAGCTTTAAAGTAAGCAAATCATGCCTGCCTCATTTATTTTTAAAAGCCAACTTCTGAGAAGGGCTTAGAACAATTTTTTCCCCCTGAGTGCCATTTCCCGACGGTACTCACAGAACAATAAGGTGTGTCTGTAATGGCTGCACTGAGTTGTCTCTTGGACAGTGTCAGAAGGGACATAAAGAAGGTGGACAGAGAACTAAGGCAACTGAGATGCATCGACGAATTTGGCGTGCGCTGCCTGTGCGACTTGTATATGCACCCGTATTGCTGCTGCGACTTGCACCCATATCCGTACTGCCTGTGCTATTCCAAGCGATCACGCTCCTGCGGCCTGTGTGATCTCTACCCATGTTGCCTGTGTGACTACAAGCTTTACTGCCTGCGACCATCTCTCAGAAGTTTGGAGAGGAAAGCCATTAGAGCCATAGAAGATGAGAAGCGAGAGCTTGCCAAGTAAAAGAACTTATTTTTAGATTTTTATAGTTGGTATATTAGCCTTATAAGTTGGAATAAGGAAAAAATATGTGACAATCAATACTTGAACAAAGATGAAAAGGGTTCAGGATAATGACCCTGGTGACTTAGGAAAGATTTAAGGGAAGAAGAGTAAATGAGTCCATGATGGGAATTGTAGGGTTCTCAAAAGACAAGATAATGATGTTGGCTGGCACGGTCGTTGGTGGTTTACAGCAAGAATGCCAGTATGATAAACAACGCGGCTTTAATGAGGGGGAAGAAACAGGGGGGTGTCATTAAAAAGCCATTGGAAGCAGCAAACTAAACATTTTTCCTGGTTATGAGTAAAGTGATTTGAGTATATTTGGACTTACAGAAATGACTACAGGAGAAGTAATAATAATTGATCAAATCCTTAATGTGTGCCAGAGGCTTTGCAAGCAGGAGAGCAAACTGAACAACAGAGGCCTTGCCTTGGTTTTGTGGGAATATCATCTTCCTATGCCCCCGCTCCAGACAAAAGACTTACCTTGTCTCTGGAATTAGGTCTGTCATGTTGGCCTCCCCTCTAACTCTAGCAAAGGTCTTGGGGCTGAGTTGTAGCTTTCAGAACAGACTTGAAAGGCTTTTTAATTGAATTGGGAAACTTAAAAGAGTCAGTTTAAAAAATTGTTCTTTGATTATATTTTCTTTTTGCCTGGAGAAAGCTTTCCGTTTCTAACTTTTTACATATGGCATTTAGTCTGTTACTACTGATGAAAAAGATGATTGCAAGTGCTGTCCCTGGTTAAATAAATGATAATACATTCAAACACTGGAATAATAAGTAAATGTAAAACGGTTTGAGGAAGCGTTTTTTACATATTGACGTATTAAATCAAACAAGCAAAGTGCAGAAAAACTGAAAGACAGGTGATGATAGATAGATAGACAGATAGATAGAATCTCTTGAGAACAGTGAAGGTGAGGATTCTTTGGACAAAGCAATAGGAAGCGGGGCGCAGTGGCTCACGCTTGAAATCCTGGCACTTTGGGAGGCCGAGGCGGGCAGATTACCTGAGGTCAAGAGTTCAAGACCAACCTGGGTAACATGGTGAAACCCCATCTCAACTAAAATCCAAAACAAACAAAAACAAAAAACAAAAACAAAAAAACTCTGTCTCAAAAAAAAAAAAAAAGACAATTATTGTCTAGGTCACCAGCCACCAATGGTCAGGAATGACCCTCCCTCATAGATAGCCTGGGAGCTTTCACCTGTAAATTCATCTATAGTCTGAACCAATGTTTATTTTTATTTCTTAGGGTATCAAGTTACATAAATTGCTCACACTGTGAGGCAGGGGCTCTTTTTAAAATATTTGGTCCAAGTTAAGGTTTCCTTGTGAGCAGATAGGTATCCACTCTCCTCCTACCTTTGGATACTTGAATACCTCTGTCCAGGCCTTTCCAGCCTCTGTCTGCTGGCTACTCTCCTCTCCCCAGACTCCACCGATGACAGTGCCTCTCTGTCCTGTGCCATCTACTCTCTTATGCCCTTTCAGGAGCCCTGTTTTTTGGCATGCAGTAGAAAGAACTTCACGCTTAATTCTGGGCAGTGTAGTTTAGGCAAGAGGTAATGCTTTCTCTGGTTTGTGATGCTCTTCCTGACAGTGCCTGGGTCTTTGCCTGTTTTCCCCGTGCCTGCGGGCAGTATGTGAAGCTGGTGATGTCTCTACATTAGTTCCTGGATCTCAGGCATGATAACTCCAAGTGCATTTTAGAAATGACCTCAGGCTTGTCCTCTTTATCTCTTCCCATTCACACTACCTTGTGAAATTTCTGTGCTCTATTTTTGACAACTTGACATTTCACTCTCCAGGAAGACTTAGTGTCACTTACCCAAACGTTCAATTTTCCTGAATATGGGTGAAAATGTTAAGGATTCTAGCCTCTATCCCAGAAGACCCAACTGTAGTATTTTTTCTTCTTCTAGTGTGATACCTTTTTTCTTATCTCTAAGTTAGCTCCTGATCCATAATTAAATAGATACAGAAAGATCATGTTGGTTCGATTTTTTTAAACAATCTTAGGTGTGAAATCTTGCCCAAGGCTTTTTGAGTTTAGAATTCATATTCACATGAACTTCCTTCCCTTTAAAGGATGCGAGGAGGTTGGTTAGTTATGACATATCCTTTCAGATGGCGGGCCGAGTTGTCCAGAAGGTTCTTTGCCCAGTGGGAAGTAAAGACTCTAGTCTGTAGTTGCCTTGGCCCCCTAGAAAGTGTTTTTCTGTGTCAGAGTCAATTTGCTGTGTCTCTGGGTCCTCCTTACTAACTAGAAAAAAGACTCAGCCAATAATTTTTTAATTCGTCCCACAGATTTCTTGAGCACTCCTGACTATATGTTATTTGATTGGGGGGGGTGTGTGTGTGCGCGCGTGTGTTGTTTCTTAGACTGGGCATAGAAAATCCAATCCAAGCTGGGTGCAGTGGTTCACCCCCTGTAATCCCAGAATTCTGGGAGGCTGTAATGGAAGAATTGCTCGAGTCCAGGAGTTCGAGACCAGCCTGGGCAACACAAGGACACCCCCATCTCTACAAAAATAAAAATAAAAATAAAAAAATTAGCAGAGCATGGTGGCACATGCTTGTGGTCCCCGATACTCAGGAGGCTGATGTGGGAGGATTGCTTGAGCCTGGGAGGTCGGGACTGCAGTGAGCTATGATTATGCCACTGTACTCAAGCCTGGGTTATAGACCTTGTTTCAAAAAAGAGAAGGAAAGAAAATCTAATCCATTTCCATTGTTTACTGGGCTGCTGCTTCAGAAGACAGCATGCTGGCAGTGTCTTCCTTAGTAGAGACCCAGGTAAGCACCTTTGTTTCCTTAGCTTCTTCGATACCCTCTTTTCCTTCCCAAGAGGCAGGCAGTGCCCCTGTCTCTTCCTCCCTCTTCTGGATTTAGCAGGTTGAGGGACTGCACTGGTTTCCTTCGTGGGAAGCCATGCCGCCAGCCTGATTCAAGTTGTGCCCGATTCACCACCACATTCCATGGGCTTCCCTGTCCTCTGTCTTAAAGCTGGAGAAACAAACAAAACCCAGGCCCTCCTCAATCCTGCCCTAGGAGTTTATTATCTAATTCACGGGTGCCCTGTGTGGCCAGGACACCCGGCAGTCCTCATGAGCAAATGAACCTTGATTTACAGCTGTACTCTTTACCGGTACCTAGAAACTAATCCTGAGACCACGTTTCTGTCCACGTACCCAAGTGTTTGTGATTAGCACCTAGAAACTAATCCTGAGACCATGAAACTAATCCTGAGACCATGTACCTAGAAACTAATCCTGAGACCATGTACTTAGTACTTAGAAACTAATCCTGAGACCATGTACCTAGGACCTAGAAACTAATCCTGAGACCATGTTTCTGTCCACATACCCAAGTGTCTGTGGTTGGCACGAATCTCAGTGAAAAAGTCCCTTGAAATCCCCCGCACCAGGGGCACTCTCAAAACTTCTCATTTCTTGGTTCCCCCCTTCATGCTCTGAGGATGAAGTTTTCATTGAATCCACTCTTACTTGCTGAGGTTGATGATAGTCAGGCCTCGTGGTGAGCTCTTTGTGGATTTAGAGGTGCCTTGCCCAGGTCTAAGCCCTCGCAGAAAATTTTCTAGTCTCTCTCTCATTCTCTGACCCAGAGGTCGGAGTATAGGTGAGCCCTACGGGGCTTTCTGGCCGGTGAAAGACTGGCTCTCCCAATCTCATTGAGAGGAGCTCTCCCTTGCTTCCCTGTGTCCTCTGCAGAAGTGGAAGTGAGTTGGGCCCTTGGCTGCCTCTCTCTCATCATAGACTCTTTACAGCCAGAGTTCTCGGAGCTCAGTCACCCTTGGCTACAGGGGTAAGAGTTGCTCCCCCATCTAGGCCAAATGCATCGCCATGATTTGGTTTGACCTTATTGTTTAAGGTCATGATATAAGATATAAAGCTTCAGATTTAGGGCAAGTCCATGTAAGGGGGAGCCTGGTACAGCTTGATAAAGAAGACTTACACTTTATTGAGTGAAACTCTGTTCCTAGCACTTCATGTTCATTTAAGCCTTGTAATGTGAGTGACATGTTGGGTGATATTATCTTGGTCATCTTACAATGAAACAAGATTCAGGGGCAATGTTCTTGATCACTAGGTGGTGGCAGAGCCGAGACTTAAAGCCGTGTGTGCCTGAGTCTGGAATCCATGAGCTTAATCTCTGGTCAGTGGTTCTCAAAGTGTGGCCCCTGAACCTGATTAGTAGCATTACCTGAAGCATGTTAGAAATGCAGATGCTCAGCTCCACCCTAGACCTGCTGGCTCTGTCGCCCAGGCTGAAGTGCAGTGGTGTGATCTTGGCTCACTGCAGCTTCTGCCTCCCAGGTTCAAGTGATTCTCCTGCCTCAGCCTCCTGAGTAATGGGGATTAGAGGTGTGGACAACCAACCCTGGCTAATCAGCCACCTGTGTGTTAACAAAGTCTGCAGGAGAGTCAGATACACCTGTGCCATGCTGCCTGGCTCCCTGCTCAGTGACATTGTCCTCAGTATCAACTCAAAAGCTTGGTGAAAAGAGAAAAGGCTAGAAAACAAGAGAAAAGAAGAAGAAAGGAGAAGAGAAAGAAAAGATGTGTTGGAAAGAGAGGGATCGAGTTTAAATGGGTCTTTGGGGTGGGACTAAATTCAGGAGAAAAAGCAAAGTACTCCAGTGAAGCTTAGAGGAAGTCCTGCCCCACCTGGTTCCCTGGTAGAGGTAGACATTTTTGACATCTTCAGTACTTTATTCATGACCAGGTTGAATCTGATGCATATCTTTGAGAAGATGGCTAGGTATGTGGCTCATCATTGGTGTGACCAGCATGTTTCGTATTCGGGAGTCTGGTTGTTCATCCAGCTGAAATTCGGCATTAGTAGGGAGGAGAGGAGGCCACACAGAGAGGCAGACACAGGCACCGGCTGTCTGCTAGCTTTCCCCAGCTTTCCTAAGAGGCTTCTGCAAAGGGGCTGATTTCCCTATGTTTACTGAGGCTAAGCTTTGCCCTCATGATAACAAGTATAGCAGGCAAATTCCCTTTGCTCAGTACCCCATAGAGCCATGGAAAATTTCAGGTGGGGGTGATGGGCACATCACCAGGCAGGAGTCAAATTGCAATTTCAGAGTTGAGTCTGATGAGTAAAATGTTGCCTCTGCAGTTTCCCCTAAATCAACACATCTTCCCTGATAACCACTGACTTCGAAGCCAGAAGAAAAGGAAGCATGATCTGGCCAAGACCTTTTGGGCGACTTCCTGAAGACGATTGTGAGACCCTTGCGCAGCTGTCACAGAGCCACAGGGCCAAAGTGACAGGAATAGAGGAAAAGAAGGAACCCAAGCAACAAAACACATGACATTGTGCCCTGGGATTCAGGTTACTTAGAGGAGATGAATCTGGGCACTGACTTGGGCCTGTAGACCTGGCTCCCAGATCCAGCTTCTGTGGAGGTCAAGAGGGCTTTGCCAAAACCAGCTGTGGCCGTAGCTGGGGCCAGTAGCAAGGACTCCTAGTTGGGGTCCTTGGTCCTCCTTTAGGAGGCCCGGCTGCATCATCACAGCAGGATTTGATGTTTCTCATCTCATATGAGAAGATCTGAGCTGAACAGGAGAAGTTTGATTCTCAGCCCATGCACACACCATGGAGAGTCTTGAAAGGCCCAGAAAGTGCCCACCTTGCTCTGTGCTTCCCCTGGGCCTTGGCTGCTCTGGCTTTAAGCCTGTAATCCATCCCGAGAGGGCACCATGCCTAGAGTTTAAGCTGGTTCCCTGCATCTTTGTGAGCTATTTTGTGCCCATCCAGCAAGAAAGCTTGTTCTGCTTACCTCACAAAGATAAAGATTTCAAAGAGTCCAAAATTCTCTTACTTTCTCTTTAGTGTGGCATAGGGTACCCTGGCACACCCAGGGCAAGAAAGACAACCATGCCCATGCCACCCCCAGGTTCCACGGGGCCAGAGGTAGAAATGGGGCTGAATGACTGGTACAGCCCTCTGGGTGTATTACACAAGTTGTTTCTGTTTGCCTCAGTGTCTTCTGAGACTGAGTTCTATTTGATCATTTTATAATCAGCCACTAAGAGTCTTGATTTATAACTTTCAGTACCAGGGTAGTGAACATGCAAACTATTAATCTAATCATGTTAGGGCTCAGATGAAAAATACAGATAAAAATAAATATGTATAACATGATTTCATAAGAACACATACAAAACTCTCTCTACATGTATATAGAAATACACACACACACACACACACACACACACACACACACACACACACAGAGTGTCAAACACCAAAAGGCTAAGGGTTATATGAGACTATAGGTATTTTAAAAATATTCCATATGTTTACTTATCTATATTTTGAACCTTCTACAATGAACTTGTATAACTTATGTAACAAAAAAAGTAATTGCATAAACAAAATTCAACCTACAAAAATGATATAGTGATAATTACATTGGCATCACAGAGTTATTGCGAAGATTAAATAAAATATGCCTTTAACATGCTTAGCACCTTCCACAGCACACTGCAAAAAAAAAAAAAAAATGACAAAAGCCTAATATCCTATATGCCAAGCAGTATTGTAAATATTTTCTTGCATTAACTAATTTAAGCCTCACAGCAACCCAATAATGTAGGCTATTTTTATTGCCCCAATTTTACAGATGAGGAAACTGAGGCACAGAGAAGTAGTTATCCACATGGCAGAGCCAAGATTTAAACCTAGATACTCCAGCTCCAGAGTCTGCTCTTAGGCACTCTGCTTTACTATCTCTTGACGAATCATAACTGATCAATTAGTGTGAGCTGCTGTTATTGTTTTTATTAAGGATTTACACAGTAGAACTACTGAATAGCAACAAGGCAGCTCTATAGGAACCATGGTAGCTCTGCAGTTGGGGACAGAGGAGAGCCCTGATACGTGGCATTTTCCAATTTCCGTGGTGTAGATATCCTCATCACGACTATGATGAATTTCAAGCTGTCGGCCTGCAGTACTAAATGGGGAGTCGGGAGGAGACGTGCACTATCAGCTCTTGCGAGCTGATGGGATCCTGATTCAGGACACCACTTGCAGGCTGTTCTGTATCTGATCAACACAGCCCACCCAGCTCACTGCATTTCTGCTGGTGCCAGCTGTCCAGAGCCTAGAGTGGCTTCCCAGCCTGGAGGAGCCAGGGCCTGCCGGGCAGAGCCAGGCAAGGGCTCTCCTGCCATGGTTGTTTGATTGAGCTTTCAGGCTGTCTCAGTGCAACTGCCAGAGGTAACACCTGTCCTATGAAGCAGTAGGGCTGGGTTCTACAGGTGACAGCCATCTCTAACATGCAGATTTTAAATCGTATCTTATTAGTTATATTCCATTTTTTAATCTATGTAAATATAAAATGTAATTTATATATAATTATAGTTATATACAATTTAATTATAGTGACAATTATGAGAGTGGTAATAATTAAAGCAGGATTTGTAATGTGCCAAGCACAGTGTTAAGTAAAATATCATAATCTCATCTAATCCTTCAATAGTCCTATATGATGCAGGCATTATTATTATTATCTCCATTTTGCATATGAGAAAACTGAGGCACAAAGGGGTTAAGGAACCTACCCAAGGTTCCATAACTAATAAGATGAGGAGCAGGTATTTAAATAGAAGAGAAGGATTTGGAAGGCCAGGCAATGTTCATTGTTAACAGAGGTGTCCTTGTGGGGCGGTGTGACTCACGTGGGTGGACTCATACTTTCTACTTCATGCATTTGTGTAAAGTTTATTTGCACAATGGCTAGTGTTAACTTCTGCTATTTCAAAAGAGAGAAATCAAAACATTGCTTCTCAAGCTGTGTCTGGATTCTGAGTTCTGAGCTTCCTCCCGCCCTTTCCCTTTTCTCAATTCCAGACTGAGAAGAACAACAAATAGAATTCTGGCTTCCTCTTGCTGTAGCAGTAACATTTTAGGATCGGTGAATGTATGCGGCTTTGAACCTGATCAAGTCAAAGTTCGCGTGAAGGACGGAAAGGTATGTGTGTCGGCCGAGCGGGAGAACAGGTACGACTGCCTCGGATCCAAAAAGTACAGCTACATGAACATCTGCAAAGAGTTCAGCTTGCCGCCCTGTGTGGATGAGAAGGATGTAACGTACTCCTATGGGCTCGGCAGTTGTGTCAAGATTGAGTCTCCTTGCTACCCCTGCACTTCCCCCTGCAACCCGTGCAGCCCCTGCAACCCGTGCAGCCCCTGCAGCCCCTGCAACCCCTGCAACCCATGTGACCCTTGCAACCCGTGTTATCCCTGTGGAAGCCGATTTTCCTGTAGGAAGATGATTTTGTAAACTGTGCATAGGAACCCATTACTTAACAGAAGCCAGTTACTCCAGCCAGGCACCTCTCCCAACGTTTCTCTTCTCCTTCCCATGGCCCCTATTGTTTAAGAACGTAGGAAACTGAATACATAACTGCAATCTGCTGGTGTTGTGTGAAGGTCTTTTGGTTAAACCCGCTGTAGGAACCCTGCAGAGTTAGTGAACATCGGAAGAATTAGTGGATGGGAATGGAAGGATGATACGGTGAGATACACCCTACCACTCCCTCTCCATACCCAACTACCTCCAAACGCCAGGAGACACTCTTTTTGTGGGTATCCCCAGATACTGTTTTCCCAGATGATTCAGTGAAATGGCCTAGCCCAGAAACCAAATGGTCAAAGGAGAAATAGCATAGTAAGAGTTGAAGGCAAACACTTTTTCAAAGCTACTACAGTAGGGAGTTCTGGAAAGAGACTCCCCAAGCACAATGGGGTTGTGGTTTCACAGGACAATGATCAAAATACTAAAAGTATGGGGTGGTAGGTGGGACGAGGGGCATGTTTGCTGGCCAAGAGGGGGTGGCCTCTGTATAGCTTGTCATTTTTCAACATTCCTGTGATTTGGGGGATTGGCCGGCTGTGGTTAGTATATGGATGCCAAACAAAACATAAAAACAAAACAAAAGCAAAACCAAAACTAAACACACCAGCCAACCTGCTTGAGATTTATTACAACTATCTTTTTTTCTTTCTTTTCTTTTTTTTTTTTTTTTTTTTTGACAGAGTCTTGCTCTGCCCTCCAGACTGGAGTGCAGTGGTGCAATCTCAGCTCACTACAACCTCTGCCTCTTGGGTTCAAGTGATTCTTCTGCCTCAGCCTCCCGAGTAGCTAGGATTACAGGTTTGCAGAACCATGCTTGGCTAATTGTTTTAGTAGAGACAGGGTTTCACCATGTTGGCTAGGCTGGTCTCAAACTCCTGACCTCAGGTGATCCACCCACTTTGGCCTCTCAAAGTGCTGGGATTACAGGCATGAGCCACCGCGCCCGACTTGTTTTCTTTTATTTCTTTCTTCCTTCCTCCTTCCTTCCCTCTCTCTTCTTTCTTTCTTCTTTCTTTGAGACAAGGTCTTGCTCTGTCACGAAGGCTGGAGTGCAGTGGTGCAATCATGGCTTACTGCAGCCTTGATCTCCTGGGCTCCAGTGATCCTTCCATGTCAGCCTCCTGTGTAGATGGGACTACAGGTGAATGTTACCAAAGCAGGCTAAGTTTTGTATTTTTGGTGGAGACGGGATTTTGCCATGTTGCCCAAGCAGGTCTTGAACTCCTGAGCTCAAGCAATCCACTTACTTCGACCTTCCAAAATGTGGGATTACAGGTGTCAGTCACTGCACCTGGCCTGTCTCCTTTTCTTAATTTCTGAAACTGCTTTTAGACACAGAAGTTCAATTCAAAGTTCAGAAGTGGAGAGGTATAGCTTTCACAAAATGATAGCGTAAGTCACCTGATCTACCTGGAGGACACAGCCTGGGAGCCATTCTTTATTATCAGGATTGAAATAAGGGTAAAGAAAGAACGAGATGCCGGGGAAGAATCAGAATGAGGACACTGGCTGGTTTCAAACCTGACTCTCAGAGGGGACATAAAACCCTCCAGTTTGCACAGTAAGTCTTCATGAGTTTCAGCTGCATGTGGGTGAAAGCAGTAGTTCTCAGCATTGGCTGCACATGGGAATCACTTGGGGCTTTTTAAAAATATGGATGCCAAACAAAACATAAAAAACAAAACTCAACTAAAACTAAAAACTAAAAAAAGGCAAAAATTAAAACAAAACACAGATGTCTATGTCCTTTCTCCAGAGAATCTACACTTGATCTTAGTCAAAGGCCGAGAAGCGATTCTCCAGAGAATCTAATGTAATAGACTTGAGATGCAAGCTGGGCATTGTGACTTTTAAAAGCTTCCCAAGTGTTTTAGGAATGCAGCTAAGGTTGAGAAGCTCTGGATGGGATATTAAAGCTATCCCAGCCTTTTCTTTTAAAAGCTTCCTTTAGGTGGGGCACAGTGGCTCTCATCTGTAATCTCAGCACTTTGGGAGGCTGAGGTGAGAGGATCGCTTGAGCCCAGGAGCTCGAGACCAGTCTGAGCAACATAGCAGGACCTCATCTTTACTAAAAATGAAAAAAAAAAATAGGTGTGATAGCGCATGCTTGTGGGTCTAGCTACTTGAGAGGCTGAGCCAGAAGGATCACTTGAAGCCTAGGAGATCAAGGACGCAGTGAGCTATGACCATCCTACTGCACTCCACCCTGGGCAACAGAGCAAGACCTTGTCTCAAAACAAACAAACAAAAATTCACAAACCAAAAAGCTTCCTTCAAGTTCAAGGCTAAAGAATATTGATGGTGGTAACAGACGTATGTTGCTTTTAATTAAGAAAAATTATGACTCTCTAATACAGGTGGTGAATAAAATACATTGAACATTTCAAAAATTTCCCTGTACAAGTGTCTGGCCATGTTTTGAATATATGTTTATAAATATTCTATTTTCTAAGGTATAAATTTTTGAAAAATGATTTTGAAGAAATTTCACTCTAGAGAGTCATGGGATACCCACCACTACTTTTTAAATGTGGAAAATAAATACTAAAAAACATGTTTTTACAAACTCGAATCATTTATCAATAATAATTTTATTGTGTCTTCTGTAAAGCCACTGAGGTCCTAACCTGTTGGATAAGCAGGAGCCTCTATCCTCTGGAGAGTGTCATTCCAGGACACCCTTAGGAACACTTCATTCTTTGATTCACTCACATACTGACCCACCCTCCTTTCTGTGGGTCCAGCAGCTCATGCATTCATCCATCAACCTGCCAGCCAGACTTTATCATTTGAATGCCAGATGCTGTGCCGTACAACAGGGATGGAAAGAAAAAGCCCCCTTTTCATGAATGCCTCAAACTCAAGGAGGGATGCTATAAAGGGGATGAGGGTGGAGGGCAAAGAGAGTCAAAGAAATGGAATGCACAAGGCCTAGAGAGGCCAAAGGGGCCTTCCAGACTGGCCCTGGGCATTCCCAAGGTTTATTGTCCAGATCCCTGCCTGGAAGGAAGCCTCAGGGAAGCCTGAGTCTGGCCTGCAGGGAATTGGTGGCCTTGGTCGGCTCACCACCCTCACAGGGAAAGAGTTGCTAGAAAGACAAGGATGTATCTACTGAGTCCACTGCTCTGAGTCATTTGCAGTCCAGGAGCTTCTGAATGTTAAGGCAAGACTAAGCTCCATGATGTAATTGTCAGAGCACTTGGCAGCGTGGAATCAAGAACTAAATCATAACGTGTGGGAGTGAAGTGCCCTCCAATCTCAGAGAAGGTGCGGGGAGGTGAAGCAGGCCTCGGTGGGAGACCCTGTGTGAGGCCTGCAGGAAAGGTACAGAGCAGGGCTTAGTCCGTGAACTAACTGGGGTCCTGAGGTTGGGGAGGAAGTGGATACAAAGGAGAAGGAAGAAGAAACATTTGCTGTTTTCAAAATTGCCCTTGGCTGGTCGGATGAACCCCAGGCCTTGGACAGCTCTGCTGTGGCCCTTAACACAGGTTTGTAAGTCAGGGTCCAGCTGTAAACACCTGACTCCATCTACCTGGGTGGGAGATGGGAATGGAGGGGACTCTCGAAGGGGCAGAAGTGAGAAATTGGCCCAGATGGGAACTGAAAGATGAGAGGCTGTGAGCTGCTTCACTGCCCAGCACACGTGTGATGAATGAACATATAAATTAGGCAAATGTGCCACCTTCGAATAAACATGCTTGGTAATACTGTAGAACTAAGGACAATGAAGATAATTACACTTCTCTATTATTATTATTTTTGAGAAAGGGTCTTGCTCTGTCACCTAGGCTGAAGTGTAGTGACATGATCTTGGTTCACTGCAGCCTCAAATTCTGGGCTCAAGCAATCCTCCCATCTCAGCCTCCTGAGTAGCTGGGAATACAGGCACACACACTACCATACCTGGCAAATTTTATCTATTTTTTTTTTTTTTTAGAGATGGGGTCTCCATATTATTGCCCAGGCTGTTCTCAAACTCCTGGCTTCAAGTGATCCTCCGACCTCAGCCTCTCAAAGTGCTGGGATCACATGTGTGAGCACCACACCTGGCCTAATCATTACACTTCTTAGTGTTCATGGAATATATTCTAGAGCCAAAGAGCTATTTCACTGAATTACGAATTTAAAATTTCTCAGGTATAGGACTGGGGAGAATCTGTACCCAATGACTATCTTGTATTATTTGATTTCTTTTAAAGCTCATGTAGTGGATTATTTTATAAAATGATATTATTGGGCTGAGTGTGGTGGCTCACGCCTGTAATCCCAGCACTTTTATAGGCTGAGGCAGGTGGATCACCTGAGGTCAGGCGTTTGAGACCAGCCTACCCAACGTGGTAAAATCCCGTTTTGGCTAAAAATACAAAAATTAGCTGGGTGTGGTGGCAGGCACCTGTAATCCCAGCTACTTGGGAGGCTGAGGCAGAATCTCTTGAACTCAGGAAGCGAGGGTTGCAGTGAGCTGAGATGGCACCATTGCACTCCAGCCTGGGCCACAAGAGCGAGACTTTGTACACACACACACACACACACACACGCACACAAAGAAGGAAATAAAATATTATTAAAGATCCTCAGGTGACTGTTCTTCAGCTAGTGTAAAATAGTTTTAAGTAGTGAATTCTTTATGTCACCAGAACTAATGGAATAAGTAAGTTTTGAAATTATTTCAGCTTCTCTTCCTTGCACAAAAATTCCTTCTTCTCTCTCTGTCTTTATCTCTGTTCCTCTCTGTTTCTGTCTCTCTGTCTTCCTCTCCCATTCAAGTGCCTATGAATGTCACAGGTTGGAAAAGTTTGGGACACTCTGATTTAGCTCTTTGGCTGAGGACATATACTCAAAGTTAAGCTAAAATAGATGAAACCAGAAGACTGTGGGTTTGTAAAACAAGTAACGGGAGAGGGTGTTGCTCGGCGACTCAGATGAATTCCAGTGAAGTTTATAGGGTTTTGGCCTTTACATAGTGCAACTGTCAACCAAGGCCTGAATGAGTCACACGGTGTGTGATCCTGGGTAGAAGATGGACTCGGAATGTATCCTTAGGGAGCAACTGCTTTTATTACTAACAGGGAAGTATTACTAACCCAGAAGCACTTCCTTCCTGTCTGGAGCTGCAGTAAGTATTCGTTCTTGTCACTAAAGGTATAAACAAAAACAAAACACAGCCCTTGCTTAGGCCTCCAGATCCTGATGAATGTAGAGCATCTGACAGTCAGATTTAAATACCCCTTTCCCTGAGCCACATCAAGCCCTGGGACTAGTCGTAGCCACACAAACGTCAGCGGCGTGGTGAATGTAAACCTGGCCTTGGACAGATGACAAAGGTGATGATTTCAGACCCTCAAGTGTGCCTCGGAGAATTTGTTGGTGACAAGAAGAGTCCTGGAGCCAGGACACCAGGTAGGGTGCTTGAAATCCCACAGTCACTGTTCCCGAGGCACCTGGTCCACCAGTTAGAAGCTCTTGCAGTCAGCGGGTCATCTTTCCCTTCACACAGTACAGAGTGCCCGTAAGGGGATGAGGTGACCCCAGGTGGTTGAAATAACTTCTGCTTCAGTGGGGTGAGGGCCACCAAGCATCAGAATACCTAGAATTTCCAGTCTGAAAGGCTCAGGGGGAAGATAGCCCTTCTTTTCAACTCAAATTTTAGCGATAACTGCATTTTTATTCACCAAACTAAGCAAAATGGTCTCAAAAGAGTTTTACTCTGGTTTGTAAATTTAGGGGGTGGGGGTTGTAAACTATTTCATCATGCTCATGAATTCTGTAGGTCAGAAATTCAGACGGGACATGGCGGGGATGCTTGATCCCCCCTCATCTGGGAAGATCTGAATGGCTGGAATCTTCGGGAGGCTTCTTCATTCCCTGATATGTGGGCTGGAATGACCCCAGTGCTGAGCTGAGTGGACGCTGTCCTCTGGTTTGTGATTTTAGATGAAAAGTCTTAACAGCGGAGTAGAAAACATCATGCTTTATTATGCACACAACTGCTTTTATTGAAAACCACAAAACATCAAAAGAATCACAATATTTGGAATTTGAAATGTTCCCCTAATAGAATATTTGGGATTAATACTGCTTTATAAGGAATATGGTCACCACATCTGTGGAAACAACTATAGTCAGACACACTTCAATAAGCTTTCTTCATTTTTTTTTTCTAATTATATTTCTGGTTTTTTTTTTTTTTTTTTGGACGGAGTTTCCCTCTTGTCGCCCAGCCTGGAGTGCAATGGCTCACTGCAACCTCCGCCTGCTGGGTTCAAGCAATTCTCCTGCCTCAGCCTCCTGAGTAGCTGGGATTATAGGCAAGTGCCACCATGCCTGGATAATTTTTGTATTTTTAGCAGAGACGGGGTTTTGCCATGTTGGCCAGGCTGGTCTCGAACTCCTGTGGGTGATCCGCATGGCTTGGCCTCCTAAAGTGCTGGGATTACAGGCATGAGCCACTGTGTCTGACCTTATTTCTGGATATTAAAACCATTTTAATTGAAATGGATCAAGGCTTAGTATTCGGTATATAAATATAATGAGCATGTATTCAAGATTTTCTGGGACAGCCCAGATTTCTAATGAGCATCTCTTGGTTTGGGAATGGGAGGATGTGGTCCCCTCATGTTTCCTGTGTGTGGTCAGGGTCTCCTAGCAAGCTGTTTAGGAGCTAGCACAGATCCTTCAGATGACACCGAAGACGGCAACAGAAATAAGGGTACAGGGACAAAAAAGGTGATTGAGACAAGCTGGCACTCTTGGACAGCCGTGTGATGGCGGCAGGAAAGCACGAGGCCAGGATTTGTCAGAGTAAAACTACTTGATCACAGATTAGGTGACGATCTTGGAAGAAGAAGCTGGTTTTCTTGAGTCAGCAACTTAGTCACCTTCTGCTGTCATCGGTGTCAAATGGTTTTTAGCCTTCAGGGACTGGCCATGGGTTTCTGAGGTAGAACCCCATGTGGCTGGAATAATTTCTGCTCTTAGTGGGACAGGGGTCACTAAGTGGGATGGTTCTACTGCCTAGGAAGTGGGTGGATTCTAGAAGGGTACACCCATAGAGTTCACTTGTGGGTGAAGCCTCTATTCCTTCTTCATGTGAACCCACGTGAGGACTTACTGTATGCAGGGCAGCCTGCAAGAAGCCGGGCAGTTTGCAGAATGGCCATGACCAGAAATCTTTGGCTTTTAGGAATTTTTAATCTAGTGTGGGAGATAGACATATAAATTGATAAGAGGCCAGGCATGGTGGCTCACACCTGTAATCCCAGCATTTTGGGAGGCCAAGATGGGCAGATCACTTGAGGTCAGGAGTTTGAGACCATCCTGGCTAACATGGTGAAACTTTGTCTCTATTAAAATTACAAAAATTAGCCAGGCGTGATGGTGCATGCCTGTAATCCTAGCTACTCAGAAGGCGGACGAAGGAGAATTTCTTGGGAGGCAGAAGTTGCAGTGAGCCAGGATCACAGCACTGTACTCACTCCAACTGGGCAACAGAGAAAGGCCCTATCTATTAAAAAATAAATTGGTAAATGACAATGCCACCTTATCAAGGATTCTTACTGAGATGGAACCAAGCACTGCGGGGCACAGGAAGGACAGAGCCACTAGCCATGTGGTGACAGGAGAGACTCGGGCCATACTGTGTGGGTCACACACAAGTCCTTTCTAGGCCGCCTTCTCCCTTCAGTGCACAAATGAGGGGAATAACAAGAACTTACTCCCTAGGTCTTTGGGGGGTTTAATTCTCCTGAGAAGTAAGGAGAGTGAGGGTCTTCTGAGAAGCCCCCTTGTTCTTCCAGGCTCCCTCTGCTTCCTTCCCTATGTCCTCCACTTTAGGGACCTGTCAGAGTCCAGGAAGGAAACAGAGGATGCTCAGCTGGGATTTTGACATACTTTAATGAAGTGGCTTTATAGAAGCATGGGTGGCTCCACGTGAGTAATAAGGGATGCTGTGCACACAGCAGCTAGCAGCTGTCCTCGCACTGGGCCTGGAGAGGAGGGAAGCAATAGTATCATTGGTGCCCAGGAAAAAGCTGGAGCCCTGGACCCAGGGCTGCTTCACAGGAGCTGGGCTGTAGCAGGATGCTGCCACCGCCATAAGGACTGCCCAGCAGGTGGGGAGCGAGAGGAACAAACACTCCCGCCTCTCTTTGCTCCCAAACTCCAACTCGCCCATAGTGCATCCCCCTTGGCCAACTCCAGTGGGACACCAGAAGGCAAGGGACTCTGGTGATGCAGTTCATGCGGTTAGACACCCAGGCCCACAGCAGAGCAGAGGAGAGCTCTAGGTGATAACATTTTTCCCCATCAGGATATGGGTTAAGATTCTGATACTGCCGTACATGTATACCGGAGCTGAACAATCAGTAGATATTGCTGGATGGTGAGAGCAGGTTTCTCACTGTTGGAGTGGGAATTTATAAATACACAAGCAGAGGCGGCAAACATGATCCATGTGGTAATGGATTACAGTTGCAGACACAGAAATGAGCTATGTTCACATAGAAATATAGATATGTGTCTACCTAGCTATCAATCATCTGGCTTCGTATCTTGGGTGCCCTATTTTTCATATATATATACACAACTGTCAGGGGTTTAATGGGACATACCCCTGGTTACTGGTTAGTATGCCCACATATATTTCCTTGCTCTGTCAGCTGAGAGAGCCTAGAAACAACGACACCCCAGTAACAAAAGGGCAGATTTTGTGCCCAGACCTTGGTTTCTCATACTATTCTTCAGTTTAAGAAATCAGGAGTCCTTGGAGAAATGGTTGTTTCTAGGAATGGGGCAGGAGGTACACAGGGGAACCTGGAGCATCTTGTAGTACCAGAAAGCAAGGAAGAGCTTTAAAAACAATCCATATGAATGGGGGCATGTCGAAGGGACATGGGAACAAACTAAAAGAGCTCCCAATGGTCAAATCTGAAACAATTTGAGCAACAAAATTAAGTAGCATTAGATTATAACCCAAAATAAAAAGTACGTTTTGATTCATCTATACTATTATGAATGAACAACTGAATAAAAAATTAAATGGGAGAGATGTGACAAGTCTCATACAGATGAATTCCAATAATTTATGAAGATAGTCCACCTTCAAGGAGGTGGAGCCGAAGTCTCCACTCCCTAAGTAGGGGCTGCACTTAGTGACTTCCTTCCAAAGAGCACAGTATGCAGAGTGAGGAAAAGTAGCTTCACAGTGAAGAAACCTAACGAACACACCGCAGCCAGGTCATCAAGGTCAACACCAACAGCAATAAGTCATGTGGGGGGCATGCACCCTCGCCATGAGGAAAACACCAGCCTCGCCATGAGGAAAACACCACACACAGCACAAGACAGGGACTTCCTGCAAAATGCCTGACTAGTACTCCGCAGACTGTCAAGGTCAACACAAACAAGGAATATATGAGAAACCGTCACAGCCAAGAGGAGCGGAAGGAGATGCGATGACTAAATGTAACGTGGCATCCAGAACGGGATCTTGAAACAGAAAAGGGATGTTACGTAAAAACTAAGAACTAAGGACACCTCCATAAAATATGGACTTTAGTAATAATAACAAATGAATAATATTTGCTCATTAACGATAACAAACGGACCTACTAATGTAAGATGATACTGTTAGAGGAAACGGTGTATATGGGAACATTACCATCTTTGCAATTTTTCTGTAAATCTAAAATTTTTTGAAAATAAAGTATACCTTAAAATACTAAACTAAAATAAACAACGGGTCAGAATACAAACAGGCAACTAAATCAAAGAAGAGGAAATGCAAGTCAATAAACACTAAAAATATCCTTAACCCCCGAGGTCTTCATGGAAATGTGAATTAAAACAACAGCATACTCTTTTTTCACATGTGAAATGAACATAGACTATAAACGGCTTTACTATTTCATTCTGGCTGGGAGGCTATTTTTGCAGTAAAGAGGACACACATTTCTTGCTGGTAAGAGTGTAAAAATTACTCAAATTTTGGAATATAATCTGGCATGATCTACTAAAATACATATATAGAGGTATCTTTGAATAATGCATTCTACTGTAGGGAATCTTTCTGAAATAAGAGATCTGGTGAATACAAGCCAAAGAACGGGTTTGGAAGCTTGTTTCAAGGGGTAGAAAATGGGAAATCATCCAAATATCTCCCAATAAGGGAATAGCGGAATCAATTCAGCTTACCCATCCTGTGAAATATATGACTTGCTAATAAAAATGATGGGTGAGATCCCTATGGATTGGTTTGGAGGGATTTCATAACACATTAAGGGGAAAAAGTTGCAGATTAATGTGTTTGATCCTGGTTCTGTAAAACAACAATCACACAACACAAAAACACCCAGATTTGTGAGGATGGTCAAAGACGGACAGTCTGAGTCAAATTTTTGACATTCTTTACTTGTCAAAAGGAGTTATTAGGGAGAGTGGGCTGAACTATCACCTTTTTCCTTATATATCTCTGTTTTGTTTGTAAGAAAATAAGTATGTGCTACTTTTCAATTTTGAAAAACCTAGTAAAAGACTAGGTGCCAAAAAAAAAAAAAAGAACAACAAGTCTGGGCGTGTGGCCTAAACCTGTAATCCCAGCACTTTGGGAGGCAGACTCAAGTGGATCACCTGGAGTTCAGGAGTTCAAAACCAGCCTGGCCAACATGGTGAAACCCTGTCTCTACTAAAAATTCAAAAATTAGCTAGGCGTGGTGATGTGCACCTGTAATCCCTGCTACCTGGGAGGTTAAGGCACAAGAATCACTTGAACCCAGGAGGCGGAGACTGCAGTGAGCCGAGATCATGCCACCACCCTCTAGCCTGGGCAATGGAGCAAGGCTCTGTCTCAAAACAACAACAACAACAAGCCTAATTAAGTTGAAATGAAAAATTTCAATGGTCATGTGTTAGGCAATAATGTCCCTCTTTGTCAAGATGTCCCTGTCTTAACCCTTAGACCAGTGGATAGCTTTCTTTACATGGCAATAAGTAGTAAGTCAAATTTGCATGTGTGATCAAGTTAAAAATGTTTAAGATTAGAAGCTGATCCTGGATTATCCAGGTGGGCTCAACATTATCACCAGAGTCCTTAGAAGAGGGAGACAGGAGGGTCCCCTGAAGAGCAGAGAGGCAAGGACAAGCAGAGGTCAGAGGGATGCCAGCCAAGGGGTCATGAGGAATGCAGGTGGCCTCATGGAGCCAAAAGAGGCAAGAAAATAGATTTTCCCCTTGAGTCTGCAAACGAACTCAGTCCCGTTGACACCTTGACTTTAGGACTTCCGACCTCCAGAATTGAAAGAAAATACTTTGTGTTGTTTTAAGCCACTAAGTCTGTGGTCACGGCAACATAGGAAACGAATACAGGGTCCTATTTAAGATGTGATTTATCACTTCTGCTTTAGTATTTCTGAGTCCCTTGAAGGGAGATTTTGTTTGTTTGTTTGTTTTTTGTTTTTTGGGGTTTTTAGTGAGATGGAGTTTCACTCTTGTTGCGCAGGCTGGAGTACAGTGGCACGATCCTGGCTCACTACAACCTCCACCTCCTGGGTTCAAGTAATTCTTCTGCCTCAGCCTCCTGAGTAGCCGGGATTACAGGCGCATGCCTACCACACCCACCTAATTTTTGTATTATTAGTAGAGATGGGGTTTCACCATGTTGGCCAGGCTGGTCTCGAACTACTGACCTTAAGTGATCCACCCGCCTCAGCCTCCCAAAATCCTGGGATTACAGGCGTGAGTCACCATGCCCAGCTAAAAAGAGATTTTTACAAAGTTAAAAAAAAAGGAGTCCAAGAATATCAGACTTTAGTTGGGAAGGAGCCAGTCCTGTAGAAGAGCAGTGTGAAGTAAGCCTTAAAAGATCGTTAAACTTGTTGAGGGATGGCAGTGGTCTGTAACCTGGCTATGAATCCGAATCAACCAAGGACTACCAGAACCCTCCCCACCGAGTGATTCTCACAGGCCCCCAAGGGACAGAAGGATGCTCACTGCAGAGTTACCACAGCTAGAGAAGAGCTAAAGGCCACATGGGCAGACACTCCCAGGGTCATGGAAAGTAGGAAGTGAGAGACCCTATGCAGAATTCATACATCAATCAAGGTAGAATCTTCAAACACAGTGTGAATGAGAACAGGTAAGAAATAATGACATTTACTGAATGGTACATTAAAAACCCATACGCCCAAACATTACATATTTATAAGAATTGATTCACATTTAAGACCATATCCCAGGCTGGGCGTGGGGGCTCATGCCTGTAATCCCAGCACTTCGGACACAGAGGTAGGCAGATCACCTGAGGTTAGGAGTTTGGGACCAGTCTAGCCAACATGGTCAAACCCTGACTAAAAATATAAAAATTAGCCAGGTGTGGTAGCGCACGCCTGACTTCCCAGCTACTCAGGAGGCTGAGACAGGAGAATCGCTTGAACCCAGGAGGCGGAGGTTGCAGTAAGCCGAGATTGTGCCATTGCACTCCAGCCTGGGTGACACGGCAAGACTCTGTTTCAAAAAAAAAGAACATAGCCCAAACCCATGGGGTACCCATAGCTGGGGGCTGGGAGTGGAGGGATGAAGAGGTCAAAAATAATATATAAAATAAAAAGATGGGCACTAGGAATGCACTGGCAATGGTAAAGTGCTATATATTGAGAGGTCTGATCAACTGAATTCTGCATCTGGACTCTAAAATGGAAGAAAAGATTCAGGTTAGAGAAGATCCAGCTCAGGGCCAGACTTCAGTCATTTTTAGGTGATTCTGATGTGTGTCTAGGGCTGAGAGCCGGTGGCCCATGCCTAACTCAGGCAGGTCTGCAAACAACCGTCTAGAAAAAAAGGAGTTCTGGAAAGAGCAGGAAGTGAGAGAGGATGGTCGTGGATGGGCCCCTGAAATGGCAGCTCTCGTGTTAGGACAATGGTATTATGGGAATTATCTTCCTGTATCTTCTAAATTACTTTTAATGTCATTACATTGCTGATGTATTTTTTTTAACGCCATTGACGTTTTGTTCCTAAGTAGTTCAGAGTTTCTAGGGAGAGTTAAGAGCTACAACAGAACTCAACAGCCACTTGAGAGTTTAAAAGCTCAGCTTGAATGGCAGCAGATGCCAAATTCAGGGGGGAAAAAAAAGTCACACTGCAGTTAAAACAAGAGTTAATGCTTTCAGATAGGAAGAAGTCTTAACAGTTACACTTAAAACATTTATCCTTATATGTTGCATTTCACAGCTTCAATACAGGAAGTGAGTTGAACTAATATTTGCTATCTAAATGACACGGGTATGAAAAGTGAGCCCACTGAAAAGGGAAAGTTGGCCAGGTCTTCCCAGAAGCAGATGCAAGACAAGACGAAATATGCAAGAAATTAGGAGAAACATCTGTGAGAGGAGCCTGAGAGGGAGCCAGAAGACACACTGATAGAGTGTGGCTTTAGACCGGATATGATGCCTAGTGAAGGAGAGAGGAAGGAAAGGCAGGCCCCGCAGCCTAGGGCACAGTTGGCGAGGCTTCCGGGAGTTCTCCAGCCAGACATCTGTCAGAGGGGGCCACGCCCCCAGCAATAGGCCCGCCCCCAAAACTCTGCTGAGCCCTGTCATTGGTCGGAAGTAGCCTCTAGGAAGCATGGCCTCCGTGTAAACACGTGAGGGATTTCAGGGCCTGGCCTTTGGGGTTGTGGGTCAATGCCACTCCCTGCAGTTGGAGAAGAGGGATGCTTCCTCATGGCCACCACAGTTTGCCAAGTGTTTATAACTAAGCCTAATGTCTGTTCCTGGACTGTGGTATTTATATCTCTCATGGAGTGGTGGTGGCGCTGGATTTTTTTTTTTGAAACAAGGTCTTGCTCTGTCATCCAGACTGGATTGCGGTGGTGTGATCATGGCTCACTGCAGCCTCAACCTCCTGGCCTCAAGAGATCCTCTTGTCTAAGCCTCTCAAAGTGCTGGGATTACAGGTATAAGACACCATGCCCGGCCCTAAGTGGCATTCTTCATTGGTGAGGACAGTAACTAACTGGAAGGAATTTTAAATTTTTCTAGGACTTGCCTGAAACTTTCCCGAAACCTCTTGCTTGTGATGGAAGAAACATGGAAGGTGGAGGACAAAGGTCATTCACTTGAAAAGGCATTCCATGGGTAACCATGACCAAGAACTAGTGCTATGCCAGGCTAAAGCTGGCAGTGTGGTATGCTTTCTCTTTTCTCATCCTCATAGCAGCCCTCAGAGGTTGATGCTGTTATTATCCCTGGAACCGGATCAGTGAGAGAGTCTTTTATATTTGGCTCTCCCCTGAATTTCATGCCCCGCGCCCCTCTACCTCTGGGGAGGTTTGTGTTGCTGAAGTAGAAAGCAGAAGCTGTCCACATATACCTGCCCTCCTGGCTTTTTCAAAAGTATGAATTGCTCAAGGAGAAAAGGGTGGTGATGGTGGAGGACAAAGGCTGGATCCTGGGCCATAGAAAGGGGTAGAGGGAGATTCCTGAGGTTGGTGGCTTCCTCAAGTAGGTAGAGGACCTGGCCCTATTCTTAACATGGTCCTGGGTACACAGCAGGATTGCAGAGGACCTGGGTTGCTCCTCCTGAATTGAGGATGAAAGGCCTTCCCTCAGTTGGGGCACTGAGTTGGACTCCTGGGTACTATGTAACATGCAGGAGGTGGAGGAGCACCGGTATTGCTTGGAACTGATTCCCACCAACTTGGAAGGGTGGAGGCTTGGAAACTAAATTTGATTGGCATTTATGGAGTACAAGCCATAGCCATTTCAAACTCATTCTGTGTGTGTGTGGTGGGAAGTCCGATTTCAGGCATTTGTCAGGGCATGCTCCTCTTAGCGTTGTTCAAGGGTCTCGGGGTAAGAAGTCTTTTGGTCTGCAGCCACTCATATGCAGCTCTGCCCTCCTCTACCCATCTCTGGCTATGGAGCTACATGCAGTGGGTCTCCCTTGTCCTGGTGGCCTGTCCAGGCCAGTGAGACTCTTCAGAGGGTGGGCTGCCCCAGGGTTGGCATCTGCTCCCTCTATGTCCATTCATCGGGCATTTCATACGGCTTCTCAAGCCTCAAACCTACAAACCTGGATTTGGTAGGATAATACTATCTGTTGCACTAATAAAATCCCAAATTTCCAGTGGCTTGAAAAATAAATGTTTGGTTCTTGCTTACATATCAAGTCCAGCACAGGTATTCTTGCTTGGCAGGTGGCTTTCAGGGGCCCAGGGGCCTTTTATCTTACGGCCTCTCCCCTCCTAGAGCCTTGAATTCTCTGTACCCAGCAGTTTGGTATAAGAAAGAGAAAACAGAAACATTTTGTTAAGATGGCCAAATAGGAACAGCTCTGGAGGTGCAGTTCCCAGCCAGAACAATGCAGAGGGTGAGTGATCACCACATTTCCAAATGAGTTATTATTGCCCACAGACCAGCAGATTCCTGGGCTGAAAAGCACAAGGAGTTTCCAGTATGGCTGTTTCAGCTGGTGCAGCGGGTCTCCACACAAAAACTCACACAAATCTGGGCAGCCATTTCAACTGGCGCCTGGAACGCCTGGGAGACAGAGTTGTCCATTCAATTGAAAAAAAGTGGGCTGAAACAGGGAGCCAGGTGATCTGGCTCGGCGGGTCCCACCTCCACAAAGACAAGCAATCTGAAATGCTCTGATTGAGAGTTTCACAGCAAGCGCAGCAGGACCCGGGATGGTACAGCTCTGTGGGGGGAAGGGCATCAGCCATTACCGAGGCAGTCCGCCATTACCGAGGCAGTCCACCATTACTGAGGTAATCCACCAATACCGAGGCAGTCCACCATTATAGAGGCAGTCCGCCATTACTGAGGCAGTTCTAACTATACCTCTATAAACAAAACCGCAAGGAAGTTCACACAGCAGCTGGGCAGAGCTCACGGCAGCTCAGCAACACCTCTGCTGGTAGACTGTGACTAGGCTACATCCCTAGCTGGGCAGGGTATCTCTGAAAAAGGCAGCAGCACATCAGAAACTTAAAAATAAAGCCTCACCTTCCTAGGACAGAGCACCTAGGAAAAAAGGCAGTTGTAAGTTCCACTGCAGCAGACTTAAACGTACCTGCCCAGCAGCTCTGAATGAATCAGCTGAGCTCACAGCTCAGCACTTGAGCTCCTATGTCAGACTGTCTCCTCAAGCAGCTCCCTCACCCCTGTATATCCAAAGAGACACCTCATGAAGGAGAGCTCAGGCTGACATATGGCTGGTATCCTTCTGGGATGAAGATAACAGAAGAAGAAACTGGCAGAAACCCTTACTGTTCCACAGCTGCCACAGGTGATCCCCAGGCAAGCAGGGTCTGGAGTGCACCTCCAGCAGTCCTACAGCAGAGGGGCCCTGTTAGCAGGAAAACTAAAAACAGAAATAACTTCATCATCAACAAAAGGACAGCCACTCAGAGGCCCCATCCAAAGTCACCAACTACAAAGACCACAGATAGATAAATCCACAAAGATGGGAAGAAACCAGTGCAAAAAGGATGAAAACACTCAAAACCAGAATGCCTCTCCTCCTCCAAGGGATCACAACTCCTTACCAGCAAGGGAACAAAGCTGGATTGAGAATGAGTGTGATGAATTGACAGAACAGGCGTCAGAAGGTGGGTAATAACAAACTTCTCTGAGCTAAAAGAACATGTTCTAACTCAATGCAAAGAAACTAAGAACCTTGAAAAAAGGTTTAACGAAATGCTAACAAGAATAAGCAGCTTAGAGAAGAATATAAACAACCTGATGGAGCTGAAAAACACAACACAAGACCTTCGTGAAGGATACACAAGTTTCAACAGCCGAATCGACCAAGCAGAAGAAAGGATATCAGAGATTGAAGATCAACTCAATGAAATAAAGCAAGAAGGCAAGATTAGAGAAAAAAGAGTGAAAAGAAATGAACAAAGCCTCCAAGAAATATGGGATTATGTGAAAAGACCTAATCTACATTTGATAGGTGTACCTGAATGTGATAGAGAGAATGAATCCAAGCTGGAAAACACTCTTCAGGATATTATCCAGGAGAACTTCCCCCAACCTAGCAAGGCAGGCCAATATTCAAGTCCAGGAAATACAGAGAACACCACAAAGATATTCCTCAAGAAGAGCAACCCCAAGGCATATAATCGTCAGATTCACCAAGTTGAAATGAAGGAAAAAATGCTAAGGGCAGCCAGAGAGAAAGGTTGGGTTACCCACAAAGGGAAGCCCATCAGACTCACAGTGGATCCCTCAGCAGAAACCGTGCAAGCCAGAAGAGAGTGGGGGCCAATATTCAACCTCCTTACAGAAAAGAACTTTCAACCTAGAATTTCACATCCAGCCAAACTAAGCTTCATAAGTGAAGGAGAAATAAAATCCTTTACGAACAAGCAATTGCTGAGAGATTTCGTCACCACCAGGCCTGCCTTACAAGAGCTCCTGAAAGAGGCACTAAACATAGAAAGGAACAACCAGTACCAGCCACTCCAAAAATGTACCAAATGGTAAAGAGCATCGACACAATGAAGAAACTGCATCAACTAATGGGCTAGCATCAGAAACAACAGCTAGCATCAAAATGGCAGGATCAAATTCACACATAACAATATTTACCTTAAATGTGAATGGGCTAAATGTCCCAATCAAAAGACAAAGACTGGCAAATTGGATAAAAAGTCAAAACCCACTGGTGTGCTGTATCCAGGAAACCCATCTCACATGCAAGGACACACGTAGGCTCAAAATAAAGGGATGGGGAAGATTTACAAAGCAAATGGGGAGCAAAAAAAGCAAGAGTTACAATCCTAGTCTCTGATAAAATAGACTTTAAACCAACAAAGATCAAAAGAGACAAAGAAGGACATTACATAATGGCAAAAGGATCAATGCAACAAGAAGAGCTAACGATCCTAAATATATATGCACCCAATACAGGAGTACCCAGATACATAAAGCAAGTTCTTAACAACCTACAAAGAGACTTGGACTCCCACACAGTAATAGTGGGAGACTTTAACACTCCACTGTCAATATTAGACAGATCAACGAGACAGAAAATTAACAAGGATACCCAGGACTTGAACTCAGACCTGGACCAAGCAGACCTAATAGACATTTACAGAACTCTCCAACCCAAATCCACAGAATATATATTCTTCTCAGCACCACATCACACCTACTCTAAAATTGACCACATAATTAGAAATAAATCACCCCCTCAGCAAATGCAAAAGAATGGAAATCATCAAAAACAATTTCTCAGACCACATGCAATCAAATTAGAACTCAGGATTCAGAAACTGACTCAGAACCGTACAACTTCATGGAAACTGAACAACTGGCTCTTCAATGTTGACTGGATAAACAATGAAATGAAGGCAGAAATAAAGATGTTCATTGAAACCAATGAGAACAAAGACACAACATACCAGAATATCTGGGACACATTTAAAGCAGTGTCTAGAGGAAAATTTATGGCAATAAATGCCCACGAGAAGCAAGGAAAGATCTAAAATTGACACTCGATCATTAAAATTGAAAGAGCTAGAGGAGCATGATCAAAAAAACTCAAAAGCTAGCAGAAGACAAGAAATAACTAAGATCAGAGCAGAATTGAAGGAGATAGAGACACAAAAAACCCTTCAAAAAGTCAATAAATCCAGGAGCTGGTTTTTTGAAAAGATCAACAAAATAGACAGACCACTAGCCAGATTAATAAAAAAGAAAAGAGAGAAGAATCAAACAGATGCAATAAAGAACGATAAAGGGGATATCACCACAGATTCCACAGAAATACAAACTGCCATCAGAGATTACTACAAACAACTCTATGCACATAAACCAGTAAACCTGGAAGAAACGGATAAATTCCTGGACACTTGCATCCTCCCAAGCCTAAACCAGGAAGAAGTCAAAACCTTGAATAGACCAATAACAAGGGCTGATGTTGAGGCAGCAATTAATAGCCTAGCAACCAAAAAAAGCCCAGGCCCAGATGGGTTCACAGCTGAATTCTACCACGCATACAAAGAGGAGCTGGTACCACTCCTTCTGAAACTATTCCTAACAATCCAAAAGAGGGAGTCCTTGCCAAATCATTTTATGAGGCTGGCATCATCCTGATACCAAAACCTGGCAGAGACTCAACAAGAAAAGAAAACTTCAGGCTGATATCCATGATGAACTTAGATGTAAAAATCTTCAGTAAAATACTGGCAAACCAAGTGGAACAGAACATCAAAAAGCTTATCCATCACAATCAAGTAGGCTTCATCCAGAGATGGAAGGCTGGTTCAACATACGCAAGTCTATAAACGTAATCCACAACATAAACAGAACCAAAGACAAAAACCACATGATTATCTCAATTGATGCAGAGAAGGCCTTCAACAAAATTCAACAGCTCTTTATGCTAAAAATTCTCAATAAACTAGGTATCGATGGAATGTATCTTAAAATAATAAAACCTATTTACGACAAACCCACAGCCAATATCATACTGAATGGGCAAAAACTGGAAGCATTCCCTTTGAAATCTGGCACTAGACAAAGATGCCCTCTCTTGTCACTCCTATTCAATATAGTATTGGAAGTTCTAGCCAGGGCAATCAGGCAAGAGAAAGAAATAAAGGGTATTCAATTAGGAAAGGAGGAAGTCAAATTGTCTCTATTTGCAGATGACATGATTGTATATTTAGAAGACCCCATCGTCTCAGCCCAAAATCTCCTTAAACTGATAAGCAACTTCAGCAAAGTCTCCGGATACAAAATCAATGTGCAGAAATCACAAGCATTCCTATACGCCAATAACAGACTTAAAGAGAGACAAATCAAGAACGAACTGCCATTCACAATTGCTACAAAAAGAATAAAATACCTAGGAATACAACTAACAAAGGATGTAAAGGACCTCTTCAAGGAGAACTACAAACCACTGCTCAAGGAAATAGAGGACACAAACAGATGGAAAAACATTCCATGCTCATGGTTAGGAAGAATCGGTTTTGAGAAAATGGCCATACTGTCCAAAGTAATTTATAGATTTAATGCTATCCCCATCAAGCTACCTATGACCCTCTTCACAGAACTGGAAAAAAAACACCTTAAACTTCATATGGAACCAAAAGAGAGCCTGCATAGACAAGACAATTCTAAGCAAAAAGAACAAAGCTGGAGGCATCACGCTACCTGACTTCAAACTATACCACAAAGTTACAGTAATCAAAACAGCATGGTACTGGTACCAAAAGAGAGATACAGACCAATGGAACAGAGCACAGGTCTTGGAGGCAACGCCAGACATCTACAACCATCTGATCTTTGACAAACCTGACAAAAACAAGCAACAGGGGAAAGGATTCCCTGTTTAATAACTGGTGTTGGGAAAACTGGCTAGCCATGTGCAGAAAGCAGAAACTGGACCCCTTCCTGACACCTTATGCTAAAATTAACTCCAGATGGATTAAAGACTTAAACATAAGACCTAACACCATAAAAACCCTAGAAGAAAACCTAGGCAAAACCATTCAGGACATAGGCATAGGCAAGAACTTCATGACTAAAACACCAAAAGCATTAGCAGCAAAAGCCAAAATAGACAAATGGGATCTAATTAAACTCCAGAGCTTCTGTACAGCAAAAGAAACAATCATTCGAGTGAACCGGCAACCAACAGAATGGGAAAAAATTTTTGCAATCTACCTATCTGACAAAGGGCTAATATCCAGAACCTACAAAGAACTAACACAGATTTACAAGAAAATAACAAACAAACCCATTCAAAAGTGGGCGAAGGATATGAACAGACACTTTTCAAAAGAAGACATTTATGAGGCCAACAAACATATGAAAAAATCCTCATCATCACTGGTAATTAGAGAAATGCAGATCAAAACCACATTGAGATACCATCTCACACCAGTTAGAATGGCGATTGTTAAAAAATCTGGAGACAACAAATGCTGGAGAGGATGTGGAGAAATAGGAACACTTTTACACTGTTGGTGAGAGTGTAAATTAGTTCAACCATTGTGGAAGACAGTGTGGCGATTCCTCAAGGACCTAGAAATAGAAATTCCATTGAACCAGCAATCCCATTACTGGGTATATATCCAAAGGATTACAAATCGTTCTATTATAAAGACACATACACATGAATGTTCACTGTGGCACTGTTGACAATAGCAAAGATCTGGAACCAACCCAAATGCCCATTGACGATAGACTGGACAAGGAAAATGTGGCACATATACACCATGGAATACTATGCAGCCATCAAAAACCATGAGTTTGTGTCCTTTGTAGGGACATGGATGAATCTGGAAACCATCATTCTCAGCAAACTGACACAAGAACTGAAAATCAAACACCACGTGTTCTCATAGGCAGGTGTTGAACAATGAGAACACGTGGACACAGGGAGGGGGAGCACCACACACTGGGGTCTGTTGGGGTGGAATTGGGGAGGGACAGCGGGGGTTAGAGAGGTTGGGGGAGGGATAACATGGGGAGAAATGCCAGATATAGGTGACAGGGGGGATGGAGGCAGCAAACCACATTGCCATGTATGTACCTATGCAACAATCCTGCATGTTCTGCACATGTGCCCAAGAACCTAAACTGCAATAAAAAAATATATATGTTTGTATATTAAAAAAAAGAGAAGAGAAGAAAGAGAAAACAGAGAAAGGCATACCTACTTCTTACCTCCCTAGCCAGGAAATGCCACAAATTGCTCTACTCCCAGTCTATGGGCAAGAACTAGTCACATGGTCCCACCTCAGCGTTAGGGAGTGTGGGGAAAATTAGTTTCTGGCTGGGCAGCTCTGTCACGTACCAGGAGAATGTGAGGGAACAGGAGTCTTTGCTGTCCCACTGGCCTTCTTTCTCAGTCCCTCCATGACCACACTTCATACTTTACTAGAAGGTAGAACCACTCAGGCATTTTCTTTCTTTTTTTTTTTTTTTGAGACAGAGTCTTGCTCTGTTGCCCAGGCTGGAGTGCAGTGGTGTGATCTCAGCTCACTGCAACCTCCACCTCCTGGGTTCAAGCAATTCTCCTGCCTCAGCCTCCTGAGTAGCTGGGATTACAGGCGTGCACCACCATGCCCAGCTAATTTTTGTTTTTAGTAGAGACAGGGTTTCACCATCTGAGGTGGGCAGATCATGAGGTCAGGCTGGTCTCGAACTCCTGACCTCGTGATCTGCCTGCCTCAGCCTCCCAAAGTGCTGGGATTTTAGGCGTGAGCCACCGCGCCTGGCGCACTCAGACATTTTCTTATCTTCCTGCCACCAAATCCACCAGGACATGTACCCACACTCTCTGTCTTCTCTCTTGTTGCAAGTGTAATAGATTGTTACAAGGTCTTTTTCTTGTCTCTATTTTGATTGAAGGCAGAAAAAAAAAATGCCATAGGTGCTAAGTACTCCTGAAGTGGAGTGTGGGGCCACAGTGGTAGGCAGCCCCTGAGATAGCTCCCAATGCTCCTTCCCTCCTGGTATTCATGCATTTGTGTGATTTTCTGCCCTTGAGTATGGGCTGGGTTCATGACTCACTTCTAACAAACAGCATACTGCAAGTGATAGATGTCACTACGAGGTTATAAAAAGACTGCGCTTCTGTTAGGCCCTCACCCCAACCCTCACTCTCCCCCAAGGCAGCTGGCTACCATGCTGTGAACTGCCCTATGGAGATGCCTACACAGCAAAGGGCTGATGTCTCCAGCCAACAGTCAGTGAGGACCTGAGGCCTGCCCACAGCCACGAAAGAGAGCTTGGAAGTAGATCCTTCCCCTGTCGAGCTGTGAGATGATTGCAGCCCAGGAGACACTGTGATTGCGGCTTTGGGAGAGAGCTTGACCTAAGGTGCCCAGCTAAGCTGTGCCTGAATTACTTTGCTGACCCACAGTGTATTCCTTTGCCAGGGCTGCCATAACAAAATACCATAGACTTGGTGACTTCAACAACAGATGTTCCTTTTCTTCTTCTTTTTTTTTTTTGAGATAGAATCTCACTCTGTCACCCAGGCTGGAGCGCAGTGGTGTGATCTTGGCTCACTGCAACCTCTGCCTCGCAGGTTCAAGAGATTCTCTTGCCTCAGTCTCCCAAGTAGCTGGGATTACAGTCACCTACCACCACACCCATGTAATTTTTTGTATTTTTAGTAGAGATGGGGTTTCACCATGTTGGCCAGGCTGGTCTCAAACTCCTGACCTCAAGCAATCTGCCTGCCAGACACTGATTTTCTCAGTTCTGTAGGCTGGGTTCCAAGATCAAGGTGTCAGGGAGTTTGGTGTCTCCTGGGGCCTCTCTGCTCGGAGGCGGGTGGCTGTCTTCTTGCTGTGTCCTCCTGTGGGCTTTTCTCTGTGCGCATTCCTGATGTATCTTTCTCTTCTTATAAGGAAACCAGTCCTACTGGTTCGGGGCCTGCCCTTATGATCTGATTTAACCTTAATCACCGCTTTCAAGGCAGAATCTCCAAATACAGTCACTTTCTATGGTACTGGAGGATTAGGGCTTTAGCATAGGAATTTGAAAGGGGCACAATTCAGTTCATAGCATACAGGAACTGGGAGATAATAAATGTGTGCCATTTTATGTTTTACTTTTTTTTTTTTTAGAGACAGGGGCTTGTGATGTTGCCCAGGCTGGCCTTGAACCCTTGGCTCAAGTGATCCTCCCCACCTCAGCTTCCCAAATAGCTGGGACTACAGGCAGGCACCACCATACCCGGCTGTAAATGTTTGTTGTTTAAGGCACTGAGACTGGAGTAGTTCGGTACACAGCAATCAATAACCAAAACAAGCACCTGGGCGAGGCTCTGAGAGGCTGGGAAATGGTCTCATCCTCCATGGCTGGGGGATGAGAAGGCTGTGGCTTCCCTGGGCCATAGAAGCAGCCAGAAGTAAGGATTTCTTTGAAAAGAGATGTGGGTGTGCTGAGCTAGGCCGATCCTGCCCCACCTTACCCACCCCACACCCACTGGGCTGGAAGTAGTGCTTCCATAGCACCTCAGCTAGCACGGGAAGCTTGAGAGAACACGCGGAGCATCTGAAGGGTGTTCCCTGTGGCTTGGAGGAGCAGGGCTGTTACCCACCCCCCGCAGGAAACTCTGAAAGGGAGAGGCTCTACCCTGAGGGTGACTTCATCAGGCCGCAGAGCCCAGTGAGACTGAGAGGGCCAGGGGCAAGCCTGTTGCCCAGGGTCCAGGTGGACACTGGCGGGAGGAGGCTGGATTTGGGGGCCCTTGAAAGGAACACAGGTGAAGGAGCTTTCTGGAGCTGTTTGACCCAGCGAAGAGGGACACTGCTCCAGCGTTTCTCCCACCTCACCACCTCAACCTCCTGAGTAGTTGGGACTACAGGCGCATGCTACCACGCCCACTCACTGTTGTAATTTTTTTTTTTTGTAGAGACGAGGTCTTGCTATGCTGCCCAGGTTGGTCTTGAACTTCTGGGCTCAAGCGATCCTCCAGCCTCATCTCTCAAAGTGTTGGGATTACAGGCATGAACCACCACCCCAGTTAATATCACTATCTTTTTTATATATTTACGTATTTTTTACAACTTTTTAAATGCAGTATTATATAATACCTAAAACTATTTTTCTATCTGACCTCTTCGAGATGCAGGCGGGCGCTGGCCGGGCTGGGCCCCTGGGTACCAGCCTTACTTGCCCTTTACTTTGTGGTGACTGCCTTCTTAGGGAGCGGCACAGCCTGGATGTTAACTATCACTATCTTTCACAAGGTTCTGTTTTATTCCGTTGCATGCAGAGCTGTGTGTGTTGAGTTGCTTATGTGTGACTGTAAGGCGCTGGCTGGCTCTGGGAGTGTGTGGCAGAGCTTTAGACCTGACGGTGCATCACACTCCTGGGGGCTTGTGGAAATGCAGACCCTCATTCAACAGGGGTGGGTGAGCCTAAGAGTCTCCATTTCTTTGCTGTTTTTATTTTGAGATGGGGTCTTGCTATGTCTCCCAGACTGGTCTTGAACTGTCTGAGCTCAAGCCATCCTTCTGCCTCAGCCTCCCCAGTAGCTGGGACTATGGGTACATGGCACCACACCTGGCCTCTCCATTTCCAACAAGTGCTGCGATGCTGCTGGTCCATGGCCCACACTTGGCTTGTATGACTGTGAGCAGAAAACTGGGGCCACGCCCGGCGATGGGAGGCTCTGAAGCACTTACCCAAATGGCTCTTGAAGAATCAGGGATGGTGTATCTGCCCCATGCCAAGTAAGGACTGTGGGATTCAAGGAACACCTTTCCTGCCCATCACCCACTTCCCTTCCACCTGCACTGCCCCAAGCCATCAGCTAGTGGATGGGAGAGGGGGGCAAAGGGAAAGAGATAAGTAACCACATTTCCTCTTTCACTGTGTACAAGCCTGGTCCAAGCTGAGGAGGGAAGAGCTTTCAAATTGGACCAGGATTCGGGGTTTCCTTGTCAGTTTGGACCGGACTTTTTTTTTTTTTTTTTACCCAAAATAAGCTGAAAAGCTGTAGAATCTGCCTTAGACCTCGCTCAGGCAACACTGGGTGCAGTGGCTCACACCTATAATCCCAGCACTGTGGGAGGCTGAGGTGGGTGGATCATCTGAGGTCCAGAGTTCGAGACCAGCCTGGCCAACATGGTGAAACCCCGTCTCTACTAAAAATACAAAATAGCTGGGCATGGTGGCGCCACTTAGAATTCAGGAGGTGGAGGTTGCAGTAAGCCGAGATTGCACCACTGCACTCCAGTCTGGGCGACAGAGTGAAACTCTGTCTCAAAAAAAAAAAAATAAACAAATAAAGACCTCTCTTGGCCAGAGAGGAAGCAGCTCACACCAGTGGCAAAGAGTCAGGGGGGAGGAAGAAAAAGCTGGCTTCCTCCACTAGCTTGAGAGCTGAACACGTGAAGGGGCCCTGATGCCCTCAGTCTTGCCAAGGCCTCTGTTCTGTCTCCTTACAGGCTCCAAACCTGCCCTCCCTCTCCTGCCTCAGCATTTTCTCCCTCTCTTTAGATCATTCCTAGCAGCATGCAAGCACAAGGCTTCCTCCCTTTACCCAGCAAAACCAAAACAAGACAAATCCTTCCTCAACCCCTTGCTGCATTCAGCTACAGTTCTCAGTAAAACTCCACGGGAAGCCCGCACGTTCTCCACTCTTTTGCTTCTCATTCACTTAAAAATACATACATATTTAAAATTGGGAAATATGTTTATCAAAGGGTGCTAAAAAAGATTTTCTTCCTCCTTTATGAGTAACAAACATCTCTGAGGCTTCCTTTTCTTAACTATAGCAAAGGATGTGGCCCTGCTGTATTTTGAGAGCATGAAATAAAATAATTCTGTTAACCTCCATAGACAAAAGTAGGCATGTACTCAATTCTACCTACGATGATCTACCATATCCCGGTAAGTCCCTGGATCACCTTCTCCTCCCTCCCCTGCTTTCACCCTGTTCCAGCTGCTTGTAGGCTTCAGTCTCCGGGACTGGACCTGAGCTACGAATTGCAAAGTAAAAATGTTATTGAGCAAATGAGCTTGCTGCCCGATGCTCATGGTAGCCAGTACTGTGGCCACGGCTTTTTAAGAAAAGAAAGGCTTTCTTGTGTAGCCAGGCAGCAAAGAGATAGGCTCAAATCTTGTCTCCTTGATTTGGGGTCTGGGGCAAGTTTTAAGGGGTCGGAGGGCAAAGGAAAGGATTTGGGAGTGATGGCTTGGCAGAGTCTGACTGGAGAGTTTCAGATTAGACCATTTACGGTAAGGTATGTTGGGGTGGATTTTAGTTCTGGATCTTCCTTTCAGTGGACCCCTCGCTTCTGAAAGAGTTCCTGTGGCCAAGTTCCACTCATGTCCCAGTCTTGGTTCCACAGGCAGGATCATTGGTTCCAGGCGTTGTTAGAGGTCAAAGCTTTTTCTCTCGTGCATGCCTGGGCTGCATGACTTGCGGTCTTGGCTCTGTTATGCCTACAAGGTAACTTGACGTTCTGTTATCAACAGAGTAGGCCCAATTTGGGCTGGTCCTGTGGTTACAAAATCAGCAGTCAAAAGGGCAGTAATGATCCCATACACCATGAATTCTATGCACCAGCCCGCAATGCACTCACCGAAGCCCAGATCCCAGGGCTCTGGTGATTTCTAGATCGTTCTCTGTTTTCATAGGGTCACACCCTCTTCTCTCAGACGCTGCAGGTTCCAAGGGCCTTTGACGTGCCCGCTGCTGCACAGGGCCAGGTGCTGTCGGGTTTTAGAGACTTACCCAACACCTTCCTGTCCTCAGGAGTTCACCGGAGGGGGAGCGCAACTCCGGACTTCACCCAGGAATAGCTGTGTGGCTTTGCCCAAGGTATTTCTCCTCCCTGGGTGCCCATTTCTTCATTGACGAAATAGGGAGAGACATAAGTCTCTTGCAAGACTGTTGTGAAAATGTCACAGTGCAACCTAGCTACTGGGATTCACACAACACAGAAATTGGTTTTGCCTGTTGATTAAAAATGGATCAACGTCATAAAAAGAAATAGAATTTACCTCTCTCTAAAGACATGTAAACACGTTGGAGATAAAAAATAATGCACAGGAACACGTAGTAACAGTGGAGAGGCTGACAGCAAAGCAGATGGGGGATGTTTCCATTCTGTTGATAAATAAACCCCAACTTGCCAAGTGAAAGCTGAAAGGTTACGTCACCCTTTCAGCTTTGGTGCCACCGCTAGGGAGCGTCAGTTTGCATGACTCCAGCTTGACTGCAAAGTGATTCTGCTTTCCCTGCGGAAGGGCAGAGACAACATAGATAACTGTCAAGAACTAAGCTCAGGCAGGAATTGCGTTTTCTTTTTCATGTCATTTCTAACTTTAGTTCTTAATCCATGTGACAAACATAATAAAAGAGATTGCTGAGTGCCGAGGGAGTGAGAGAAACCTGCATTTTGGTCTTTCCTTTGTAAACTACCTCCTTGAGAACAAACTGCATTACATCACAATGTAATTAGGTTGCTGGGGCTCTGGAGAGCACATTATTAAAGAAATTCATTAATATAAATCCCACAGTAATAAATGGACACTGAATATCCTGCTTTGAGAGGTTTCTTGTTTGATTTCCCAGGGGGATTTCTTTTGATTCATATCTAACCTGGAAATGCATGCCAAACATGAAAGTGTGGTTTGTGTTCATTTCTCTCTGAAATGTCTTCTGTTTTGTTTTTGCTTCTGTGGGGGATGGGGTGCAGCGAGTGCCCTCAGAGCTGTACTTCTCACCCACTTTATTCAGGATTAAAAGGAGGGTGTTCACTACCCTCTAGTGGCTGGCTCTGGTCTCCTTGCCAGGTAGAAACTGCTGGGCCAACACCCTGCAGAACAAGCATCCACCGGCCTCCAGAGTCAGCAGAACAGGTGAGAAGTCTCCAGGCCGGGCAGGAGAGGAAGACAGGAAAATTATTTCCCGTGGAGCACTTCCTTCTGCTCCCCAACCCCACTCCCAGGCAGGAGAACAGGCAGGTTACCAGCAGCTGCAGGAGACCCCCTGACTCCAGGCAGCACACAGGAGGCCCCAGCGGGGACAGTAGAAGGGCTGGCCCCTCCAGGAAAGCTAACGTAGAAGCCTTCTTGCCTTGTGCCTGGGTACTGAGAGGGGAAGGAAGGGTGCCTACAGCCCAAGGGCGCCCTCACCTTGCTGCACCCACGTGGGCATCATGACGGCTGAATGTCCTCAGCGGTCTCATGTCCCATGTTCACTGTGCCACCCAGATGGGTTGCTGACAAGCCCTCCATGTGTGAGTCTGTATCTGCTGCCCATCATGGTGGGAGTAGGAAGGGTTGGGGGAGACTCTAGGGAGAGGGGGTCCTCCCTTTTGTGGGAGTATCCCCCAGGGACCCTGCATCTTGCCACAGACTGCCCCCCACCACCTCTGCCCCCCTTTCAGGGACACAGCTATGGTGATCTGTGACTATACTTGTTATGATTGTTGTTTTAAGAGAGAGGTGTTTATTCCATGATCAGTACAGACCAAATGCATATCCACTGTAGGAAAGTCAAACCAGTCAGTGACTCCAGAGCTTGGCCAACACTGAGGCACCAGTGTCACGGTGTAGAGTGGGTTCTCATGGCATGTGTAACCTCACCAACTTGGCATGATTTGAATGTAGAAAAGGGCAGTGCTGCCAGGCATGGTGGCACATGCCTGTAGTCCCAGCTACTTGGGATGGAAGGCTGAGACGGGAAGATCCTTTGAAGCCAGGAGTTCAAGACCAGCCTGGGTGACATAAGGAGATACTGTCTCTAAAATTTTTTTTTAATTAAAAATTAAGAAAAAAAACAACAGAAAAGTCAGTGCTGCTTCCTAACTCTTTAAGGAACATTTTTTGCCTTCAGAAAGGAAGACGCTGAAGTGCAGAGCCCCCCCCGGTGAGCTCTGCCAGGACACCAAGTAAGCAGGTGGAGGAGAGCCCAGGGCTGGGTTTGGAGGCTATAGCTCAGCACTGTGAAGCAGATTTTTCTGCCATGGTGGAAATGTTCTATATTTGCACATCCAACACGGTAGTCACTTACGGCTACTGAGCACTTCTTGAGACTCTGGAGGTCCATGGATGCCGTCCTGCATGGTTGTTGGCTAGTACAGCTAAGAAACTGAATTTTAAATTATGTTTAGTTGCAATTAATTTGCATTGAAATGGCCACATGTAGCCAGTGGCTATGGTATTGGACAGTGCAGTTCTAGAGACAATGTGAGAGGGAGACCTTTGTAACCCTAGAGCTGTGTACCAGGGTAGTCTTGGCATGAGACCCATCGGCAACATTTTAAGGGTAAAATTGGTGATTAATGGTGCAAGTTTGCTGGTGAAGTTAGGTATCAGATGGGGTACACACATTCATTAATCCACCATCCAACAAAGCTCTTCCACCCTACCTTGGCACAATGTTCAGTTAGGATTTATTGGGTCTTATGGTTCGCCTCCCAACTGGACAGACACTGAGGGCTGAGACCCTGCCCCATTCATCTCAGTATCCTTAGCACCACACACTATACCTGACGTGCTATAGAATCTCAAAAGCTGTTTGCATTGCATAAATGGAGCTGGGTCAGGCCTTTGGGGAGATGTACAGATCAATCAGACACAGATCCTGCCCCCAACGACCTATGGTTCAATCATAATAATTAAATTACTAGATGAGAAGACTCACGTGAAGGAACTGCATTGCGCTGGAAACATAGTAGGCCCATAATAAAGGTTAGTTCCTTTCCTCCCTTCCTCTCTTACACTCCCTCTAGGACTCATCCTCCAAAAATTTCTATAAAAGGGATAAAATGCTCAAGTGTTTAGAAGAGGCCCCGGTTGGTTTTGTCTGGAGAACTAATGAGAGCTTCCTGGAGGAGTTAGCATCGGATCTAGCTCATCCAGATCTCTGAGCAGCATAAACAAAGGCATAGAGGTATAGGGATAAGTTCAATTTAGTTTGAGGAAGGGTATATGAAGAGCAGAAGTAGAAACCAGGGTAGGAAATCCTTTGATTCTTAGGCTACGGAAGGCTCTTGAGCATGATGTTATAAATCTGGATTTTCTTTTATGTATGTATGTATGTATGTTTTTTTTTTGAGATGGAGTCTCACACTGTCGCCCGAGCAGGAGTGCAATGGCGCAATCTTGGCTCACTGCAACCTCCACCTCCAGGGTTCACATGATTCTCCCGCCTCAGCCTCTTGAGTAGCTGAGATTACAGGTGCACACCACCATGCCTGGCTAATTTTTTTGTATTTTTAGTAGAGACAGGGTTTCACAATGTTGGCCAGACTGATCTCAAACTCCTGACCTGGTGATCTGCCTGCCTTGGTCTCCCAAAATGTTGGGATTACAGGCGTGAGCCACCGCGCCTGGCCAAATCTGGATTTTATTACCAGAGAGACAGACATCCCCCGCACTCTCTGCAGACTCAGTCATCTAGCGACTGAATATGTGATAACCCAAGCACATAACTTCACTCCTCTGAGCCTCACTTTCTTCATCTGTAGAATGGGAATGATACTACTTATTTATTTAAAATACAAAGAAGAATGCATAGTACCTATATACTGTTCTTGGGTTTTTCCACTTGGGAAACTTTTTTATATTAGCACATACAAGGTTGACCTTGCATTTATTTTATGTTGTTATCCTAATTTAATTAACTATTCCTCTACTCATGGATAGTTAAGTTGCTTCTAATCATTACGAAAATCGTACATACATCTACAGGATAAATTCCTAAAATGGCATTGCTAAACAAAAGGGTATATGAGATTTGGATTTTTTTTTTTTTGAGGCAGAGTCTCACTCTGCTGCCCAGGCTGGAGTGCAGAGGTGCTATCAGAGCTCACTGCAGCCTCAGCTTCTTGGGCTCCAGTGATCCTCTCACCTCAGCCTCCCAGGTAGCTGGGTATACAGGTGCGTGACACCACACACCCAGCTAATTTTTTGTATTTTCAGTAGAGACAGGGTTTTGATCTTGAACTCCTGGGCTCAAGCGATCTGCCCACCTCAGCCTGCCAAGTGCTGGGATTACAGGCATGAGCCACTACACCGACCTGAAATTTAGATTTTGACAGAATTACCAAATTGCTTTCTAGAAAGAGTGAATCAATTTTCACTCTCATCAACAATGTATGAAAGGATCTGTTTTCTCTGTCTGCACTAAAAGTCTTACCAGATTTTCTTGGTCTTTGCCAATCTGAAAGGTTTTAAATTGCTATCTAATTGTAGTTTTAATTTGCATTTATTTTGTTCTGAGCAACGCTGGGCATCTTTTCAATGTTTAAAAGTCATTTGTATTTTCTTCCCTGGGAACTGCCTATTTGTAGCCTTTGGCCATTTTGATTTGGTTGTTAGCCTTTTTCTTATTGATTGATAGGAATTTCATATTTATTAAGGAAATTAGCCCTTCAAGATAAGGTTGCAAATGTTTTTCCTAAATTGCCGTTATCTCTTACTTTGTCTATTTTTCTCCCCAGATATTTTTAATCTGTATGTATCAGATTGATCATTGTTTTCTTTCATGGTTTCTGGATTTAGAATCATGCTCAGGAAGGCCTTCCCTACTCCAAGAAAATAAGTGAAATCTTTCATCTCTCTGTATTTATTCGGGAGGGAGGAGACAGGGAATTCTGCTTTACTTTGTTTCCACATGGCGGTCGCCCTAACACCATTTCTCAGGATTCCCCTGAACACTAAGTGCCATTCAAGAGCCAGTCTAGGGGTCCTGACTAGCGGAAGAGCAGGTATTGATTAGATGCCTCATGTATGTGCAATGTCACTTTATTTACTCCTCACCACAGCTCTGTGAGCTCTTAATATCCTTGTTTTTCAAATGAAGAGGTCCAGAGAGATTGAGTAAGTGGCCCACAGTCGCACAGCCAGGAAGTGGCAGTGCTGGGATTTGAACGCAGATCAGTCTGACTGCAGTCCGTGCTCTTTCTGCGTGCCACAGTCATGATTCAAAGGGAGAAGCGGGGCTTTACAGAAGTATTGAAGGGGTGGCTTTTCAGACTTCTCATCCTCTTCATTCCTTCCCTCCAAAGCCCTTCTGTACTGCGTTAGGAGAACTGTAAAGCACAATGACCCCTTTCTGTTGGTGCCCGAGCCATTAGGGATAACTATCAGCTGCCCGACTGGCCAAAGTGCCCTTGGCCAGAAGAGAGATGTCTGTCCCAGAAAAGCTGCCTACTAATCAGGAATGCTGACAATGAGCTGTTACATAAACAAGAAATCAACTTTTATTGTGTTGAACGTTTAGTTTGTGGTTGATTTGTAACAGCAGCTAGCTACCATTAACCTAAGTATGGTCATGAGCTGCATACGACGTTTTGGTCAATGAGGGAACCACATAGATGACGGTGATCCCATAAGATTATCCTACCATGTTTTTTTGTTGTTGCTGTTTTTGTTTTTTGAAACAGAGTCTCACTCTGTCGCCAGGCTGGAGTGCAGTGGCGCAATCTTGGCTCACTGCAACCTCTGCCTCCTAGGTTCAAGCGATTCTCCTGCCTCAGCCTCCCGAGTAGCTGGGACTACAGGCTCGTGCCACCATACCCAGCTAATTTTTGTGTTTTTAGTAGAGACGGGGTTTTACCACGTTGGCCAGGATGGTCTCAATCTCTTGACCTCATGGTCTGCCCACCTCGGCCTCCCAAAGTGTGGGGATTACAGGTGTGAGCCACCGCACCTGGCTACAGTACCATGTTTTATTGTACCTTTTCTATGTTTAGACATGCTTAGATACACAAATACCACTGTGGTGCGTTTTCTACAGTATTCAGTACAATAACATGCTGCACAGGTTTGTGGCCTAGGAGCGGCAGGCTCTACCCTCTAGCCTGGGTGTGTAGTAGGCAATACTACGTAGATTTGTGTTACTACACTCTGTATGTTTGCACGACAATTAAATTGCCTAATGACACATTTTTCAGAACCTGTCCCATTGTTAAGTGACACATAACTGTACTACAATTGTTCCCCAAGGATGGATCGCACAGAGGGAACTAGATTAAGGGTAGTTCATCTCAGATCATTTCCTCTGTCCCTGGGTCCTAGAAGCAGGGAGTCCTCCCTCCCACCTCAATAGCCCCAGGTCCTCTTTCCCTTACTCCCTCTTCCCTTCTTCCTCTCCTTTTTCGTTGCCCTAGTCTTAAATACTCTTTGAGAGCTGAGAAGCTCGTGCGGTAAGCATGCATCTGAATATATACTGTCTCACGCTCAGGCCAGAGGTTGGTAGAAATCTGGATTCCTGCTTTAGAGGAAAAGAAAAGGATCCTAGAGCAGTAGTGAGGAGCAGAGGGGAGGGAAAGTCACAGGAAATGCTCCGAGGTGAACCCTTCCCACCTGCACAGTCCTGGCTGGGCCTGCCGTAGGCTCTGTGGGCTCTACGTGACTAATTCCCCACCAGCCCCTCCAGGCCGGACACAGACCCAGCAGGGAGTCTGTCTTGGCTTGACTGTGATATCCAGCTTTTGTTACTGTTCTTTCTATATCTTATCAGTGGGGGAAAAGAGCATGGGCTTTAGGCAGGTGTCCAAAGATAAGAGCCAGGCCTCACAGCAGCTCTCCTTGGCCCAACACACATGAGTTATACTTTGAGAGGTCAAATTTAACAAGAGAAAGGTTAGGTTGCCTTGTAGATGGTGGGTGGTGGTAGCTGGGGCAATGGAGAAAGATGATGGGGGGGGCGTTATCAGCAAGGACAAGACCCCAGAGGCCAATAGGAGGAGGCTGTATTAGTAGAAAATTTAAAAATGCCTCAATTTCTTAAAAAGTAAGAACTAGAATTGAAATCAGTTAGACTGTCTGCTTTCTTTCTTTCTTTTTTGTTTTTAGAGATGGGGTCTTGCTATGCTGCCCAGGCTGGCCTGGAACTCCTGAGTAGCTGAGACAAAAGGTGAGGACTGCCATGCCCAGCTTAAGACTGTTTCTGATAACGGGGCCCCCGGTCCTTCCAGGTGACAGGAACTACTCTGTACTGACCACTCATTGACCTGGTTGGGCAACAACCAGAAAGTGTTTTTGCCTCAGATTCTTTCTATTTTAAAACTAATTACAGCCAGACATGGTGGCTCACGTCTGTAATCTTAGCACTTCGGGAGGCTGAGGCGGGTAGATCAATTGAGCTCAGAGGTTTGAGACCAGCCTGGGCAACATGATGAAACCCTGTCTCTACCAAAAATACAAAAATTAGCTGGGCGTGGTGGCACATGCCTGTGGTCCCAGCTACTCAAGAGGCTGAGGTGGGAGGATCGCTTGAGTCTGCAGAGGTCAAGGCTGCAGTGAGCTGTGATTATACCACTGCACTCTAGCCTGGGTGACAAAGCAAGACCCTGTCTCAAAAATAAAATAAACTGATCACTGCCCATGATGCTGCAAGGATGAAAGTCTATTTGTACTTTCCTAGTTCTGGCTAACTGAGTTTTTCTCTGCCACTCAGCTTGGGTGTCATCTCTCCCAGGAAACCTCAGATTCCCAGGTTGGGTCTCAATGCCCATCTCTGCGATCTTGGATCTCTGCACGTACTTTTCACACACCCTCGCCTTCCGTTCCTCCAAGTCCCTCTCATCAGTTGTTAGCCTCTCAAAGGCAGAGATTGTTCCTGACCCAGCTCTGTACCTCGCCTCATCTCAGTGCCTGGCAGAAAGCAAGTGCTCAGGGTGTTCAACTAAATTCAACCTTTTTAGCTAAAGTGGAATACTTTTCAATGGATGGTGCTAGAAAAACAAGTATTACATGATATGAATTGAATCTCAGGACTTTAACATTGTGTGGACCTAACCTGCCATAAGGGGAAACTGAGGCCGTGGAGATGAACTGGCAGGCCCAGAGCACAGCAGTGTGTCAGAGGTCAGGCCAAGCTGTGAGCCCCTTTGCTGATGGATCAATACTTGTGAGTGACAACACAAACCATCCAGACTTAGGTTTGTCGGTATATAAAGCAGCCAGAAACATGCTCGTCAGCCGCTGTGGTCTTTGTCCCTCAAAGTCTAAAACATTAATTGCCTCTGGATTTTCTGTCTTTTTCATTTCTACTACATATCCATCTTTTTGAAGTTTGCCTTTTATTAAATTTTGATTATAAAAGTATGCATCCTTATTATAAAGATTCTGGAATATGCTGAAAAGGAAAAGAAAGAGATTTTTTTCGAGACAGGGTGTCACTCTGTTGCCCAGGCTGGAGTGCAGTGGTGAGATCACTGTTCACTGCAGTGATCTGGAGGCTGAGGAGCCCCAACCGCCCACCTCAGCCTCCCAAGTACCTGGGACTACAGGTACAAGCCTCACTAATTTTCATATTTTTGGTGGAAACAGGGTCTTGCCATGTTGCCTAGGCTGGTGTCAAAGTCCTGGACGCAAGCAATCCACCTGCCTCAGCCTCCCAAAGTGCTGGGGTACATACATGAGACACTATGCCTGGCCTGAGAAAGTTTAAAATACTTGAATTCCACCAACCAGAGACAGCCTGTTATTTCTATAGCATATTGACACAAATAAATATATATAACTGACCGGAGCGAGAGTCGTGCCTGTAGTCCCAGACACTTGGGAAGCTGAGGCTGGAGGATTGCTTGAGCCTGGGAGGCAGAGGTTGGGGTGAGCTGAGATCATGCCACTGCACTTCAGCCTAGGTGACAGAGGGGGACTCTGTCTTAAAAAAAAAAAAAAATTAAAAAAAAAATATGATAGGGACAGGAGACAGGGAAGCACTGGGTAGAAAAGGGTGGCTTCCCCAGCAAAGGCCCCACCCTCAAGCGTGGGATCCAGCGGCCCTAAATGAGGACAGGCATTCCTGTTTTTGCACCTAAAAAGTTGTCTTTGGCCAGCCATGCTTTTATCCCATCCTCATGTAAAATCCCAAACCCCAGGGTCCAGAAGCAGAAGAGCAGGCAGGGAGATAAGACAAGCGATGGACAGCGATACCACGTGGCAGACAGAGAGAAGAGGAGGAACGTCTGGAATGCCAAGAGGAGTTTGGTTGGGGCAGTCGGAGAGGGGTTCAGCTGTTGGACAGCCAGGCTCCAGGGGAAGATCATCTTCCCACTCCATCCCCCACTTCCGGCTCCCCATCCATCCCGCTGAGAGCCACCTCCACCCCTCAATAAAACTCCTGCATTCATCCTTCGAGTCTGTGTGTGACCCAATTTTTCCAGGATGCTGGACAAGAGCTCAGGAACAGAAAGCTATCACACTGGCCTGCTGCCCTTCCAGAAAGGCAGAAGGTCCACTGAGCTGGTTAACACTCAAGCTGCCAGCGGACGGCAAGGCTAAAAAGGGAACACTGTAACACACGCCCACTTGGGCTCCTGCATCTGTCTGCGTGCTCCCCCTCCTGTAAGGGGTTTGAGCAGCTGAGGCAACTGAACAGGAGAGCCACACTGCTGTCCGACGTCCTGCAAGGGGCATCAGGAACTCTCCCATTTCATATACATATATCTTATATGTAAATATATAATGCATATCACACATATATTATATATTATAAATATAATGTATATTGTATGTTATGTATATTATATATAACATATATAATGTTATATAATATATATGTGTTATATATAATGTTATATGTTATATTTGTAAGATATATATGCTACATATTATGTATATAATTATATTAATAACAATATATTATTAATATATGTTCTAATATAACTAATATAACCAAGATTGAGCTCTGTGTTGAATTCATGTTTTTTTTTCTTTCAGTAATTGTTTGATTGTATTTCTCCAAGTCCTTAAAAATGGGGTATTTTCTTTGTAGCCTTTGTGCTTCGAAGCTTTTCAATGAGCACATTTTGCAATTAGTTAATTTATAAATAAAAAGAATCTAATAGTAAAAATAAAAAGGAAAAATGCTACATAAGCTACTATTTGTAATAGCTATACTTTAATCTACATAGATATGCCATATTTTACCTAACATCTAGGTGGCTTGCAATTTTTCATTGCAATAAGTGAAAAATGTGTTTATTTCATCTTACTATGATGAGACAATATTGTCAAATGAAGTCTCCGTCTGTAATTCTAATTATTGCCTTGGGAGTAACATATTGTTTATGTCCTCAATTTTGAGGAAACTATTTTTCAAAGGAGAATTATTTTGAAATTCAGGATCAGCTCAAGAGATATTATTATTTTTCAGGTTATCTTAAAAGCAATGATTACTTTTCAGTCAGAAGAAGGAAAGATTATTTTTAATAAGCAGAAAAGATATCACATAGTGAAATGGTGTGGATAGCCTGCAACATGAGACCTGGCCCTCAACATTTGAGGGAGGAATTGATTTCTCGTTCTACCTAGAGATGTAAATTAGGTGTTGATTGCCATTAGATGATGCTGAAGAAGACATGTTACTTTTTGAACTATTTTCTCCATTTATGTAAAAGTCAAACAGTTTGAGTTCAAAGGTAAAGTAACTAGAAAGAATATTCTGGTTCATAGCACATGGATGCCTTCTTGTTAATATAGTGGTGAGGAAAAAAAAAGAATTAAAAAAACCATGGATGCCATGGATACCAGTTACTAGAGTTAAGTTAGTAGCCACAGAAAATGCCAAACTAACATAAAATCTATTTCCCAAATAATATGATTACAGGGAAGACTTTCATCTCAATCCCCAAAATATGAATTTTAAACATTATAGCATCATAAAATGTTATAAACAAAGTAAAAACTAAAATAAAATTCAGATTTGACAGATTAAAAATGCAAGAAAGTAATAAAATAGCCCCTCTAAATGTTTCCATTTTTAGGTTCTAAAAATATATGGAAATCATAGAGATACTGGATTATGGTGATTATACTTTTATCTCACAGACGTTACATCTATTTTTATCATACGAACATAGCCAGAATGTCAAATCTTCAGTTCTTATGAAATGAACAACAGAAATAATTTTTAAAAAGGTAAACACTACACCTTGAAGTAGCTTTCAACATGGCGTGTTTTCCAATTTGCCCTTGCATCATTTTTTTAAAATCACTAGAGGAAACTGCTTAAAAGCAGGATGAATGATGGACCAACAAGATTGCTATGGGTGTGATCTTGACGCTACAAAACAATTTTGAACTCACACAGGACTAAACCACTGAGGCTGTCTTCAAAACACACACTCATGTTTCAGGAGAGAGCTCCCCCAGGGAGAAAAACTGTAACAAGGTGAGCCCTCCACACACATCTTTCACAGATTTCTGAAAATAAAATAATCGCCCACATTTATTGACTTGTTACTATGTACCAGGAACTGTGCGGGGGAACTTTGCAAACATTATACTAGCAACCCCCAGGGCACAGCCCATGAAGTGATTACTGTTAGGATCTGTGTTTGATGGCAGGGGAAGTGGATTCTTGGGGAGGTCCAGCTTCTTGCCTTGAAGTCACAGGCTCGGGTGTGTCTGGGATTCAGTCCAGGTCTGTGTGATGACCAAGTCCCAGTTTTTCAATCCCATTCCCTCCCTGCCCATTAGGCAAGTTTTACCAATGAGAGAAAACAGAAACCAGAGTGGGCTGGGCATGGTGGCTCACACCTGTAATCCCAGCACTCTGGGAGGGTGAGGGAAGTGGATCACGAGGTCAAGAGATCAAGACCATCCTGGCCAACATGGTGAAACCCCGTCTCTACCAAAATTACAAAAATTAGCTGGGCATGGTGGTGCACGCCTGTAATCCCAGCTACTCAGGAGGCTGAGGCAGGAGAGTTGCTTGAACCCAGGAGGCAGAGGTTGCAGTGAGCCAAGATCACGCCACTGCACTCCAGCCTGGCGACAAAGCGAGACTCTGTCTCAAAAAAAAAAAAAAAAGAAAGAAAGAGACCATAGTGCACATAAAAACAGGAAGGAGGATGATGTCCCCAAAACTGGATCTCTAAACTAAAATGCAAGGAAAATGTTGTGCTTCAGCAAAAGAATTATGTAGGTTCTCTGAGGATGCTCCATGGATATGTGGCTCAAGGATGAGAGCTAAAAATACAGCTGAGTGAGACACTTGGGTCAGACACTTGAAACACAGACCCTTTTCTCCCTACCCTCGGCCTGCCTTGGAGACGGGGCTGCTCCCACTGGCCTTCAGTCCCAAGACCCCATCGTACCTGCTTCCAGCATCACCTGAGAGTCCAGACAGACCTGCCAGCCCCTATCTTCATATCATGGACCCTTGAGGCACTCGTGCTGGCTGGAGTCAGGGTGTGACAACTGTCCTGAGGGGGGATGTGGAAGAAGTCCCATTTGCCCCCCCTCCCCCAGGGTCCCCTGAGTTCTTTGGTCTAGGTTTCCTAGTAATAAAACTGATGCTTCACTTTGCCATGTTGTGAGGTTACTTGAGTCCCTTTACTCTTGAGGCCTGAAGGAGCTCAGCTGAGTGTGTGAGGTTTTAGATCTCTTTGGGCCCTAAATCCTATGCAATTGATTCAAAGAAAAAAAAAAAAAAAAAAGCTAAGACTGGGTGTGGTGGCTCATGCCTGTAATCCCAGCACTTTGGGAGGCCGAGGTGGGCAGATCATTTGAGGTCAGGAGTTTGAGCCAGCTTGGCCAGCATGGTTCAACCCTGTCTCTACTAAAAATACAAAATTTAGCCAGGCATGGTAATGCACACCTGGAATCCCAGCTACTCAGGAGGCTGAGGCAGGAGAATTGCTTGAACCTGTGAGGCAGTGGTTACAGTGAGTCAAGATCATGCCACTACACTCCAGCCTGGGTGACAGAGCAAGACTCTATCTCAAAAAAAAAAGGGGAGACGTGCTAGAAAAAGGAGTAAGAGAGTAGTCACTAGTATACACACATTCTCACACACACATCTGAAGCTCTGGCTTTGGACTATTTAAAACCTAAAATATTTATATTTAGAAACTAGACTATTAAAAACCAACAATCTTTGCTTTGAAAATACCATTTTTGGCAGAAAATTCAGCCCAGCTGAGTTCATAAAATTTTGAATACCCTAGCATTGTAGTTGTGCCTACCTCAGTGATAGATACAGTGAAGTTCTTCCTCAAATAAAGCATCAGCCCAGGCATGGCTTAGCTTGTTGCATATACTCCTTTCCTTATTTAGACATGTTATTGTTTTCCTAGTCCTTTGCAAGCCACACAGCCACTTCCTCCCTCCCTTTGTTCTCCATTGCCTTTACCTGTTTAGGAAAGGTTTAAGCTTTTAGCCAATCAAGTTTAGCTTAGACTATGAGGTCCAACTCCAGCCACTAGAGACTGGACACAGTAGAAGCCTCATGTGTTAAGGATAAAAAGGCCTCCTCTCCTTTGTTTGGGATGCCCTCATGGTGAACAGGCTTGCGAGTGGCACCCTTCTGCAGAAGTAAAAATTGCCTTGCTGAGAACTTCTTTGAATGTTTATTTTCTTTGCAACTCCAAACTTTTACTTCTAACACTCACCTCGACTTCAGCCACCAACTCATAGCCCCTCTTGAAGCCCCTTCATCACAGAACCGCAACATCATCAATGTATTAGTCCAACTTCACACAGTTATAAAGAAATACCTGAGACTGGGTAATTTATAAAGGAAAGAGGTTTAATTGACTCACAGTTCCAATGGCTGGGGAAGCCTCACTAAATTTACAATCATGGCAGAAGGGGAAGAGGCATGGAGTGCAAGCAAGGGCAGGGAAAACTGCCTTATAAAACCATCAATCTCAGGCTGGGCACGGTGGCTCATGCCTATAATCCCAGCACTTTGGGAGACCGAAGTGGATGGATCATGAGGTCAGGAGTTTGATACCAGCCTGACCAACATGGTGAAACCCCTTATCTACTAAAAATACAAAGATTAATCAGATGTGGTGGCATGTACCTGTAATACCAGCTACTCAGGAGGCTGAGGCAGGAGAATTGCTTGAACCCAGGAGGTGGAGGTTGCAGTGAGCTAAGATGCCATTGCACTCCAGTCTGGGCAAAAGAGTGAGACTCTGTTAAAACAAAACAAAACAAAACAAAAAAACCCAACAGATCTCATGAGAACTCACTCACTATCATGAGAACAGCATGGGGAAACTGCCCCCATGATCCAGTCACCTCCCACCTGGTCCCCTCCTCCAACATGTGGGGGTTGTGGAGATTGCAATTTGAGATCAGATTTGGGTGTGGGACACAGAGCCAAATTACATCAATCATTAAGGCTTCCTGAAATTCACCTCTCTGGTCATAATCCCATCGCCTCCTCTCAAATCTATTCTTCCAATTCATTCAACCTCGAGTTCTTGTATTCCTGTTTTCTAGCATTCTAGAGAACATGGGTCACTTGCCGACCTGGGGCCCATTTCTCCTTTCTTCCACACCAACTATTCCTTCCCCCATACAGTCGCTGAGTGCCCTAGGTGGATAAAAGTGGGAGATTTGTGACTCAGGCCTGGCCAACATTATCTGTTCAATAAATATTTTATATGGCACTTGCCCTGAACGAGGCACTGTTCTAAGTACTTTATAAACCTTAGCCTATATAACCCTCATAACAACTCTATCAAATAAGTACTATTTCTCATTTGCATTTTAAAATGCCAAAACTAAGGCACAGAGAGGTTACATGATTTGCCCAGGGAGCCCCGTTAGTAAGCTTTGTTTTCTCTGGCCTGATTGGTTCAGGGATGAACATGTGACCTACAAGCCAACAAGATCCAGTAACTGGGGTTTCTTGGCAAGAGACTTTTGGTTTTCTCCCCTGAACATGAAGCTAGGGTGGCTGTGAAAAGCAGTGCAGCCACCTGGTGACCACAGGAAGAAAGCTTCTTTGAGGATAGAGCCATCAAAGAACTCAGAGAAAGGAAGAGACTGAAACAGTCCCAGTGACAAAATGGGAGTTCCTGAGCAAACGGCGCCTGTAGCCAGCCTACTCCTGGCCGCTTCAGTTTGGTGAGTCAGTGAGTTCCCTTTCTCCTTAAAGCAGTTTGGGTTGGATTATCTTTCACTGGAAATCAAAAGATTCCTCACAGGTACAGTTCGGTTCACCAATCTCTCAATTCAGTATACATATTTTTTACTATTATAAGGTTAATTGATGAAAAAATGAATACGCTTTGATGAATATAAACACTTAAATATTTAAATGTTTTGTTTTGGTAGCATAGTATTATATCAGAAAAATCATAATTCACATAGATAAGCATCAGTATACATATAATTTCATGAGCACAAGCACGGATGAGCCTGATTCGTTTTCTCAAAAGGCCAATGCAGAACTATAAATGTCCAAATCACAGTAACATGCTTACAAAAAGTATGCACGGAGATGGAAGAAACGATATTCTTACCTCCATTCTGGTGTCAACTCCTTTGCCCGATTTAAGTCCCTCTCGATCTGCTGAAATACTGTCCAAATCAGAGTCTCTTGATAATCTTTGTTTATATGGACTTTTCTGCTGCATTTAACACTGTTTGCCTTCTGGTTTCTTTGCTGTCTTGCTTTGGATTCTCTAACAGTTCACTTCTTTGGTTTTTCTCTTTTCCTTCTGTGTTTCCACGTTTCCCACTTGTATCTCCTGAGTGCTGGCATCTCCCAGGATTTTATTCCCAATAGAAAATTTCGGTATTAGTATAAGCAGTACTTAGAGCACAGGCTTAGCTGCTGTGACAAAGAGACGATTCCTCCCCAAATTAATCAACAACAGTGCTCCAACGAGAAAGAAGTTTATTTCTCCTCCACTTGCTAGTCTGGAGCTCCGCAGGCCGTCCTGGGCGGCTGGGCATGTGGGCTCACAGGTCACCCAGGAGCCCCGGTTCCTCGTGTCCTGCTCTTCCACCATTCCTAGTGGGTATCCTCATTTTCATGCTGAGGGCTGGCTCACCAGCACCATGCCAATGTTCCAGCCTGTCGCACGGGGGAAAAGAATGAGGAGAAAGAAGGTAGCCTCCTTTTCGAAGGACATGAGCTAGAAGTTGCATGTCGTCACTTCCACTCACATCCCATTGGTCAGAACTTGGTCACATGACCACACCAAGGTGCAAGGGAAGCTCAAGCAGGTGTCCATGTGCCAATTTCAAACTAGGGAGACTCATCACTAACATGAAGATGGCAGAACGGGTCCTGGGGACCATAAGCCGTCTTCTCCCCAGCCTTCCTCTCTTCATCCTCCATGCGGTGTCCTGTTGAGAAACATTAAGTTTACCCCTGCCCCCATGGCTCCTCTGTGGAGGATACCTTTTAGTGTGTAATTAGTGGTAGGCGGGTAACAGCTGCCTACTTGGTATATTCTTGAGTTATGAGTAAATGTAGAGCACCTGCGTATTAATAAGACTCACCTGTCAAAGAACAAATAAATACGTGGATGAGAATCTGCTGCGGGCCCTTAGCCTGAAAAAGCTATCAGCCTCTCAGCTCTCAGGCTGCTGGTTCCCGAGATAGATCCACTCTGTTGTTCTGTCTGGGTGTCTGCCTCTGGATACCTTCAGCGCCACCTGGGTGGGGGTCTCCCAACCGAGCTGGTACTCGGTAGTGTCCTTGGCCCATCTTTCCTTATCTCATGGCTTTAGCTCTGCCCTGCACACAGTGACTCCCAAGTCTCGAGTCTAACTGCATCCTGGACTTCTGCACCCACAGATCAACATGCACACCTGCCCCCCCACTTCCCTCTGCCCTCCCTGGCCTTTAGAGAGAGACCACCCACCCTCCTGGTCATGCAGGCCCCCAAATGTTATAGCATCTTCAGTGCCCACTCCTTGCCCCCTGCTCTCCAACATGGAATGAGTGACCTTCACCTGAGCCCTCCTGCACATTTCCTCCTTCTCATTCTTCCCAACACTTGAGCTGCTGTGAAAGCCTCCATTCTGGTCTCTACAGCCGGCTTTCTTCTTCTGGTACATCCTTACCCACAGCTATCCAAAACACATTGAAAAATTATAACTCAGCCAGGCACGGTGGCTCATGCCTGTAATCCCAGCGCTTTGGGAGGCCGAGGCAGGCGGATCACAAGGTCAGGAGTTCAAGACCAGCGTGGCCAATATGGTGAAACCCTGTCTCTACTAAAAATACAAAAATTAGTCAGGTGTGGTGGCGGGTGCCTGTAATCCCAGCTACTCGGGAGGCTGAGGCAGGAGAATCGCTTGAACCTGGGAGGCAGAGCTGCAGTGAGCCGAGATTTCGCCACTGAACTCCAGCCTGGGCGACAGAACGAGACTCTGTCTCAAAAAAAAAAGAAAGAAAAGAAAAGAAATAACTCACATTACTCCTTGTTCAAAAACCTTTGACTGGGTTTGCTGTGACCAAAGATCTGAACTCCTTGCAGTGCGGGTAATTTACCCTCCCAGCATTTTCTCCTGTACTCTGGTAAAGTCTGGGTACAGGAACATCTCCCCATTGCCCCGTGTGCCCGGTTACTCTTATTTCCGGTTCAGGCTGTTTTGTTTTGTTTTTTTTTTCTCAGCTGTTCTTGCCTCTCACCCCACATGTGCCTGGCAATCCTGCCCATCCTTCAAAGTCCCCCTCTGGTGCCACCTCTTCCTGCCCAGCCACTGCCCCGGCAGCCCCGCCCTGTCGTCCCTGCCCCAGACACCCAGGCTCTCTGCTTTCACAGCCTTTTGCTTGGAAACTCTCTTTTGGTCCTGACCCAGCCTGCCTAGCTGTGCCCAGATGCTCCCTCCTGGAGGAGCCGGCCTGAGCCTCGCCCCTCGCGCTGACTTCCTGCCACGGCTTGCAGGGGCTGGCGCTGTCTCTCAATCCCTGAGGAGGCTCAGTGCCTCTCGGTGTTGCCGCAAACCTAACTCTAGGATGCCTTTCTCATTAAAGCCCCTCCAGGAGGGGCCCGGGGACCGTGTAGAGGGCTGTGCGCGCAGGGCGTTGACTGCAGTTCATCACCTGCAGTTTTGCGCTTCGCCCGGCCCTGCGCTTGGCTGCGCTCGGGTGTCAGCGTGACCCCGAGTCAGCTGCCGCGCCCTTTCACGCCCGCTTGTGCCAGCACGCACGTCTGCCTTCCGGAGCTGTTCAGACTGCAGGGTAAATGCTGTCTGGAACCCGATCCAGGGTTTAAAAATAACCCAAAGGTCTGACCCACTGAGATCCTTTTCTAGATCTTCCAGTTGGGAAGCTCTTCCTGGCAGCACGTGTGCATGATTTCAAAGTATCCGGGATGCAGACCCCGCCCCAACGCAGGCCACCCTATTTCCACAGGAGCTGCCTAGGGCCGTTCCTCTTTCAGTAGAGCCTTTCTTGGCCCAAGTCTGGGGAAGAGCCCTGGCTTTCTCCCACCCCGTGCGGCTGCCAGTGCGGTGGGTCCCGCCCCCTCCCTCCTCATCCCAGGCTGAGGGTGGAACTTTGGAGGTCACAGCCAGATGCTGCTAACTGGGCAGAGACTTCAGTCCCTGCAAGCTCGCCTGGCTGATCGCCCCTCTCACCCCACTCCCCCAGCCGGCCAGCCTGCCCCAGGCCCTCAGCCAGCAGCCACCACAGGGTGAGATGAAGCAACCACTTCTGTCACTATCTCTGCTTCCCAAGCCCTGTTTCACCCAAAGTGAAGGCCAGGTGGAAGATTCCAGCTCATGTTTTTATTTGGGAGGCTGCCATTGGAGGTAGTGGCATGTGGGGACCGGGCTTTTACTCCCTGCCCAGGGCGAGAGCCTCATCTTCAGCAAAAAGAAGGCTCTGCCATTTGGCACATGCTTCAGGCAGCAGATGACACCTGCAGCTGTGACTAAGGCCAGAGCAAGCCAAGTGCCCCGGGCCATGGGACTCTGGGATGGAGGGTGGGAGGTGGAAGAACCCTTACTTGGTCATAAAAACCCATGACTCCTTTGAGTGGCTTAATTTCAGAATTGTACACTCTGGTGGAATCCTAAAGAATTCTGTGCTTTTTTTTTTTTTTTTTTGAGACAGGATCTCACTCTGTTGCCCAGGCTGGAGTGCAGTGGTGCAATCATGGCTCATTGTAGCCTCGACTTCCCTGGCTCAGGTGATCCTCCCATCTCAGCCTCACTAGTAGCTGAGACTACAGGCTCGTGTCACCATGCCCAACTAATTTTTTTGTATTTTTTGTAGATACAGGGTTTTGCCATGTTGCCCAGGCTGATCTCAAACTCCTGGGCTCAAGCAATCTACCCTCCTGGGCCTCCAAAGTGCTGGGATTACGGGCATGAGCCACCATGCCAGGCCCAAATTCTGTGTATTCTTTTTTTTTTTTTTTTTTGAGACAGAGTCTCGCTCTGTCTCCAGGTGCCAGGCTGGAGTGCGGTGGTGCGATCTTGGTTCACTGCAACCTCCGCCTCCCGGGTTCAAGCAATTCTCCTGCCTCAGCCTCCCATGTAGCTGAGACTACAGGTGCACACCACCAGGCCCAGCTAATTTTTGTATTTTTTTTAGTAGAGACGGGGTTTCACCATGTTGGCCAGGATGGTCTCGATCTCTTGACCTCGTGATCCACCCACCTCCGCCTCCCAAAGTGCTGGGATTACAGGCGTGACTGTGAATTCGTCAATGTAATTCCACCTTCCCCCACCCAGCTCGCCCCTCACACGTATCATCACCACCATCAAAAACCAGAAAGAAGAGGTTAGCAGGAGGTCAGAACTTATCTAAGAGAAGAACCTGAAACCAGTGGAGTTTGTATTCCTGGTTCTCCCTTTTCCTAATTCCTTTAGGTTCTCCTTGACCTGAGATCTCCTTGATATCCCATCTGGGCCAGCTCTTCTCTCAATCACTCAGTAAAGAATTAATTGATCAGCACCAATTAGGTGCCAAGTGCTGCTGTCACAAATCTCAGTCCTTAAATCCAGAGGAATAAGAAATGTACTGCTGGGTGTGGTTGCTCACCCCTGTAATCCCAGCACTTTGGGAGGCTGAGATGGGAGGATCACTTGAGGTCACGAGTTTGAAACCAGCCTGGCCAACATGGTGAAACCCCATCTCTACTAAAAATACAAAAACATTAGCTGGGCATGGTCGCGTGTGCCTGTAATCCCAGCTACCTGGGAGGCTGAGGCAGAAGAATTGCTTGAACCAGGGAGGCAGAGATGCGCAACTGCACTCCAGTGTGGTGACAGAGCAAGACTCCATCTCAAAAAAAAAAAAAAAAAAAAAAAAGAAATGTGATTTTTTCTACAACTTAAAACTATTAAATTAACTGAAACTCTATTTTGTGTCCTCACTTAGGTAGGTGAGTTTGTACTGATTCATGGGAAAGAAGCTCCTTTCTGAGGCTTATGTGGAAGTAGAGTGGTTGCAAAGCTGAAGAACAGGTCTCCAGTCCTCAAGTTTCCAGGCTCCCAAGATCCACAAATGTAGATGCAAATCTAGAGGAGACTTGGATTTTCAGTCAATGGGCCCCGATGAGACACCTGGCTCCTGGATACAGGAGAATACAGACCAGCAACTGAGGACTGTATTCTATTCCAATTCTGTCCCTGAATTTGCCTTCTCTTCTCCCTTCCAGAGTTCCTTGGTTCAGGCACTCCTCACATTGTGTCTGTCCTATAACTAGAGTTTATAGTCACAAACACCTATTTTTGTGATCCCAGAACAGAGCTCTATTTTATGTGCTTTGAAAGGAATCTGCCATTGCCTTGAGATCTTGTTATCTTGGCCACTGTTGATGGGACCAGAGATGGACATCTGACCCAAACTTGGCCAATGACAGCCCTTCCCTGGGATAATTGATCTTGGGACAGAGGGAGTGACTGTCATTTCCTGGTACTAATGACAGTGTAAGAGCTGAGGCCCAGGACCATGAACAGCCATGTGTGATGTAATGTAAGTCAGCCTGAGAAATTCAAGCCAACACAGACAGAATCATGGTCAGTCATGAGATGGAGAAGCCTGGCAGTGCCCCCTGAAACTCAGCAATACCTCTGCCCTTCCTGAGGTCAGGTAAGCTAATACAGTCCACTTTTTGCCAGTTGAGTTGGATTTTTGGTAAAAGGACCCAATAAATACATCTCCTAATGGATCTCCCCTGCCTCCAGGACTGCCAACCTCCAGCCCAATAAATACATCTCCTAATGGATCTCCCTGCCTCCAGGACTGCCAACCTCCAGCCCATTCTCCAGATTGCTTCTAGATGGATCTTTCTATATTGCTGATCCAGGCACACCATTTTTCTGCCCAGAACGCTTCAGAGATTCCCCACCATGGAAGAAAAAGGTCCAAACTCTTTAGCATGGCATTCCTGTAAACTCTGGCTTCTGGATCAATATCTCCAACCTCCCCCTCCTGCATTTTCCATTTCCTCGACTTACATGAGGCCACTCCTTGATGTCAGAACCATGCCATGTATGCTCACAGCTCTAGCAGTTGCTTAGACTTTTCCTTCTGCCTGAAGCCATTTCCTGCTACACAGACTTCCACTTGTCCTTCAGGCTTCCTGGTGGATGATGATGATGACTTCCCCAATACTTAAACTAAAATCCGTTTCCTCAGTTTCCATTTTAACGTATTTTATTTATTCATTCACCAGTCAACAAATACTTGTCAAGCAACTCCTGTGTGCTAGACACTGTGCCAAGAGGCTGAACTCAAAAGACACTGCTCTTGCTCTCATGGAACTTATATCTAGTGAGAGGCGTGGGGAGGTAGGTAGGGAGTATAGATTGATTAGACAGGGTGATTTCTGTCGAGATAGATATAGGCCCACTCAGACACTTCAGTGGCTCAGAGATGTCTGAATCTAGGGATACAAGGTAGGATAAGGGGCCTATGTTATAGGACTGCTATAGGATTAAGCGAGTTTATACATTTAAGGCAATAGGATAATGCCAGGCATAGTGAGTGTGATTATTTATAAGCTCAAAGATGTATAAACAGCCCACCAATGGATGAATGTATAAGCAAAATGTGACATATTCACAAAATGGAATATTTTTCAGCCATAAAAAGGAATGAAGTACTTATACATGCTATGACATGAGCAAACCTGGAAAACATGATGCTAAGTGAAAGACACCAGACACCAAAGGTCGCACATTGTATATTTCCATTTATATGAAATATTCAGTCTAGATAAACTCATAAAGACAGAATGCAGATTGGTGGTTCCCAGGGGCTCAAGGCAGGGGGAGAAGGGAGGAAGATTGCTTAATGGGTGCAAGGTTTCATTTTGGGGTGATGAAAATGTTTTAGAACTAGATAGAGAATATGATTGTAAAAAAAAAAGAATATGGTTGTATAACATTGTGAATGCACTAAATGTCACTGAACCGCCCGCTTTTTTTTTTTTTTTCTTTTTGAGGCAGGATCTTGCTCTGTCATCCAGGCTGGAGTGCAGTGGTGTGATCTCAACTCATGTGCCTTGACCTCCTGGGCTCAGGTGTCCTCCCACCTCAGCCTCCTGAGTTGCTGGGACTGCAGGTGTGCACCACCACGCCTGGCTATTTTTTTTTTTTTTTTTTTTTTTTTTTTTTTGTAGAAATGAGTTCTCACTATGTTGCCCATGCTGGTCTTGAACTCCTGACCTCAAGTGATCCACCTGTCTCAGCCTCCCAAAATGCTGGGATTACAGGTGTCAGCTACCACACCCGGACCTGCTTTAAATGGTTAATTTTTTGTTACATAAATTTTACCTAAATAAAAATAAAACATGTATGACAAGTTTGTTCATTGAGACATGTCTGAAACAGTGAAATATTGGCTACAATCTAAAGTCTTTCAATGTTTAACAAATGAGAGTCTATCCACACCATGGTATATCAGCCACCAAAAAGAATTAGGTAGATTACCTGGGCGTGGTGGCTCACGCCTGTAATCCCAGTGCTTTGGGAGGCGAGGCGGGTGGATCATTTGAGGTCAGGAGTTCGAGACCAGCCTGGCCAACATGGTGAAATCCTTTCTCTACTAAAAAATACAAAAATTAGCCAGGCAGTAGTGGCACACACCTGTAATCCCAGCTACTGAGGAGGCTGAGGCCAGAGAATCACTTGAGCCTGGGAGGCAGAGGTTGCAGTGAGCTGAGATCGTGCCACTGCACTCTAGGCTGGGTGACAGAGTGAGACCCTGTCTCAAAACAAACAAAAACAAACAAACAAAAAAAGAATGAGGTAGAGTTACATAGGGTAATTTAAAAAGACCTCTGAGACATACTGTCATGTGAAAACAATGTATCATAAAACAATGTGATAGTGTGATTCTCTTTATCAATCACAAGATGATATGTATGTTCAACAATTTATAAATATATAAAGAGAAGCTGGAGCTCACCTAACCCTTGAGAGTTGTTACTGCAGAGAAGACATGAGAACATGAGGAGTCTCTTAATGCTTTGTACACCGAAATGGTATTGAAGCCTTTTTGATGAGACTCTAACCAGGAAACACAAATTAAAGACAAAATGAGATATCACTTTATACGTGCCAGATTGGCAAAATTGGAAATAACTGTAAGATCTATCGCTGGTGGAGAGGTGGGGAAAGGGTGCTGCCATCCTGCACTGGTAGAAATGGAAACAGTTGTGATACCTTTTGACCTAGTAATTTCAATCATTTTTAAATAGTGGCTCTACTGAAATATAATTTATGTACCATAAAATTCACCCATTTTAGGCATAAACTCAACTGGTTTTTAGTATATTCAGAGTTGGGCAAGCATCACACAATTAATTTTAGGACATTTTCATCACTCTAAAAGGAATCCTGCTGCAGCCATTAGCAATTGTCCCCCATTTCTCTGCCCCACCCCACCGCCTGCAGCCCTAGGCAGTCATCAGTCTACTTTCTGCCCCTTCAGGTTGCCCTTACTGGACTTTCCTATTAATGGGATCATACAGCATTGTGGCTTTTTGTGACTGGCTTATTTCGTTTAACATAATGCTCTCCAGGTCCATTCATGTTGCAGTAATCTCATTCTAAAGAATCTGTCCATTCCATAGCAATAAAGGCACCAGTGCCTCTTGATATACGTGCAGGATGTTTATTACAGAATCTTCCATAACAGTAAAAGAAAATAAAGGAAAGAAAAAAAGAGAGGGAGAAAAAGAAAAAAAGAAAAATGGGAAATGCCATGAATGCCTGCTAATAGGAATGAAACATATACACCATGGAATATAACACAGCTAAAGAACACATTGGCATTATGCCAGTTGAATTGGAGGGAATTCTTTAAGCAAGAAAAAGCAAGAGGCAGAAGAATGTATATAATCTCCTAATCCATTCTTTTTCTTCTTCTAATCCAATTTTTTATAGACCAATTTATTTTTTTAAAATGCTCTTCTAGGCTGGGCACGGTGGCTCACGCCTATAATCTCAACACTTTGGGAGGCTGAGGTGGGTGGATCACTTGAAGCCAGGAGTTTGACACTAGCCTGGCCAACATGGTGAAACCCATCTCTACTAAAAATGCAAAAAAGTTTAGTTGGTGTGGTGGCATACACCTGTAATTCTAGCTACGCAGGAGGCTGAGAGATAAGAATTCCTTGAACCCAGGAGACAGAGGTTGCAGGAAGCCCTGATCGCACCACTGCCCTCCAGCCTGGGTGACAGAGCAAGACTTTGTCTCAAAAGGAAAAAAAAGGCTCCTTTGTGTTTAAGTCTTATGCTCTATTATGAAAAGACCTGAACTGGGTTCAAAGATTGCAGAGAGGAAACCTTTGAATACTGCTCAGTCCTATCTATAAGCTTGCTTGAGCCTAAAAAGTATGAAAGCAAAGCAGACAAAGGGTACGTCTGAGAGAGGGTTGTTCCTTGGGAGTGCCCCTCGCTTCCTCCTGTAGAGGGTCCCAACCAGGTGAGGAGGTTGCCCTGACCAGTGGCTTGGGCCTGTACCGCTGTAAGGGCTCACCAACATCTGGTTATACCAAACACCAGTCAGTACTTCTGGGGAACCACATCCAATTCCATTTATGCATCTCGATAAAATTTTACATATTTTAAGGCATATATAAAGAAATTAAATTTAAAAATTAAAAAGAGTATATATGCTACTTGGGTAATTGAAAAGAAACAAAACACAAAATGCCAGCTGCCCGACTGCAAGAAGGACTCAGTTCGTCCTCACTTCCCTATCTTACCCCAGGGATGAGTTTTGTAACGGAAGACTGTGAGCTTATGAGCTGCCGTTTGGCTTCAGCATTCCCTTAATGATGCTTCTTTGAGCGTATGAGCTGTTTTCTTATAAAATTCTGCCATGAATAATTGAAATTAAGTATTTCCAGTCCAAATAAATCCACACCGAACGATACCCTTATATTTTCCTAATCCTTACATCTTTTCTAATCCAAAAGTGGTAATTCAAATTAAATGGAATTTTCTTGTCATGTTGCTGAATTTTCCAGCTTCCACTAAATTAATTGCTAGGTTAAAGCAGCAAATGAACTACAGGGAAATGGCAAGTCAGAGGCTTACCCGGTGTGAGTCTAAGGGGAAATTGTTGGCTTTTATTGTTCTGGGGCCCCAGAATTTCTTAATTGACACAATTCTTAGTGATGCGACTAATGCTTCAGGCTCAAATGAGTGGCTCATAAACCACTGATGAGTGGATGTGCCATCAAGAAGCCTGGATCTTCTAACACTCTTCTCTGCCATTCTCACATGTCGGCTTTCCGTCCTTAGCCATGTTGCCTCATTGTGGTAGGTAAATTGGTGCTGGCCTTGCAAAAGATGCCGATGTGTCCACCCAGAACTGGTGAATGTGACCTTATTTGGACAAAAGGTCTTTGCACATATAATTAAAGTAAGGATCTCAAGATGAGATAATCCTGGATTAGAAAAGGGCCCTAAATCCAATAACAAGTGTCCTTATAAGAGAATAAATAGGGCTGGGTGTGGTGGCTCACGCTCATAATCCCAACACTTTGGGAAGTTGAGGTGGGAGGATCTCTTGAGGCCAGAGGTTAGAGACCAGCCTGGCAACATAGGGAGATCTCGTCTCTACAAATAAAAATACACTAGCCAGGCATGGTGGTGCACACGTGGAGTCCCAGCTACTTGGGAGGCCGAGGTAGGCGAATCTGCTTAAGCCTGGGAGGTGGAGGCTGCAGTGAGCCATGACCACACCACTGCACTCCAGCCTGGGGAACAGAGTGAGACCCTGAAAAAAAAAAAAAAAAAAAATGGAAGGAAGGGAAGGGGAACGGAGGGGGAGGGGAGGGAAGAAAGAGAGAGAGGAAGAAAGAGAGAAAGAAAAGTTTCTTAATGGGGAGGAGAAGCACAGAGAAAAAGGTGACAGAGGCAGAGATTGGAGTGATGTGTCTGCCCGCCGAGGAATGGCAACCAGCAGAGGCCAGGAAAGGGGCAAGCGAAGGACGCTCCCTCAGAGCCTCGAGGAGGAACCAACTCTGCTGACACCTTGATTTCAGACTTCTGACCTCTAGAACAGTGAGAAGATACGTTTCTGGCTGTTTTTGTTTTTTGTTTTTTTTTGAGACAAAGTCTCACTCTTGCCCAGGCTGCAGTGCGGTGGCACGATCTCGGCTCACTGCAACCTCCGCCTCCTGGGTTCAAGTGATTCTCCTGCCTCAACGTCCCGAGTAGCTGGGATTACAGGCGTGTGCCACGACAGCCATCTAATTTTTGTATTTTTAGTAGAGACAGGGTTTTACCATGTTGGCCAGGCAGATCTCGAACTCCTGACCTCAATCGATCCACCCGCCTTGGCCTCCCAAAGTGCTGGGATTTATAGGCGAGAGCCACCACACCCAGCCAGATTTCTGTTTTTTTAAGCCACAAGTGTATGGTAATTTTTTACAGCAGCCCTAAAACACTCATGCTCTAAATATGGCTGCCACACCGCAAACATTGTATCCTCACACCATTGTATTCAAAGCTGAAAGAAAGAGAGTTTGGACAGCAAATAATTTTATTTTTTATCAGCAGATCTTCACTCTCCTTACTTATTAGCCAGGTCATATGGCCACTTTGAGCTGTGAGGGAATATGGGAAGATGAATATCTGGCAAAAAAGAGCAGCAGGAATTTGAAAATGCGGGAAAAGCATGTTAGTTGTCAGCAATGGTGACTGTCATTTAACGGGTGGCAACTAGAGATCCTAGTGGTCCTGTTACGTGCAGGATATCCCCCACACCAAGCAAGCTGTTGAGACACACTGGAGATCAATTATGAGTTAGCTCTGTAGGCTCTGCCTGGCTGCCCCATTAACAAAGAACAGGGAAGGAGGGGCAGGAGGGTTGGCAGACAGGCAGGCACCTTACAAGGACTGCCACACATGGATGTGACTCATTAGAATTCAATAGGGAAATGGAGGTTGTTCTACGGGACTGTGGCATACAAGCTAACTGGGATTGTAACAGGTGTTCTTGGTTTTTGTTGGTGTGTGGCCAGGTTCATTCATTCATTCATTTATTCAATGAGGACAACCCAAATGGACTTAATTGGAAAAAGGTTCAGTCACTAGTATACATAACCAAAAGTCCAGCAGAAGATTTTCAGGGCTTAGGGGGTTCAGTGCTGTCATCAAGACTTAGTCTCTCTCAGTATCTGTCCCTTGGCTCTGCTTTCTCTGTGTTGATTTCATTCAGTCTCCTCCCACTCAGAGGGAAAATGACCACCAGCCATTCCAGGTTCACGTTCCAGTCTCTCAGGTACTCTGGCGAAAGATGGCTTCTCTTCACAAGGGTCCAATAAACATCCCTGCGCCAAGTCTAACTGGGTCATTTCAGGGCAAGTACCCATTCCTGTGCCATCTCCGTGACCTGAGGGTAGATTGCACAGTCTGTCAAGGTTTGGATAGAGCATAAAGGAGGTTGTGTAGGAAGCGGGGACATAGGTTCAGCCACTCAAACCACATGCACTCAGAGTAAGGAACAATTACCTGCTACATTCCCAATTTGTAAAATGAATGCCATCGTGGACAAGCATGCGATATGTGTACACGGGGTCAGTGGAAATTCATCATCACTCTTGGTGGTAGGGAGGACAACTTAGAGTGTAGGAAGGACCTTCTAATAGGGCAGGTGGTCATAGCATCCTCAAGATATATTGTAATAATTGAGCCCCATGAAGAGAAAGCTGAGGATGCTATAGGAAACCACACTGGGAAATTACACTCAATTACCTCTGTAACACTTGACAATCTATACGGCATAATATTGGGCATTAATCAGGCCATCTGGTTTCATGTTTGATGTGCACCCAAACATCAGAAGCCATCAGAATGACATTTCAATGCCTTATTTATTTATTTATCTATTTAGAGACGGACTCTCACTCTGTCGCCCAGGCTGGAGTGCAGAGGCAAAATCTCGGCTCACTGCAATCTCCGCCTCCCGGGTTCAAGCAATTATTGTGCCTCAGCCTCCTGAGTAGCTGGGATTACAGGGGGTGAGCCACCGTGCCCAGTGCCTCTTCTATTTAATTACTATGAGTGGTCATACACATTACACAGCTCCTTTGTGAAGAATGCCTGAGCTCTGAGTGTTTGGGAAGATTTTCAAGGCAATGCTTTTGGCTTACACTTCAGTAAGCATATTAGCCTATTGTTAAATATTTATTAACCTTACCAGAAGAAGAGGAAGAAGAAAGAAAAGGAAGAAGAACTATAGAGAGTAGCATGTTACCAAGCAACAGCTTTAACTAGCATTGTTGATGGGGGTTTCAGAAAGACAATTGCTGAAATGATTTGATTCCATGAATGGAAATGGTCTTCTTTGTATAGTTTTATATTGTATGACCTTCTCACACCAAGATCCTAAACTTTGGCTATTGTATATCACCAGAGTATGACAAACATCCCTGTACTATGTTAAACCAGTTCCTGGCACTGGCAAAGAGAGAGCTCTATTGCATTGCTATAAAGGAATACCTAAGACTGGGTAATTTTACAAAGAAAAAGAGATTTATTTGGCCATGATTCTGCTGACTGGAAGATTGGGCATTTGGTGAAGGCCTCAGGCTTCTTCCACCCAAGGCAGAAGGTGACCAGGAGCTGGCATGGCAGAGGTCACATGAAGAGACAGAGAGACAAGAGAGAGCAGGGAGGCCAGGTGCAGTGGCTCCTGCCTGTAATTGCAACACTCTGGGAGGAAGAGGTGGGAGGATTGCTTGGGGGCAGGAGTTTGAGACCAGTCCTGGCAAGGTAGCAAGATCCTGTCTCTACAGGAGGGAAAAAAAAAAAAAAAGGAGATGGGGGAGGTTCCAGGCTCCCATTTTAGCAACCAGCTTTTGTAGGAATGGATAGAGTGAGAACTCACTCACCCACCCACCCTCCAGGGATAGCATTCCTCTATTCATCAGGAATGCTCCCCATGACCCAAACACCTCCCATTAGGCCTTACCTCCAACATTGGAGATTAAAGTTTAGCATGAGGTTTGGGGAGACAAACACCCAAAACATAGCTCACCATGACGAGACTTGAATTCATTCTGAAGTTATTTCCCCAACAAACTTCTGTCTTGCCCTTAAAGATGACCCTTCTATAAAGGGTTGAGGAACATGGAGAACTCCAGGCTGGGATCCCAGGAATGGCAGAGTGGTGGAAGCTGTATGTCTGTTGTCCTTTGGAGAGCAAGGTTCACAACTTCAAGTTCTCTGCCTCTGGCTGCCTCCCCAGACATGCAATTCAAGGCTGAGCACACACTGCTTTTAGTTACTGCTTGCTTGAATGGTGAAAAATCAAGTATATCTCAGACATAATTTCTGTCTCTAAGAGTCCCTGAAATTTAGGGACATGTAATTTGCCTAGAAATGTTCAAATGTTTCCAGATGTCAAAACACGGCACTTGAGTGTGGGGGGGCACTCAGGTGTTTGGAGAGCTGTGATCCTGCAAACTCCTTCTTAATGTGTTGCATTCTGATATGTCATGTATCTGCCTTTTAGTGCACATTGGTTATTTTATTTTATTTTTTGAGACTAAGTCTCACTCTGTTGCCCAGGCTGGAGTGCAGTGGCACAATCTCAGCTCACTGCAACCTCAGCCTCCCAGGTTCAAGCAATTCTTGTGCCTCAACCTCTTGAATAGCTGGGATTAGAGGTGCCCACCACCATGCCTGGCTAATTTTTAGTAGAGATGGGGTTTGCCAGGCTGGTCACTAACTCCTGACCTCAAGGGATCTGCCGGCCTCAGCCTCCCAAAGTGCTAGATTACAGGCGTTAGCCACCATGCCCAGCCCCTGTTGGTTATTGAAAAGATACGTACATCTGGCAAGAAAATGTTTTAGAAGGCATCAAGCATCAAAGTTCCGTGTAAGTAAACATGTTCTTCTGCTTGGAATGTCCATAGTAGTAACCATGATTAACATATTCTGTTCCAGACACCCTGCTGGGCACTTCATATGTAGTATCTCATTTAATCCTCACAGTATCTCAATGGGGTAATATTATTCCTGTTTTACAGATATGGGGAATGCAACTAAAGAGGTCAGATAACTTGCTCAAGTTTACACAGTGACAACACTGGAATTTGAACCCAGCAAGGCTGAATTTTCACTGCCATCCAGTACTAATCCTCATCAGCCTCTGGTTCGCAGGGGCGGAGCCCCTTTCTTGGCAGACCTTCTGTGGTAGACTCTTCCTACTGGCCTCTTTAAGAACAATGCCTCTGAACCCTGGCCACTAGCTGAAGTTCTGGTCCAAAACAGATGTATATCACCAGAGGATGACAAATATCCCTGCAAGGTGTTAAACCAGTTCCTGGCACTGGCAAAGGGTGAGCTGTAGTTCACTATCTTAGTCCATTTTGCGTTGCTCTAAAGAAATACCCGAGACTGGATAATTTTACAAAGAAAAAAATAGGCTTAAAAACCTCCCAATGATGTCCCAAGCATTGCCAGTTCCTGGAAACTATACTGCCACATTCCACTCATCTGATTGGACTTCCCTGGATGTGGAACCTGGCCTAGACTGGTAACCGTACTAAGCTGCTAACTACTTACCACTCAGTGTGAAAGCACATGAGGCATATTGCCACTGATCCTTACAATAGTCTGCATTAAGACAGTGTATTTCCCATTTTAGAAATGGCTCAGAGGAGTGCAAATGATGGCCCGAAACCACACGGATAGAGCACAGCAAAGTTAGCATTCCAACTCAGGTCTGCTGACTCCAAAGCCCATATTCGTTTCATTGCTCCTAAGTTTGCTAGGCCCCATGAAGCACTCTCAGTTTAGCCTCTGACCACTCCCTCTGGACGCCAGCCTCAACCCCTGGTTAGTGGCCTAACCCTAGTCCCGCCCACCACAGCTTCCTCTCCTTCCCCTCCTTCCCTCACCCATGCCTGCCAAGCCCACCTCCAACTTTGGGATTGAGCTCATCTAGGGTGTGAGCTTTATTAATCCAAAATTTTCAAAAAACCTTCTATAAACCATAACTCAGAATATGTTTAAGGCATCATCCTCAGTAAACTACCACAGGAACAGAAAACCAAACACCTTATGTTTTCACTCATAAGTGGGAGTTGAACAATGAGAACACACGGACACAGGGAAGGGAACAACACACTCTGGGGCCTGTTGGGGGGTGGGGTCAAGGGGAGGGAGAGCATTAGGACAAATACCTGATGCATGCGGAGCTTAAAACCTAGATGACGGGTTGACAGGTGCAGCAAACCACCATGGCACATATATACCTTTGCAACAAACCTGCACGTTCTGCGCATGTATCTAGGAACTTAAAGTCAAATAAAAAATAAAACAAAAATTCAAGTATTAACTGCTGCTCTCACTGCCATTTTCCTTTAATAGAGGTACATGGGCTATTTTAGCTCCTTAGTAGGGGGATGCTGAGAACTCTCAGCAGACAACTGTGTTATTCAGGACTCTAGGGTGAGAGGACAGAGACTCAGCTCAACTAGCATAAGAGGGAAAAAAAGGAGAACCTAATAGCTAACACATCTCAGAAGCGCAGGCCACAGCCGACTTCAGGTATGACCAGCTCTAGAGCAGTCCTGGCTAATAGAAATATAAGGCAAGCCACATATGTACTTTGAAATTTTCTAATAGTCACATTAAGAAAAGTAAAAAGAAACAGGTAAAGTTAATTTTAATAATATCTTTTCTTTAACCTAATATATTCAAGATATTATTTTAATATGTAACTAATATAAAAATTAGTAATAATATATTTTCATTCCTTTTTAAAACTATTAAGTCTTTGAAATCCTGTGTGTATTATATACTTACAGCACATCTCAATTCAAACTAGGTACATTTCAAGTACTCAAAAGCTACATGAGGTTAGTGGCTACCATACTGGACAGTGCAGACCTAGAGACTTGACGATGTCACCAGGGATCTCTCTCCTTCTCTTTCCAGACACTCTTCATTTGATGCAAAATGGCCACCAGCAGCCCCAGATTAGTACTTTCCCACTCTGGAAATCTCAGTGAAAGAGATATTTTTCCCAGTAATTAAAGAGGGAAAATTTTCACAGGAACCGTTTTGATTGGCCCAGCCAATTATTTCCCAATAATCAAAGCAGGGTGGAATTAACAGGAACCAGTTTTGGTTGGTTCACGTACCCATTCCTGAACCAATCACAATGGCCGGGGAAATAAGCTACTCTGATTGGCTGGGCTGGTATCTTGTGGTTTGCATTGGCTGATGAAATCTAAACAGAAGTAACTTGTGTAATTTGCAGGTGGGGAGCTTTAAAGGGTGGGTGCATGGATCTCCAAGCTCTCTCTTTCCCCTGCCACAATTAAACTTGCGTTGATTTGAAGGCACCACACATTCAGCCTAGATCACTGAGCCAACTTGTGGAGAACAGATGCTCTGGAAGGTCATCTGGAATTGCAGTGGACTTTCTGTAAGGGAGAAATAAAGTTTTGTTTTACTAAGATGTTCACGTTGTTACTGAAGCATAACCTATTCAACCTAACTAATTCAGGGATTTGTGTGATTCTAGGAGTTGCAGAATCCATGATATGACATAAGTAAGCCCAATCAGAGCATTGCATCCCCCTGGCCATAAATAAGTTCTTGACAGAGGTGGTCATATGTCATAAATAGGTCTAGTCAGAATTATTCTCAGGACTTTTGCTGAAAATTCTGGGACACAGATGTTTTATTTTACTTTGGATGGTGGGTGATTCAAATGAAATACCCGGATCTTACATAACAATCTTGTTATCATATGAAAAGCCAGACTGAGGACAAATCCATCATATGGAGAAGGCAGTGCTAATAGAATTGCAGAAACATTGAACTGGAGGCCCAGATCATACCATGTCTGAAGCCTGATCTTCCTTTGGGCTACTTCTGTGAGCCTATAAATGCCCTTAATATTTATACAAATTTGTATTGGATCTTACCCGGAGCCAAAAGCATCCTAACTGATATGAAACTTTATCACAAAGCACCCAGGGAAGAGGAGATTTAGAAACTTCCCACCTAATGTGCTAAGTGCTGACAGACAAGACACTTTTCAAAGTGACCAGTAAAGACCGGCTGTTTTTACATCTCAAAATAGCCTATAAAAGATTCTTATCATTTCCTCACCTGTTGCTGGATAGGCACAGAGGCGTACGTTTAAGGCTACTAAGCACAAAACCAGAATCTTCCTAGCATTTTTTTCCTGCAAAGGGAGACGTTCTTGTTTCAAAGAGTAGATGGATAGAGTTACAGCTATGGAATTTCCACTGGCTTTAGAAATCCTCAAAAGATCCATTCCCCAAACAGCTTCAACCACAGCCTTCTCTGGTCTTCCTTCAGGTTCCACCTAAAGCAGTGGTGTTAGCTATATACTGTGGTATAACCAACCCCAACTCTTAACGACTTAAAACAGGGGTTGGCAAACCTTTTCTGTAAAGGGCCAGCTAGTGAATATTTTAGGCTCCGCGGCTGTTCATCATGAAAGCAGCCATGGACAATGTGTAAACAAATGAATACAGCTGTGTTCCAGTAAAAGTGTATTTACAAAAACAGGCAGTGAGCCAGAATTCGCCTGCAGGCAGTACTTGCTGACCATAAGCTTAGCTTAAAACAACATACATTTAAAAAAAAAATCTCTTCCAGTTTCTGTGGGTCGGAAATTTGGGAGTGCCTTGCTAGGTGGTTCTGGCTTGAGATCTCTCATGAATTGCAGAATTTACTGAAAGCTCTCCATGTGACTCTACCGTCCAGCTGGGCTTAAAAATCACTCTCTTAAAGGCTTTGCTGGATCACGTAGACAACAATCCCCCTGACCTGCTAAGGGTGTGCCTGAGTATGTATATAAAGAACAGAAACAACAGATTCTCACACCCAGAAAGTTAAGAATGTTGCCTTCTGGAGGAAGTGAAATCTTAACCAGCCATTTTACCACAGATACAGCCAAAGAAGAAGGAAAACAATATGCTATGTCCCCCCACAGGAACCTGAAAGAGTGTCCCAGGCTAACCACTGTTTAACTCTTGGTCACTCTGCCCATCTCTCCAGCTTACATCAGAGGTAAGCTGCTTCTCGCTGCAAAGGGTTTTGTTCCAATAACTCACTACTTGGTAGTTGGGTGGCTATTACAGCACATGGCATCCTGTGATCACTGATATATACCTCCAGAGAGCAATCCCTCGCCTGTCTGGTGGCCTAGGGGGTAGCCAACACTCTTCTATACTTTTCTGGTAAAGGTAAGAAGGGAAAAGAACAGTAGGGGTCTGTCATCCATAGCAAATCAAGGAATTTGGCTATGCTTAAATAAGGTAAAATTTGTAGCCTGGGCGTGGTGGGTCACACCTGTAATCCCAGCACTTAGGGAGGCTGAGGTGGGTGGGTCACCAGAGGTCAGAAGTTCGAGACCAGCCTGGTCAACATGGTGAAACCCTGATTTTACTAAAAATACAAAAATTAGCCAGGCATGGTGGCAGGTGCCTGTAATCCCAGCTACTTGGGAGGCTGATGCAGGAAAATAGCTTGAACCTGGGAGGCGGAGGTTGCAATGAGCCAAGATCACGCCGCTGTGCTCCAGCCTGGACAACAGAGCAAGACTCCATCTCAAAAAAAAAAAAATTCGTATACTGCCCGGCACAGTGTCTGACATATATGTGATGCTTAGCATTCAACAGTTGTGCATTTCCTTCCCTCATCTCCTCTCCTTTCCTGTTTACCTCCGTCTCTCAGTTGCAGTCTGCTATTCCGTGTGTAGCTACGTGATTTTAAAATCCCTTTCTCTTAAGCAGGGGTATGCGACCCAACTTTCAACAGCACATGGAAAAGACTTCAACACAATATAGTTAATGATGTAACTTTACACCCCCGCGTCTTCATGCAGAGGACCAGGTGGTTGGAGAACCACCGCCTCCTAGGGTTTGGCCTAATGATTTAAACAGTGAACCTGGCAGCCTAGTACAGTCGAGTGCTGCATGACGATGTCTCGGTCAATGATAGACCACTTGTATGATGGTGGTCCCATAACATTATCATGAAATTAAAACATTCCTGTCTCCTAGTGACATCACAGCTGTTGTAATATCACCACAGTAATCAAGTGTTTGTTGTGATGCTGGTATAAATAAACTCGCTTCACTGCCAGTCACATGCAAGAATAACATACAATGATATACGGTACATAATGCTTGGCAATGATAAAAAAATGACTGTTACCGGTTTATGTACTTAACATGCTATACTTTTTATCGTTACAGTATACTCCTTCTTCTATGTGTATATACAGTGTGTGTATATATATATATATTTTATTGTTGTTGTTGTTGTTGTTAACACAGTCTCGCTTTGTTGCCCAGGCTGGAGTACAGTGGCACGATCTCCGCTCACTGCAACCTCCACCTCCTGGGTTCAAGTGATTCTCTTGCCTCGGCCTCCCGAGAAGCTGGGACTACAGGTGTGTGGCACCACACCCAGCTAATTTTAGTCTTTTTAGTAGAGATAGGGATTCACCATGTTGGCCAGAATGGTCTCCATCTCTTGACCTCATGATCTGCCTGCCTTGGCCTCCTAAAGTGCTGGGATTACAGGGGTGGGCCACTGCGCCCGACCGCAGGCTTCTTTATTTCAGACCAAAGTGATGTGTGATGTGAGGATTAAAATCGAGAGCGTCACTGAACATGACCTTCCCGCCATCTGGTTTCCCCAAATCCCTGCCCCAACCCTTTGCGTTCCCAAGTCCTTCCTTAGTAAACGAGGAACTTAATCCCAAAAGCCCTGCTACAAACTCCAGGGTTCTCAATCCCTGGTTTCTCTCCTTTCTTGACCCCATTCCTGGGAAGGGCAGGACCTCTGTCTGACTACATGGACAGCCCGGATGGAACGTCTTCCCCCGTCAGGAAAGGGACCAAGGAGTAGGTAGTGAAGTGAGGGCCCCCATAGCCTGGGGTACCAAAATGGCGTTCTGCAGCCAGAGGAACAGACACTGGTCCCCTAGAAAGGGGACCCAGTGACTTCAAAATCTCCGTGCTGTGAATAGTCCCGGCTTGATCGTTTGTCCTTCTGGCTCTGGTTACAGAACCACGCTGGTCCACATCTTTCTCAAGCCCAAGCGGCTGGACCATGGGGCTGATCTGCAGCAGTGTGGCTTCTGGGCACTGCAGGAATACGTCTTCAGGATGCCTCCCACTCTGCTCTCAGTACGCATTTGCTTTCTATTTTGGGCTGCAGGAAGGTCTCTGCTTTGCTCATCTCCTGAAGCTATTCATTGCCAGCCTCTGCCACTTCAGCAGCAGGGCCACAGCTTCTTGAAACGGTGCTGCAGAGCCTCAGAGCAGGAGAGGCCATTTGGCTGAACGACTCCCCGGGGACCTCCACATGGGTCTGGGAATATTCCAGGGTGATCCTCCTCTGCTTCAGGAGTTTGGCAAATGGCTCGAGGTCTGTCTGCGGCACTTTGATGTGCTGAGGCTCGTGAGGTTTTGCACCAGTTTCTCCTTGTCCAGCTTCACGGCCCCCATGTGGGCAGCGCTGAGCTCCAGGGAAGGCGCCTGGGAGTTGCTCTCTAACTGCGGTCCTGCCCTGCCCTGGGGCTGAGATGTCTCCAGGCCACCTCACTCCAACCTGACGTCCACAGCACACCACTCCACTGCAGAACTCATACAACAGGGGGCACGGGACTTCCTCGTGGCATCTGAGGTTTTTGTTTTGTTTGTGAGACAGGGTCTCCCTCTGTCACCTGGGCTGGAATGCAGTGTTGCTGACACGGTTCGCTGAAGCCTCGACCTCCCTGGCTCAAACCATCCTCCCACCTCAGCCACCCGAGTATCTGGGACTACCGGCATGTACCACCATGCTCGGCTAATTTTTTAAAATATTTTTTTTTGTAGAGACAGGTCTCACTGTGTGGGCCAGGCTGGTCTCAAACTCCTAGGCTCAAATGATCCTCCCACCTCAGCCTCCTGAAGTGCTGGGATTACAGTCGTGAGCCACTACACCTGGCTGCACCTGAATTTTTCATACCTGTCCTGTGTGACGGCCGTGTCTGAGACGCTGGCCAGGGTATAAAGAGCTTCAGACCAAGTGCTGCCTTCCAGAAGCTCCTTGCCTTGGTGAGAGCAGGTCCTGCCTCTGGGCCTCAGTGGCCACATAAGTAAAGCAAGGAGGATTGGTTTTTTTTTGTTTTTTCGAGATGAAGTCTCGCTTTGTCGCCAAGGCTGGAGTGCAGTGCAGTGGCGTGATCTCGGCTCATTACAACCTCTGCCTCCCAAGTTCAAGTGATTCTTGTGCCTCAGCCTCCTTAGTAGCTGGGATTACAGGTGCCGGCCATCATGCCTGGCTAATTTTTGTATTTTTAGTAGAGACAGAGTTCCACCATGTTGGCCAGGCTGGTCTCGAACTCCTGGCCTCAAGTGTTCTGCCTGCCTTGGCCTCCCAAAATGCTAGAATTACAGATGTTGTGACCAGAGGACTGAGAATCCAATAAAAGTGTAGCTCTTTCCTTCTCATATTCTATCTCCCCTTCTCCCCCAAACAAAACACACATTTTGTTCACGATTTCAAGGGATTAACAGACTCCAAAATGTAATCCACGGATCCCTAGGGGTTTATAGGCCACAGGCTGAGACTGCCCCCTCCCCAGAGGTTCTTTATGTCTCTTCTTACGCTGATTGTGTTGTATTTGATTCCGGCTAAGCAAGACCACACGTGGTATATGATCTTTGATTAGTGGCCATTCCTTTAAAATAATATTGGATGCCTTATCTGATGGTTATTTCCAATGATGTGAGGAAATCATTGATTTATACATACTTCATGTTCTAGGAACTGGGAGAACTGTGAATAATGAGGGATGAAGGTGAACAAAAGTCATCAGTGTGGCCCAGCCCGCCCACCTGGTAGGAGTGTGATAACCAGAAGAAGCTTCTGATGGAGCACACTGGGGCCTAGATTTCTAGCACTAAGAATCCCAGGTAGCATGATAGGGGATAGGAGAGTAACAGGAGCATTAATTACCTTTCTATCTAGAGCAGGGATCTCCTTCTAAAAATAGCCAGGCCCACTGTGGCAGCCAAAGCTACATCAAAATCGATTAAAGCCCACAAAACTCTCTGGCAGCCAAAGCCCTCACTGAGAGGTCAGCAAGAAGTCAAGAAATGGTGCCTATGTTTCTTTAAAACACATTCTAGGCCGGGCGTGGTGGCTCATGCCTGTAATCCAAGCACTTTGGAGGCCAAGGTGGGCGGATCACCTGAGGTCGGGAGTTCAAGACCAGCCTGACCAACATGGTGAAACCCCGTCTTAAAAAAAAAAAAAAAAAAGGAAAAAAAAAAGAAAGAAAAAACAAACAAAAAAACACATTCTAGTGAGTGCTCTCCATGCCTACCATGTTGAGTTCAAAAGCTTGATCTTTCCTGTGACATGGAGGTGGGTGGAAGAGCAAGGGAGGATGTTTGCAGCTCACTGCTCTCTTTGGAAAGAGAGGGGTGGGCTGAGCAACAGGGTGATGGAGGATGGACAGGGCCCTGGGGACTCCAGCAAGGCTACCAGGACCAGGATACCCCCAGAGAGATTGCCACTCTGGTCTTTATGTCAACAGACACCCTGAGTCTTTGATAATCACTGACTTTTCCAGTAGTTAAAGGAAATATATATATATACACACATATATATATATATATATCTGTATATATGTATATTGGCAGAAATATATATATAAGGGCTCAGCATGGTGGCTCATGGCTATAATCCCAACAGTTTAGAAGACTGAGGTGGGAGGATTGGTTGAGCTCAGGAGTTCAAGATCAGCTTGAGTAAAATGGCAAGATCCTGTCCCTAACAAAAATAAAAAATTAGCCGAGCATGGTGGTTTGCCTCTGTGGTTCCAGCTATTTGGGGGGCTGAGGTGGGAGGATCACTTGAGCCCGTGAGGTCAAGGCTGCAGTGATCCCTGAATGTACCGTTTGTACTCCAGTCTGAGCGACAGAGTGAGACCGTGTCTCAAAAAATAAAATAAAATAATATATACCTACGTGTGTGTGTGTGTGTGTGTGTGTGTGTGTGTGTGATCTGCATCAATTTTAGCTCACATCTTTTTCTGTTTTCTGTGAATGGACATTGCAGCCTGTCATCCATGTCTCCAGGAAGTAGCTAAAGTGGGTTCTCATTTGTCTACATTCTCTTCTCCTCCGTAACAATCTGTTTCTCCAAGGCCTCGACATTTAAACCTCAAGCATTACTGTGACAAGATGCTGGTTTGGGCTGAACATAGACAGACACTTTCAAAAATGCCTAAGCTATTTCCTTTTTTGCTTTTCTTTTTTTGGAATAAAATATACATAATTTTCCATTTTAATCATTTTAAGTATACAATTCCGTGGCATTAAATACATTCGCGTTGTTATGCAACCAAAACCACTATCCATTTCAAGATTTTTTTAACTTCCGAACTGAAACTCTACCCGTTAAACAAAAACTTTTCATTTCCCCTCCCCCACAGCCCCTGGCAGCCACCATTCTGCTTTCTGTCTCTATGAATTTGACTACTCCAGTTATGCCATATAAGCGGAATCATAGGATTTGTCCTTTTGTGACTGGTTTACTGCACTTGGCATATGTTTTCATGGTTCATCCATGTTGTAGCATGTGTCGGAATTTCCTTCCTTTTTGAAGCTAAATAATATTCCACTGTATGAATTATATATATATATATTAGATATGAGGTCACAATTTGTTGCCCAGGCTGGTCTCGAACCTTTGAGCTCAAGCCATCCGCCCACCTTGGCCTCCCAAAGTGCTGAGATTACAGGCATGCACCACCACACTGGCCTCCATTGTCTGCATAGACCACATTTTGTTTATCTATTTATCAGTCATGGTCAGTTGGGTTGCTTCCACCTTTGGGCCATTGTAAATAATGCTGCTATGAACATGGGTTCATAATACAAATAACTGTTTGAGTTCCTGTTTTCAATTCTTTTGGGTGAACGTCTGGAAGTCCATCAGGTTTGCTTTTTCAATTACATAATGTTAACTCCACAGACAGTCTGCAGTGGATGCTCAGCCTTAGACCTTGCACCTTCTCTCCCAGAGGAGCTGTAGTCAGTATGTAAACACCAGCTGCACCCAGCAAATTGTGGTACAGATATCTGAGTGGAATCAAGAAAGTACTATGAGGATAGCCAGGCATGGTGGCACATGTCTGTAATCCCAGCTACTCGGGAGGCTGAGGCAGGAGAATTGCTTGAACCCAGGAGGCGGAGTTTGCAGTGAGCCAAGATTGTGCCAATGCACTCCAGCCTGGGCGACAGACTTCATCTCAAGATAAAAAAAAAAAAAAAAAAAAGAAAGTACTGTGAGGAAGCAGAGGATGTGCGGATTTCACTGCCAGTCTGTCAGCCGTGAGAGGACAGGGATTGTGCTCATTTACCCTGGGTATCTGGCACTCGTCTGCACCTGGTACAATCATCAAATTCATGATCGAATGAGTGAATGAAATATATTGTAGAGGGGATTTTTTTTTTTTTGAGATACTTTCCTCTTCCTCCAGTGCATTGAGAGATGGTGATGACGATGAAGATGGCGATGATGAAGATGGTGATGATGATGATTATTGGGAGCATTTATTTGATACATCTCTGTGTCATGCACTGTGCTAAACTCTTTACATAGATTATATCATTTAATCTTCATTAATGAGCCTACAAAATGGTCATCCTATCACCATTTTACAAGTCAGGAGACTGAGCACTCCAGAAATTAGGAAGTTTGCCTGAGACGATGGGTGGCATCTGAGGAAGCCCAGGAAGTCCGATGGCAGCGCCCAGAGTCCAGAGCCCAAGGCATAGAACGACTCTTTTCTTCCCCCCAGTCCTTTCCAGGCCAGTGCAATCAACGCCAGAGCTGTTTTTCCAAAGATACAACAAGCCGTTTGAAACTTTCTAGAATTTGAAACGCTTCACTTTTTTTCTATTCTTTTTTTGCTTTTTCTTATTTTCAGAAACTGCCCGTTTTTAAAAAAGTATTAGAAAAACTTTTTTAAATAATTGGAAATGAGATCCTTGGAGACCCCTTGCCCCAGGCACAGCAAACATTTTTATCTAAATGTGTTCAGCCTGTAATCCCAGCACTTTGGGAGGCCGAGGTGGTTGGATCACTTGAGGTCAGGATTTCGAGACCAGGCTGCCCAACATGGCAAAACCCTGTCTCTACTGAAAATACAAAAGTAGCCAGGTGTGGTGGCGGGCACCTGTAATCCCAGCTACTCGGGAGGCTGAGACAGGAGAATCGCTTGAACCTGGGAGGCGGAAGTTGCAATGAGCTGAGGTCACACCTCTGCACTATCTAGTCTGGGTGACAGAGAGGCTCCATCTCAAAAAATAAAAATAAAATAAAATAAATGTATTCTGGACACAAGATGCCAGAACAAATATATTTTCCTCCAGACTAAAGTTTTTAAAACGGATTATTTTCCTTTAAAATACTCTTCTAGTTTTAATACAGAATCTTAAAACTTGCTGGGAAAATAGAGTCCTGATTTCATTGTGCCCTTTAGCAGGCTTCCTAATCCGGATTCTGAGTTAAAATTATTTGGAGAGTAAGTAGGGTTAATTACAATAGCTTCCTGAGTTTGAAAAGAGATATGAAATTCTGGAATGGTGGGAATTACAAAGTTACTTAGACTCACAGTTTGCCAGAAACCAGATGAAAAAATAAAGGGCAAGATGTCAAGAAAAAAATCTCAAAAAGGCACATGCCAGAGCAGGCTGCTGACAATTAGAGCATGGGAACTGCAGCCTGAGTGAGCTGTCCCCGCCAGGCAAAACATCTCACCTCGCTGGGCACTGAAAACCAGCACATCCAGGAAGGTGGCAGGCTGGTGGCAAAGCAGCTGTCCTGGAGGAAAGCGGGTAACCCCACTCAGAGAAAGCGCCTCTCCCACTCCCAGCAACCCCACTCGTTCATCAGGGGGCACCCTCTCCTCCCCCTCCAAAGCTGACACCCCGGGTGGTCACGGTTGAAGTACAGACATTCTCAGAGGCTGCATCCCACCAAGTTCTTCTCCAGAGTTTGAGGCCAGAGCAGTGTTTCTCCCTGCAGAATCAGAAGCTCCCGAAGGAGGGCTCAGGAATCAACTTTTTTTTTTTTTTTTTTTTTTTTTTTTCTTGAGACAGAATCTCACTCTGTTGCCCAGGCTGGAGTGCAGTGGCGTGATCTCAGCTCACTGCAACCTCCACCTCCTGGGTTCAAGCGATTCTTGTGCCTCAGCCTCCCTAGTAGCTAGGATTACAGGTGCGACCCACCATGCCTGGTTCATGTTTGTATTTTTAGTAGAGATAGGGTTTTGCCATGTTGGCCAGGCTGGTCTCAAACTCCTGACTTCAAATGATCCACCCACCTCGGCCCCCAAAGTGCTGGGATTACAGGCATGAGCCACTGTGCCCAGCTGAATCAGCCTTTTAAACATGCTCTCCAGGGATTTCCATACAAAGGCAAGGGCAAGAACCACTAAACTATAAGCAATACACATCTTTCCTCTGGAAGGAGGAATGATGTACTGTCCTCTGTGGTCTTCTAGAGCCTGGCTCAGGGTCTCTGACTGGTAAGTGGTGGGCAATGACTGAATGAACGGATGAATGGATACCAGAGGCTACTTTGCCATCGTTTGGGGTGGTGGTGGAGGGTTTCGTAGAGGAAGGGGCTCTGGGAGGGCTCTGGCCTTCCTGGGCCAGGGCAAGGCCTCTGGGGCTCTTACTTGGGGCCAGGCATCTGTCTACTCTTTCCCCCTCCCTTTGCCCTGCACTGTGGCTCAGCCACATCTGCACAGCCCCAGCTTTGGCCAAAGCCCAGCAAGGCCACCCCGAAGTCAGACCAACCAAGCTTGGCCCTCAGGATTGGAATTTGCCACAGTAGGAGCCAACCTCAGCCTTGCAGACACCCATGCTACCTCTTGCCAGGAGGGTGGTGCTGGGGCCAGCCCCAAAACAGGCCACAGGAACTCTTGGCAGTTTCGCCCCAGTGAAACCACGCAAAGATGCCATCCAGCCTTTCCAGGAGGACCATTTGCCCTTCCTGGGCTGGCTGTAGCTTGTCAAAGCAAGAACAGCCTGTGGCCACACCCTCACACTCCCTGGCTTCCTGACTCACAGGCCTTTCCCAATTCTCCCACAATTTTACCTGACCTGCCCTCAAAACACTGACCTCAGAACCTCCCAAGCTGATGAAGTTATCCAATTGGCCCTGCTGCCTCACATTTGCAGAGGTCAGTTTACTTTCAACACGCCTTCATTTCTGTTATCTCTATTATCTCATTTTTGTCCTCCCGGCCACCTTGCAGGAAAGGACAGGGTATTATTACCCCATCTGATGGCACAAGAAGCAGAGCCAGGGCTCAAGGTCACGTGCCCGAGTGGCAGAGCCAGCCCCAGGACCAAAGTCTAAGCTGGCACCTTTGCTCAGACCTTGGACAGACCTGGGGGAAGGCAGCAGGCCACACGGCTCTCAAACGTGATTGTGTTTACAGCGCAGCCAGGAGTGCGTATTTACAAAGCAGGTCCCCAGACCCTCCTTGGAGCATTCTGTAGATTCAGTGTGCCTGGGAATCTGCATTTTAATAAGCACCTCTAATCAAAGAGAACAGAACATTTTAACTTACTCCTGGAGCTCTCATGCCTTTATGTGGTTTGCAAAAATGAGTGATTTTATTGGTGAGAATTTGGAAGTCCTTAGAAAGGAAAATTGTGCCTGAATCCCTCAGGCCCTTGACCTTAGTTGCACTGGGACCCCCTTCAGAGTAATTAACCTGCTGAAAGGAAATAAATATGCCCTAAAGCTCTAAGCTCACTGTCTGGTATGTTGGTGATTCTCAACAAGCGTCTTCTTTCCTCCTTCTCTTCAATGCCAGTAGTGACTTTTGGCTGCATGTTCTTTTTTTTTTGAGACAGAGTCTCACTCTGTCACCCAAGCTGGAGTGCAGTCGCGTGATCTCAGTTCACTGCAACCTCCACCTCCCGAGTTCAAGCGATTCTCCTGCCTCAGACTCCTGAGTGGCTGGGATTCTCTCGAGTGGCTGGGATTACAGGCACCCGCCACCATGCCCGGCTAATTTTTATATTTTTAGTAGAGACAGGGTTTCACCATGTTGGCTAGGCTGGTCTCAAACTCCTGACCTCAGGTGATTCACCCACCTCAGCCTCCCAAAGTGCTGGGATTACAGGCCTGAGCCACCGCGACTGGCCTGGCTGCATATTCTTATACTAATTTTGAGTTTTGCCCCATTTTTGCTTTTAGCTGTTTTTTAGAAACACTTTTAGTTGTCACAATTTTTTTTCCTGTCCTTTAACCTCCTGGAGGCTTGACATTTTCTTTCTCACACCAGCATCTCCCTAGTTGAAAAATATTTTGGACCAATTAGTTTATTTCCACCTGCATTCCACTTGGATGGTGCCACCATTCCACAGCCAAATCCTGGCACTAAAACCAGCCCTGCCGCCCACCCCACCAAGGCCATGCAGGCTATTTACAGTCACTGTGTCCCTTCCTGAGGTGGAGAAGGTACAGAATGGTGCTTCCAAGCCTGTCCTGTCCCTCAGGCCTATTCCTATGTAAGATATCCCCAAAGTGAGGTTGACAAGACAGTAGTTACGGAAAATGAAGGAAAGTCTAAGTAAGTTGGCTCAGACCATGTCACCTAAGCTCTCCCAGATCTGGAGTGATGGCTGAGGTTTTAATAAAGTGATCTGCTATCAATTTCTTCCTTCAAGTGCAGTGCGCATGTGTTCCTGAAGAGCTTGTTATTAAGACATTTCGCTTAGCGTTTCTGTTTTGCTCACTTGAAGTCTCTTAAAAATCTCTGCATACTTGTTTTCTAATTATAAAAATACACGTACATTTAGAAAATTTGGAAATCCTAGAAAAGTATACAATAGAAAAACATCACTAATGATCCCTCCACCCGGAGTCCTTCTTTTAACATTCTGCCGTCTATTGTAATTCCATTTCTTATATACACAGAATTTTTTAAGACATCTGAGGTCAGGCATGGTGGCTCACGCCTGTAATTCTAGCACTTTGGGAGGCCAAGGCAGGTGGATCACCTGAGGTCAGGAGTTCAAGATCAGCCTGGCCAACATGGTGAAACCCTGTCTCTACTAAAAATACAAAAATTAACTGGGCGTGGTGGTGCACACCTGTAATCCCAGCTACTCAAGAGGCTTCGGTCTGAAAATTGCTTGAACCTGGGAAGCAGAGGTTGCAATGAGTCATTGCACTCCAGCCTGGGCGACACAGTGAGACTCCATCTCAAAATCTGTATATCTGGGATCATACTATTTTATAATTCAATTTTTAAAAATTTAATATATCGTGATCATTTCCTCAGGTCATCATGTCTTCTAAAGCGTGAATTCTGTAGACTCCCATAGTATTGCATCCTTTGAATGTGCCATCAGTGTCATTTACTTAGCAATCTTCTGAGGTTTGGATACTGTAGTGGGTGTTTGTCATTCTTATAGGCAACTTTGGATACTTTGTTTCTGAACCCTTTTCCTATGTTTGGAGATCCCCTCACCCAATGAAATAGAACCTCCATCCTCCCACGAAGAAAGATGGCAGTAAGACTCACTTTCCCTGGCTCCCTTGCAGCTAGAATGTGTTCACATGGCCTAGTCTTTACTAATGAGATGATTCTACCCAAATTTGAACGGAAGATAGTGTGAAAAAGCAGAGGTCTAAAGGCCTCCAGTCCTGTGAGGATGGGGGAGGGGTGGCTGCTCCATCAGGTCCCAGAACCTGCCATTCGGTTGCTGTAATGCTGGTGGAATCAGCTGTGGTGTTTGCTCCTGGGGCAGCAGCAGGGGTATCTTCATTAGATATGCTGCAGTTTGAACCTGAGTGTTGATTCTGGCCTCCAGGACTGATTTCCTGGAGATTCTGTGAGCTACCTAGTGTCCTTTAATAAATTCTCCCTTTCTAACTTAAAATACCTGGACTGAGTTTCTGTTGTTTGTAACAATGAAAATACGATTGATAAGAAATACTTAGGTTGTCTCAGCATTTGCTATTTTAAATAATACTGTGGCCAAGATCCTGAACATAACTCTTGGCATATATCTATTGTATTTTCTTAGTATAAATTCCTAGAAGTAGAATTCCTAAATTGAAACATAAACATTTTTCGGGTTCTTGATAAATATTGCTAAATTATAGTCCAGAAAATTAAAAGTTTATAGTGTCATATTCTTGCAGGTTTTTGTAAAGGTTATATATATAACCTCTACAAATATATATATGTAATTCTCCCAGTTTTCATTCGTTCAACAAACACAAACACCTGCTATGTTTCAGGCACTGTGCAAGGCCCTTAAAAATAAATATGTATTTAATTAAGTGTATAAGTAAGTTAAAAGGAGCATAACAGAGGAGTTAGGGACTTTTAACTCTCAACAAATAGCACATCTCTGCCCAGCTAAACTAAATGAGCAATAAGACAAAAGAGTACAGCCATTTGGGGTAAAACTATGCCTTTATTATGCTGATACTAGAAAATAAATCTGGCTTATATTTGCAGGTAAATGAGCTTCCTAATTTTGAACCCCCAAATCAAGCAGGCTTGCCCACCCAGCTGGAGGAGCAGAGCATAACTTGCATTCCTTGTTGGAAACTAGAACCTGAGGGAAAGCAAAGAGGAAGAAGTTGCGGTCTGTCTTCCAAAATCACCAGCCTGGCAGGGTTTCACACCGTTCCAAGGGAGTAAGGTGGCAGGAGAGGTCACCCGGAGCTTACTAACACCTGGAAGGGAGCATCAGGAATGAGGTATAACAAGTGAGTGGGGGGGGATTGCCTAGCAGGGGTCAGGAAGTCTTCCCAATCTCACCCAAAGGGCAAGTGGTGGAACCGGCTATGTCAGCACACATCAAGCATGTGGAACCTACCTTGAAGTCCTGTATCTCATAGAAAGTCTGCAGGCAGAGCAGTCAGTGCTTGCCACCGACAAAGGGGAACGGATATCAGATGTTGTCAGTATACATCCAGTTTTGCCTAGGGAAGAATCACTCCTCCCCCTGGAGGCCCCAAGCTTCCTGGCCTGGACAGAACTCCCTCCCATGTGGCAGAGCCAGGCAGCTCTTCCCCCAAATTGGCTTCTTCGTCCTTCTGGGGCACAGCTGGGTGCCATTTTCCAGTGTCTCCTAGAGTTAGGTATGGCCATTTCTGGCCCATGGAAAGTAGGCATAAGAGCTGTACCATCTTCAGCTGTGCCCCATGCAGCAGGCTGAATCATGTTCCCTTCAAAATTCATGTCCACCAGAGCCTCAGCAGGTGACCTCATTTGGAATAACGGCCTTTGCAGGTGTAATTAAGGTAAGGATCTCGCGATGACATCCTGGATTTGGGTGGGCCCTAAAGCCAATGACAGGTGTCCTTAGACGGCAAAGGAGAAGACACAGAGACACGGGGGAGGGCCATGCTAAGACCAAGGCGGAGGCAACAGCCAAGGAGGGCTAAGGATGGTCAGCGGCCGCAGGCATGGAAAGGACTCCTCCTTAAACCTCCAGGAGGAAGCAACTTGGACTTCTGGCTTCCAGAACTGTGAGCGAGTACACTTTTGTTATTTTAAGCCATGCAAGTGCTCTGGTGGCAGGTTGATACAGCAGCCCTAGCTACTGATATGGGGCCTAAAACCCTCCCTGCCATCGCTCCTGCTCTTTCCCCTCTGGCTGGCTGGCTTGGGGACGGTCCCTGGGGTGATGTTGGAAGCCATAGGCAGAGGCTGGGGAGCCGCAAGGTGGAATGTGCGTGGATTCCTGAGTCACTGCTTGGAGGGAGCAGGAACACTGCCCACAGGGCAGAAGCAACATTAACTACAGTACACAGGAAAAAACAGGGGAAAAAACTAATATCACTCATAACTAATAGCCAGCATACAGTAATAAACTGTCATTCTCTATATCAGCATAGTGTGGGGGAAAAATTAAATAAAAAGTAAGAAATTAAGTTTAAATTTAAAAAATTTAATAAAATGTCATTCTGGTTTGGACAACAGTCTTGTGGAATTTTTAATTTTAGTCTGTGGCTGAGAGGGACCCTCTGTGAATACATGAAAAAAGTCCTCTGGTCAGAACTGGGAAGCTGAGAATCAGAATCTTCCCCCTCCAAAAAAATATATAAAACAAAACTGGAGGCCAGGGTCCCTGCCACACTCAGCCTGCATCTTGTGGGTATCCCCCATTTGTGGGCTGTCTCTCCTACTCCACCCAAACCTGGCCAGTCTGCACCAGTGGAGACCTGTGGAGGTCAGGAATGTGTGGTCGCTGGGCTGAGGGGGACATGAGGACCTGTGCTTGGTGGACACACTGTGTGGTGTGTCACTGAGAGATATCTTCGCCTCCCAAAGGAGACCTCTGCCTGCTGCGGCGCAGACCAGGTGGGCAGGGAGGAGGGACGGTCCTTTTTGAGAAAGGAAGCAGATGACAAGGAGGACAAGAAGGATGGGCGTGGAGCGAGCGCATCCGACCTGGAAGCCGGCTGCACTGCCCAGCATTCCGCCACCTCCACACGTGTCTCTGAGTGCATGAATGGCTCTTTTAGGGGAGCCTGCCATTGTCACTGGATCTGTAAGGCCCTCTGGGGCTCTGTCCACACCAGTTCTGAGCTCCTCGAAGGCAGAAAATGTGATGCCTCGGCGTTTATAGTTCATAGGAGGCAGTGGTGGTGGATGATGCTGGACTAGGAGGCTGTGGTCAGATCATGAAAGTCTCCTGAATGCTGTGAGAAGTTTGGACCCCACCCTATGGGTAATGGGGTGACTCTCAGGAAGAGTCTTTACATTCTGTATTTTACCCCTGAGAGGATATGAATTTATAAAACCGTCTTGTTCAGCACAAGAAAAGGTTGCACTTGCCCTGTGGCAGCTGCTCACACTACAGTGCGGGACAAACCCGAAACTGGGGCAAGACAGCACAGCCACAGGTGCGCACTAACCAGGGGCTTCATCTAAACACAACCAGCACAGAAAAACTAACAGTATCCATCAGCCAAAGCCAGAAGGCCAAGTGGTGGCGACGAAGGGCAGAATTTCTGACCTCTTGGTTCAGCCAGACTCCCAATAAAAATCAACAAAGGGGCCAAATCAGGGAGGAAATTCTGTATTTTAGACTAATTCTGGAAGCATAGCCTGCACAGAGCAAGACCACCATAAACATTTATGTAGTTGAAAGCAAGAATCAGAACTAATGCTCACCACATACATGTGATTCATTATCTGATTCATCACATAAGAATCAGAACTAATGCTCATCACAAACATATTTCAGTTTCTATCCCTTAAACACAGAGACCCCCCACACACACACATCACACACACACACACACACACACACCCCACATACCCCAAAAGCATGGATAGCATGTGAATGGCTGGTTTCTAACTGTAAAAGGAAAACAATCTTGGGGCCCCCAAATCACTAAGCTAAGGGAAAAGTCAAGCTGGGAACTCCTTAGGACCAACCTGCCTCCCATTCTATTCAAAGTCACCTCTGTACTTGCTGACACAGTTGCATATCTGACTGTCTCCTTTGGAAAGACGAATCAGAAACTCAGAAGAACACAGACAGCCATTTGTTCCTCACCTAACTGTGACCTGGAAGCCCCCTCCCTGCTTCAGGTCTTTCTGTCTTTGCTTCAAGTTATCCTGCCTTTGCTTCAAGTTATTCCGCCTTTCCAGACAGAACCAATGTCCTTTTGTTTTTAGACGAAGTATTGCTCTGTTACCAGGCTGGAGTGCAGTGACACAATCTCAGCTCACTGCAACCTCTGCCTCCTGGGTTCAAGCCATTCCCCTGCCTCAGCCTCCTGAGTAGCTGGGACTACAGGTGTATGCCACCACGCCCGACTATTTTTTTGTATTTTAGTAGAGATGGGGTTTCACCATGTTGGCCAAGATGGTCTCGATCTCCTGACTTCGTGATCCACCGGCCTCGGCCTCCCAAAGTGCTAGGATTACAGGCGTGAGCTACCGAGCGGCCCCAGTGTACTTCTTACATATATTGATTGATGTCTCTTATCTCCCTAAAATGTACAAAACTCAGCTGTGCCCCAACCACCTTGGGCACATGTCATCAGGCCTTCCCGAGGCTGGGTCAGGGGCATGTCCTTAACCTTGGCAAAATAAACTTTCTAAATTAACTGAGATCTGTCTGAGATTTTCTGGGTTCACACCATGGTCTCCTATAGGGTCCAGCCCTACAGGGTTCTGTGAGCCCCTCCCGGCTGGTGCGGAGGTGAGAAATTGTAGAGATAAAAGACACAAGACACAGAGATAGAGAAAGAGAGTTTGGGCCCAGGGGTCCACGGTTACCCAAATCTCGGAGACCAGCAGTGGCCCCAAATGCCGGGCACTCTCACTTTATTGAGTAGCAAATCTGGGGGCAGAGTAGGTAGGGCGTGGTCTTGGTGGTGGGAGACTGGGGGGCAGGGTAGATAGGGCGTGGCAGTGATAGGGTCAAGTACATCCCATCTCTTTCAGGTAGGGGCTCAGGAATTTCTGGCACCCGAAGTGAGGTCAGGAGCATAATGCATCAGCACTTTTTCCGTACTTATCAAAAAGAACTACAACATTAAGATTTATATTACTATTACTGATTATCTTTTCTAAGAAAAAAGGAACCAGGTGCAGAAGCAGAACATAAGAGTAGACATGGAACGTGAGCACTGAAGCACAGCATCTCACAGAGACGGTTAAGCCCCTGGATGCTGCGGGCCTATCTGACAGCCATCAGGCTTTACCACAAGAGCTCGGAGAAGCAGAGTTTTCTCCTAACTCCTCGGGGAAGGAGACGTCTCAGCTATTTTGGACATCTCCTTCCCTAGCTGGCTAAACAGCGGGGACTTTTCCAGCGCTGGCGCTGCCGCACAGCCCGAGGCGCCCTCCAGCAGCCCTTATGCGGGCATGACAGAGGTCTTAGAGCATCTTGCCTTAGTGTCATTCATTTCACAATGTCACCCCAGCTTCACACTTCCGACCTGAGAGACATTATTAAAAGAATTAAGATCACCTATGAATAATTAAGATCACATATGAATAACTAATAACTACTACGGTTCTATTTCTAGTTACTTTCTTCATTATTTATATGGAAATAGGCTGAGGCCTTTTGCTCCTGCCTAGGCGCTATGGGATCGCCCCCTACAGTCTCCCCAGACTGCAGTCTGAATTTGGTGCTCTGCTGCCTGAGGACTGACCAAGGAAGACAGAGGTCCCTGAAAGTGAGGGTTGGAAGTGCCATGTTTGATGTCAGAAAAAGGCTACTTCAGCAGGGTGCAGTCACGCCTGTAATCCCAGCACTTTTGGGAGGCTGAGGCAGGCAAATTGCTTAAGCTCAGGAGTTCGAGACCAGCCTGGGCCACATGGCGAAACCCAATCTCTACTAAAAATACAAAAACTAGCTGGGCATGGTGGTGCGTGCCTGTAGTCCCAGCTAGTCAGGAGGCTGAGGCAGGATAATCACTTGAGCCCAGGAGGTGGAGGTTGCAGTGAGCCGCCGAAATCATGCCACTGCACTCCAGTCTGGGTGACAGAGTGAGACTCTGTCAAAAAAGCAAAAAATTAAAAATAAAGAAAAAAAGGCTACTTCAGCCCCCCAGGAATGTCCCAGCATCTTCAGTTTGCGCTCCATGAGCGTAAGCAGGGGCCTTTGAGCATGGCTGGCAGCTGCTCAGTCAGCAGGCAGCTCTGCCTAGCCGCTGATGTGGAGAAGATTTCAGGTCAACGAGGTTTCCCTGGAATCCAGATTTGGTTTTTCTTTCCATCCTTCATTCCCTTCTCTGCCTTCTCTTGTCTGGCCCGAGGAGCCAGGTTGCAATTCTTTGCTATGGCAGCCGGAGCAAACAAATCCAAACTCTTTCCAGGCGGCTCCGGGATGGGCCCTTTCCCTGCCATGGCCCTGACGTGAGCACTGATCATAAGCAGGAGTTGTACGTGTACCGTGGAGAGGAAGAAGACATTGCTAGACAAGAGAAGTGATAGGAGCAGGAACAGGTGCTGACAGGATACTATTACAGTGGGGTCGGCGGCGGGGTGGTTAGGATAACAGGGCTAACTAACATTTGTCCAGCACTTCCTGTGTACATGCTAATTCCAGTGCAGTATCTGCTCACCCCTGAAACAATTCTTTGGAGGTAAGTCTTAATATCACATCCATTCTATCTACACATGAGAGTAATGGCTTGGGGAAGTTAAACGTTATGTCCAAGATTAGGAAAGTGGGGAAGCCATGGATTGAATCCAGGACCACAGTGGTTTGTTATCAACTTTCCAAGCACAGGAGAGTAGAATTTGTGCTTTAAAGCTCACCCTGATCTTCTCTCAGGGATTTAGCCTGGGGCTGGTTGAGCCTCCTAGGATCAGCCTGACCTGAAGTTGTTCTTGCCTGTTAACCTCCATCCCAGACATGGCCACTGAGCAGGTCCAGGGCTAAACCAGCCAAACCAGAGCAGAGGAGTCAGGGCCGGGCCCAAGTTCTTGCTCCAGTCCTCTTCCACAGGGCTGCTGGCCACTGCAGAGACCACCCAGGGTGCCTGTGCACTGGCCAAGAGATGTGGGGTGGTTTGGGCACAGCCACATTTACTCCCATTAAAAACGATTTTCTACACAGCTGCTAAGGAAAGCCTGAAAACAAAACCACACAATCCCCCAACATGTTCGGATTCCAAAAAAAAGGCTGAAAGCCTCTTCAATCAAGCAACAGCCTGGGAAGAAACAGCCAGCTTGTAGCTCCAGCTTCAGCTCCTACCAACAGACAGGGACTCAGCTGACTTGCCTAACTCTGGAATCTTTATGATCAACTAGCACGTGTGTCACTCCAAGAACCGTGCCTATGAAGTACTCTATGAGAACTCCCTTTTTTGCCCCTAAAGGCAAAGGTCCCAAATAGGTCAATTTTATATGCAGACAGTGTCCTTGTGGCTGTTGAAATGCAGACATCACCGTTCCCATAAACGCTTCGATGTGGCATTCGCTCTGTGCCAGGCATTCCTATGCTTCCTGTGTGCTAGTTCATTCCAACCTCCTACTTCATCCTAACTTACCCAAAGTCACATAGCCAGTTAGTGGTGGAATTAGGATTTGAAAGCCAACAGTCTAGAACTTGTGCTTTTAACCACCACACTATGCTACCTTTCTTAAAATATTTGGGGCAAGAAGGCCGGGCGCGGTGGCTCATGCCTGTAACATCAGCACTTTGGGAGGCTAAGGCAGGCAGATCACCTGAGGTCAAGAGATTAACACCATCTTAGCCAACATGGTGAAAACCTATCTCTACTAAAAATACAAAAATTAGCTGGGCGTGGTGGCACACGCCTGTAGTCCCAGCTACTCAGGAGGTTGAAGCAGGAGAATCTCTTGAACCCAGGAGGCGGAGGTTGCAGTGAGCTGAGATCATGCCACTGCACTCCAGCCTGAAAACAGAGCAAGACTCCATCTCAAAAAAAAAAAAAAAAAAACTTGGGGAAAGGACATCACATTTTACTCCTTTAGCATGTGTAATACCCTCACCATTGAAACTAGGCACCAGGCAGCAATTGCTAGTCCTATGTTCTTTCTTCTCTACTCTGCAAAGCTGCTAAGGACAAAACTCTGGGGGCTGCTTGCTCACCCTTCCCCTGCTCCCTGCAGCACCTCCCAGGGGGCTTAACCCTCCAGTTGGCCTTCCTACACGTAAGATGCTTCAGGTGAGAGGAGTAGATTATCACCATGAAATATTTGTGAGTCTCAAAGTTAAGGCCTTGATTCCAGAAGGCCTCATGAGTTATCTAGGTGGTGTCATTGCAACCATTAAAACAGTGGTTTCTAACTTTTGTCTCCTCCAGCCCAACCATGGCTCTGGTGGTGTGTGAAGGGCGAGGCCGAGGTAGCTTGCTCCTGTGTCTGGGTAGACCAGGTAGACGCTACCAACCACCTTGCTCAGTGCTTCTTTGTTCAAGATCTAGTGAGCTTGGATTTGGCCCCTCTTAATTATGCAAATATAAGGTACTTATTGTCATGGAGGAGGAGTTTAGAGCTTTTGTTATCCTTTGAAGTCACCCCCTTCAATACCTCTCGACATGCAGAAGTGGCTCTTAGAAGGAGGGAATAAGTTCACTTGGAGCAAAGCAGCCTCATGAGACAAAAGGGGTTGTTATCAGTCAGGATATGTCATATAAGTCAATGTTATGATGCGGTAACAGGTAGTCTCTCCAATCACAATGTCTTGAAACCACCAAGGTTTAATTCTCACTCATGATTCCTTGTCATAGTTGCTGCAGAACTAAGGCTGACTAGCCCCAGTACTGCTGGTCACCATAGTAGAGGGAAAGTCATTATTTCCTTTCACAGCCCATTGGCCAGACCTGATTGCCCAACCCAACCCAAGGGCAAAGTGCAATGCTACCATATGTCTGAAAAAGAGTCTGAAATACATATATATACACATATATATGTATATGTATGTATGTGTGTGTGTATATTTGTTTTGTTTGTATGCATTTGTTTTGTTTGTTTGTTTGAGACAGTTTCACTCTCATTGACCAGGCTGGAATGCAATGGCATGATCTCAGCTCACTGCAACCTCCACTTCCCAGGTTCAAGCAATTCTCCTGCTTCAGCTTCCCAAGTAGCTGGGATTACAGGCATGCACCACCACGCCTGGCTAAAGAGTCTGAAATATTTGATGAACTCAGCCTTATGACTTCTATATAGATGGGGACCTAGGCCCCCTTTCTGTTTTAAAATCATTGTTATTAGAACCACACTGGCAAAGAATAGAATGGATGTGTTGAATGGTATCAGAAGGCGTCATGGCCAGGCCGTAACTCTAACCAGCAAGGCTGGCAAGAGCCTCAACTGAGTGTTCCTGGTTGAACTAAATTTGAATTTGGGAAGAAAATATATAATCTTTTAGAAAAATGAAAGTGAAAATATCTAAACATGGATTTTAAAAAAGACCATCATGACTAATGATATTGTTGGGAATCAGAGAGAGGATTCTGAATCTGATTTATGTCCAAGGAAGGACAACTCACTTTGGGGATAATTAGAGAAAAAAATGGATTGTCACAAATAATGCTTGTAAGCATGTAATGAAGGAAAACTTTGTTAAGGATAAAGAATATTCCATGCCTAAGAAATACCTCAGTGCATAGTTGAAAAATATGTCTTCGTATTGGTTGGGAATAGCACTTTTGCATTGGGCATAATGTCCCTTTGTGACATGGGTTAAGGGTGTGGGAGCACTCAGCTCTCTAGGAAATTTACTAGATGCTAGAAATAGGAACTTCAGGCCAGTTTAGAAAATACTGCTGTTGGTGGGCAGGCATGGTGGCGCACATTTTAATCCCAGCACTTTGGAGGCTGAGGTGGGCAGATCATTTGAGCTCAGGAGTTCAAGATCAGCCTGGGCAACATGGTGAAATCCATCTCTACAAAAAATACAAAAATTAGCCTGAATTGGTGGTGTGCATCTAGGGTCGCAGCTACTCAGAGGTTGAGATGGGAGGATCACCTGAGCTTGTGGAGGTTGAGGCCGCAACGAGCCCTAATGGCACCACTACACTCCAGCCTGGGTGACAGATTAAGACCCTGTCTCAAAAAAAGAAAAAAACAAAATGAAAGAAGGGAAGGGAAGGGGGAGGGGAGGGGAGGGGGAGGGGAAGGGAAAGGAAGGGGAGGAAGGAAGAGAGGAAGGGAAAGAAGAAGGGAGAAAGGAAGGAGGGAAGGAAGGAAGGGAGGGAGGGAGGAAGGAAGAGGAAGGAGGGGAGGGAAGGAGGAAGGAAGGAGGGAAGGGAGGAAGGGAAGAAAGAAGGAAAGAAGAAGAAAGGAAGGAGGGAGGGAGGAAGAAAGAAAGGAAGGAAACGGGAGGAAGGAGAGAAGGAAAGAAGAAAGAAGGAAGGAGGAGGGAGGGAAGGAAGGAAGGGAGAAAGGGAGGGAGAGAGGGAGGAAAGAAGGAAGGAGGGAGGAAGGAAGGGAAGAAAGAGGGAAGGAAGGGGAGAAAGGGAGGGAAGGAGGTACAGAAGGAAGTAGGGAAAGAGGGAGTGAGGGAGGGAGAAAGGAAGGAGAGAAGGGAGGGAGGGGAGAGGAGGGAAGGAAGGAGGGAGGGAAGAAGGAAGGAAGGGAGGGATGAAGAGGGGGAAGGAAGGAAGGGAAAATATACTGCTGGTGGTGCATTATCATGGAATAATATAGACTGACATGTTGACCAATGCTATGGTCCTTCCCAAAATTCATATGTTAAAGTCCTAACCCCAGTACCTCAGAATGTGACTGTATTTACAAATAGGTTTTAAAAGAGTTAATTAAGGGTAATGAGTTCAATGGAACAGGCTCTAATTCAATATAACTGGTATTGCTAAAAGAGATTAGGGCACAGACGTAGGAGGAAAACCATGTGGAGACTCAGGGAGCAGATGGCCACCCACAAGCCAAGGAAAGAGGCCTCAGGAGAAACCAATCCTGCTGACACCTTGATCTTGGTCTTCTAGCATCTGGAACTGTGAGGAAATAAATTCCTGTTGTTTAACCTACCCAGTGAGTGGCTCTTTGTTATGGCAGCCCTAGCAAACTCATACGACCAGTATACCAGACATTCTTCTGTTTTAGAAAAAGATAATCAAAGCTTAGATGTTTCAATACTATTGTCCCAATTGCAGAACTCTCTAGAACCTGTATGTTCATTGTTCCTCTGTCTTGCTACTTCCCAAAATATATTGTCCAATTAAAGAGCTAAAGTCAGCATGGAAACTGGACTAAACTGAACATTGTCTTTATTTCAGGACTTTGGGGTCTTATTGCCTACTCTGTAGAAATACTTCACTGCTTGTATTATCCATTACTAAATCTGTCTTAGCAAATTATCCAGAAATGTAGTGACTTAAGATAATTATATTCATTTGTTATCTATCACAGTTTATAGGTCAAGAATCTGGGATGGCTTAGCTACATTGTTCTGGCTCAGGGTTGTCAGAGGTTACAGTCAAGATATCAGCGAAGGCTGCCATCATCTGAAAGCCTGACTGAGGCCGGAGATCTACTTCCAGGTAGCCCTCTTATTTGGTTGGCATCATGGTGGTAGCTGTTGGCAAAAGGTGTAGTTCTCAGCATGTAGACCTCCACATAGACCTGCTTGAGCATCCTCACAACATGGCAGCTGGCTTCCCTCAGACTGAGTGATCCAAGAGGGATCATGCCGGAAACAGTAATATCTTTTATGAGGAGTCTTGGAAATTACACACCATCATTTCTACACCATCTTACTGGTCACATAAATCAACTCTAGTCAGAGTGAGCAGACACTACATGAGGATGTGAATATCTGAGAACAAAATCACTGGGTGCCATCTTGGAAGTGAGCTGCTTCATTCTTCATCCCAATTTTGTAAACATTTGGAATTTGACCTTCCTACCTAACAGGCACCAAAATTTCTATACTGACGTGGGATTGCTGCCCCACCTATAGGAGCCTTTTCTGTCTTAATAATCGATCTGAGTTGTGACAGTGCAATACCCACCACTGATATTTGGGTAGCCCTCTTAGTGTTTGACCCCTCCTCCCTCTGCTGCCAGCACCCCTGCAACACACACACACAGTTTTCAAGCCTGATTCTATCTTGAGAAACAGATTAGATGAGCATTATAACCCTCATTGTATAGATACTGAAACAAAGCTGTGAAATAGTTAAATCGCTTACTTAGCTTACATATGTAGCCAGCATAGAAGTGATACCAGCATGATGGCCCCATGACCCCAGGAGAAGCTTCTTTTCACAAGGCCACACTGTTTTACTTTGTCTAGTGGTAATAAACACTCAGTGCTCATATTTATCTTTTCAATGAGATTGTGCAAACTAAAAAGCTGCCTTTTTGAAACTGATATTCAAGGTTCACATAGCCTAATCAGATAAATAGGAAACCGTTTCTACCAAAGCCTGGGTCATTCCTTCTTCACTTCATGTTATTTCTTAACTTTTCTTCTCAGAATTTTATATAGATTTTCCTAAACCCAGGCTGTGCCTCCAATTTAGAATTTAAATTTAGAATTAAAAATTAAATTCTTCCAAGAAAATAAAAGAAAGATAAGGTACCACCTTTTTATATTTTGGGGGATTTTCTCCCTTTTCAGCATCTCACTGCCAAGCTGTCAATCAAGGTCATGCAGGGATTGTTGGCATCCATTGAATAGAGAGCCATGAATTTCTAATCCCTGTCAAGATCAGGATGCCAACTGGCAGGGGAAGCTTAAACAACAGACGGCTCCATTTAGTTTATTCCTTCCGTTAGAACAAGCCAAAGATGAGAGAGCTGTGCTTCCTTGGAATCCTGTGTCTGTCAATTTGAGGCCGTATTATTTGGGCAGACCTGGCACAGGTGTGACCTGATGATTTCCTGGGGGCAGAGATGTTTTTTTCACCCATGCTGATCCTCATTCCCTTGGAATTTTGAACTCTTAGAGCTGTAGCATAACTTTATATCATTTTTAGCCCATGCTTGATGGGGCTTCTGAGACTGGGCACTTTATCATGAATGAGCTAAACTCAGACTTGGAGAATTCCCTCAGGCTGAGATCGTTATAAAGAGAACAAAGGGATCTCGGTAAATTGACGAACTCAGTTCATACATTAGAAGGTTATATGGTAACTGTACCCAAATGTGTGCTTTCTAATGAAGTGAAGAGTACCCATGCTCTAGCTTTGCTCAGCAAATGGCCATGGTTTCATGCTTTGTGCTTTTCTTCCCATTAGATTGGCTTCGTTGCAATGAGATTTACTGTAAATGGGTCACCCAAATAATTGCATATGTAGGTAGAAATGTGGGCACCCTGGGTATCAAAATTCTCTAATCATCCAGTTCTAGGGGGCTTCCCTTTTTCAGAATCGGCAGCCACTCTCAGTGGGCATTCTAAAGCATCCACTGCTAGCATGTTCCCAGACACGGTGCTGTGATGGTGCCAGCAGACATCGAATGCGTTATGCTTTCCAGGGGCTTTTATGTACAAAACCTTATTTCAACTTGTCAGTAGCTTGACGGGCTGAATAGGGCAGGTGCATTTAGCCTCATTTTTAAAACCAGACACAGATCCAGAATGATAAAGCAAGTTTCTTAAGGAATAAACTAGTTCTCAGTGTAACCAGGACTAGAACCCAGGTGTGGTGTTCTGTTTGTTTTTGTTCGAGACAGGGTCTCACTCTGTCATGCAAGCTGGAGTGCAGTGACACCGTCACAGCTCGGCAGCCTCCCAGGCTCAAGTGGCCTTCCTACCTCAGCCTCTAAGTAGCTAGGACTACACCGTGCCTGGCTAATTTTTTATTTTTATGTATGCATGTATTTATTTTTACTTAATCCCCAATGTGATGGTAATGCCTGGCTGATTTTTTTTTTCTTTTTGTCCAGATGGGGTGTTCCTATGTTGCCCAGGCTGGTCTTGAGCTCCTCAGGCTCAAGCAGTCCTCCTGCCTTGGTCTCCAAAAGTGCTGGGATTACAAGTGCAAGCCACCTGGCCTATGGTGGTTAATTTTATGTGACATCTCAACTGGGCCACAGGATGCCCATATATGTGGTCAAACATTCTGGGTGTATGTGAGAGGGTGTTTCTGGAGGACATGAACATGTGGATTGGTGGACTGAGTCCAGCAGATTGCCCTCCCCAATGGGGATGGGCCTCATCCAGTCAGTTGAAGGCCTGAATGGAGCAAAGACTAAGTAAGAGGAACTCTTGCTGCCTGACTGCCTTCGAACCGGGACTTCATTTTTTTTCCAGCCTTTGGACTCAGATAAAACATAAACTCTTCCTGGTTCTTGAACCTGCTGGAATTTGGACGGGAACTACAGTATTGGTTCTCCTGGGTCTCTAGCTGGCTGATTGCTGATTTTGGGACTTGTTAGTCCCCATGATCACATGAACCGATTCCTTTTATTCAATTTCATGTACAGAAAACATATGTATATATGTTCTGTTTGTTTTATTAGTTCTATTTCTCTGGGAGAACCTAAAATACCAGGTATTTTAATTTGATCAGTATTCTTTCCCTGATACTGACACCTCCAGGGCACAGTTACCTGTGTGAAAAATTCGAGGCGGTGCTCTTTGAGAACGAACTCTATCATTTCTCCAGCTCTGCTTAAGTTGGGCAGCAAAATGCCAGGAATGGACTAAGGCATCAGAACAAAATTCCCTTAAGGTGTCACCCAGAAGATCTTGTCTGGTTCCAGGGCTTTGCTGATGTCCAGTGTCCTTGATAAAAGTCTCCATTTCTGTTGCCGCCTTATTCTGAAAGTCTTCTAAGAGAAAGGGTAGGGTAAGAGCCAAGCCAACACTTGCCGGCCCTTCCAGGCTGAAGCATTAGACTCACACGAAGGGCCTTAGTGAGGCTTATGTATGTCTGTCTTGATCAGGTCTCTTCCCTGACCCCTTAAAATGCAATAAAGAAAATTCAAATACCATGAGACTCTTTAAGAGTTTGGAAGGTGAAGTAAATGGTCCTTCCAGCACCAGCAAAGAATGATGGGAACAAGAAAAAGGCAGTCTTCAGTTTCTCGTCTCCTTTATCTATATCCTGCATGTTATGTAACAACTTCCTAGTTGTTCTCCCCTCCCTAAAAGTGCAGAGAGCTCTTCGAGACTCCACTTTCAGTTTGGCGAAAGTGTTATGCCTTTTGCTATGTGTTAGGGACTGTGTTAGATGCACATGTAGGGGTGAGCCAGACGCACAGTGTGCTTGTCCTCATGAAGTTTTATAGACAAGGGAAAAAGACTTTAAGTAAAGGATAATAATAATTATTATTATAATAGTGCAAATGTCAAGGTAAAAGGGCAGGGAAGTTGGGGCGCAGTGGCTCACGCCCATAATCCCAGCACTTTGGGAGGCTGAGGTGGGTGGATCACCTGAGGACAGGAGTTTGAGACCAGCCTGGCCAACATGGTGAAACCCCATTTCTACTAAAAACACAAAAATAAGCCGGATGTGGTGGTGAGCACCTGTAATCCCAGCTACTCAGGAGGCTGAGGCAGGAGAATCACTTGAACCTGGGAGGCAGAGGTTCCAGTGAACTGAGATCATGCCATTGCACTCCAGGCTGGGCGACAGTGAGACTCTGTCTCAAAAAAAAAAAAAAAAAAAGGGTGGAGGGGCAGGGAAAACATTCCCAGCAGAAGACATAGCACATAGGAAGGCTCAGAGCTCAGACACAACGTAGAGTGTAAGATGGAAAGTGGTGTGGTGGGAGGTTGATAGAAGCCTAAATGTACAGGGTCTTCTAGACCTGCTCAGACTGCAGCAGCCCCACCTGTGGCTACAGAGCACTTGGAATGAGGCTAGTCCCTACTGAGACTAGACTAGATTTCAAAGATTACCACCAACATTCAATGAAATGTCTTTTAAATAAAAATTTTAAATTTAAATATGAACTTTTTCTTTTTTACTTTTTTGATGTGGCTACTAGAAAATTTGAAATTCCATATGACTCACATTATATTTCTGTTAGACAGCACTGTTCTAGAGCATGCTATAATACCTAGACTTTGAGAGCACTGGGAGATTTCTGAAGTGTTTTAAACAGAGAAGTGACATGATCAGGTTTGCATTTTCAAATGACTGAGAGATGCTGGATTAGACAGGGTGGCAGCAATGCAGGTAGAAAACACTTTTAAAAAGTCATTATAATACCAAACAGCTCTCGTTCCAGTGAGAAATGAGAGGCTGAACCATATAAAATCTTCATCTTTATTTATTAAAAATGGTTGAATACTGAAAGAGCTAACAAGGGCCAAAGATGGAACAACTGAGTCACAAAATAATTAAGTGTAGTGTTAGAACTCAAAGTATGCCATAAATATTCAAGTCCATGCTGACATTTAAAAAACTGAATGGCGGAGAAGAAACAACTCTTTCTTACGGAATTCCAATTTAATAAATAATGAGGGAATTAGCATATCACAGTAATAATTGCCCCAGGCAAGATTTCTATCAGGATGTTAAAATAAATAGGGAAAAGTGTAAGCAGAAACAGTTTATTTGCATAGTCTTAAAGTATGTTCTTCTGCATATTTAATAATTGTAAAGAGAAACATGGTGAGTTTACAGTGGAAAATTCCAGCAGATATCACGTTAGCCAAGTAAGTGAGGTTAGCATCACCAGTAATGCATATGGACACCATGTGTTCTTAGGTAAGATGTGCTGAGAAGGGCATTATCACTCTGGGGCATCTTTTCCACATACCCCATAGCCTCAATCTAATCATGAATCAACATCAGATAAACCCACATTAAGGGACATTCTGCAAAGTAATTGACAAGTAATGTTCAAATGACAAGACTGAGGAACTACTACAGATTGGAGGAGAAACATGACAACTAAGTGCAATTTGAGATCATGGATTAGGTTCTGTAATAGAAAGAAGTAGAAACGCTAGTAAAAAATTAAGTTAGTAAATAAGCTGTTTCTGCTTCAACTTTTCTCCATTTTAGTATCCTTATGAAAACTTTACAATATTGTACCAAGTTTAATTTCCTGGTTTTGATAAATGTTCTAGAACTATGTAAGGTGTTATCATAAGGAGAAGCTGGATGAGGGTACACAGGAGGAACTCCATTTTTACAAGTTTCTTTAAGTTTAAAATTATGTAAAAGAGCTATGAAAAGACAGCTGAATATCGGCAGTTTCCTATGGCTCATCTTGACATACAAGTCAGACTAGAAACAATCAAAATTGCCGTGCTAAATCTACACTAAAATCACTTCATAATATGCTACATGTATACTTGTCTTGGGGCAACTTTTTCATCAAGATCAGAGCCTGCGGCTGGGCGCAGTGGCTCAAGCCTGTAATCCCAGCACTTTGGGAGGCTGAGGTGGGCAGATCACCTGGGGTCAGAAGTTCAAGACCAGCCTGGCCGACATGGCCAGTCTTACTAAAAATACAAAAAAAATTAGCTGAGTGTGGTGGCGGTGCCCGTAATCCCAGCTACTTGGGAAGGCTGAGGCAGGAGAATCACTTGAACCCAGGAAACAGAGGTTGCAGTGAGCCGAGACTGAGCCACTGCACTCCAGCCTGGGCAACAGAGTGAGACTCTGTCTCAAAAAAAAAAAAAAAAAATTAGATCCTGCTTCGACATTCAACTCAAAAATAATAACTCTATTCCCAAGATTCCTAAGGAAAGATCTCAGACACCAACTAGGACTGTGACGAACACAGCCAACAGGTGGCACAGTTTCACTGGCCCCATCATTACAAGGAACTGGGCGTTTGGGTAGGCAGAGAATATGTCAGCCATCTTCCTCCATTCCCACTTCTGGAGACCTGCCACCATGAAGAGCTCTAGGGGAAGAAGATGGTCCAGGTTCCCGACACCACAGCTACACCAGAGGCCAGCATGGCAAAGCTTCTCTCCAGCAGCTGTGTCATACTTATGTGGTATTAATTTTCCAAGAAAAGTAGCAACAGGTGCACAGATGTCCCGAGACACTTGTCCTACAACTGGTGCCAAGTGAGTGCACGGCCCCTTACCATGGTGTTTGTTCAACAGTGAGGCAGACTCTAGTCACTGGTTAAGTTGGGCATTGTGGAAGATGTTCTCCTGACCACGAGGGGATTTCAGTGCAAGCTAAAATAGTAATCTACAAATTATACTCTATACACCAAGTAGCATTTACAGCCCTTACTTCTTTCTACTGATGAGTGACTAACAAGTGTTTCTCTTCAGAGGTGGATTACTTTTCATGCAGCTTAAGTACCAATGTTTACTGCGTTTTAGGTTATCACTCAATTGAGTTAACTTCTAGAGGTGAGCAATTTACTATTTAATAAGTCAGCCTTCTTTTCATTTACCACAGCAGTTTCATTACTTGTAATTATTCACTGTGGTGTTCCCTTTAACTTGAATACTTCTTAACAAGATTTTGCTGAGAGCTGGGGCTATTTTTCAATCCCAAATCATCAAAATATTCAAGAATGTTTAAAAATTAGCACTTTCACAGGCCAAGACGGGCAGATCACTCGAGGTCTGGAGTTCGAGACCAGCCTGGCCAACGTGGAGAAACACCATCTCTACTAATACAAAAATTAGCTGGGCATGGTGGTGCACACCTGTAATCCCAGCTACTCTGGAGGCTGAGGTAGGAGAGTCGCTTGAACCTTGGCGGCAGAGGTTGCAGTGAGCCGAGATCATGCCACTGTACCCCAGCCTGGGCGACAGAGTAAAACTATGTCTTGAAAAATAAAAATGTTTAAAAATTAAATGTTGTTTCTTAGAACTGGCTGGTTCACATATTACCTCACCAAATAGATATTTGGCCTCACATCATATACTCTCTAAATTGATTCATGTTAAAGACATACTCTTGCTGTTCTAAATTCGAATGAGGCCCTTAGAGAAATTAGACACTAAGTCCTTGGATAATATAAGTGATCAGTATCAAGGTGAGAGAATGGTTTTTAGAAATGCAAGGACCAATTCTATATACCAAAGGAAATTCTTTATTGTAAACAAGATATAAAGTACAACAAAATAATGTGCAAATTGTAAGTCACAAGGATTTTTTTTTAATTAAAAAGAAAACTTTTGTTTTCCAAGGGTCCGAGTTTTGATGTCAGAAATCTACATCCAATATACAAAAACAATGTTAAATGGGAAGATATAGTGACATATTTCACTATATATTTTAAACAATTTATTTTTGTTTTGCCACTGTGTATATCATCCACTATATAACAGAATAAAAGAGAAATACTGTTAACAAAAGTGAATGTTCTAATAATAATTTTTCTACCCACCTACCTCCACATCCCCAAAAAAATCCTATAAATTAAAAGGACAACATTTGTCCACCTGTGAATAATGGTCACTAGTTTTCTAATTCAATAAAGCACACATTATATCCTCATAAGGGTACTTTACTGATGACATAAGCCATCTTTTTCAGGAAGTTATCTAAAATTCTTAATATCCCTTCTTTATAATATATATTTTCATCTTCAGATTTTTTTTCTAAACAAAGTGCAGTGTATCTTAGAGTCTACAGAAAACACATTGGTATACAATTTTCGAATCTACACAAGAAACTGCAGGCAAACTAAAGTTCAAAGCATAATGAAATGCCTAGATACAGTCATCTGTTAAACTTTCAAAACAAAAATGCAAAAACACATTGCAGCTATGCTTCAAAGCAATTAAATTAAGGAGGATTCCAATTCTTTGGGCCCTCTTAGCAATATACAGCCGTTTAATTCCAAATATTCACAATAGTGTAAAAATGATAGTTCTAGATATATTTAATCACTACATCCACGATGTTGACTGGAAAGACTAGGAATAATAAAGGAGATAACTCTAGAAAAAAGATGACAATATTTGTAATAATACAAACTGATTTTACATCTCCATCTCTGTACCGTAATGTTTATTTCCAGCCTCCATATTCTTGAAACCAGTGCTTCAGAAGAATCACATTGAAAAGTTGGTCTCAAATATAAACAGCAAAAGTAACAAATGTGCACACAAATTCAAAATCTGTGCTACCTGTGTTGACCTCATCTGAAACCTTCAAAAAATATTCAAAGGAATAAAAGCTCTCTCATCTCTCTTATGTGATAAGAAATGAAACCTGCCATTCTGTGACTTGCCTGTGGCCAAAGCCCTTTTTGTCACCTAACCCAGGCTGGGCCTTCACGCCAGGCTGTGGGGCTTCTCCTTTAAGCCCATGTTGGGGGCCACAGACTTGCAGTGGAAGCATTTTTACATCACCACTGGCTCTACTGAAACCAAAGTTAGTTCTGACTCTTCACTTTCCAGTGGGTCACTGTGTGGGAGCAGGGGCTGGAGGTAGAGCAATGTCATTTAACTTGCTCACTTCCATCTGCCAGTTTGGTAGCTTCTTGGCTGATAGATGGCGCCGGGCATGCTTGGTCAAATGGTCACTCCTCATGAACCGCCGGTCACACATGGGGCATGCAAATTTCTTCTCACCCGTGTGGGTGCGCCTGTGTCTGGACAGTTCATCAGAACGGGCAAACCTCCTCTCACAACCTTTCCAGCTACAGCTGAAAGGCTTTTCTCCTAAAACAAAGAAATACAAATCATTGTTATGCATAAGACTGCTATAAATTATATGTTCACTTTTATCTAAAAGTATATGAGATGCATTTTAAATAATAAAAGCTAATATAAGTCAATAAACTGTCAAATGAATATGAGATATTGATTGCTCCAATTTCAACTTGTCACTCGATCACATTTACAAAAATCTACCCCTCATGAAATAAGGCAGCTGGATGGGGTAGTATGCACCTGCAGTCCCAGCTACTCAGAAGGCTGGGGCAGGAGGATGGCTTCAGCCCAGAAGTTTGTTGAGACCAGCCTGGGCAACAGAGCAAGACCTCATCCCTTAAAAAAGCCAAACATGAAAAGACTTCCTGACTTCAACTATGATTCAAAGGCTTTAAAGATACCTTACTTATAAAGTAACTACTCAGATATCTACAGAATCATCATTTGAGAAACTGAAACAAAAGCACCCTGATAAAGTTTTTGTTTACATACTTAGTTATTTTTAAATTATTTGTAGAGATCAGGTCTCACTATACTGCACAGGCTGGTCTTGAACTCCTGCACTCAAACAATCCTCCCATCTTGGTCTCCCAAAGTGCAGGGATTATGGCACTGGTGATTGGCCTCCAATAAATAAAGCCTTTTGGAGGACCTTGCACTGGTAAATACCATCTGCTAAACCTGCTAGGGCAAGTTCTTCATTACCATGCTGGGTTTGCATGTGTGATCACAGCCAAAACCTCTTCATTTAAACATTAAAGACATAAATAAGAAGCAGCTGGTACCTGTGTGCGTTCTCGTGTGGGCCTTCAGATGGGAACTTTTAAAGTACGTCTTGCCACATCCTGGGTGGCTACAGATGTGACTTCTTATCCTTGATGAGTCAATCTAGGAGTGACTTTTGCTGCTGAAGGAGAAAACCCAGGAGCAGGGGCAATGGGAGAGAGTCTGGTGCCATTTGGGCTTACCACCGGAGGCTTTGAGCTCTGCACAACAGGCTGGGGTACCACAAACATGACTGCGCCTTTGGGGACTTGTGTGCCCATGAACACAACAGGGGGGCAAACGGCTGGTGGCTGGCTGGGAGGAGTGCTGGGAACAACTGTTGTCACAAACAGGGTTGTTGGCAGGAAGGGGAACCATCTGACAGATGACCGGCATAGGTGGCACTCCCCCTGCAGATACTGCGGGTGGAGAGACCAACACTGACTTCTGCTGTGGGGACACAGGGGCTGGCTGAGACCTGCAGATGACCGTCTCTGAGGAAGGCACGGAAAAGTCATAAAGTGCAGCACTTGCTTTCTCATCAGCATCTGCCACTGTGTTTTCTCACACTTGGATCTGTTTGGTGACACAGCAGCACATGGTATGTTCTTTCTTGCAGTCTCAACATTTAGGTGGGTTCTTCTTCTATAGGAATTGTCCTGATAGTTGAGGATGCTCGCTGCTTTCACTGGGCAGGACTGGTGGTTACATAGCTGGGCATCAGCTGTATGACGAATCACACTTGTTGCCTGAGCTTTGGGGAGTCTGGGGGCAGATACTGGGCTCTTTTCTTCCTCTTTGAAAGGTGCAGCAATGTGAGGCTTGCCAGTATCTGAGAGTGACTTGAAGTGTACAGTAGATGGCGCTGGCGCCATCAGATTGACACTTGAGAGGGTTCAAAGTCAGAAGGACTGTAAGGTGGAGTCAAACACTAAAGAAAAGGGAAATATACAAGCATAAGAAATCTATGGTCCATTAGGTAAATTTTAAGAAATTCTATAATTTACATCTATGTTAAAAACAATAATACTTACAAATGCTGGGATTGTATGAAAATCAGGTGTTCCCGGAAGCAGATTCTCTTCCTCTGACAAATCAGATACTGGTGTAACAGGTCTGTTTTCCACATATTTCTTAAAATCAGACTTCCAACTGCAGCTCATTGACATAAGTGCTTCTACAGCTTCAAAATCACTTTTCTCTGCAGTTTTGTTCCAGGAATACATACTCTCTTTCGACCTTTCAGAAATCATTTCCATTCTTTCCTCCTATAAAAACAAAAGAGGAAAGTTTATAAGCATATTTTTTTGTCATCCAAATGACACACAGAGAAATGAGCAAATATTCTTGTTTTTACAACTCACACAACTTTCCAAGTTAAAATCAGAAATAATTTTCTTCTCATCCCTACTCTCATTAGAAGTTGAGCTACACTTGGGAGGTAGGTAACCCAAACCTCACAGTAGTGGCAATAAAGTCTTCCTCATTCTTTCTCCAACACTTAGGCTTTAACACTGATATCTGTTCATGGGAGAGAGACACACCTATTACCACTAAAGGGACTAAGATTATCAATGTATTTGTGATCCAAAAAGTATTTGGCTATGAAGAAAAAAAGTTTTATATATACTTTCCAGAGTAGCTACCTGCAACTAGAGTCATACGAAGTAACTAAGGGAGAGTGCTGCAAAAAATTTATCTTTTAAAATGTGACAGGTACGGTATGAGGTCTTTTGAGGTACAAATTCCTGATAGAAAAAGAAAGCCAAAATCTTCTAATAAAGACAAAATGTAGTAAAGCTCTGGCCTGTTGTTACGGATGTGTTGTTGGGTCTCACCTTTGGAAAGTCACTTTGCACTTTGGGATAAAAATAAAAAAATAAGGGATTTTTTTAGGCTATCTTTCAAGTTGAAATTGTATTAAGATCTAAAATTACTTGATAATTTGATTATGGTAAAGAAAGATCAAATGAAATATGTAGAAAAAATTCTACTGCTTATTTTAATAAACTTTCAACCTCTTCATATTTGTGCTCCCTTTTACTGAACCTATTTGACACAACGGTTTGCCATGCTTACCTACAACTTAGCTAATGCAATACTACTAAAAACTGGATAATCAAAAACGTAATATTCGACTTGGAATTTGCAAAAACCGACTTTAAAGATTCAGCATGATCAAAGTAGAATCTCTTTTAATTCTTGAAAGATTAAAATGTGCTGTTTAATGACAAAGTAACAGCACATGCTTTGCACTTATTTGTAGAACTCCTACCTAATGTTTCACATTAAAGTTCTTTTTACTACACTTAAAAAAAATGGTACTACTCACTATTTCTATTTTCCGTTTAAAAAAAAAAAAAGCTGTCCAGACTCGTTTGGTCAAACTAGAGATTGTGTAAAAATACCTAAAAACATTCTTTACACGTTGCAAGGTATTATTCTCAATACTAGTTTTTCAAAAATGCATGATGCCTTCGTGTTGAAATCCTAAGAAAACGAGCCACTGCTCTTGAAATATCGCTAACAATACAATTGCATAATCGCGCCCGCCTTTATGTAAGCTGCAATGGACAGCGCGCTTGTGACAGCCCCAAGACGCCAATGCAAAAAAAAGGGAAAAAAGGCAGGCGGCAGAGAAGGAGAGCGTGAGCTGGGAAGGACAGGAAGGGAAACAGGGAGGGGAGGAAAGGGAGTGGGGCGCGAAGCAGGAAAGGGAAGCGAGGGCGGAGGCGCGGGCGGGGGAGGCAGACGAGGGGCGGGGGCGGACGGCGGGGGAGATCCTTGCTGGCGGGGGACCGACGGATGGGGCCGCCCTAACCTCAATGAGGCTCGCGGGTGAGTCACTGGGATATTCCTCGCTGCTCGCACGTCCCCGCGCCCCCGCCCCCGCCATTGGCCGGCCGGCTCGGCGGCCAGGGCCCGGATTGGCTGTGCGGCCGGGGGGAGGGGGGGCGTGGGGGGAGGAGGGGGGCGAGGCATGTGAACAAAGCGTGATCAGCGGCTGCTCCGGGCAGCGCAGGAAACGTGAACTGGGAATTGCCGCGCCGTCACCTTTCCCCTACTTCCTGAGCCCGCTGGCCCCCGTCCGCGCCCAGCCTGGGGGAGGGGCCGCGGGCGCCGCCGCCAACCGCCCGGCCGTGCGCGCCGGGCCCGCGGGGAGGGGCGGGGCCGCGGGCGTCAGGCTCCGGGAGGCGCCCGCCCCCTTCCAGCTCCCAGCGAGGCGCCGTTCCCTTAGGAACCGACAGCGGGGCCGGGCCTTGCTCCCGCCCCTGGCGGAGGCCGGGCTGGGTCACTCGGGGACGAGAAGCTCCCCGGGCGCACCCGCTCCCGGCCCACCCCCAGCCTCCGCCTCAGCTGCGGGAGGAGGAGCCGGGTCCCCGCGGAAAACCCGGCCGCCGCCCTCCTCCCGCCGGCAGCCCCCGGGGACCCGGCAGAGTCCTCGGCGCTTCCCGCCCACGCGGCCCACGGGACCTCAGACCACCCCGTCTCTCCCTGCAAACGCTGCGCCCCCTCCCCGTGACTTCCGGCAGCTCCGGCCCCCCTCCCGCCGCGCGTCTCTACGGGTTCCCAGACGTGCAGCCCCCACAGGCCCCGGCACCAGACGCGCGGGCCCCCGCGTCTCGCAGCCCAGCTCCCCCCCGCCCACTTTCCCGCCCCAGCTGCTGGGTCCCGCTTCCCACCCTCCCGCCCCCGAGGCGGCTCCCCGCCTCTTCCAAGGAGTCGTCAGAAGGCAGCCACCTGCCCCAGCGCTGAGAGTCCCTCTCCAGACGTCTGGGGGAGCAACTCGTACCCCAAGGCGGTCGGCTGGCCCTCGTGTCATCCCCCGCGACGACGCCAGGAGCCCCTTCCCCCCAGCCCCGGGCTATCTGCTGGCAGCCCCCGTCTTCCAAGTGTGGGTTCAGACCCCCAGGATGGTAGCCCACTCGCCTCTCCCATGGACACCCCCGCCTCCCGAGCGCTTGCGAGCAGCCCCCTCCTACCTCGGCTCGCGTTCCTGATCCAGACCGGGCATCTCTCCCCGGCGCCAGGTGCAGGGTAGCCCCCTTGTACCTCCCACGACTCCCCTTCCACCCCGCACCCCAACCTCGCTACAGGGCGACAGCCCCTCCCCCACTCCTCCCCGCTCCAGTCACCCTCCTCCTCACCTGCCCTCTCAGGTGTCCCTGCGGAGTTGCCCCTTCCCCCTCCTCAGTACATCTAGAGCAAGACCCCTGTCTCCGTCTCCAGATCCCAGCTCCCCTCTTCGACCCCCCTCCCCACCACCCACGCCCTCACTAATGCCCATAGTCTGCAGGCAGGAAGCCCCTTCCTTCCCCCAGGACTCCGCTGCAGCCCCGATTCTCAGGCGTGGCTGATGTCAGGGGCTCCGGGGTCGCGCCCCCTTTGGTCCCTCAGACACGACTAGGCGAGGAAGCACAGGGGCATCCCCCAAATGACTTACCGCAGTCTGCTGGAGAGAGGCACCGAAGTTGAGCATGGTTGGCTGCTTGGCCGCCGGCGGCGAGCTGACTGGCTGCTAGGCTGCTGGCTGCCTGGCCACAGACGGGCGCCCGGAGACTCTCGACGCCGCTCCCGCCGCCGCCGCGCTCCGCGCCGTCTGCCCCCCCTCCCCATTCAGGTAGCCTCTCAGCCTGCCCCGCGCCGCGGGCGGGGGCGGAGGCGGAGCCTGAGGCCGGCCAATCAGCGGCAAAGGTGTGTGAGGCGCTGGCCAATGGGTTCGCGGGGCCACGCGTGATCAGCGACTGCCTGGCAGCGTGAAGCTGGTGTCAGTGGAGCGTGTACACAATCCCCGGCAGCGTGTTCCCTCGGTCCTGCCCGGGGGAACTCCAGCGGCCACCTGATTCAGTGACGCCCCCTGCCCCTCGTCCACTCCTCGCCCCTCGTCCCCCGCCCCTGCCTAGAGAGGCGGTGCCGCGGGCGGGGAGGCGCGGCAAAGGCAGCGCGCCCAGGCACTGCGGAGGGCCGGCCCCACGTGTGGGGTGGGGGAGGAATGCCCGCTCCGCCCAGTCCCTCCGCGCCGGGCCTCTGCACTGCCCGCCACGGAGTGGGCGGGACGCCGGGCAGGCGGGGGAGGTGGCGGCTGCCAGCCAAGGTGCGGGAGCCAAGAGATTTGCATTGGAAGCGCCATCCGCTTGCGCGTCTGACGAGGAAGCAGAACCCGGTGACCAACTGAGCTGCATTTCTGAAGCATTTGCTAGGTTTTGCCTCGCGGAGCACCGGGGCGCGGGGCGGAGGACCCTGTCACAGAGCCGACACCTGCTCGCGCGCCCCTCCCCCGCGCACGCCAGGCCGCGGGCTTACCCTCCCCATCTGCAGCGCCCACAGCGCCTGCCCGCCCCGCCCGTCCTTCTTCCTGGGCAACCCAGAGGATGGCGTGAGGACTCCTGGAAGCTCCGAGAACAGGACCGGGGCGTGGTGGGGAGCCGTAGACCGGAGTTTTTATCCCCCTTGGGCGCCGACACGGCTGCGGAATCGAGTTTGAGCTCGGTGTAGTTGAAGTTTAAATTGTAGCTGTTTCAAAGGTAGACCCCACCTCACCCCCACGCCTGGATCAAGACCTCTGGAAGCGTCCTGCCTGGAAGCCGCTTGTGGCGAGGGATTTCCTAGGGTCTCCAGGTTCCCACTGGAGCACGACTGGAGGTGGATTTGCTGGCCGTCTCCTGAAACCGCCACCACTACCGCCCCACCCACCCGCTCCAGCCAGTGGGAGGCTGGCTGGGTTTCTGAAAGGAAGCCGCCTGCGTGCTGCGCCCGGGGCTGGGGCTGGGGCCTTCTGATCAGGAAAGCCCATGGCTCTGCTTTTGCATGGATTTGCCCCCTTTTGGCCGTTTGTGCATGATCACAGCAGCTGTTGTTGGAGAGGAAGGCAGTGACAACGGGGCTTATAGCAAATCAGAGATCTTACCTCCTTTGGACAGGCTGAACTTAAGGCAAAAATCACTGTCCCTCCTGCGAGCACTCACGTCTCTGTAACTGAAAGGCTGGTAATGCAAATAGCATTAATATCCCAATAATCACAGAATAAGCTTAAAAAGGGAAGTAATTGTTTTGGAAACTGCCAATGCTATGCGTATCTTCCAATTTATTTATTTTTTTTAATGTATCTAAGGCCCAGGCTAGCGAACAATAGCAATAGTAATGATAATAATACCCTCGGCCAGGACCAGAGAGGCCGGGGGCTGCGGGGATGAGGACAGAATGTCCTCCTGTCACCGCCCCTCCCGAGTCTGCTGGAGAGGCGCCAGCTCAGCAGCCCAGCAGTTCTTCCTGCCTCTCCCCACCCCATGTCCCTGCTTCTGTCTGCGGGGTGTCCCTCCCCACAAGCTTCCTTCCGCCTGGGCTGTCCCATCCTGTTGACCCAGCCTGAGGGCTGGAGCAGCTGGCCCTGGACACTGCAGCGGGAGAGGAAGCTCTTGTGTGCCCCTCCGGCAGGCCTACCTTCCTTCCTGTCAGGGCCCTCCCCTGGGGTGGCCTCTGCCAAACCCTCCAGGCCAGAACCCTGTCCCTTCCTCAGGAATGTGAGGCCTGCTGGCCTGGCTCCCCAGCGGGCAGAGAAGCAGGGAGCGGTCTTGACTTGTGGGAGTGATTCAAAACAGGAAAGAAAAGAGAAAAGGGGTAGGAGGAACAGTGTGGTAGTGGCACAATTCCTAGAGATTCAGAGAAGATGTTCCCCGGGCTCCTCAGACTCAGCATATCCAAAACTAAAATTGCTGTTTCTACCCCTTCCTGGATGCACACCTTACTCCTTCCAGCCTTCACCTTCTCTCTCAAAGCCCTGGATCTGATTGGGCCCAGGACCCAGCAGTTTTGCGTCAGAAATGCCTCTGTCCTCACTTTCCATTTCTACCCTCCAAGTATTGCACTAGATCAATCTGTCATCAGGTCTTGCTCAGATTAAACAATCTGCAATCCCCCCACCCAACCTCCACCCACACCCCAGCTTGTTTTCCACAGCCCAAACTCCACACTGTGACTGGAATGGCTTTTTAAAAGTCATGATCCAGTCATAACATTCTCTTCTTAAAAATGATCCATGGCTCCTGTTGCCAGGAGATGAAAGGCCATTCAGTTCTGAGCTGTCCAGTCTGTCTCCAACTATAGGACTCTCCCAACCCTCCCCACCTCGTCTCCCATCCGAACTTACCCCTTTCCACAGCCACAGCAAACCACTTGCTGTTCTTTAAACATACAGTGCATTTTCATGTCTCCGCGCCACTTCCTCATTCAGGAAACACTGTGTTGCATATGCCTCTGTTAGTTTATCCACTCCATTCAACAACAGTTTGTGGAGTATCTACTGTGTGTTCTAGGCACCGTTCCAGGGACAACAGCAGTGAACAAGACAGGCCAGGGGAGACAAAGTACACATCACATACACATACACACAAGTACTATGAAGGTAAGTTCCCTGCAGTGCATCAAGATTGTAACAGGATGATATGATTGTGATTGGGCAACTGGTTTGGTATGAGATAGAGGAGAGCTTCTCCAAGGAGCTGTTTAAGCTGAAAACCTCATGAGAGGATAGGAGGATCCTGGGCAACTGCACCTAAGTAGAGTGAGCAGCTAAGGTAGAGTCTTACAGCAGGAAGGAGCTGGCCCTGTGGGATGCAGCGTGGCTGGAGGTGCAGAGGGTGTCAGGGAGCGTGGGAAGGGATGAGGTTGGAAAGTAAGGCAGCTGGAGAAGACTACTGAGGAAGTTATAGGTCATGATTTGAAATAGGGATTTTCTTTAAAGTACAAGGGGAAGTCATGTACAAGAAATGTACACTTGTATCCCTGAAGGCCCCCTTTGCCTTCCTGGCTTTCAAGGTCTTTGTACCACTGTCACCTTGTTGAAGGCTTCCTTCATAACTCCAGGATGAACTGATGGTACTCCTTTGCTCCCAGCGTACACTGTCCACACCTTCATGCTGGGGAGTGGAGCAGTTATTTTGCAAGAAACATTTTTTATAATACTGAATCCTGCCCGTGCTCCACCTAGCTCTGAACTCCTAAGATGGTGGTGATCGTGTATAATCATCCATTTTTTTTTGAGCCAGGGTCTTGCTCTGTCACCCAGGCTGGAGTGCAGTGGGGTGATAACAGTTCACTGAACCCTCAGCCTCCTCTGCTCAAGTGATCCTCCCACCTCAGCCTTTTGAGTAGTTGAGACTACAGGTGTGTGCTACCACACTTGGCTGATTTTTTTTTTTTTTTGAGAGAGTTTCACTCTGTTGTCCAGGCTGGAGTGCAGTGGTGTGATTTCAACTCACCGCAACTTGTGCTTCTTGGGTTCAAGTGATTCTCCTGCCTCAGCCTCCGAGTAACTGGGATTACAGGCACCCACCACCTTGCCCAGCTAATTTTTGTATTTTTTGTAGAGATAGGATTTCACATGTTGGCCAGGCTGGTCTTGAACTCCTGACCTCAGGTGATCCACCTGCCTTGGCCTCCCAAAGTGGGATTATAGGCATGAGCCACTGTGCCCAGCCTTGGCTGATTTTTTTTTAAAACTATTTGTAGAGCTTAGGTCTCATTATGTTGCCTAGGCTGCTCTTGAACTCCTAGGCTCAAGCAATCCTCCTGCCTTGGTGCCAGCTCAGCAGCCCGGCAGTGCTTAGATTACAGGCATGAGCCACCACGCCCAGCCTATAATCATCTTTTTGATCCAGTATCTGTTCTATATGAAGCCCTCAAGATTTTTTTTTTAATGGAGAAAGCAATTGTAGATTGTCTCTCACTACCCACTGGGGTTACAGACAAGATGTGTGCAAACACCTAGGTGGAAGTGTGGGTCCTTCTATACCTTTCCCTTGACTTGTGTCATTGCAGGGTCAGACATGGAAAACTGTCATCTTGGACGTGTATATGGTTTGGATAGGGCTTGGCTCTGTGTCCCTACCCAAATCTCACCTTGAATTGTAATCTCCATAATCCCTACTTGTCTAGGGGGAGACCAGGTGGGAGGTGACTGGATCATGGGGGCAGTCTCCCCATGCTGTTCTTGTGATCGTGAGTGAGTTCTCATGAGATCTGATGGTTTTATAAGGTAGTTTTCCCCTGCTCTTGCTTGCACTCCATGTACCTCTTCCCTTTCCACCATGATTGTAAGTTTCATGAGGCCTCCCCAGCCATGCCGGACTGTGAGTCAATTAAACCTCTTTCCTTTACAAATTAACCAGTCTTGGGCAGTTCTTTATAGCAGCATGAGAACAGATTAATGCAGCATGAGTGAAAGAAAGTCCTATGGGCTGGACGCAGTGGTTCACGCCTGCAATTCCAGCACTTTGGAAGGCCACAGCAGGCAGATCATGAGGTCAGGAGTTCGAGACCAGCCTGGCCAACATGGTGTAACCCCATCTCTGCTAAAAATACAAAAATTAGCTGGACATGCTGGCGGGCACCTGTAATCCCAGCCACTCAGGGGGCTGAGATAGGAGAATCACTTGAACCCAGGAGGTGGAGGTTGCAGTGAACAGAGATCACACCATTGCACTCCAGCCTGGGCAACAGGGCAAGACTCTGTCTCAAAAAAAAGAAAGAAAAGAAAGAAAGAAAGTCCTTGGGCAGTAGTAAGTAGTACTTCAGATAGATGCTGACCCTTCCTGCTCATGCTACTGGTTTCTCCTTAGATCAGAATAATGAAGGAAGTGACAGGGGGAGCTGACACGTAAAGATCTCTGAGGTCAGTTACAAAGGTTAGAACACACTGTATCCACCAGCCATTTTCTCTTTGTTCCTTGCAGTCAATGGATCTCATCACCATTCATCCATTTATTGCCTCACCATCTATCAGGCATTAGCTGAACACTGAGGAACAACCATAAAAATGACACCGTTCCAGTATCAAAGGAACCGCCAGTATAGTGGGAGAAGTAAATAGGAGAGCCAGCTGTCACTATAGAGTCTGACAAATGCTAAGATAGGGGTATGCACAGGAGGGCCTGTGGGGGCCTAGGAAGGGTCAGGGAAGGCTTCTCCCAGTTGATCTATAAACTGGAGGAGTAAAGGGATGGAGGTGGAGACTAGAGAGAGCCTGGGATTTAGAATGCTCTGAATTGTCTGGATCACAGATCTGAGAGGCAGGATGAGGAATTTAGGCTGTTAAGGAAAGCAGCCCAGAACATGAAGGGCCTTTGCATGCCATGCTAAGAAATGTAGAAGTGGAACTTTCATCCTAAGGACAATGGGGAACTGTTGTAACAGGGATGATGATATAGGAAGCTCATTCTGGCCCAGCATGGAGAATGGACCAGAGGAGTAAGGGGTCTGTCGCCATTCAGAAGGCTTTTGCAGTAATGCAGGCAGCAAAGATGATGCTGGCCTAAACTAAGAAATGGTGGCAGGTCTGGAGAGGATGGAATAGAGTTGCCAGAGCAAGCAGGATTTGGTAATTGATTAGATGTAGACATGAGGAAGAGGGTAGTATTGAGAACTGCCAGGATTCCGACTTGATTCACTGTATGAAATACGAAGGGGCCACAGAGAGGTAGTAAGCTGTGGTATAAGGAAGAAAATGCCACATTTCAGGTCTGGAGCCCGACAGAGAAAGATCTAGGCTGGAGATTAAAATTTTAGCCGGGTACAATGGCTTATGCCTGTCATCCCAGCACTTTGCAGGAGGATTGCTCCAGCTCAAAAGATTGAGACCAGCCTGGGCAACATAGGGAGATCTCTGTCGCTACAAAATATCAAAAAATTAACCAGGTGTAGTGGTGCACACCTGTAGTCCCAGTTACTTGGGAAGCTGAGGCAGGAGCATTGCTTGAGTCCAGGAGGTGGAGGCTGCAGTTAGCCGAGCACTGTACTCCAAGCACTGAATTCCAGTCTGGGCAACAGAGCAACACCCTGTCTCAAAATTAAATAAATAAATAGAAATAAAAAACAAAATGTAGGAGTCATCGGAGTTTAGGTGGCAATCGAAGCCAAGGGAGTAGATAAAATCCCGCAGGCAAAGAAAATAACCAGTGAAAAGAAGAGAACTGAGGCTGGGCCTCTGGGGACCCACAGGCTGAGGACGAAGCAGGGGGTTAGGCTCATGACGAAATGCTGGCAGAGGGCATGGCAAGGACTTCTTTCCTTATGTGCACTCAGGATGTCCTGGCCTCATGTGGTGCAGAGTAAGGATGAGGGGCAAACTGGGGCTGATTCAGAAAATGAAAATGCCAGATAGAGTAGAAAAAAAAAAATCTCTGGTGAATAGTATTAGTTATTTTTATTACACTAATTACTATGGTTTTTAAGCTCATTAAAAAATTTTTTTTAAATCTTAAACTCTATTTATGGCGTAAATTGTTTCTACAGATACCCACCACAACACTTCCTGTCCCAGGTAACCTTTTCTACTGTGACTTTGCCATTTCTGCGTCAAGAGGTAAAGTCTGTTTCCTTACCCCTTGATTCTGGCCAGCTCTGCCTGTGACTTGCTTTGACGGGGGAGAATCTGGGCGGTGCTGTGGGACTTCCATGCCTAGATCTTAAGAAGACTTTGAAGTGTATTTATCCTCTTGGAAACTAGCCACAAGGCAGAGGAGCCCAGGCTAAACTATTGAATAATGAGAGCACATGTGAAAGAGATGGCCACATGGAGAAAACTATGCACCCCAACCAACAGCCAGGCCCAACACTCCAGGCATGTGACCAGGGCCACCTGGGACCCGCCAGCCCCAGTCACACAGGCCCAACTGACACCACATGGAGCAGAGATGAGCCATTCCCCACCAAGCCCTGACCCACAAAATCATGAACAATAAATATAAGAACAGCCCAGGCATCACTTCCTGCCTCCCCCCTCACTCCATGGTCCAGCTTATGTTCGCAGGAATGTCACTGGGTTTTGGGGTGGTTTGCTCTACTGCAAGAGATAACTGAAATAGTCGATGTGTGTTGTTTCAACTCTGGAGCGACAGCTACAGTTTTCAAAATACTCATAAGGGTACGTTTCTTCCTTTCTTCTCTTTAATTTTCTTTTCTTTTTCTTTCTTCTTTTTTTTTTTTTTGGAATCTAAAATACCTGGGAGAAGTCCCAGGAAGGAGAACTAGAAAAACTAGCATAGTAAAAAGGAAGAAAAATTGGAGCAAGTAAGAAATACTTACTTATGGAGATCTGGAAGATAAATATTCCATATCACCACCAGGTACTCTCTTGAGTGCTTTGAGATGGAAATAATGTGTAATAGGAAGAAAGGGAGTTCACCTTGATGGAGCACCGGCTACACACTGGTTATTGCTCGGTGCAATAAGAATCTGGAGGTCCTAGTGTGGCCCACTGTATAAAGTCCATGATATAACACTACATTAGGGATTTATTTTTGGTTAAAAAAATTAAATTCCTCCACTCTCCATTTGCTCTTATCTCCCCAGGAGGTGAGAAGCCAGTTAAGTGATTAAGTGGCTCTGCAAGGTTCCAAGTAGCAGTAAAATATAGTTACCTAACATTTTGATTTTTACCAAATGAACACAGCTGTAGTCTCTTATTTTTTTAACAAACGTAAAACATACTGATCATAAAAAAATACAAAAAGGAATAAAAAGATGAAAATCTCCTGTAATCCCACTTCCAGAATTAACCTCTACTAATATTTTGATACATGTATTTTCAGACTCTTTCCTCTACCCTGTCTTCTCACTCCCCCTCTGCGTATATACTATGAAATATGCTATTTTGTAACTTGCTTTTTAAAATTTTACTTTATCACGAACATCTCTTTGCACATCAATAATTATAAAGTTAGGGTTCTTCCAGCTTCTTAAAAGTATGAGCTTTCGTTTTCTCTGGATAGACCCAGTAACTTTTACCTGTTCCAAGGTCAGAATTCTGGTAATCTTGCCTGACATCATGGGTGAGAGGAGGGGGTGTTCCTTTTCAAAGGCCAAACATCTTCTAGCTTCTTTGTGGGTTATAATCAAGATTATGAAATGAAGTTGTAGAAGGGTGAGCAGTCAGCAAAAGCTATGGCCGATGGTCTCTCTGTCTAGCACATGGCATTTTTTATTGAAATCTTCTGAATGTTGAGACGATCTTACAGAAGGAGGGCAAGGGTCATGCAAGTTCTTCCTTGGGGTTCGTAGAGCCCCCCCACTGCCACCAAGCCTGGCTGTGCAGTGGAGTGCCGTCTTCTCAGGAGATCCTTTGTTTCACTCCTGAAGACAAGCATATAGGACCCTTTTGGTTTTAAGTGCTATGTTGCTACCGATAAAAAAATAAATAAACCCGAGGGTGACACAAACCAACCCAAAACAACAACCAAAAACAGACTGGAGGATGTGATGAAGCTTCCAGAATCTGAAATGGTCCTTTTGCAGGTTAATGAAACCTATGAACTCCTTCTCAGAATAATGCTTTTAAGCTCATAAAATGAAGTTTCTAAGATTACAAATGAAGCCATTATATTGATAACACTTTTATGCAAATATAAAAAAATAGGCTGGACGAGGTGGTTCATATTTATAATCCCAGCAGTTTGGGAGACCGAGGCAGGAGGATCATGTGAGCCCAAAAGTTCGAGGCCAGTCTGGGCAACATAGGAAGACTCCATCTCTACAAATAATAATGATAAAAATTAGCCGGGCATGGTGGCACATGCCTGTAGTCCCAGCTACTAGGAGGCTGAGCTGGGAGGATTGCTTGAGGTTAGGAGGTCAAGGCTGCAGTGAGCCATGATGGTACGATGACATTCCAGCGTGGGTGACGGAGAGACTTTGTCTTTAAAAAATGAAAAAGATTATATATATGTACATGTACACACACATATATAATGGTAATTTGGCATTATAATGCTTCTTTAATACATTTGTTATTATTATTATTGTTGAGACAGAGTCTCACTCTATTGCCCAGGCTGGAGTGCAGTGGCGTCATCTCAGCTCACTGCAGCCCCTGTCACCCGGGTTCAAGCAATTCCCCTGCCTCAGCCTCCTGAGTAGCTGGGACTACAGGTGGGTGCCACCATGCCCAGAAAATTTTTGTATTTTTAGTAGAGACGGTTTCACCATGTTGTCCGGGCTGGTCTCGATCTCCTGACCTCAGGTGATCCCCCACCCTCGGCCTCTCAAAGTGCTGAGATTACAGGCGTGAGCCACACTGCACCTACCTATTAACACATTTAATAACAAGATCTAGTGTGGGTCTAACAGCTGAAGTAATACTGAAGTTATCATGAGCATAAATGACGTTTCAAGGTCTGCAGTAGTTGTAATGCAATATGGAAATACCTGTAATTTCTATTAATGACAAAGTCACAGGTCACAGGTGCTGCTGAGCCTAGTGTGGTTTGTTTCCTGTAGTTACAGTAAAGCAAATACAAAGGTATAGTAAGAGGTTAATGAAAATAAAGTTGTTAAATATTTTTCTTATCCAAGATCCCAGACTCCTTGAATTCTGTCCACAGATGCCTTGGGATTCTGAGGAACCCCATATTCAGCACCCCCTGCTTAACCTCCTTTCAAGAAGAAAAAAATGGAACTTGGTAAATTTCACTCAAAGGAGAGACCCACTAATACCTCCACCCACCTCACACCCAATGACGGTCTGGCTGTCCCTCTGCCTTCATCTGTTCAGGCTGATGTAACAAAATGCTATAAAGTGGTTGACTTAGAAACAACAGAAATTTATTTCTCACAGTTCTGGAGGCTAGCATGCTCAAGATCAGGGCGCCAGCAGATTCGTTATTTTGTCAGGGCACTCTTTCTCAGGGATGGAGCTTTCTCACGGTGTCCTCAGGCAGCGGAAGGGACAAACAAGTTCCCTTGGGCCTCTTTCCTAAGGGCACTAATCCCAGAGCCCTCATGACCTAGTCACTCCCCAAAAGGCCCCAGGTCCAAGTACCGTCACCTTGGGAATTAGGATTTGAATCATAAATTTTGGAGGACACAAACATTCAGACTGTAGCATTCTCCGAACTCCTGAGGCTTGCAATGAAGATAGAGAAGAAGGATTGAGGCTAAAAAGCAGTGAGCATTTTTTGGTCTCAGGCAGGAAATTTGCTTCCCTGAGGGCTGCAAGACTTGCAGACCACTTCCAATGGGCAGCTGGAGTGAGGAAAAATGAGGTATGGGGTGAAAGGGATATAAACACAGTATGACCTGGACAGTTCAAAAATCTATTTTCATGGAGCTCTTCTGGGTTCTCTTGGACTACTTATTTTAACCTGTTCAGCTTCAGTTTCCTCAACTGCAATGTGAGATTTACATTAGACCCAAGGAAATGAGGAGTATTGAGAAGAGTTTAAGTGAGATGATCTATGTGAACATGTTTGGCAAAGACTGAAGCAGTGCTTCTCAAACTCTAATGTGCATAGAATCCCTTGGGGATCTTGCTCAAAGAAGGTTCTGATTCAGTGGTTCCGGGTTGGGCCTCAAGATTCTGCATTTCTACCAAGCAGCATCCTGGGTGATACCTAAGATGCTACTCTGAGGACCACGCTTTGAGTAGCAGGGTCCAAACTACTCTACAAATGTGACATTTTTTGTTTTGTTTTGTTAGCTTGTTTAAGATGGAATTTCACTCTGTTGCCCAGGCTGGAGTGCAGTGGCGTGATCTCGGCTCAGGGCAACCTCCACTTGCCAGGTTCAAGCGATTCTCCTGCCTCAGCCTCCCAAGTAGCTGGGGTTACAGGCATGTGTCACACCCAGCTAATTTTTGTATTTAGTAGAGACGGGATTTTGCCATGTTGGCCAGGCAGATCTCGAACTTCTGACCTCAGGTGATCCACCTGCCTCAGCTTCCCAAAGTGCTGGGATTACAGGGTTGAGCCACCATGCCCGGCCTTATTATTGTCATTTTAATATTCTACCCAACCCTCTGACCCAAGGAGAATGACAGCTGAAGATAGGGAGGGAGACCCAGCTCATGTCGTGAGGCCAGCCTTCTGCTCAGCAGGACACTCTGGTACTTGCAAGTCCACCTGCTCTTTGCTGCCTACCACCACCAGGTCATGATGAAGACTGGCCACAGCTAACTCAAAGAATGCTTCAAACCAGGTCAGTAGAAACTAGTCAAACATGGCGGGTGGAGCAAAGACTGAATGGGATATTTGTGCAAATAAAGAAATACATGCAGAAAATATTTTGCATTTGTAATGCTGAATATTTCACAGAATTCCCAGAGAATACAACATATGTTTCATCTTCTGGTTTTTCAAGTAAGATCAATCATTCCTACACAGTTCTTCGAAAGCATCCCCCTTCTCATGGCTCTCATGAGGTGAAGAGCCTTTAATAGCTCCTGTTGGTTGCATTTACTCTGAGCTTCTTTCTAAGAATGACCAGGAGCAGAAAGGAGATAGCAGTCAGTGCAGCTGAGAATGTGGAAGACATTATAGAACTCTTGGGCAGTGTTGGAGGGAGTGTCAGCTGGGACCAGTACCACCACTTAGGAAAGCGATCTGGCTTTGTTGAGATGAAGCATGCGTTATCCTGTGACCTGTGAAAAACTCTGGAATATATATGTCTTCCGAGGAAGTTCTCCCACAAGTTCATAAGGATGCTCATCATGAAATTGCTTGGGGTAGCTGGATGTTGATGGCTGCTTAGGTGCTTGTCACTAGAGAAAGGAATTAATAAAATATGGCAGATATGGACTGTTGACTACTAAGTAACAGTAAGAAATAACCAACTGGAAGTACACTGCAGCACTATAGATCTTTAAAATCTAGGGGTAGCTGGGAACAGTATCCCATGCCTATACTCCCAGCACTTTGAGATGCTTGGATGGGAGGATTGCTTGAGCCCAGGAGTTTTGAGACCAGCCTAAGTAACATAGTGAGACCGTGTCTCTACAAAAAATAAAAAAATAGCTGGGTGTGGTGGCTTGGGAGGCCAAGGCACCATGCCTATAGTGCCATATACGTGGGAGGCTGAGGTGGGAGGACCACTTGAGCTTGGAGATTGAGGCTGCGGTGAGCCAAGATCATGTTACTGCACTCCAGACTGGATGACACAGTGAGACCCTGTCTCAAAAAACAAACAAAAAAAACACTGAGGGCAAGGGAAAAACATAAGAAATAGGAAAGGATATATAGCACATTATCATTTTTGTAAAGATATCTCACCTAAAATAATATAACTTTTGTGACAAAGCATCTGTGCATATCTAAAGATATATTAAACAGATTAAAGTAGGTGCTAAGGGGCAAGGGGAATATCATTAGGGCTTAGAGGTACAAAGGAAAAATAAGTAAAATAAGGGAAGAACGTTGGATTAATGACAAAGTGCTTAAAAAGTGAGCTTTTAATTCAAATTTCTTCACCTGCAGTGGAAAGATGTAAGAGAAAAATCATCCCTCACGCCCCCGCCCCCCAAGCCCTCTTCTACCACATGTGTTTGGCCTTCACAGTCCAGCGCTTCATGACCTAACCCAAAGCTAGCTTTCCATCTTGGGAGCCGTCTTTCTCACCATTACCTCACAACAGGTCTTGAATTTTTCCTCTTGACATTTTGTTTTGGCTGCGGTCAACTTCTTTCATCTCAGCTTCTTGCTCCATCCACCTTCAGTATGTCCCTAGCAGACAGGGCTGAGTCCCATTGTGATGGGATAACTTTAGACAAAGATGTGTTAGGGCCAGGATGTGGTGGCTCATGCCTGTGATCCCAGCACTTTGGGAGGCCAAGGCAGGAGGATTGCTTGAATCCAGGAATTCAAGACCAGCCTGGGAAACATGGTGAAACTCCAACAAAAAATACAAAAATTAGCTGGGTGTGGTGGCATGCACCTGTAGTCCCAGCTACTCCGGGAGTCTCAAGTGGGAGGATCACTTGAGCCCGGGAGGCAGAGGTTGCAGTGAGCCAAGATCATGCCACTGCATTCCAGTCTGGGTGACACAGCCAGACCTTATCTAAAAAAAAAATTAGGATGTGTTAGATCAGGGATTTGTTTTCCCCAGTTTGGTGACACCATAGATTTGACATAGAGCCTTAGGAAGTCCTTAGTTGTGCTGCTTTTCCCTGTAGCACGTTCCACACAGCATAGTCATCTATAATGCAGGTGTCTCTGTTCTCCGTTAGTCTGTAAGTTCGTGGAGGATCAGAACCTTTGTTACTGACATCCACTTCCCAGAACTAATCACATAAGAAGCCTGTCCCTAATAATGTTTGAGAAATGAGTGGATTCCCCCGGTCCCCTAAACCGGATGGTGGAACAATTTGGCCTCTACTAACTTACACATCTAATTCAAAGCTTTAATTGGTTGTAGTTTCAAAGTGCTTGTATCATGGTCCTAGACTATGCCACAAAATAAATATGCAATAACAAGGAGAGTGTTGCCCTAGTTCCGATGTCCTGGTGTATAAAGTACTGTGTCCATATTTCCCTTTCCTTCAAGATGCTGAGGGAATGTACGTGTGCTCCAGAAATGACTGGATGAAATGAAGAAGAGAGTCTGGATGCCATTAAAGTGTTCGACTGTCAGATTCCCATGTTTTGGGATGGAAAGCAGAATCCATGGAAACTGTAGGTGAACGCCCGTGCAGGAAAGCAGTGGGTATACATCACTGGCACCTTGCCTGTTTCAGAAAAATCAAACTTGTCTTCTGTGTAGTCAGATCTGGCGTGCCCATTTCCAGCAGGGTTAGATATGTGCCTGGTTGGCTGCTTATGGGAAAGTCTGCATTTTTTCCACTGTTACGGTGATACATACACACAGCAGTGGCCACACCCACCTTCAGCCAAACTGTATAGCTCATGACTCAGCATCCTGGGAATCTCCGGCCTAGCTCGTACTACAGGTGCACCCATCCTGATTGGCACATTCTCCAGGAGGCAGTCAGAGCCTCTGGAGATCTGGAGGGCGTATGGCCTGGGAGTAGGGAGGAGCAGGCTGTCATGCCTCTGGGTAGAGGTCGCAAGCTGTCATAACTAATGTGGACACAGTGCCCAGTGCAAGGCCTTGGATCTCTGGAACTGACTTTTCTTGTACTGATCACTTTCTCAAAAGGAAATGTTAATTTGAAAATGTGCTTTCTCACCGCTGCCTTTCTCAGACAGGTGAAAGGCAGTGATGAAAAAGCAGATTTTAAAGGACAGGATGTTGTTTCACACCCAACTAAGTTGAATGAAAAGACCCTCACAGCCAAGGGGAGAGCAAGTAGGTGGTGAAACAGATTCATCTATGGCATGGCTCTAAGGTCCCATCAGCACAGCAGCGGTGGTGTTCACTTCCAGAAGTCATTTATGGTCTGCTGGGATTCCGGGGTGGTTGGCTTCTGCTGCCTGCTGCTCCAGGATAGAATCCACACTCCAAGCATAATGCAGAACATTTCAACCGAAATTTGGGTATATGGCTGCTGCGGGAGCGGTGTTTGTTCCCTGGTGCATTCCAGCTTTGAAGGCTGCCGTCTGTCCAGATGTAAGCAGGCTGGGAGGACTAGGAACCTGCTGCTCGGAGGTGGTCTACCTCCTCTCTTCCCCACTCCTGAGTCCCCAGCCCTCCCTCCTCCCCCTTCCTCCCTCACTCCCAGGTCCCCAGCCCACCCTTCCTCCTCCCCTACTCCTGGGTCCCCAGTCCCTTCACCCTCCTCCACCCCCTTCCCTGTCATTGGCCTTCCCTTCCCTCTGATCCTACTCCCAAGTTCCCTCCCACCCTACCCCAACCCCATCTGCACCCAGTCCCCAGCTCTCCCCACCCTCCTCCACCCACTGCCTTCGGCCTGAGTTCACAAAACTCCCTTCACCTTTTTGGGCAGTGGGCTTTAATAATTCTTGGGATATAGCAACGCTAGAGAAGGAATAGGATTAACTGGGAGGAAAAAGTGGACGGGAGAGGAAAAGGGCTGTAGTGAAAGGCGATATAGGTCCTTTTGCAAAAGCAAAAATTAGGAAAGATTAGTGTATCTCAACCTTGGCTGCATGTTAGAATCACTTGAGGAGGTCTTAAAAATCACCACTTCAGGCCAGTGATGTGGCTCACGCCCATAATCCTAGCACTTTGGGAGGTAGGCAGATCACTTGAGGTCAGGAGTTCAAGGATAGCCTGGCCAACATGGGGAAACCCTGTCTCTACTAAAAATACAAAAATTAGCTGGGCGTGGTGGTGCACACATGTAATCCCAGCTACTCGGGAGGCTGAGGCAGGAGAACCCCTTAAACCTGGAAGGTGGAGGCTGCAGTGAGCCAACATCACACCACTGCACTCCAGCCTAGGTGACAGAATGAGACTCTGTCTAAAAAAAAAAAAAAATCTTCATTTTATCCACATCCAAGACCAATGAAGTCGATATCTCTGGGGGGGTGAGACTCAGACATCTGTCATTTTTAGAGCTCTCCAAAGTGATTCCAATGTGCAGCCAAGGTCGAGAACCATTGCTCCAGATTCAGGCAAGACATTAAGGAAAGGACGGTGGTTCTGTTTGTCTCTGCTTCTTCCTGCTAGTTAGCTAAAGAATTAGGCAACTGTCAGAACGATGACTGGTGCTTGTGCATACTCTCTGTCTTCCCACATCTGAGGATAATTGCTATCAGGCAAGGACATTCCATATGAATCTACTTAAAAAGAGGATCATGATTTTGTAATCAGAGTGAAAAATGTTTGATTGGAACTTCCTACTGAGAAGTGAAATTAAAGGATAATACAATATATTTTCTTGGTTTAACAAATGTGGATTATAATTGCAACTATGCATTAATTGTTACAAAATGAATTATATGATTACTTTTTTCAGTATTCATTTCCTGACAAAATTTTGTATCATAACATCTTTTACTTAGACTTTTTTTTTATTCTTTTACTTTTTGAAAAAAAAATTTTTTTCCTCTTTTTTTTTTTTTAAAAGACGGGGTTTCACCATGTTGGCCAGACTGGTCTTGAACTCCTGACCTCAGGTGATCCACCCGCCTTGACCTCCCAAAGTCCTGAGATTACAGGCGTGAGCCACCGCGCCCGGCCCTCACTTAGACTTTAAAGCCTATAATAGAAGAGGTGGAGTTTTTCGGTTTTGTTTGTTTTGCAGAATAATAGTTTATGAGCGCAGGTAACATGGCAAAACCCCATTGGTACAAAAAAATACAACAATAATTAGCTGGGCATGGTGGTGCGCACCTGTGATCCCAGCTACTTGGGAGGCTGAGGTCAGGATGACTTGAGTCCATGAGGCAGAGGTTGCAGTGAGCTAAGGTCGTGCCACCGCACTCCAGCCTGGGCAACAGAGCAAGACCCTGTTCCAAAGAAAAGAAAGAAAAAAAAAAGAGTTTATTAGTTTTCCTAAAAGCCTCTTTGTATCCTTTGATATTTAAATTATTTTGTTTTGAAGGGGCCTATGTGGCACCGTCTTTCTAGCACTCTGTTCTTCAATTGTGAACTGGTCTAAAAGTGCCAAATCTTTGTCAATGTCTTTGCTTGCGGTTCAAGCAAATTGCCAGTATTACTTTTGTCAGCTTCATGAAATCCTGTATCTTTTGCAGCTTCACCCTGAAGGCAATCTGCGTAATATTTACGTTATGTTTGCTGAATTTTTAGATGGCAAGAGACTGACCCACAAAGACCTAATCAGTGGGGTAGTAGCGTTAGCTGAAGTGATGTTTTAATAGGGACCAGTTTTGTAAGTGACTGATGTATTCGTGAATATTTTCACCACTGAACTTCCTAACTTCAAGGAATTGGATGGTGAATACCTGAGTAATGATAAATAGACATACACTTATTGCATATTGACTCCATATATACACAAAAGAGATAAACGTGCACTGTAAACTATATACTAGTTAACACAGATTATTGTACCTTGTACTTAAATGTGGCATTTCAGACAATGTTACTATTTCCTGTATCTGAAGAAGTGGGCACGTTAACTGAGTTTTAGTCAGTGTGGCTTCAGAAAGGAAGCGACTGCTAGATTTTCTATAGAGTAATCATAATAACCTCTAACACTTATTGAGCCAAGGCTCTGTTCCAAGCCCATTACCGTATTTACAGCAGCTCTCTGACCAATGTGCATCATGCTATCTCCAGGTCGTAAATAAGTTCATGTGGGGTACTCTATGTTGCTAACACCTCTTGAAATAACTGGAAGCATTCTGCAACCTGGTCTTCACCTGCAGAAAGCCTCTCTCCTTAGTCCATCCTGTAAAAGCATTTCCTTGGCCCTGGACAGGAAGGTAATGCTGTATATATGGCTTTCTGGCCTGAGCATTCATCTCAGAACCTGAGCTGGGTTGGATTCCTTCAGCAGCGGCTCAGACCCCTCCCAGCACATCCCCTCAGCCCCGCTTCTACACCACAGTGCTCAGATGCCCACCGCCTCCTGAGTTACCTTTTCTTTTTCTTTTTAAACAATTATAATTGTTCAAAAGTTTTTCCTTGTGCCAATATTTTTTCCACCCACCCCACCAATCCCAGTTCTGCTATTGCGGAATTACTACCCCCAAACAAAAAGAATTCCTTTTCTGTTTTCTTTCTTTTTATAGGCAGAGGGGTCTCACTGTGTTGCCCAGGCTGTTGTCTAGTGGCTCAAACACAGCACACAGCAACCTCAAACTCCTGGGCGTAAGAGATCCTCCTGCGTAGCTAGGACTGCAGGTGCACATCCCCACACGTGACTAATTTTTCTATTTTTGTAAAGAAGAGATCTTGATACGTGACCCAGGCTGGTTTTGAACTTCTAGCCTTAGAGATCCTCCCATTCCTGCCTCCCAAAGTGTTGGGATTACCTGCATGAGCCACTGCATCTGGCCTAGAATTCCTTTTCCATGTGGATATGCTTCATGGAGTGGAAGGGGCTGTCACCTGAACTGTGGCGAGATGCTCCATGCTGTGGGTGTACGCCTCTGAATCACTTGTTAAGCAGGCTGTAAACCAGGAACCAGAGATTATACTGGAATTGAGCAGTCAATTAGTGAAGTAAATTAGGACCCATTAAATAAAGGTTAAACACAGACCAAAAAATTACTTGTAAAATTTTTGCATCATCCTCCAAAGCAAAGGGTGGGTTTTTCCCCCCAGACACCATATAGAAGGTGCCTAAACCTATTAAGGAGAATGTGATAAAGAGTCACGAGGTTAATAACCCACTTCCGGGCCTGGCGGCCTACAGTTTGAGATTTCCCTGGGAAGTGCCTCTGCATTAGTTTGTTTGACAGCTGACCTCTTTCTGAAGCAGAGTTTCTCTCAGAGATGGCCCTGCAGTCTCAGTGGTCACCATCTGGCTGCCTCCTCCCTTTCAGAAGAATGAGAAGCTTGGCGCAGGGGAAGAAGCAGACTCGAAGTTCTGTTTTGCTAGGCTCAGATGAGGAAGGCAGGTGGACTGTGTACAGAAAGGTAGAGGCCATTTTTAGTTTCCTCCTTTTCTTTTTTTGAGACGGAGTCTCACTCTATCACCCATGCTGGTGTGATCTCAGCTCACTGCAACCTCCACCCCTGGGGTTCAAAAGATTCTCCTGCCACAGCCTCCCAAGTAGCTGGGACTACAGGCACCCACTGCCATGCCCAGCTAATTTTTGTATTCTTAGTAGATACAGGGTTTCACTATGTTGGCCAGGCTGGATTAGAACTCCTGACTTGAAGTGATCCATCCACCTCGGCTTCCCAAAGTGCTGAGATTACAGGTGTGATCCTGCTTTCTCCTTTCCTATGTTGAAGAATGTTTCTGGGTTTGGGAGTTCAGGGGCTTTTCTTTGTTCAGCTATCTCCTCATCATTTACCTGGGGAGGGAATTGGCCTAAAGGAACAATGTGAAGGATGGCACCCTCCTGTCCTCATGAGGGGACTCGAGGCCTGCTGAGGGCACCTCTGTGGCCCACAGCATCCAGGCACATGCCTGTCCCTCTGATGGCCCAGCTAGCACCCCAGCTAGGGGTAAGGGCAGGAGAAGTGAGGGTGCTGGAAGAGGATTCGGGAAGGATCTAGAGAAGAGTGAGCAGGAGGTATGGCTGCCTTTGAGAGAAAATAGCAGTAAGACTGGCACTAAATCCTAAAATTAGGGTTTCAACCCAACTGTTGGGTCCCAGATGGAAGCTTCCTCTCTGGGCTTCATCACTGCCCGAAAGTCTTGTGAGCATGCGTAAAACTTCCACTGTAGCCATCCAGTCCTTTGATGCCAGGTGTGACTTTGGTAGAGCCCAGAAAAGGAAACTGAGAAGCTGGGTGTGTTGCTAGAAAGATGCATGTGATAAGGACCAACACGACTACACGGGGCACTGGGCTGCTCTCTGTGAAGTTATCTCCCCTGGCCTCACTACAAGCTGCCTACATCCTCTCCTCCACAGAGGAGGAGCGGAGGTGCACTGAGAGAAGTCTAAAAACAGGTCACACCTCTGGTCAGTGGACGGGAGCCCAGGCAGGCTGCTCACTGCTTCCCTATCCTAGTGTGGTGTGTGCCTGGGGACTGTGGCCACTCTGCCAGGCTGGGCCCACCACGGGCTCTGTAAAACCTAGAGTCCTTACTCCTGGTTACAGTAATAGTTCCCAAGCCTGGGTGATCATGAGCTGCTCATTAGGGAGTCCAGATACAGATTCCTGGGTCCCTTCCCTGACTTCATACCTCTAGTGTAGGGCCTGGGAGTCAGTATTTTCCAAGCCCTCCTCCAGTGGTTTTGATCGTCAACCAAGTGTAGGAATTACTGTGTTAGATCATTAGCAGGGCCTTTATAATTAACCTCACCTAATTCCAGGCACCTGCTTTCCTGGACTCAGACTCGATTAAAAGGCTGCAAAACACACCAGTGTATTTCTCTGGAACTTTAAGTCTGGCTCTGGCCATTTGGTCACTTGACCAATATACAAGAAGCGCCCATCGTGCACCTGTGCTGTTTCAGGAATGGGGATATACCAGAAGAGGCAGGGCTACTACTCTCATGGAGCATGTAGTCTAGCAGAGATATACAAAACACCTTCGCTTCCACTCCATCACCTTTCTTTCCACCACCTTCACCTCCTTGCATCTTTTTTTACCCCCGGTCTTCAGACCTTACAAGACCATAAACTTCTTTTTAAATTTTTTTTTTTTTTTTTTTTGAGACAGGATCTCACTCTGTTGCCCAGGCTGGAGTGCAGTTATTCAACCATAGCTCACTGCAGCCTTGAGTTCCTGGGCTTGAGTGATCCTCCTGCCTCAGCCTCCCAAAGTATTGGGATTACAGTCCTGAGCTACTGTACCTGGCCCATAAACTTCTTTCAAAGCAGAATCTGTGTCTAATTCATCTATAGACTGTCATTTTCTCCTGGACTCACCCCCGACACCCAATTACCTATACTTAGTATAATAGTTCGCACTCAGTAAATGTTTGTTAAATAAATGCATTTATTCATTCATCAAATATCTACAGAGTGCCTACGATGTGCCAGGCATCGTTGTTGGTACCAGGACAATGATGAGGGTGATGCAAGCAAGGTGCTTAGGGTGCAAAATTTAAGGAGACACTTGCTCTAGGATCATGTAAGTGCACCTGAGCCTGAGGACCTCCCTAAATTTTGTGCCCTAGGTGCCCTGGGTCTTTGCAGGGATATGCATGTTGCCTATCCTAAGTCTTTTTTATTTGTGTGTGATCTGCCTTTTCAACCAGACTGTGAAGCCTTATTCTGGTCTGTTTCTTCCTCCTTTTCCTGCACCACCTCCTGCCTCATACAGTGTTTTCAAGAATCTTGTCCCCGACCATCTGCCTGGAAATCTCTGGTAGCATTTGTTTAAAATTCAGTTTTCCAGGCCAGCCATGGTGGCTCATGCCTGTAATCCCAGCACTTTGGGAGGCTGAGGTGGATGGATCATTTGAGGTTAGGAGTTCGAGACCAGCCTGGCCAACATGATGAAACCCCATCTCTATCAAAAATACAAAAAATTAGCTGGGCGCGGTGGCTCACGCCTGTAATCCCAGCACTTTGGGAGGCTGAGGCGGGCGAATCACCTGAGGTCAGGCGTTCGAGACCAGCCTGACCAATATGGTGAAACCCCGTCTTTAAAAAAAAAAAAAAAAAAAAATTAGCTGGGCATGGTGAGATGTGCCTGTAATCCTAGCTATTTGGGAGGCTGAGGCAGGAGAATCATTTGAACTCAGGAGATGGAGGTTACAGTGAGCCAAGATCGTGCCATTGCACTCCAGCCTGGGCAACAAGAGTGAACTCTGTCTCAAATAATAATAATAACAAATAATAAGAAGATAAAGTTCATTTTTTCAAGTCCCACCTATCCCTGAGTCAGGTTCTTTGAGGAATATGCATCACTGACAAGCTCCCTGGGTGGCTGATGCACATTGAGGACCCCCGGCTCACTGATTTATTCAGTCAGTAGGATTAATGCTGAGCAATACTAGAAGAAGAACACAGGGAGGAGACGGGGGAAACTGGGGCATTTCATGTGCATCAGTGCCTTTGGATTCTGTTTACAAAGACAGGAAAGGAAGGCAAGGGAAGAAGGCAGTCTAGAGGTGTGCATGCTGGCCCGGACTCTGCCCTGGAGGCTCTGCAGGAAGATCTTGAGCTCACCCTTGCACCTTAGCTGGGCCACTATGGGCCCTGCCCCATCTTCCTCTGACTCTTCTTTTTTCTTTTTTTTTTGAGACAGTGTCTTGCTCTGTCACCTAGGCTGGAGTGTAGTGGCATGATCTCGGCTCACTGCAATCTCTGGCTCCCAGGTTCAATCAATTCTCAGCCTTCTGAGTAGCTGGGACTACAGGCGCGTGGCACCACCCCTAGCTAATTTTTTGTACTTTTAGCAGAGATGAGATTTCACCATGTTGGCCAGTCTGATCTGGTACTTTTGACCTCAAGTCATCCACCCACCTCAGCCTCCCACAGTGTTGGGATTATAGACATGAGCCACTGCGCCCAGCCCTTTGACTCTTCTTGAGTTGCCCACACTGCCCGTCCAAGGAGCTAGAGGCTGACGCTGCCAGCTGCTTTGGCAACTGTGTCAAAAGTTTCTCTGGTGCAGGGTAGAGGTGGGTGGGTTGATGGCTGGCTGGCAGGTGGGTATGAGTGTGGCAGGGCAAACAAGGTCTGTAAGTTCATCTCTGACTTCTAAGGCAGGTAGCTATCATTTTTACATGCTTCACATGATATCCTGTATCAATGCCCACACACTTTGGGATGACAGATACATATTGTTTAATGGTAACCATCTGGATGAGAGAAATCACTTGTGTGAGTTACCAGTAAACCCAGTTGCAGGGTGGAGCACATCTTTGGCTTTCCCAATCCATTAGCCCCTTGGCAGTATCACCATGAGATTCCTCTTGCTGTCCAACCACACCCAGCTACCTCATAGAAGAGTTCAGGAGTGAGTCTCCAATCTGCATTTTAGCTTTTTCTTAAAAGTATTCAGGTAGGAAGATGGAGGACACAAAGTCCAGCTCAGGAGGCAATTTGGGACATTGTTGGCCTCTGGGTAACCATCCAAGTGTCCCTAAATGGCAAATCATTGATATAAGGCTTCCATCAGCAGGTCATTCAAGCTGAATTAATTAATAACCTATTATTTGTTTATAAGGTTGAGGACAGTGGTTTTCAAGCTTTCGTGTGTATCAGTATCACCTATTAACCTTGTTAAAGCAGGTCCCACCCTGGACTCTTAAGAGATGAGACCTGAGAATTTATCCTTTCAACAAAACTCCCTAAGCACTTTACAGCACACACACACACACACACACACACACACACACACACACACACACACACCCCAGTTTACCTCTGGTTCTTTGGACTAGGAAGCTCTGCAGAGTTTGTTTATTTGTTTTTGAGACAAGATCTGGCTCTGCCGCCCGGGCTGGAGTGCAGTGGCATGATCTCCGCTCACTGCAACCTCTGCCCCCAGGCTCCAGCCATCCTCCCACCTCAGCCTCCCAAGTAGGTGGTACTACAGACACACACCACCATACCCAGCTAATTTTTGTATTTTTTGTAGAGATGGGGTTTTGCCACGTTGCCCAGTCTGGTTTCAAACTTGTGAGCTCAAACAATCCGCCAGCCTCAGCCCCCCAACGTGCTGGGATTACAGGCATGAGCCCCTGTGCCTGGCCAAGTGTTTGTTTCTTAATTAAGGTAGGATATTCTGCCTCCACCCTCAGCCTTCTCTTCAAATGTGATGGTTTGTGCTCTGTCCATGTGGCTAAGATGGAGCTCCCTTTTCGAGATCCCCTTCTCTGTACAGTTCTGCGTTAAAGTTGGTCAGAAGAAGAATTTGCACAAGGCTTGGAAGATGTGAAGCGGCAGCCGTTACTCTCGGAAGGTTGTCAGGGTAGATGTGGTGACAGACATAGAGAGGCCAGGCTTCTCTTTCAGCCCCTCCACAGAGGCAGGATGTGCTTAGCTTGTCCAAGGGACTGCTTGGCGGCTCCTTCTCTGATCCTCCTGTTCCTCCGGGGCCTCCACCTCTCCAGTTCCTCCCAAAGTTGTGTAAGGTCCAATTCCTATAATAAGTCTGTTCCTTATCCCATAACTCCAAGGGGTTCCCCTTCCCTGACTTAACCCTGACTGTTAAGTCAAGAAGTACTTCCCATGTCTGAAATAAATCAAGACCGGGGAATTAAGACTTCCATTTAGATCCAAAGGAAAGTCCATGGGATGTAAAGATGTGTAAACACAGTGAAGACAGCTAAAAGCTAACCCATTGGTCTTACCTTCCATGATTACAGGGTAATTGAAAAACATGATTTCCCCAAGTTCTCTACTGGCAAATTCAGTACCTTGGGCAAAAGCAGCAAAAGTCACCCTTTCCTTTTCCTCCTGCCTTTCCCTTTAAGCTGGTGTCCTTGTTCAGACCACAGCATGCACAACTGTGTGTGGTAGCCTGTTACTTACTGGAGAGAAGCCCTGAGTCCAGCCTGTAACTGAGTCCATTCCTAGAACCATTAAGCGTAGACAGGTCACAGAATGGCCCCACTAAAATGTTTCAGGAAAACAATAGGCATTCTTTGGCTCATTGTACAATTTTTTCTCTGCCCCAATGCCATGGGCAGCCATTCTTTTCTGACCACCCATGTGAACGAGCTCTGGTAGGATCCTGGATTGTCCCTACTGTAGCCGTCACGATACTGTGCTGTACTATTCACTGGATGTCTGTGTTATGCAGCAGATGGCAGGTACTCTTAGGACAGCATCTCTCATCCAGCCACTTGGCTCCCCCGGTGTCCAGCACAGCACCTGCACAGAGAAGCATGCAGTAAACATTTGTGGAATGAGTGATGAGCCATGCGGAGGTCACATCTGCTTTGGGGCGGGGACTTTCCAATCAGGCTGTATCCTCATTTGAAAGGAGCCTGGAACCAGGGACCAGATCTTTGCCTCCTTTCGAGTGTGAGGCCCACATACCAGGAGATGGAGCTGTAGACGGGGCCAGCTACTGGCCACCAGAGACCTGACTGGTGTGAGGCCTCCTGTGGTGCCTGGCCAATCTTGGCTGATCACAGGCTACGTCAGGGTTGATAATCATGTGGCACAAGAGCCGCCGGCTCCATTCTTAGAGCCCACACTCCTTAATCTATCATGGCCCTTGAGCTTTCTCAAGACAACACCTAGACAGCTGCTACCAGTGATCAGAGTGGCAGCTATAAATGGAAGCCATTTTTCACCTTGGGCAGCCTCTGAGATCTGTCTCACCGTCATCCCTGTCATCTGAGGCATCACTATTTTTGTTGATGGGAGGCATGAATACCAAGCCAAAATATCAATAAGTGAAGTAGAAATTGAGTTGTAGATAAATGATACAACCAACCACACAAAAAACACATTTTTCTCCAGTCAAATGGAAAAGGCAAAAGATGGCTTTGTTTGTATGCTGTGATGTCACTTGTATTTATTTATTTATTTATTTATTTATTTATTTTTAGAGACAGGCTCTTGCTCTGTCGCCCAAGCTAGAGAGCAATGGCACCATGATAACTCACCGCAACCTGGAACTCTTGGGCTCAAGTGATCCTCTTGCTTCAGCCTCCTGAGTAGCTGGGACTATAGGAACGTGCAGCTAATGTCATTTTTTTTTTCTGTAGAGACAGGGTCTTGCTATGTTGCTGAGGCTGGTCTCAAACTCATTTTTTTTTTTCTGTAGAGACGGGGTCTTGCTATGTTGCTGAGGCTGGTCTGAAGCGATCCTCCTGCCTCCGCCTCCCAAAGCACTGGGATTACAAGCATAAGCCATTGCACCCAGTCAGTGCCACTTTAAAATGGGAGTTTGGTATGGACCCAAATGTCTAGGGATAAGACTGCTCCTGTTGGGGACTCTTTTACTGCAGAGACACCTCCTCTCCCCACCCCATACCCCCACATGCAGGTCTGGTAGAAGTTTCCAAATCCCACCCACCTCCCTGCGCTGCAATTGCCTGGCTTTACCAGCAGTGTTTGGCGTTTGTAGCAGTGACTTGGACCCCTGGAATGTCAGGTGAGGAGAGGAGAGGCCAGCACTGGAGGGGTTGGGAGGCACCCAATTGGCTTCTCACCCCAGTACTGCTACTTATAAACCATGTTACCTGGGACAAGTCAACATTTTAGAGCCTCCACTTCCTCACTTGTTAAAGGAAGTGGGGGCAGTGGTTGTTCGTTGCCTGTATGTATCTCATTGGGATATTGAGAACATCAAACAGTATTGAAAAGGCTAATGTGAAAGTGCTTTCAGTAAGGAAAGGGAAAGTTTTTGTTTTGTTTGCTACGTTATAGTACACAGCCTGGCCCGTAGTACAGCGGGGTGTTCAGTAAAAGGTTTGTTGAATGGGCCGGGCACGGTGGCTCACACCTGTAATCCTCGCACTTTAGGAGGCCGAGGCAGGTGTATCATAAGGTCAGGAGATCGAGACCATCCTGGCTAACATGGTGAAACACCATCTCTACTAAAAATACAAAAAATTAGCCAGGCATGGTGGCTCATGCCTGTAGTCCGAGCTACTCGGGAGGCTGAGGCAGAAGAATCACTTGAACCCGGGAGGCAGAGTTTGCAGTGAGCCGAGATTGAGCCACTACACTCCAGCGTGGGCAACAGAGTGAGACTGTCAAAAAAAAAAAAAAAAAAAAAAAAAAAAGTTTTATTGAATGAACAAGTGTGAACACAAAAAAATCTTACTCCCCTGGGGGTTGAGAGGCAGGTGCACACAGGGGGCTTCACAGGTGGAGGTGATGTATGTGTGACGCTGAAGGGGCTACGTGCTACATGCTTTATAGTTCCTCTCTGCGTTGTGTTGAATGTTTTTTGTATGTATTGAACATCTAACGAAAGCATTTTTTAAAAATTGATAAACAGACAAGTAGACAAGAAAAACCCCTGTAAAGTACCTTGCCAAAGGAAGATATTATTAAGATATTATTAGTACAGCTTTTTTCGCTGGCATTAAAACAGTTCTAAGTGATCTCATTTAATCCACAAAGCTTCTATGTGGGGGCCAAGCATTGCTGAAAGGTGGAAGAATTCGTGGAAAGAAGATGGTTTACCAGAAACCAAGATCTGCTTTTTTTTTTTTTTTTTTAACTCAGTGTCTGGGCAAGACCTGCTTTTAAGAGGCAGCATGTAAGCTGATCTTCTCGCCTGAACTTTCCCTTATGTGTGGTCCCTCCTGTGTCAAGTCGGCATGGGGTTCAGGTAAGCCACGGTGTCTTTGCTTGTCAAGGCTCTGCCTTGCTTCTCCTTGCTAAGTCTTACTCATCCTTCAAGACCTACCCTGGGTGTCATCCTTTCTGGGAAGTTTCTCTGAAGCACCTCACTGGATTAAGAAGCATCATGCTGCCTTAGCACATCTATGGCAGGGGATCTCAGTTGGGGGGTGGGTGACTTTGTTTCCCCTGGGGACAGTTGGCAATGTCCAGAGACAATTTTCATTGTCATGACTGGGGGTGGGGGTGGAATGTGTACCAGTGGCATCTAGTGGGTGAGGCCAGGGATGCTGCTAAATATCCTACAGTGCACAGCACAGCCGTCCCCACAACAAACTGATCCAAAACGTCATTAGTGCTACTGTTGAGAAACCCTGCTTGACGGTATGAAATTATCTCTTTGTGTCTCAGTAAGGACCCATATCAACCTGGGAAGACTCCAGGTTGATTCAGCCTTTGTCCCCAGCACCCAGTACACTGCTTGTAACCACACACACACACACACACACACACACACACACACACACACACATGAATATGTATTTGTAAACTGTGTATATCTATATTGGGTGGGTTGTTTTTTTTTTGTTTGAGACAGGATCTTACTCTGTTGCCCAGACTGGTATGCCGTGGTGTGATCACAACTCATCACAACCTCCACCTCCCCAGGCACATGTGATCTCCCTACCTTCAGCCTCCTGAGTAGCTGGGACTATAGGCACATACCACTACACATGGCTAGTTTTTGTATTTTTTGTAGAGATAGGTTTTTGCCATGTTACCCAGGCTGATCTCAAACTACTGAGCTCAAGCAATCCGCCTGCCTCAGCCTCTGAAAATATAGCCACTGCACCTGGCCTTTTTTTATTTTTTATTTTTATTTTTTGAGACAAGGTCTCACTCTGTCACCCAAGCTGGAGTGCAGTGGCATGATCACGGCTCACTGTAGCCTTGACCTCCCTAGTTCAAGCGATCTTTCTACCTCAGCCCTTCTGAGTAGCTGTGACTACAGGCAAGCACCACTGTGCCCGACTAATTTTTATTTTTTCAATTTTTTGTAGGGACTGGGTCTCACTATGTTGCCTAGGCTGGTCTGGAACTCCTGGCCTCAAGTGACCACCCCACCTGGGCCTCCAAACATGCTGAGATTATAGGCGTGAACCACTGAGAAGGTCTGTATTGTTTTTTCATTCATTTGTTCCTCTATTCCATGTAAAGTGCAGTACTTAGCTGGAGATGCACAAAGCTAAGGTTCCTGCTCTCAGGAAGCTTTGTAATCAATGGAGGAAAAGTTCATGTCAATACCCAATTATTCACAAGACAGGTTGAAACAGGGCCCTAATAGAGGATAGGCAAAGTGCTCTGGGAGACCTGATTATGAGGTTGAACCACAGTAAGTTGCTGACATACTACTTTTTTAACTGGAAAAACAGCAATTTTGTATGGTTCACCCCAAAATGTGGTTTAACTTACATGTATGAATGTATGCTTTGGACTGGGTTGAGGATGATGATCAGACTTCACAGAGGAGACACAGGAAATGTTTCAGGTCTTGCCTTCTCCACTGCAAGGTCCTTCCCTGAATGCAAAGACCATGTGTTTTCTTCCCCCAGCATCACACTTCCTGTGAGTGTCTTGCATTTATAAGGCTTTAGTAATTTTTTGTTAACTAGGGTTCAGGTAACCATCGGTATTGCAAGTTGGCTTTATTATTGTGACTGTACTTTTGCGCCCAGAAACTCTGAAGAACAGTGTTAAACAGGCACAGAATTTATAGTGTTTTCCTAGTGGCAACAGGTACAAGAAAACACTAATATCACCCAAAGCCACAGCCTGTCAGGGGAGCCATCATGGAAACTGTCAGGAGCTAAAAGTCCAGGGCATAGCTGGTGGCCATCTGGGCGGTCAGCTGTCTCTGGCAGTGGCAGGCAGCCCCATGCACACCTGGCCGTGAGCCTCGGCCACTGACTCACCTCGTGTTCTGCAGCAGGTGGTGGAAGAAAAACAGTTCAGAGCTGGACTCAGAACTTGGCAGAGTCCTGCTTTCAACTACGTGCAGCCATAAAACTCTGGAAAACTGAACTGTTTATTAGGGTCAAACTTCCGTAAGTCTGATAAATCTGGCTCCAGGTGTTGATCGAGTCTCTTGAAAGAATTGGCCGGAAGTTCATTGCGGACTGGCTGGACGTTACCAGTGGCATACCGCCTCTGCTTGTGGGTGGAATCCGGCAGCTCCGACACTGCCCCACAGCTCCTGATGCAAGCCTGGGCAGGAGCTAGGGGCTTGCAGCCAAGGAGGAGATAAGCCCAGGGGGAGCCCTGCAGGCTCTCCAGCCATCTGCCAGCTGGGCTCGCTCCGGGCCACTGGTGACCCCTGCCATGACACTGGACACCAGTAGCAAGAAAACCTGCAATCCAATGTGCTTCTCCTTTCCTTTCTACAGGACTCCTAGAGAGTGGAGCTAGCTCCCGTCCTTCCAAATGCAGCAACGACGTTAAGGACATTTCTTCACATAGATCACAGTTGGCGCTGGAAAGTTGTCCTAACTGGACATTGCTGTCAGAGCCATGGACCAAAATACTCAATTCTGGCCTAAGTAAAGGAAGCTCTCAGTGTTAAGGATTTTTTCGGGGGTGGGGTGGGATGGGGTTGGGCAGAGTCTTGCTCTGTTGCCCAGGCTGGAGTGCAATGATGCAATCTCAGCTCACTGCAACCTCTGCCTCCCAGGTTCAAGCAATTTTCCTACCTCAGCCTCCTGAGTCGCTGGGATTACAGGTGCATGCCACACTGGCTAATTTTTGTATTATTAGCAGAGACGGGGTTTCACCATGTGGGCCAGGCTGGTCTTCGACTCCTGGCTTCAAGTGATCTGCCCACCTCAGCCTCCCAAAGTGCTGGAATTACAGGTGGGAGCCACAGTGCCTAGACTTGTTGAGGATTGTTGTAAGTAAAAGAAAATTCAGACCATGGACATAGCATTCTTTTAGCTGTTTCACATAGCCAAGGTTTTTTGCTTTAATACGGGTCCACTGGGAAAAGGTCTGTGGAAATCTGACCAGCTGATGTTTGTGCGCCCAGATTCTTTGAGGTTTATCTATGAGACTTGGTGAGGTAATAGGGCTTCCACCATTTCCCCAAGGTCACTCAACTCATGAAGCCGTGTGGATTTCCAGCACGTGTTATTATAATTTCACTGTCCTTCCAATTTTAAAACACTGTAACTCCGCCATTTTTTCTGTGGTCAGCCCTTCCCAAAGGTATCCATCTTCCAGTTTGTCCTGTGAAGCATGCTCTTGGCAGAGTTTGGCATTGTTATCGGGGTTTGATTTATGTGAAATTGTGTTAAATCACTAATAAGGAAGACTTTGTTTAATTTGTATTTTTGGAGGGGAAAGAAATATTTTTTAGTATAACCTTTATAAATCCTACTAGCTCATAAGTGGAGCTTCCTTTCCAGACACTGTATGTTAAAGCCACTCATGCTTCCAGAGATTCTAGAGATTATGTTTTTGAATGACTGAGCTTTCCAGCATCATTTCTAGCCTTCATCATATGTTGCTACTATCACACAATAATTATAAAAGTCTTAAAGAGTCTACACCCATAGTTTGTTATTGAAATTAAATATCCTTCATGTTTTGTAAGGTTTTCCAGCCTGAGCAATGTCTCACAGGTAAAGAAACAACAAAAAATTAAGGCAATTACTTTATTTTGAACACGGAAACGGCATAAGCAACCCAAAGTGTGTCCCTAACGTGAGAGCTATTCCCCCCATGCCCCTCCCCATCCCAGTGTATACTTTTGGGAGAAACAGGTATCTTCTATCTGGTTAGTTATCTATGTTGCATGTTTTTCTTTTTTTTCTTTTTCTTTTTTTTTTGAGATGAAATCTCTCTCGTCACCTAGGCTGGAGTGCAGTGGCAGGATCTCGGCTCACTGCAACCTCCGCCTCCCAGGTTCAAGCAATTCTCCTGCCTCAGCCTCCTGAGTAGCTGGGATTACAGTCGTGTACCACCATGCCAGGCTAATTTTTGTGTTTTTAGTAGAGACGGGGTTTCACCATGTTGGCCATGCTGGTCTCGAACTCCTGACGTCAGGCTATCCGCCTGCCTTGGCCTCCCAAAGTGCTGGGATTACAAGTGTGAGCCACCACTCCCAGCGCACCTTCTTATAATGTAAGCACGGCATCGTGTCCAGAATGAGCATCTAACTGCTCATTGGGAGATGAAAATTTCATTTGGGTTTGAGATGAATGCATGGACTCACATAGGGCTACTGAACCACTAGTCTTGACTGAGTTATAGAAAATGAAGGTAACTTGTTTATATTTCCAAGTTGCTTCCATTGTAAAAATTAGTTTTACAGCTCCTTTTGTTAGAAAATATTCTGGTCAAATAATCTTGCAAAGGAAAGATAACCTAGCCTCAAGTCTAGCACATAAAAGCAAAGAGTAAGATTGATTTTCTGCTCAGTTATCATGTATAGGACTTTCACAAGGCACATGTTAATTCCCAGGGAACACTGCTATGCTGTTTCTGCCAGAAATGTCCTGTATTGTCACAAGGCATCAAAAAGATCACCTGGCTGGTTGTACACAGTCCACACTGGGTCTCCCACAAATAGCCGCATGGCCTTCATATAGATTTTCTTCCTCCAGCAGGAAGTGATAAATCCCTGTGGTGAGAGTTATGATGTCTCTTTTCTCCATGAAGATCCCCATCCATTTGTACTCTTTTATCTCTTACATCAAAGTACCTGCCGCAGAAGGCACTGTGGCTCACCCTGTAATCCCAGCTACTTGGGAGACTAAGGTGATCTCTTAAGGCTAGGAGCTCGAGACCAGCCTGAGCAACATAGTGACACCTTGTCTCCAAAAAGAAAAAAAAAGGCGAGGCAGGAGTAGGGAGAGAGGAAGAAAAAAAACAAATGTGGCTCAACTCATCAACCACATGCAAATACCCCTTATAAAACATCTTAATCCTTTCTTCATAATTTGATAGTTTATCTTCGCTCATGGTTGTTATGTCCATCCAGGAGTAGTTTCTCTCCTTTCGTATTGTTCTAATTCTGAATCATTCTCATTATTGCTCAGCATGCAATAATGAGAGCACCCAAGGAGAGCATAGCTGCTCCAGGCCCATGAGCAGGGGAACGCGGGCGGCTGTTGTCAAGGGGCTTGTTCATGTAGTAGGCCTGACCATGGCCTCAGATGCCCTGGCAGAGCGGGAGCCCAGCAAGCAGAGGCTTCCCAGGATGGCTGCTGCTGGAGAGGGGAGGGGTCATGGTGGTTCCATCTGAAGGCCCACAAGGTCTCTGAGAAACACTTAAAAAAAATCTTTCCAATTCATCTACACTAGAGGCTGCTGGGACTCCTATGTGATCAAGCCCATAGTTTGTTGCAATTACTATTTAAAGCTTTTTCTCCAAAGGTCACAGGGATGATTGCAGCAGCTTCTGGAGGTGGCTCATACCAACTCCCTGGAGCCAACATGGAGCTCAGAGACCAGGTATTGATAGTTTGAAATTAGCCCTGGTGGAGTATTTACACCAGGGAAATTGGCAAATGCCACAAATCAGGACTTTTTTTTTCCTGGAAATGCTGGTTTTTAAACATTTGCTGCCAGTCCACCAAAAAATTGTCTCAAATATCATATAATAGTAGGTTATGTACCCTGTGTCATGATATGTTTTTTAAAAAATAACTAGTGGCTGGGCGTGTTGGCTCATGCCCATAATCCCAGCACTGTGAGTGGCCGAGGTGGGCAGATCACTTGAGGTCAGGAGTTTGAGACCAGCCTGGCCAACATGGCGAAATCCTGTCTCTACTAAAAAATACAAAAATTAGCCAGACTTGGTGGTATGTGCCTATAATCCCACCTATTCAGAGGCTGAGGCAGGAGAATCACTTGAACCCAGGAGGTGGAGGTTACAGTGAGCGGAGATTGCACCACCATCCTCCAGCCTGCGTGACAGAGTAAGACTCCATCTCAAAAAAATTAAAAAATTTAAAAAAACCCTAGTTTTTAAATGGAAAAAGCCATATCTACACATGTATGTTGGATAGAGTACAGTAGAAACTTATGTTTAAAAGGGACCTAAAAGTATGGTGGTTTAAATAAAATAGAAGTTTCTTTTTCTCCCAGGTAAAAGTCCCAAATTAGGCTTCCCAGAATCAGGAAAGCATTTTGATTTTCCTCAATATATCGTTTCTGTCTCTGGGTGTCAGGTGGCTGCTCCAGCTCCCACCATCATGTCTGCTTCCCAGTGATCCAGAAGGAGAAAAAGACAAGGGCAAACTTTATCCATTCCTTTGAAAGGCATGGCCCAGAGATTGCATATATCCTTTCTTCTCTCTATCTACTGTCTAGAACCTAGTTACATGGCCACACCTAGTAAAAGGGAGGCTGGGAAGTATAATCTTTAGTCCGACTCCCCAAGCCCAGCAAAACCCAGGATTTCTATAATTGAAGGAAGAAAGGGAGAGTGGATATTTGTGGCTAACTAACAGTTTTGGTCCCTACAGTGTAAACATTCAAGGGATATGACAGATTGGACGGAGAGCTGGCATCCCTTCCCCAACTCTGGCTTCTAGTCTTCCTCCCTAAAGGGAGTTTCCAAAGTTTCTGTGGCTGTAATAGCATATGTGTGTATGTTCTCTCTTGGGAGGCCATGTAGCCCCAAAGATTAGTGTGTGGACTTAGGGTATCAGAATGGCCTGGGTGTTGGTCCCAGCTCCATGGCTGACTAGCTGTGTGAACATGGGCATAATCTCTGTGCTTTAAGTCTCCATATGTAAAATGGAGATGACAGTAATACCTACCCTTCTGGGTTCTCGTGAAGACCAAATGTGATCATGTACTTGGTGCTTTAATCAGTTTCTGGTACATAGTAAGTAAACACTCATATAAGGGCTGTTATAATTCTACTTGTATCAATTTAATAATATGGAATGTTAATTTATTTCAAAATAACAGCATTTATTTTATGCACCTCAGCTTTCCCCTTGGCTCTGTTGTTGCTCAGAAGTGATCGGTTCTCATCACAGAGAAAACAGATGGGTTCTGGAGTCAGAAGACCTAGATTTGAAGTAGGTTCTAATTTGAATTGGTATTTGAATTAATCCTTCAAACTCTCTGAGCCTGTGTTTCTCAATTTATAAGACAGAGGAAATAATATTATCTCCCAGAGTTGTGATGAGGCTCCAACAAGACCATGTAAGTGGAAATGTGTCATAACTATTAAACTGAAAGTAACCATGTTGGGAAGCATTTTAGAGGTCATTTGGTCCAACTAGTTACAGGGTGGAGGCCATAGGATGGACTTCTTGCACTGAAACTGACCCAATAGTCCCATAGACAGTATATGTATATACACACACACATAGAAATTAACCCTTCTGGTCTTAAAGCTTGATGCTTGCATTGGTTTTATCTGAGTTCCTTCACCCAGAAAAAGACCCCCAAGCCTCTCAAATAATATCACAGAACTGAAACTCACCAGATCATCAACAACAAGAGGCCAGGCCCCTCATTCATTGTGATTGCTCCTTACCTCTACTGAGTACCTGTTTTCCCACATATAATTACATTTCTTTCCTGCTATATAAAATCCTAGTTTTAGTCAATCAAGAAGGTGGATTTGAGGCTCACCTCCCATCTCCTCACCTGCAGCACCTGATTAAAACCTTCTTCCTTGGCAATACTTGTTATCTCTGTGATTGGCATTCTGTGCAGTGAGCAGCAGGACCTAGACCAAACCCTTGGTGTTTAGGTAACAGCAGCACCTGCACTGCACAGAGGCAGGTCGCCAGCAGTCATCTGTACAGATGACTCAAGAATTCACATTGAACTGGTTATTTTCTGTCTCCCTCACTCCCACCTCTCCAGACCGGGCCAAGCAAACACCCATCCACACAGGAAGTACTAGCATGCCCTCTTAAATGATCTTCCTTCTTTAGATTTTGTCTCTTAACCAGCCCATTGTCCACACAACTGTCAGCTATTTTTTAAACAAAACAAAACAAAAGGTCTGATGCTATGTGACTCCTCTGCTTTAAAACATTTCACGGACTTCCATTTTCAATAATGTGGTAGGATAGGCTTCAGACTAACCCTCCGTGGTACAATACATACTCAGAATCTTAAAGGTAGCAATAACTTGGCAGGATAATAAAGAGTTGTCTGATAGGTTCAAATCCAAGTAAAACTGGGAAGCCAGAAAGGTAAACAGAGGATGGGAGCCACTTTTTTAACTGAGGAGATTTGCCATAACTGGTGAGCTCTGTAATGCACAGTATTGTCTGGGACTGATATTCAAAATGACATCAATGGAATCAAGCCTAGACCAGATCTGGTCTCTAGACTGCAAGTAGGTTAGGGGGAAGATGTGGATGGTAGTTGGTGTTCCTTAAAGGCTGCAAGTTTGCATTTATTACCATTGCACTCTTGATTCTGACTCTCAGAGATTTCTCTAAACCCTTGGCTCTATGCCTACCACTTAAGGAGGTTTCTTCTACACAGGTGAGAGGGTGACATTAGAGAGAATTACAGCATTTTTACCTTCTAAGTGTTTTTTAATTCTCTGGCTTTCTTTTCCCTTCCATGGTTTCTGAGTCATTTCTCTGTTGTTAGGCAAGGTGCCCCAACACTTCATAGCTCATAATTCCTCTGCACTTTTCAGGAAGTGACTAGACTTTTCAAATCCAGTCTGAGGACACAGCCTTCTGCTGGCAGAGCTCCCTCACCGGAGCTCGGAGCTGCACAGAGGCAGAAATGCAGGATATCGAGGTAGACAGCACCTTGTTGATGGAAGGGCTCCAGGGTTTCAAGCAGTGTTTCAGTATCTCTGCAGCCCAACTTAATAGAGAGAGTGACATATTCCTGGACAAAATAGAAGGACAAAAATCCAAGAAGGAAACAGTGAAGATCTGAGAAGCAAAATGGTGCAGTGTAGACATTAAGAATCTGGACTTTACGATAAAAGAGATCTAAGACTAAATCCTGGCTCTGCCAGTTTAAAATGGTGTGATCTTTGCCAGGTTATTTAAGCCTCAATTCTTCCGTATGTAAACTAGTAATACTATGACGTTGAACGATAGGAAATGGCTTTTATGTAATTATTTTCAAATTATTGCCAAATACTTTCAACTTCATATGGGCACAACCTGATAAGTTGGTACCTACCTCATACGGTTGATGAGGATGACAGAAGATCATTTATTAAAAAGGGCATAGCAGGCCAGGAGTGGTGGCGTGCATCTGTAGTCCCAGCTACTCAGGAAGCTGAGGTGGGGAAGATTGCTCGAGCCCAGGAGTTCAAGGCCAGCCTGGGTAACATAGAGAGACCCTGTCTCTAAGAGAGAGAGAGAGAAGAAAACAAAAAGCCTAGGACAACCTTTTTTTTTTTGAGACAGAATCTCGCTGTGTCCCCAGGCTGGAGTGCAGTGGCGTGATCTTGGCTGCAACCTCTGCTTCCCTGGTTCAAGCAATTCTTGTGCCTCAGCCTCCCGAGTAGCTGGGATTACAGGCGTGAGCCACCACATTCTGTCAATTTTTGTCTTTTTAGCAGAGACGGGGTTTCACTATGTTGGCCAGGCTCGTCTCAAACTCCTGGTCTCAAGTGATCTGCCCTCCTTGGCCTCCCAAAGTGCTGGGATTACAGGTGTGAATCACCATGCCTGGCCTCCTAGGACAATTTTTAAGGAATATTTGAGTAGAGAACTGAAGGAAGGGGGTGAGCAAGCCAGGCAGAAGGAATGGTGAGTGCAAGTGTCCAAGGCAGCAGCATGCTTGACAGTGTTCCTGGGACAGCAAGGGGATCACTGTGGCTGGAGCTGTGAGGGAGTGCGGAGGGCTAGACCACACAGGGCCATGTGGGCCAGTGTGTGTGTGTGTAACTCAATGATGAAAACAAGAGCTAGTGTTTATTGTGAAGGATATTCTGAACCCTTACGCAGCACAGAGTAAGTGCTCAATAAACACAAGTTCAAGAAGCCGAGGATGTAGGTGGTAGTTAGGTGAATGAGACACAGAGAAGAAGGGGCAGTGACTCTACATAACAGAGCAGGCAGCAAAAAGTGGGACTTGCTAGGTGAGGAGCTGCATATTGTGCTCCCAGATGCTGTAAAGAAGAACCCTCGGTCCAGGGTCCAGGATAAAGGGCTGTCTCATGGTGCTTGGCTCATCACACACTGAGAGCAGGCCAGGAAGTTATTCATGGGTGCTTAAAGCTGGTAAATTTAGCATCTTTAGCCATTAGGCACACAGACTCTGGACTCAGCTCTACCAGTTACTAATTCTGTGACATTGGGCAGGATACTTAACCTCTCTGAGCCTTACTTTCCACTTCCATAAAATAAGAGTAATGATGATACCTCCTGCTTCTGGAGTTGCATGAGGATGAAGTGAGGTAACTCAAGTAGACCACATAGTAAGCCATCAGTAGTTGTTATTATTCCTGGATGCCTCAAGCCCATTAACTACGACTTATTTTCAGGGACTTGTGTGAGGACCAAAGGCTATGTCAGAAGAAACCTGACGGTTGGCTCACACCTGTAATCCCAGCACTTTGGGAAGCTGACGCGGGTGGATCACGAGGTCAGGAGATTGAGACCATCCTGGTCACAGTGAAACCCCATCTCTACTAAAATACAAAAAATTAGCTGGGCATGGTGGTGTGTGCCTGTAGTCCTAGCTACTTGGGAGGCTGAGGCAGGGGAATCTCTTGAACCCAGGAGACAGAGGTTGCAGTGAGCCAAGATCGAGCCACTGCACTCCAACCTGGCGACAGAGCAAGACTCCATCTCCAAAAAAAAAAAAAAAAAGAAATCTGACAAGCATCTCCAAGGCCCAGGAAATCCTGGGTAGGAAAGTGCAGGCCTTGAAGACAGCCTTCCAGTCAAGCACTGGGATTAGGGGAGAAAAGGAGTTGTGAGAAGTGCTTAGGGAGAAATGTAGACTTTATTGCAAAATACGATTTGATTTTTTGGACCATGAGTTAATGAGGAAGAGCAAATCTTCCCTGGCTTGAAGGGGAATGTAAGGGAAAGGGGGCGACATGTGCAGAAACATCCTCTATGCCATGCCCTGTGTACACCCCTTATTTAAACCTGGCTAAGTGTCTTCTCGCCCACGTAAGGAAACTCAGGCAAAGAGGCAGAGCTACAAGTTGGAATCGACCAGAATACTTATGGCTTAATATTTATGTGAATAACAAGGAGATCTCAGATATGGCCCCTATGAGTTAAGATTCTTTTGGTTGCCAGAAACAAAAATCAATTGGTGCACCTGTAATACCAGCTACTTGGGAGGCAGAGGCAGGAGAATTGCTTGAACCTGGCAGGCAGAGGTTGCAGTGAGCCGAGATCATGCCACTGCACTCCAGACTGGGTGATAGCGAGACTCAGTCTTAAATAAATAAATAAAAATAAAGTAAAATGCTAATGGAGCCAGGTGCAGTGGCTCACGCCTGTAATCCCAGCACTTTGGGAGGCCGAGGCGGTTGGATCATTGGAGGCCTGGCGTTCAAAACCAGCCTGGGCAACATGTTGAGAGCCCGTCTATACCAAAAACACAAAAAAATTAGCCGGGCATGGTGTTGGGTGCCTATACTCTCAGCTACTCTGGAGGCTGAGGCACGTGAATGTTTCAAACCCGAAGGTGGAGGTTGCAGTGAGCTCAGATCCCGCCACTGCACTCCAGTCTGGGCAACAGAGTGAGACTTTGTCTCAAAAATAAATAAATAAATAAATAATAAAATGTTAATGGATGAGCACACCCTGAGTTTTTTATGTTTTCTGCCCTTGCTTCATTTGGGAAGAATTCTGATTTTTTTTTTTTTTTTGCTAAGGATGTTGAAAATGAATTATAATAGATTTGCAAAGGACTGGAAATATAGCACGAGGCAAAAGAATGCGGAGGTTCAACGTAAAGACTTTGGAGTTTGCAAGAATTTAATAGCTGAAATCCTGGCCCACTGAGTAAGCTTTCTAAGGCCTGCACAATGGGATGATAATGCCTGCTTCCTAGTGCCACTGCAGGGACCAAATGAGGTCGTGTGTGTGAAGCACCCAGCACGGTGCCCGGTGGAGTGAGTGTGCCATAAATGGTGGCATGGGGATTATTGTGCCAAAGCTCAGGTTCACAGAGTTTACCATTTCCCTAGCCTCTAAACTGCAGTTGCATTTGGTAAATTCTTATTTCAGGAAAAATCGGTTCTAACTGATGTCTGTGATCTGGGCTTTTGAGATCCAGGCAATGTATAACAGATATCTGACCTACGTAAACTTTATAGTGTGAACTTTTTGGGTGTGCGTCGTCTAATTGAAATATCTAATATATTTTGCTGGTGATCTTTCCTTTAAATAATTTATTGCATATTCTCAATTAAGAATTCCTGTTTTGTATTTTGTTTGTTTTTTTAACATTCTTTGCTGGCTATTTTGTATCTATTGAGAATTTAAAAGCGGACCAAGCTAAGGTAAAGATTGCTGGGTATCTAGACAAAATTATTGTCCACAGATTCGATTCGAATCTTGAGAGCAGTGTGAGGAGACCTTTCATCCCCATCTTTAGCTAAGTGTCTGGTTATCAAAAGCAGGAGGATGAGTGCCAAGTGTAGCTTAAAGGTTTGCAATCACTTTACGTTCTATAGCGTGTTCTTGTGCGTCTGAGAACACATGAGGGGCATTAAACATCCCTCGTAAAAAGCATCCTGGACTTCCTAGGGGAGGTACAGTCCTGAGTCCTGGTAGAGAAGAAAGGGTACACCCAGGACAGCCTGGTGCAGGGGCCGCTGCTGGAGGTTGAAACGGGTGTGCTGAACAGGCAAGGGTGGAGAGGGTAGGGTGGGGCAGGCAGGAATTCTTGGCCTCCAAAGAAGAAAGAGGAGAAGAGATCCACAGGGTAAGAGCTACTCCTGACTTAGGACAAACACTGGTCCTGGAGAAGAAAGATGTGGCCAAAGAGCACAGGGGAGCAGGGCAGGGGTGGGGGCTTGGGAATTATGCCTGTTTTTGCCTTCGGAAAGCTGACTCATAGCAGAATATTCACAGCCCTTCCAAGCCGTCATGTTCCTCCTTTCGCTCCTCCTCGCATCCACCCTCAGCATTGTCATGAGGCTCCGTGCTGTGTTTATGAGTTCCTGGGTGCTTTGGATCCCCCTGGGAGTCCTGGTTCGGAAAGACCACTTCTTTCTTCTTCAGCTGGCCTGTGCTTTGGGGTCCACCACAGCCCCTGGAGGAGGGCAGAGGAGCACCCTATGTCCTCTTCATTCGTGGCTTTGAGCTGTCACATTTCATTGTCTCTTTGAGGGCCATTTCTATTCTCCCCAGAACTTTAAGTGAGCTGAAAACATAACGGATATGCAATAATTGGTTTGGGTTCTATAAATAGTGTAGAAGAAGAAAAGGGAGAGGGTTATAATAAAAAAACAATGTGTGGGAACGTAGCTATTGAAAAAGTGTGAAAATCGGGGGTTGAGAGAAGGGACCAAAGTGAAGCAAACGGTGGAAGAAAGACAACGTGTCTGCAATTCAGCTTTGGTGGAGTGCGGCAGAGTCAAAGCCAGCGGGCCTTGGAACGTGTTCCTGAGATGAGGCGGAGGCCGGGAGGGGAGCCTGGCCAGAGGGTGCTGGAAGTTTTGCGTTAGCCTCAGCCACCTAAGCTATAAAACTACAGATCATATAGGGTGGTTGGGGAGTGTTCTAGCATCTTTCAGGAATTCCCTAAAGTTGTTGGAAGATTTGTGTTGTATTGGCAATTTGCAGTTTTTCTGGGAGGAGGGTAGAATCACCCATGTTAGTCCATTTGTGCTGCTGTAATGAAATACTCAAGACTGGATGTTTTAGGAAGAACAGAAATTTACTTCTCACAGTTCTAGAGGCTGGGAAATCCAAGGTCAAAGGAGCGGCATTTTCCTCGATGGTGAGGGCTGCTCTCTGCTTCTGAGATGGTCCCTTGTCGCTGCACCCTCTGGAGGGGGAAGAAAGCAGTGTCCTTGCAGAAGGAGGAAGGGCAAGCAAAGAGGACTGAACATGTGCAATATGAAGCCTTTTTTATAAGGGCCTTAATCCCATTCATGAGGAGTGGAGCCCTCATGACCTAATCACCTCTTAAAGGTCATCCCTCTTAAAACCATCACATTGGACATTAAGTTTCAATATGAGTTGTGGAGGGGACATATTCAAACCAAAGTGCCACCCAAGCAGCAGTTGTATGCAGAAGGCTAGATCATGGGAGGAGCAGCACCTCTAGACTGGGAGAACGGTCAGCAGAATGGTCAGCATGGAGGTGGTGGGGCAGGCCCTGTGTGGGTGGATGGTCCTGGATGGGTCCAGACTAAGAACAGAGTCTCGGATGGCCCCTGGTAAACTAACAAGAGGCCCCAAGTGAAAGGGGATCCAAAAAGAGCCGGAAAGGTGGAAGGGAAAAACCTGGAAAAGAGTGTTTTACAGCAACCAAGAGGAATGGGAGTTTCATAAAGAGAGAGTGAATGACTGATCAGATCATGTAAGATAAAGACCTACAGGGGTTTATTGGATGTCAGTAACGGTATGGTCAGTGGTGTCTGCGGTGGGAGCTGTTTCCCTGCAATGGCGCTGGAAACCAGGTGGGATATGAAAGCAAACGCCAGGAGAAGGAAGGAGAGAGCTAGCGCCAATTGCTCTTTGAGAAGGACAGCTTTGAAAAGGAAACCTACAACATTTACTGGGAGTTAGATGCAGGATCAAAGAGTCATTTTTCCTTGCGATTTTTTTTTTAATGACCCAGTCTTAGCATGGGTGCACGCTGATGGAAAGAAGCCAGGACAGGCCAAGAGAGAAGGTCAGGAAAGAGAGTGGACAGTGGAAGAGCGAAGACCCCGAGCAGGCCATATGGAATGGGATGGGCTGCAGAGCCCACAGTGGCTGCTGGGTGGTTGGGTTTGTCTTGATCAGAAGAAAGGGGTGCCTGGTTCCGGATGGAGGGGGGCAGGAAGTGAAGGTAGGTGCAGCTTTGTGCATCGCCACAGAGACTGACTGGTGAGGTAATTCATGCCTGGTAAGCTTCTCTTCTCCATGAAGTAGGAAGCATGCTCACTCACTGAAGGGACTGGGACCTTTCCCCCAAAGGGTGACTTGCCCAGGGAATTGGGGCAACTACAGGACTGAGCGAGCAGCTGCTACTGGAGACCATATGTTGGTGGCAGCTCTGGGTATCTTGCCTGGGTGTTCTCTCCAGCAATGAGACTACCATAGATGCCCCATTCTACCAGCCAGGCTCCTCCTCCCCAGCCTCCCAGGTCCCAGCCCCTGCCTATCTATCCACTGCCCCTTCAGGAAAGTGTACCAGGCCGGGCTGGGGTGTGTGTGTGTGTGTGTGTGTGTGTGTGTGTGTGTGTATGTGTGTTAAAAGCCCTGTCAATACTCCACTGTCTGAAATGAATGAGTTCAGCCTCATTTGAAAGTTCTCATCATGTTGACCCAAAACCCACTTCCCAGATAGTCTGTAGTTTTGAGTCCTGATAACTTTCACAAAGCTGTTCTAATTCTACCTTCCAAAGTCAGACCAATCTAGGTTTGAATCCTATGTCTGCCCCTCATTAACTCTCTGTTCTTTGGCAGAGTTTTACGTAACCATTCTCCAGTTTCCTCAACTGTAAAATCAGAATAATAATACCATCTTGTGAGGTCATTGAAGGATTAAATGAGAAGGCCTGTGAAGCATTTTGTACAATGTCTGGCTTAAGTGTGAGATCAACGCACGATCACCATGATAACGAAAAATTAGAGACGACACCTAATTTAATCTTATTAAGGTTAGCAATAATTACAATCACAGTTCTTCAAATATTTGATGTCAGTGATGTTGCCATGAAACTCTTTTCTAGTTCAAAAGTCCTCAGTTCTCTTGACATTTTCTGCTAGGGAATGTTTCAAACAGCAGCTCTGTCAGAGTGAAGTGAGTCTCACGTCTCTGGAGGAATTCAAGCAGAAAATGGAAGGTCACTCAGCAGGGATGGGACTTGAACTTATGATTGAGGCTCCAGCTGGAAAATCCTAGGATTTTTTCCAACCCTATGTCCTTCCAACCTTCTGACTTAAAAATAAGGTTGGCCAGGCACAGTGGCTCGCACCTGTAATTCTAGCACTTTGGGAGGCCAAGGTGGGTGGATCATGAGGTCAGGAGTTTGAGACCAGCCTGAACAACATAGTGAAATACTGTCTCTACTAAAAATACAAAAATTAGCCAGGCATGGTGGCTCGTGCCTGTAATCCCAGCTACTCAGGAGGCTGAGGCAGGAGAATCACTTGAACCCAGGGGGCAGAGGTTGCAGTGAGCTGAGACTGTGTCACTGCACTCCAGCCTGGGCGACAGAGTGAGACTCTATCTCAAAAAAAAAAAAAAGTTCAGAAAGTTAAGTGTGCACTAAATGCTACTCAGTATCATAATAGTTATCATTGTGGAGACCAGGGTTTTAATAGAAACGTCTATCTTCTAAACTCTAAAATTAATGGAGAGTGGTCGTATGAATTCTCAAAACCTCAGCAGCATCATGCTTGATTCCTAGGGCTGTAAAGCTATGTAAAGTGTTACTTTCCTGGATAGAAATAATAGCAGCACTGCCATAGTACTTATTCTTCAAGTTCTGCATATTTCACATGTATTAGTTTCCTTAGTCTTCACGAAAACCGATGAGGAAGGTACTGCTGTTATCCTCATTTTATAGAGGGGAAACTGAGGCTCAAGAGGATACATGACATGCTTTAGGCAGCCGTGCTGGGGAATGCCAGAGCAGCACTTGAACCCGAGCAATCTGGCTTCAGAATCCTTTCTTGCCCACTAAGCTATACTGCCTCTCTGGTGAGGATGGAAATTGCAAACATTTCATCTTGAGTTTTTGTTCCTTTTGCCAGAAGAACTCAAGCCGCTTAAATCAGAAATGAGTTCATTTTCTAGCTACAGTCTTTGAAAGCACTTTGTTCAGCCCCCATATCACAGATGAAGATGCTGAGACCAGCTGCGTTTGGGCCTTGCCTGGAGCCCAGGTCTCTGGTTCTCTGCATAGTAGCTTCTCCACCCACCATGCTGTTGATCTTTGTCACTTCTCTTCAAGGGGGTCGAATCCGTGCCTCGCTTGGGCATTGAGCCCTCTTCTCTGACCTTCCTGGGTGCTGACAGAGAGGGTCGAGGGAACACAGTTTCCCCATCTCAGAGACTGGTGTTTCAGGGCCACAGTCAACAGGCCTCATCAGAGCCTTTCCAAAGGAATGAACTCAGTCCCGTTAGTCAAGAGAGGCCCCTTTAACTGGACACCTTAATTCAAACAACAAGCCCTTCCAGGGACACTGGATGACTCTTTGCTGATCTGCCAGCTTTATCTGTGCTGAAATCAAATAAACAATCTCACCACTCGGGAAGGGTTAGGAGTAAACTGGAAAATCTCTATCAGAGGCACAACTTGATTGGGAACAACTCCGGATGAGTAACTATGACTTCAAGGGGAATTCGCTGAGTAGTTGCAGCTTTGGAAGAGGGACTCTTCACGTGTAAACTGGGCCATCTCACAGCTTTGAGTCTAATAGTTTAATTAGCTCCATAGATAGTTAGACGTTATCAAAGCCAGTGCAGCATGTCAAATAGACAGTTTTACAATCGCTGTGCGGGCGCCTTCATGATCCGTGTTTGTGAATAGCAGACATCCCGAGCTGTCTGTAGAGGCTGCCGCGCTGATCAGGGCTCCCCGGGGCTGCACCAGAAACCCTCTTAGCATCTCACCACGTACCTGTTTTCCATCTGATTTGAACTAGGAAAACTCTGCAGTTCAGCTCTCAAATTTTAAAAATTAGTTTTATTCATTTGACTCCTTTTGGAACATTTTAAACACACACAAATGTAGAGAGAAGGGTCGTGAAACCCGATGCACTCCAACACCCAGCTTTAATCATTGTCCACATTTTTTCCCACTGTTTTTTGTTTCTTCTGGCCTTCCCTGCCCTGCAAAACAATTCTATTTAGTTGCTTGTTGGTTTTTGCTGGAGTATTTTAAAGCGAATTGCTGAAGACATATCATGTCATCTGTAAATACTTCAGGATTGATCTCTAATCAACAAGGCCTTTAATAAAAGCATAGCATGCCAGGTGTGGTGGCTCAGGCCTGTGATCCCAGCACTTTAGGAGGCCAAGGTGGGAGGATCATGAAACCAACCCAGTGGTCCCACAGAACTGATGGTTATAGTTTCTTTAAATAAATAGACAAACTGATCCTCCTAGTCTTTTTTTTTTTTTTTTTTTTTTGAGATAGGGTTTTTCTTTGTCATCCAGGCTGGAGTGCAGTGGCACAAATATGGCTCAATGCAGCCTTGACCTCCCAGGTTCAAGAGATCCTCCCACCTCAGCCTCCCAAGTAGCCGGGAGTACAGGCACTCACCACCATGCCCAGAAAATTTTTGCAATTTTTTTTGTGGACACGGAGTTTCACCATGTTGCCCAGGCTGGTCTCGAACTCCTGAGTTCAAGCCTCGGCCTCCCAGAATGCCGAGATTACAGGCCTGAGCCACCACACCTGGCTGACTCCTCCCAGTCTTAAAACTTGAGAAAGTTACATTTGTCTTATATGAGTTTCTATCTCAAGAAACCAACCATCAAGCTTCCCACATCAAGCCTCAAGGAGCTGAAATGTACTGGATCACTGCATCTGGACAATAAGACATCAGACCCTTCACACCTCATGATTACCCTTCACCCCTCATGATCACCTGCTTCCTATCGACCAAGTTCTCTTCCTTACCCCTCCTTACCCTGTTTTCCCACACATGGTTACTTTTCTTCCCTGCTATATACACCCCTAATTTTAGTCAGTCCAGGAGATGGGTTTGAGGCTGGCGTCCCTTCTCCTTGGCAGCAGCACCTAATTAAAGCCTTCTTCCCTGGCAGTACTCGTCGTCTCAGTGATTGGCTTTCTGTGCAGCAAGCAGCAGGACCTAAACCAAACTTCTGGCACTTTGTTAACAATCATTTGAGGCCCGGAGTTAGAGACCACCCTGAGCAACATAGCAAGACCTAGTTTCTATACACTTTTAAAAAGTAGGTATCACACCTACCACTACCAGAACTCCTTAACATCATCTAATATCCTGTCTGAATTCAATCTTCCCCAGTGCTCTCAAAAAATACCTTTTAAGTTGATTTATTTGAATAGAATCCAAACAAGTTCAAGCTCCACACATTAAATTTCTTTTTTCTCTCTTTTTTTTTTTTTGCATTTCTCTTTTTTTTTTTTTGAGACAAAGTCTCACTCTGTTGCCCAGGCTGGAGTACAGTGGCACAATCTTGGCTCACTGCAACCTCCGCCTCCCAGGTTCAGGCAATTCTCCTGCCTCAGCCTCCTGAGTAGCTGGGATTACAGGCATATGCCACCATGCCCAGCTAATTTTTGTATTTTTAGTAGAGACGAGGTTTCACCATGTTGGTCAGGCTGGTCTCGAACTCCTGACCTCGTGATCCACCTGCCTCGGTCTCCCAAAGTGCTGGGATTACAGGCGTGAACCACCGCGCCCAGTCTTTTGCATTTCTTAAATGCTTGTTAAATCTCTAACAGTTTTCCCTCCCAAACCCACCTCCGTTTTCATGCCATGTATTTGTTGAAAAGTGAGCCATTTGTCCTATAGTCTCCCTCACTCTAGGTTTGGTTGGATGCATCTTTATGATAGTTAACACGTTCCATTTCCCCCCTGTGTTTATCATAAAGGAAGAGACTCAGTTGAGTCAGATTTGGTTGCTTATTTATTTGAAAGAATTCTTCATAGGCAGTTCTGGGCTGTCCCCATCATGTCACCTCAGAAGACACGTGGTGTCTGCTAGACGCAGTCTTTGAAAGTCAGGTTGATCAGGGCTTCAGATGCTATCAGCCTGATCCATCCATGCTAAAGTTGCCATCATTGCTTGCGTCCATTCCTTTATTAGGGGTTTCCCAATCTGCTTCTAATAAGTCAATCAGACTTATTTTTACCTTTAAAGGAGAATAAACTTAATCCTATTAGTTGAGATAGTTTTTTTTTTTTTTTTTTTGCTCTATCACCCAGGCTGGAATGCAATGGTATGATCTCAGCTCACTACAACCTCTGCCTCCTGGGTTCAAGTGATTCTCGTGCCTCAGTCTCCTGAGTAGCTGGGATTACAGGCGGCTGCCACTATGCCCAGCTAATTTTTTAAAATTTTTAATAGAGACGAGGTTTCACCACATTGGCCAGGCTGGTCTTGAACTCCTGACCTCAGGTGATTCACACGCCTCAGCCTCCCAAAGTGTTGGGATTATAGGCATGAGCCACTGCACCTGATTGTGATAGTTCACTTCTAGCATCAGGGTTCTTTTGCTTTATAAATTCTGTGTGCCATCCTACATGCCCTTGCTCCTGTCCAGAAATGTTCCCCCTTGGGAGGGCAACTCTGACTTCTCTCCTTTCATGGGTCTGGTGAGCTGGGACCTCCATCTGGGGAGTCTTGCGTTACATCAAAGCTAACTTCACAGCACCACCACCAATCCCAAATAGATTTTGTTAGAAAATCAAACTTTTTGATTGTTTGATTTCCTTTTTTCCTTTTTCCTTCCATTCCTCCCTCTGGTAGTTTTGAATTGATGAGATGAAGAGTATTTTCACAGAAAGTCTGAATCCCTGGATTTCTCATGTCTTGACCCACAGTTCAAGCTGACATTTGTTGAGTAACATCCATGCGCTTGGCTCTGTGCAAAGCACATTCTCTGTATGTTCTTGCTTGATCACCACAACATCCTTGTGACGTAGGGTGTTCTCTCTAGCCCTGTTTTTCCAGTGGAAAAGCTGAGATTCTGAGAGATTCAGGCTAAGAACCCATGCTCTTAGCCACCATGTCACTGTTTCCCAGGCTACGCTGGGAAAATGAAATACTAACATTTATTTAGCAGGTAATATCTACACTGAAGGGTTATTGATGGTTAAGTGAGTTAATATGTGCACTTCCAACACAATATGTGCACAAAGAAAGTGCTAAGAAATGTTGACTGTGACTAGGTTTAACTATCGTCTCTGACAGGTTCAGTTGCTGAGAAATAATTCCCATTTAAAATGATATAAGTGGAATAAATTAATGTAAATGACTACTCAAAAACAGAAAAGAAACCAAAAAAAAATGTTTCAAGAAACCCTCTGAAGGTATCCTCAGAATCTGTTCTGAAGGTCTACAGTTATTTGGTGACGTCCTAACGTGGTGGAATAAAAGTTTCCTTGTATATTTAACCACTGCCAGTTTAAGGAAAATACTTATGAAAGCCTTTTGATTAAGTCTTTTAGGTGTCTTTTTCTAAGACATCATTCAGATGAGTTAATAGCCAAGTTTTTCAGGCAATGGAGAAAAATCTCAACTCAAATCAAAGTCTGTGGCACCAGCTTTGCCCCCGCATTTTGGTCCGTTGGTCTTGAGTAGGGAGTACTCCTGCGCTTCCTCATAACCACATAGCTAAGGGTTTCAGTGAGCAAGTAGATTAATTTACAAAGCCAGACCCATTCAGTATTAATCCCTCACAAAGGGAAAGTTTTCTCTCTCTGTTTTTTTTTTTTTTTTTTTTTTTTTTGGAGTTGGAGTCTTGCTCTGTTGCCCAGGCTGCAGTGCAGTGGTACGATCTTGGCTCACTGCAACCTCTGCCTCCTGAGTTCTAGCGATTCTCCTGCCTCGGCCTCCCAAGTAGCTGGGAGTGCAGACAGAGTGCCACCACACCATTATTTTTAGTTTTTGTATTTTTATATTTTTAATAGACACAGGGTTTTGAATTTTTAGTATTTTTAGTAAAGGCAAGGTTCTACCATGTTGGCCAGGCTGATCTCAAACTCCTTACCTCAGGTAATCCACCTGCCTCGGCCTCCTGAAGTGCTAGGATCACAGGCATGAGCCACCACGCCCGGCCTCACAAAGGGAAAGTTTTCTAGGAAAAAAGGAAGTTCTCTTATGACTGAACTAAATGAATGAAAGCTTTTCTAGTCAAAAGACATTGTGCTGCTATTTGAAGCAGCAGTCCTTTGTAGACATTGCCCATTTCCTCACACAGCCAAGAAAAGGTCAGGTATTTAATTGCCTGCTTGTGACGTGACTGTCAATTTTATGGGCTTCAGTAGTTGTCTGAAATCTTCATACCTATTCTGGAGGGTGACGGTTTCCCTGCATGTAGTGGCACCAAGGGGACATGGCTTTGGTGTAACAGCTTGACTGTGGAGACATTTACCATCCAGAGCCTCAGTCCATCCACACCTATCCCAAATCTTCACTTCTAGTCTATGCCATGTGTGCTCAGCGAGTCGTCTGTGCAAGTTGCAAAGGTTGGCAGTGTAAAATATCTTCATCGACTTTACTCGGCTCACAGCTGACAACCCTAAAAGAATGCACGAATTCAGAGTATCACTGGATTTGCTAGTTTGCAGTGACTCATTTCACTTCTTTGTGCTTTATATCAACAGCAAAGTAAATAAATTTTATTTATGTAATTCAATAATGAAGTATGTTACAGAACAGAGATGGCTTGTCAATCATTTAGCATGCTGTGCTCTGATCACGACTCATCGCATTTCATTGGCGTCAGGACTGACAATTTGTCAATAAATTTAGCAGTTCCAGGCTTTACAATTAAATATGATCATACACATTTGGCTTCCACAGATTTTGCATTTTTATCTCCTAATGCACTGTGTTCTTGTCCTAACATTCAATTATTTTGATAGTTTTATGTGGAATTCTGTGAACATTTCAAAATGATGCTTGAAGTTGGACAAATTTATCCCAGAATTTGGGAGCATCTCTAAAATGTGTGACATGTGATGGCATAGTTTCACTTTCATTGCCAGCTCATTGGTTATCAAAGATTACCACTGTGTGTGTGTGTGTGTGTGTGTGTGTGTGTGTGTGTGTGCTGTTTTGTTGCTGTTTTGTTTGCATCTGATACCTTTGCAACACTAATAGGCAGTTTATAAGATTCATTAATTTGATTATCACACTTGTCTAAAGACAAATGCCTTTTAAAATCACAATCCCGGCCGGGCGCAGAGGATCACGCCTGTAATCCTAGCACTTTGGGAGGCCAAGGTGGGTGGATCACCTGAGGTCGAGAGTTCAAGACCAGCCTGGCCATCATGGCGAAACCCCATCTTAAAAAAAAAAAATCACAATCCCTAGGAATCCTCCCATCGACATCATAATTGTCACTGTTTTCAACTACTGATCCACAATGAGTTCAACTGAATCAAAAAAAAATCTGAGTAGAAGCCTAGCACCGGTGCACAATTACACATTCTTATCATTGCAAACTGAAGGACTATCAACTTCCAAAAGGGATGTTTTGATTATTACTGAAAAGAATGGCCAATACATACAGGAATTTAGTATTGGAGAATCCATTCTAGTAAATTGCTTTTTTTTCATAGCACGTATAACTTTCTGACATATTATTTCTTGTTTATTTTAGTTATTTTTATAGTCTGTCACTTTTTTCTTTCCACATAAAAACGTAAGTTCCACAAGATGGGGATTTTTGTCTGTTTATATTTACTGCTATATTCCAGCATGTAAAACAGTGCCTGGCACATAGTAGGTACTCAATAAATACTTGCAGAATGAAGGAATGAGTGAACTGGCCATGCAGACATCGGGTAGGCTCCTGAATGAACCCTGTGACAGCATCTAGGGCCCAAACTCTTCTTGTCTCTCAGCTCTGCCATCCTCAGTGAGAGCTTTGTCCCGCCACCACTCCACCCCCGCTAGGGCCCTCTGTGGTTGCAAGATGGCTACGAGAGACAGTTGGCATTATTTTGTCTACATCTATGAGGAAAGAGGAGACGCTTGGTTGGGTCAGTTTGGGTCTTGTGCCCAGTCAGGGTGAACAATGATAACATCCATGCAGAGAACGGCTTAACTAATCAGGACTCACCCTCCCTCTGACAGCCACATTGGTGTGTAAGAATCAGCTTCCCCGAACAGGTCGTGGGCCATGCAGAGGTTGATGGATATCTGAAGGAAGGAAGGAGGCGGGGGAAGAGATAATAGACAGGAACTCAACACCATCCACTACAACACTATTGATTTTTTAAATCTCAAATAGCTCAGAGGGTAAAGATGAAAAATAAATCTTCCTCTCTTCCCTTGTCCCAGTTGGCTGCATTCTACATTCTGGTGCCGAACTCCAAGGAGCCCGCGAGTTCTGATCCTGGCCTTCTGGAGCATTGGGAAGTCATTGTCAAAGTAGGTAGATAAAATATATTCTACTTAACATGTTGTGGTTTAACGCTTTGTAAACACTTAGGCATAGGAAACGTGAGCCTCCCTTTGTACTCTTGCCCTGGGCCCTGCAAATGTTAAGGGAAGGCCAGGTGTGAAGAGTGGGTGGCACTCTCTCATTATCTGTGAGTGGACTCGTTTTAAAAGGAATTATAAAGAGGAGGCACCAATACAGTTTGAGCAACAGAAGCATTTCCTCAGCCCACTCTGAGGCATCTGGAGGAACTTAACGGTGCACAATGCTGTCAACTAATAAAGACTGTTTCTGGCACTTCCTCTCCTCCAGCCTTTCTCTGTACATGTTCTCAGTTGCGTTGGATATAAAATGGGCTGGCCTCACATACGGCCAGAAGTGCAAGAAGGTGCAATCACTACTAACTCAAGATAATAATCTTCAAAAGAGAAGGGGAGGCCAGGCGTGGTGGCTCATGCCTGTAATCCCAGCACTTTGTGAGGCTGAGGTGGGTGGATCACCTAAGGTCGGGAGTTCGAGACCAGCCTGGCTAACACGGTGAAACCCCCGACTCTACTAAAAATACAAAAATTAGCCAGGTGTGGTGGCACATGTCTGTAATCCCAGCTACTTAGGAGGCTGAGGCAGGAGAATCACTTAAACCCAGGAGGCGGAGGTTGCAGGAGCTGAAGTCACACCACTGCACTCCAGCCTAGGCAACAGAGCAAGACTCTGCCTGAAAGAAAAAAAGAAAGAAGCCTGTAATCCAAGCACTTTGGGAGGCCGAGGCGGGCGGATCATGAGATCGAGACCATCCTGGTCAACATGGTGAAACCCCGTCTCTACTAAAAATACAAAAAAATTAGCTGGGTGTGGTGTTGCACGCCTGTAGTCCCAGCTACTCGGGAGGCTGAGGCAGGAGAATTGCTTGAACCAGGGCGGCAGAGGTTGCAGTGAGCCGAGGTCGTGCCATTGCACTCCAGCCTGGCGCCTGGTTAACGGAGTGAGACACTGTCTCAAAAAAAAAAAAAAAAAAAGAATCTGACAAAATATAATTTAATTTATTGGGAGGCATTAAAATGCAAATAAATATATTCTCTGATATGAACATTGTATCTTATTGATTAGATAGTGTGGGTGTTTGGTTCTCTGAGTGAGTGAAATCTGTTAAAAGAAGAATCTGGAAAGCTTTCGGTTTTGTGCTTCTGGAGAGAGAGCTTCTAGGGTGGTTTTCTGACTAGCATTGTACCCCCTCAAAAATGACCCTGGCTGAGACAGCCCCCTGCAAGCTCAAATGGCTTCTGAACTTTGCTTCCTGCCCCGGCCGCTCTCCCAGGCGGACCTCTATGCATCCACCTGCCTCGTTCACTCCTCTTTCTGGCTGCCTAGACTCATCACGGAGTGGTCTGTTTTAGCAGCCGGTGGCTGCCGTCACAAATCAACACAAACTTGGTGACTTGAAACAACGGAAATGTATTCTCCTAAGGCTGAAATCAAGATGTCAGCAGGGCCATGCTGCCTCCGCAGGCTCTCGGGGTGACGTCTCCTTGCCTCTCGCAGCCTCTGGTGTTGCAGTTGTCCTTGGCTTGTGGCAGCACAGCTCCCATCTCTGCCTCCGCCTTCACACTGCCGGCTCCCCTGTGTGTTTCTGTGTCTACAGCCTCCCTCGCTGCCTTTCTCTCATAAGAACACCTGTCATTGGATTTAGTGCCCATCCTAAGTCCAAGATGACCTCGTCTCAAGATCTTTAACCTCGTTACATCTTCAAAGACCATTTTTCCAAATCAGGTCACATTCACAAGTTCTGAAGGTTAGTCTTGTACTTGCCTTCTCCTATCCAACCGGACAAACTGCTGTTCAACCCACGGCATAGTCCATTCCCTTCCACCCAGATGGGCTCATCCTGCTGTCTCGTCTGGGGGAGGGGGTACCCACATTCCAGAATTGGACACGGGAAGTCCCCCCCCACTTCATATCCCGTCAGTCACCACAGGCTGTCAGCGAACTGCTGATTGCCCTCAAGCACACCGTCTTTGATTTCTACTGCAACCCTCCATGGCCTTTTTTCTCCTCCTCAAGCTCCCACCAGAGCCTTTGCATGGACGCTTCTCCTCTCTAAAGGGTTCCGTCCCTCAAGCCTCATGAGTGCGCTCACTCTTTTCAGAGTTCTCAGCTCAGCCACCACTGCCTACCAGAGGGTGTCCTTCCCTACCGGCCTCCAGAAGCCCCAGTAACTCCACCGTGTCACTCTGTTCTTCCCTTAGTCCTTCGTACCAGCTGGTATCTTCCTGTTTAGTTATTTGTAGATTTGTTCTCATCTTATTCTAACACACACACACACACGAACACACACACACACACATACACACATTCCGTGAGGGCAGAGAGCCTCATCTGTTTACTCAGCTCTGTATTGCTAGTGTCTAAAGCAGATTAGCACAGAGTAAGCATTTAATACATACCTACTGAAGAAACGATTGATGCTTTCGTGCCTGCCTTTATTTTCTTTGCCTGTTCAGATAAAGCTACGCAGCTTTTTACCTGTCTCCGGTCACATCTGATCACACTGGGCTTAAAAATCATGACCAATTTCCACAAACTTGTCCTGGCTCCTTGGCTGGACATCCCAGGCCCTCAGTGACCTGTCCCTGCGGTGCTCCCCAGCCCACCCCAGAAGATTCCTCGAGCTTTCCCTCTGTTCACACATAAGGACTCCCCTATGGCCCTTGAGCTGAGTCTTTGCGCCTTCTGGTGTCCATTCTTCTCACGGCTTTCTTTTCTTTCAACTTGGGTTCTGTTTCTTCATTCAAAACCCGGTTCCTGGCCCATGCCTATAATCCCAGCACTTTGGGAGGCTGAGACGGGTGGATCCCTGAGGTCAGGAGTTTGAGACTAACCTGGTCAACATGGTGAAACCCCGTCTCTGCTAAAAATATAAAAAATTAGCTGGACGTGGTGGTGTGCACCCATAGTCCCAGCTACTCAGGAGGCTGAGGCAGGAGAATCGCTTGAACCCAGGAGGTGGAGGTTGTAGTGAGCTGAGCTCACACCACTGCACTCCAGCCTGGGTGACAGAGCGAGTCTCCGTCTCAAATAAATAAATAAATGAATAAATAAATACATAAATAAACACACACACACACAAAATCCAGTTCCTATGTCACCAACTCCAGGAAACCTTCTTTGACTTCTCTCTGCCACCCTAGTGCCACATGCATTTATTATTATCCATTCACACGGTCGCATCACTTGCCTTCACTGCTTTCTCTACTCGCTGTCACTCCGTGAGGATGGTCTCTGCAGCACCGGCGTCTAGCACATGGTGAACACTCTGGAACCAGCACCAGTTCTGCTTCCTCAGCCGGGCAGCTCTCCTGTTGGCCAGGTCCCTGACGCCCGTAGCACTGGGCGGGCTAGCTCCGGGGCCCGCTCGTCCCGAACTCCTGGGGGCGTCACCAGGCTGCTGCTTGCTTCTGGAATGCCTCCTGGCTTTGCCCCCAGGGCATGTTTTCTAGAACTGCTTGTCGGCTTCTGACTCATGGAGGCTGCATTAATTCCCAGCATTTACGTGGGCTCAGGTTCCACGGTTTCCAAACCCTTGCCAGCTTCCCTGGCCCTGGTGCCAGCAGTTAGTCTTCACTTACCGGAGCCATCGCCCTGGGATGTCTCAAAGCCAGCAAGGAGAGTTTCAAAGAGTAGTGGCGAAGCAAAACAGGTTCTGAGAAGTGTTGATTCAATTTAGCGGTGAAGACTTCACTGGTCAGCTCTGTGGGGGGAAGGGTGGGGTTCAGAGGCACGATGAGGGAGGCCAGATTGCAAGCGGCTAAGATGAGATCAGCTGCTAAGACATGGAGGCAGAGGGGTGGGGCACCTCAGCCGTGTGAGAGTAGAAGGAGAGAGAGGGCTGGAGTGAAGCTTGGGGTATAGTGAGCGAGGTAGAGAGAGTTTTGTCGCTGGTTTTAGGCCAGAGTCTTGAGCACCCTAGCAGATGCTGTCCTTACTCTCCTGGATCCCTTTCAGTTTCTGGCATGTCAGTGACTGCCAGCTGCCAGCACCTGAGGCATTGTTGAAGGTGGGGCTTCTCAACTTAGCCTTTATTGACATTTGGGGCACGATAATTCTTGGTTACAACTAGAATGGAGCAGTAAAATAAGGGAATAAAAAGATAATTCTTGGGCTGAAGATGGGGGTGGAGTCTGTCTTGTCCATTGAAAGATGTTTAGCAGCATCCCGGGCTTTTACCCACTAGTAGCAGCCTCCACACACACCCCGTATGACAACAAAAATATCTCCAGACATTGCCAAGTGTCCCCTGGACAGCAAAATCGCCCCCAGTTGAGAAGCACTGGTTTGAGGGTATGGAAGGCACTTTGGCAAGCACATGGCTGAGAGTGGCCGGGAATTAGCACCCCCCTGTCCCCTGCAGCCCTTCTCCAATGCCTGGCAGCTGTGGAGGAGGATGTAATGATTCATTTTATACATTAACTTGATTGGACTAAGGGGTGCCCAGATAGCTGGTGAAACATGATTGCTAGGTGCGTCTGTGAGGGGTTGTGGAAGAGATTAACATTTGAATGGGCAGACTGGGTGAAGAAGCTTCACTCTCACCAATGTGAGCAGGCACCATCCAAACCCATTGAAGCCCCCAATAGAACAAAAAGGTAGAGGAAAGGCAAATTAGCTCACTCTTCTGAAGCTGGGCCCTCCCTCTTCTCCTGCCCTCAGACGTTGGCACACTTGACTCTCAGGCCTTTGGACTCAGACTGAATTATGTCTCTAGCTCCCCTGGCTCTAGAGCTTGCAAATGGCACATGGTGGGACTTCTCAGCCCCCGCAATCACATGAGCCGATTCCTGTAACTCCTTTTGATCTGTTTCTCTGAGGAGCACTGACTAATATAGAGGATCACTCTAGCTCCTTCACCCTTCATGGGAACTCTTCTGAGAATGTGCTTGGTGATGTTTTCCGGTTTGCTCTGCAGGATTCAGCTCCAGTCCTCACCACAGTGCCTGGCATTTAACTGCATCTGTCCTCGGTGGCTTTTCCTTCCCTGTATCACCCCTCCCCACTCTCTCCCTGCACACCATTCTGTCCCTTACACCTGTCTCCCAATAAAGGCCTTGGCTCAGGGTCTGCTCCTAGAAGAATCCAAATTAAGACAAGTAGGAATGAAAGCAGAGGAGACGTGTGAGGAAACAGAAAGAAATGAATAAAGAGATGAGTGGAGCAAGGAAATAGACAGCATTGAGAGCATATGGAGGGCAGGGCACAGTGGCTCAGCTGTAACCCCAGCACTTTGGGAGGCTGAGGCAGGAGGATCACTTGACCCCAGGAATGCGAGACCAAACTGGGCAACATAGTGAGAGCCCCCTCTCTACAAAATTTTTTTTAAAAAGTAGCTGGGCGTGGTGGTGTGCACCTGTGATCCCAGCTACTCAGGAGGCTAAGGTGGGAGGATCATTTGAGCCCAGGAGATCAAGGCTGTAGTGAGCTATGATCATGCCACTGCATTCCAGCCTGGGCAACAGAGTGGGACGGTGTCTCAAAACAGACAAACAGACAAAAACAAAACAAGAGAGAGTACAAGGGAAAGATGAATCTCGGAGTCAATATAGACAGGAAGAAGGAATACAAGGGAGCTAGGAGACTCTATTTTCAGGAGGAAACTGGATCAAGTCACTGTGTGGCTTCAACTTCTTTGGTAAAATAGGTCAGGCCAGGTGTAGTGGCACAAGTCTGTAGTCCCAGCACTTTTGGAGCATAACTTGGGCCCACGAGTTCAAGACCAGCTTGGGCAACGTAGTGAGACCCCTTCTCTACAAAAAGTCAAAAAATTAGCCAGGTGTGATGATGTATACCTATGGCTCCAGCTACTCAGAAGGCTGAGGCGGGAGTCTTGCTTGACCCTAGAAAGTCCGGGGTGCAGTGAGCTGTGATGGTCATCTCAACTCACTGCAACATTTACCTCCCAGGCTCAAGCGATTCTCTCAGTCTCCCGAGTAGCTGAGATCACAGACACACACCACCATGCCTGGCTAATTTTTGTATTTTTACTGGAGATGGGGTTTCATCATGTTGCCCAGGCTGGTCTCGAACTCCTAGGCTCAAGCAATCTGCCCACCTCGGCCTCCCAAAGTGCTGGAGTTACAGGGATGAGCCACTGCTCTGACCTGGAGAAGTTCTTAAATCTTGAGAATACCATGATCATGTTTGCATTTTAGAAAGAAAACTCAGGCAGTAATGTGGATGAAGGCTTGGGGGTGGAGACCATGAGTCCAAGCAGAGGTCATGGAGAAAGAGAAAGGGAGCGGGGGACACATCCAAGACACTCTTAGCACCTGGACATGTGGGCAGGTGCTAAGGAGAGGAGGGGTCAAGGAGACCCAGGACTTGGGCTGGGTCTACTGCGGTTGATGATGGTGCTGTTATCCCAGGCATAGAGTGGAAGACATCCTCACACCTTCCTGTGATCAAGTTGTTTATTTAGCTGTCTCCCACCCCTAGTGGGCAGAGACCATGTCGTTTGCTATTGGTTGTCCCCTCTGGAACTGGCACAGCAGTTACTGGTATTTAATAGGGGTTGAAAGAACATTTTTGAATAAATGAATTAGGTGGCTGGGAGCCCTGGTGGAGGTGTCCCCTGGGAATACAGGTCAGCGAGAGGTTGGGGTATGAGTCCTGGGTGAGTGGGAGGATTCATTGAAACACATGCTGAAAGTAGGGGGATGACTGACAAGGAAAGGGGTCAGGATCTTGGCAGGGCTGTGAGGGCCTGCCCTTTAGACAAGCGCCTCGCATCTGCCTGTGGGCCATGGTGCCCATGCACTGAGAGTTACAAAAGCTGGGAACTCACTCTCATCTTCTCAGCGGCACTCTGGCTGTCTTCATTCATTCAAAGATTCTGCTCCGTCTCTGCCTGGTGCCTATTCCACCCACGTAGCTGCATTTACTATTTCTCCCTTTCTCCAAATCTTCTCCAGTATTTTTTCGCTCCCTGTACTCTCCTATCTCCTCTTGGATCCTTCATCCTCCAGTTTGGAAAGCAGAGGGTCTGAGCTGGCTTTCAAGGTGGCTCTCAGCCCCTGTCTGTGATTCCTCATCTGTGGAACGGAGCTCAGAAGACCCACCCTCCCCTGCTCACGCTGCCTTCACACAGGCCTCCATTGCTGCAGAAATGAAGCTACTGTTCAGAGGCTGTAAAGGCTTTTCACTGTCTTCATCCAAAATTCCGTTGCAATTCAGATCATAATGCTTCTAAATGCCATCAACTCCTCAGAATTATTTAGGTGAGGGTTTTTTTGCCATCTGTTTTGCCGATGGGCTTTGCCTCTGAGAGAGGCCTTGAGCTTAGGGAGGAGGCGTCAACCCTCTGCCTTTCCAGTATCCGGCCTTGTACCTGGGCTTGACAAATATTTGTTGAATAAATAAATGAAGGCCATGTTCTACCTCATTAATATGCATTAAGTAATGAAGTCTAAGAATTGAAGAGAAGCCGGGTGCAGTTACTCACGCCTGTAATCCAGCACTTTGGGAGGCTGAAGCGGGTGGATCGCTTGAGCCCAGGAGTTCAAGACCAGCCTGGCCAACATGGTGAAATCTCGTCTCTACTAAAAACACAAAAATTAGCCGGGCATGGTGGCAGCATCTGTAGTCTCAGCAATTCGGGAGGCTGAAGCAGGAGAATCACTTGAACTAGGGAGGCAGAGGTTGCAGTGAGCCGAGATCGTGCCACTGCACTCCAGCCTGCTGGGTGAAAGAGCAAGACTCCATCTCAAAAAAAAAAAAAGAAGTGAAAAGAATTCTTACCAGTTAATGTCTACACAGCTGGGAGGTGAAGGGAGCATCCTAAAAACAGGCCCTCATCAAGCAGAAGCTCGGAGCCCCGAGTGCTGCAAGGCCCTATGCCCAGGGCAGTGGCTTGGCAGTCCACATCTGGTCAAGCTTGGGAAGCCCAGATCACAGGCAGGAGCTCCTGGGGTTCCTGGAAACCCTCAGCAGGACCCTACCCCACCCCAGGAAGACCCTTGGAGAAACCACACTAACAGAACTAAGAAACCAAATGAATTGTATCACCTCTCCCCTGAAGGATCTGGAAGCAGCTGATTTTGGATGCAATTGGTAAAATGTAATCTGCAGTTGTGGAAGTTGTACCAAGTTATGAAAGTCTTTTAAAATGAAGAAGGGTCTTTTCAGTAGAAGATGGCTTAAAAAATGAGATTTTTAAAAATTTTTTATTTCATCTAGATCCAAGAGCAGAAAATAAAAAAAAGAAAAAAATTTTTTGAACAAAGACGGGGCCACCTTAATGGCTACTGCAAGAGTTACCGATCAGCTTGAGGAGCTGGAGAGGATGGATTTTGGGGTGAGGACACTCAAGCAGCAGAAAAGTGCTGCAAAGGGCAGGGCGTCCTCATTGTGCTTGACCCTGCTCTCTGGACTTCGGGGAGTTGTGAACCTCCTACAAGTGTGTGGAAATAGTGCATATGTAGGTATGTGCATTTTTCAGGGGTAAGGAGTCTCGCTGGGATAAACAAGAAAACCCAGGCATTGCCGGGCGCTGTGGCTCACACCTGTAATCCCAGCACTTTGAGAGGCCTAGGCGGGTGGATCATGAGGTCAGGAGTTCAAGACCAGCCTGGCCAATATGGTGAAACCCCATCTCTACTAAAAATACAAAAATTAGCCAGGTGTGGTGGTGCATGCCTGTAGTCCCAGCTACCCGGGAGGCTGACACAGAAGAATCACCTGAACTTGGGAGGCGGAGGTTGCAGTAAGCTGAGATCGTGCCCCTAAACTCCAGCATGGGCAACAGAGTGAGACTATGAATACAGTGCCTTGATTTCTACATTCCAAGAACAACTGCAACAGCTGATTTCTATATTCTGAGAGCAACTGCTATGCCCAAGTGCAACTGTTCCAACTTGGATGTTCTAGAGGCAAGTTCAAATCCACCCCTAAGATCAGACTCATTCTCTTCAACTCTGACTGTCCTCTCTTCTTTTGGAGAATGGCAAATGCGGGAATATGGAGGAAGTGGCAGGTAACACGATGGGTTCCGGAGTTATGACCCTGAGTTCAAAACCCAGCCTATCCACCTACTATCCATGCATAGTAATTATTTAACCCTTCCAAGCCAGTTTTTTTCACCTGGAAAATGGAGATAGAAGTGCCTGCTTCATGGGTGGGTTGTAAGAATTAAATGAGACAATAATGACAGATATTTATAGGGCACTTTCTGAGCCAAGTGTTTCTATGTGGCTCTCATGTATTATTTCATTTGATTTTCATAAGAACCCACTGGGGTAAGGGCCATTATTATTCCTCTTTTACAGGTGAGCAACCCTGAGGTTTAGAGAAGTAATTTTCTCTGTGTTAGTGGTGGAATCAAGGTTCAAATTGAGGAAATCTGGCTCCGGTGGTGTCCTCTCCAGTGCCTCAGTGTTCTGAATGTGCAGAGTTCCTAGAACAGTATCACGCATATAAGACCCTACGCCTGGGGGGAGTGGCTAAGAAGGGTGTCCAAGCTGGTCAAGCTTGGGGAGCTCAGGCTTGAGCAAATAATTTGCTCAGCAAATTACTTCCACTCTCTACCCGGTCTATAGTCTATCAAACCAGATACCCAGAAGAAGGCCTATTTCCCTTATTCTTCCCTCTATATCCATCATGCCCTGTCCACTATGCCTTAAAACAGTAGGTGCCTTCTCAGAGTTTACTTATTTAATTATCATATATTCCTAGTTCATTGTCCACAGTGTCTTGAAATTGACAAGCCAACTACCGGAACCCCAGATGTGAATGTAAAGGACTAGATCTCTCCCTTTAGTTTGAGGCTTTTCTTTTTAAATCTCCATTCTGCTTGATGTTTTGGAATCTTGCTCCCACGCCATGAAAACAAGCTCCAGCCTGCCCTTGGGAAAATGAGAGACCATAGGGAGCAGAAGTGAGCCCCCCCCAGCTAAGGCCACCATGACCAACCATTGTCAGTGTCCAGCAGCTGACCACAGACACATGAGTAAGCCTGGCAGCAGCAGAACCACCCAGCTGAGCCTAGCCCGAATTGCTACTCTGCACAAAGATGAGCTAAATAAATGGTTGGATCAGGCACAGTGGCTCACACCTGTAATCCCAACACTTTGGGAGGCCAAGGTGGGAGAATTGCTTGAGTCTAGAAGTTCAAGACCAGCCTCAACAAGATGGTAAGACCCTATCTCTACACAAAAATTTAAAAATTAGCCAACATGATGGCACATGCCTGTAGTCTCAGCTGTCACCTCCCCACTGGGGTGAGTCTTCTTTCTGCGCTGGTCACATGCGCTTTTCTTCTACTTTTTCAAAAAGTAGAAGACTAGGTGCTTAGGAGGTGGAGGTGGAAGGATAGCTCAAGCTCAGGAATTCCAAGTGGTAGTGATCCTGCAACTTCAATCTAGCCTTGGTGACAAAGTCAAACTTCACCTCTTAAAAAAATTTTAAATAAATGGTTGTTATTTTCTTTCTTCTCTTTCTTCTCTTCCTTCCTTTCTTTTTCCTTTTTTTTTTTTTTTTTCGTTGGAAATGGGGTCTTGCTCTGGTCCAGGCTGGAGTGCAGTGGCATAATCATGGCTCACTGCAGCCTTGACCTCCCAGGCTTGAGTGATCCTCCTACCTCAGCCTCTTGAGTAGCTGGAACTACAGGTGTGCACCACCATGCCCAGATAATTTTTTCATTTTAGAGATGGGGGTCTCTTCATTAGGCCCAGGCTGGTCTTGAACTCCTGGGCTCAAGGGATCCTCCTGCCTTGGTCTCCCAGTGTTGGGATTACAGGTGGTGAGCTATGGTGACTGACCAAATTGTTGTTCTTTTCAGCTGCTAAATTTTGGGATTTTTTTTTTTTAATGCAGCAAAAGCTAACTGATATACTTAGGTAGTGTATTAGCATGAGCTGCCAAAACAAGATACCATACACTGAGTAGCTTAAACGACAGAAATTTATTTTCTCATAGTTCCATAAACTAGAAGTCCAGGATCAAACTGCCATCAAGGTTGGTTCTGGGGAGGCCTCTCTTCCTGGCTTACAGACAACCTTCTTTCTGTGTCCTCACAAAACCATTCTCTGTGTGCACAGAGAGCGAGAGACAAATCACTGGTGTCTCCTCATCTTGTTTTTTTTTTTTTCGGAGACAGAGTCTCACTCTGTTGCCCAGGCTGGAGTGCAGTGGCGCGATCCTGGCTCACTGCAACCTCCGCCTCCCAGGTTCAAGCGATTCTCCTGCTTCAGCCTCCTGAGTAGCTGGGACTACAGGCGCGTGCCACCACGCTCAGCTAATTTTTTGTATTTTTCATAGAGACAGGGTTTCACTGTGTTAGCCAGGATGGTCTCGATCTCCTGACCTTGTGATCCGCCTGCTTTGGCTTCCCAAAGTGCTGGGATTACAGGTATGAGCCACCTCACCGTAAGAATACCAGACTCACTGGATTAGGGCCCTATCCTTGTGACCTCATCCAACCTTAATTACCTCCTTGAAGGCCCTGTCTCCAAATACAATCACACTGGGAGTTAGGGCTTCAACGTATGAATTTGGGAGGGGCGCAGTTCAGTCCATAGTAGGTATCAATCCTTAAGTGGAAGCAAATGACATGAGACCTGCTAAGACTACCTGAAAGGGAGTGAGGGCAGCAGAGACCCGTGAGCTAAGGAAACCTCGGGGAAGCAGTGGCATTCCTGGGGAAGCCCTGTCAGAAGGCAGAGAAGGAAAGGTGAGGGGAGTATAAGGAGAGCCAGGCAAATGATGCAGAGGCACTGGAGCCAAGCCATCGACATTTCGAAAAGGAGGAAAAGATCAGCAAAGCCAAAGGCAGCAGGCAGAAAGCCAGGGACAGAGAAGGGCCCATGTCCGCTTCTTGATCTTGGCAAGGACCTTGGTGACCCTGACAAGGCAGAACTATGGTAGGGCTGGAAGCCAGATCACAGTGGACCAAGGAGAGACAGGGGGATAAGGAGCTGTCGGGGTAAAGGACGCTTTTGAGAAGTTTGGAGGAGAAAGGACAAGAGAAATCCGGAACATAGATTCAAGAGGTTATGAGGACAGGAGGGACTATGTGTCTTTATTGGCTGGAGGAATGTTCCAGAAGGACATTCCAACGAGGAGAGGTTTCATCATGACGGAACCAGGCACAGCAGTAACAAACCTCGTTGGCATTTGCTGTGTTTCAGGTTTATGCCAAACTCTTCACATGGCTTACTCCATTTAATCCTTCCATCAGCTCCGTGTGACAAACACAAGCATTATCCCCTTTCACTGATGAGGAAACTGAGAGAAACAGAGAGATCTGGCTCGGTGCAGTGGCTCACACCTGTAATCCCAGCACTTTGGGAGGCCAAGGCAGGTAGATCACCTGAAGTCAGGAGTTTGAGGCCAGCCTGGCCAATATGAGGAAACCCCACCCCTACTAAAAATACAAAAATTAGCTGGGCATGGTGGCGGGTGCCTGTAATCCCAGCTACTCAGGAGGCAGGAGAATCGCTTGAACCCAGGAGGTGGAGGTTGCAGTGAGCACTCCAGGCTGGGTGACAAGGGCAAAACTCCGTCTCAAAAAAAAAAAACAGCAACAAACAAAAAAAAAACAGAGAGATCTGCCCAAGATCACACGGCTGGAAAGTGATAGAAATGGGATTTGAACCCTGGCAGCCTGACTCCATCAGCTGGGGGGGATTTGGCCTGGATTTTGGCCTGCTTCTAAAATTAACAGGAAAGCAGAGGGGGTTGGGGGAAGGGTGGCGGGGGAGGAGATGAGCAGGGGAGCAAGAATCTGATGGAGATCATGTGATCCCAATGGCCTTGATTTTTTTTTTCAAAAAGTAGAAGACTAGGTGCTAAGCATTAGGCCCAGGTGGGAAGGGAGCATGGGGAGAAAGGAAGGCCCAGAGCAGTGAGTGGTGGAGGCCATGAGACCAAGGTTGGTACATGGGCTGGCAGGCGCAGTGGTGCTGAGAGGGAACACTGGATTCACAGTGGTGCTGATCCTGTGAGGTGCGAGGAGATCTCCAGTAAGTCTCAGGAGCCAGGAGTAGGGAGGAGAGGCCTGCTACCTGCGCGGCTGGGCGCCAGGGCAGTGGGTGCTGGGGAACAGCTGTGCTTCTCGACCCTGGCTGCTTTTGAAAGCACAAGAGGGCTGAGCCCCACTCCACAGCTGTGGAACCCGAGTCTCCGGAGCTGGGCCTGGCTCTGCCCTGTGCTCACAGTCCCCATGATGCCCCTGAGGTGGGGGCCAGGGTGGAGCAGCTCTGAATCCAATCTAGCATGGAGTTCAAATCATGCTGGGAGGTTGGGAGTAAGAGGGGCTGCTAGAAGGGCTACACAAAGTCAAAGGAGGACGGTGAGGGCGAGATAGCGCAGGTCTCCAGGACAGGTGAGAGTGGGGTGAGTCCTGGTCAAAGGAGGATGGTGAGGGTGTGATAGCGCAGGGCTCCAGGACAGGTGAGAGTGGGGTGAGTCCTGGTCAAAGGAGGACGGTGATGGCGTGATATCGCAGGGCTCCAGGACAGGTGAGAGTGGGGTGAGTATTGGCAGAGTGAGAGATTCTCAGAGGTCTGCACTGTCCTGCTGGGAAGGCTTGGTAGGCTGGGAGAAGGTGAACGGATACGGAGGTTTTCACACCCTCTTCCACACCCATATTCCTGCTGCCATACTGAACAGAATTGTCTTGGAAACGTCTCCTTGTCCTTAGAATAGAAACCTCTGGGAGGCTGAAATAGGGGTGCCCTGAGGAACTGCTTAGATGGAATTTTCTTCCCATGTGACCAGCACAGAAAAGAAGACTCACCCCAGTGGGGAGGTGACAGCAGGATTGGGTTATCTGCAGGATCTGGGGTATCTCCACCACTAAGGAACTCCTTAAGAAAAGGAACATTGGGGAATGGGTTAGGATCACCTAACACGCAGACGATGTTGTTAGTTGTATGAAACCAATGTTTATCGAGTTCTAATATGTGTCAGCCACCAGCTGAACAAGACAGTAATGTGATCTTGTGTGGTGTTTCCCAAAGCACATTCTCTGGGATATTCACAATATACTATTAAAAAAGGATGGGGTGGAGGCAGGAGTTCCAAGTGAAAATAAGTTTAGGAAACACAAGTTAGGAAACCCCGGGTTAAAGAAAATTAAACATTTACTCACTGCAGGACTTCGCAGACTCTTCAATCTGTCAGTATGCTCCAAGACTCTTCAAGGGTGGGATTGAAGACAGAGATTTTCCCAAGCACGCTTGACCACAGGTCTGTTTCATTGCTACAGACCTTGAGGAATGAATGGCCCATGGAATGTGCTTTGAGAAGAACATGGTGGCCAAGAGGTGGGTTCTGAAGTCACATGACCTGACTTCCCGCATGGGCTGTGCACCTAGCAGCTGTGTGACTGACTCTAGGCGAGTTGCTTTTGTCCGTGTCACATCTGGAAAATAAAGCTAAATAATACTGTCTCCCCCATGCAGTTGTTGTCGGAATTAAATAATGCCTGTGAAGCACAGAGCACAGTTCTTGGCACCCCAAAACCACTCATTAAAGGGCACTAGGCTGGGTTGGGAGATCCCTGTGAATGCTCTAAAATTCTCTGACACGTTGGCCTCAAAAACTCTGAGATACACTAGGGGAGGGAGCATCTGTCCTCTGCAGAATTACTTAGAAACAAGACTTGAACGGCTCTGAAGTCTGTGATACACGGAGGAGAGCACTGTTAGGGCAGGTGAGAGGGGTGGGGAGGGAGCCACTCCTGTTCCCTTCTTGCCTGGAGAAGTAGGCTCAGGGCATCCATGGTGCTAGGGGTTGGTGGTTAAAGTGGTTTGGCTTCCTGGAGAGGGTGGTGACAAGGAGGGGAGAGGAGTGGCAAGCCAGCCACCGCCTGCCCCCACTGCCCCTGATCTGGACAGGCTGAGTGGACACACAGGAAACCTCCCAGGCCAGGCGGGCGTGGAGCAGCTGCTGGACTTGGCCTCCGTCCCGGTGTTGTCCTTCCCGGAGGTGGATGCTTCGAGGAAGAGGTTACCAGAAAAGCTCCGCGGCGGCTGTCTGGGCGACGTCAGCACTCTGGACCACACGGAGTCTGGAAGTCTGGGAAAAGGATGCCTCCCCCTCCTGAGGGCTCTGTGCCATTTCTCTGGGGACTTAGAGAAGTGGGAACAGATGGTACAGCCACAGGGGGGAGGGAATCTGAACTGTGGGACACTGAAGAAGGTCATACCCCTGCCCTGGGACCAGGAGCACTGTTCCAGACCCTCCACTCCTACCCCTAGGAGCCGGCGCCCGTGACTTTCCTGACACGGGAAAGAATGGTCTGTGCGCCCAAGTGTCCACTCTCACCGTCGTTATGTCTCCTTCAATTCTCTAAGCCTGGGGGTGGAGGGGAGAAGCCAGCCACCCTGAAACACATGCGAGTGAGTGTGAGCTCCATGCCACAGCACTCCGGGGGCAAGCCTCCTGCACACAATCAAGCGGGATTTGAACCCACCTTTGTTCAATGCCGCGCTCTCTCTAGTTAGGTCAGAAGGGCAGACCCTCAGTTTAAACTCCTGGCTAGGCCCTGGTTTATTGGGAAAGCATCCTAAGCATAAATGAGTAGAACAGTTCTGATTGAAAGAATACTAATCTTGCTTCTTGTTTTTCTTAAGGAAAGACACCTACAGAGCGGTGGGACACAGAGCTCCACTGGCTGCCTCTGACAAGGATCTAATGGCTTTTCCAGGAGCGTGCCCCGTCACCACCCCCAGACAGCCCAGACGGCTTCCCCGCCCCTCTTGGCTTCTGGGCTGCACCCCAGCACCCCCTAGTCTCTTTTTCTAGCCAGGGTGGGGCCTCCCAGGGCTTATGGGCCCTGGGCCCAGGGCTTGCTTCCTTTCTTGGCAGCTGTTAGAAATCTCCAGTTTCTGGCCTAGTAAAACTCTTTCATTTATTTATTTATTTATTTATTTGCCTGCTCCAAGGAGAATTTTGATTGGCTTCAGCTGGGATGACCTCATCCTTTCCAGATTTTGGTGGCGTTCCCATTTTCCGCAGCTCCGCCTTTATCCATGGAATTCCTGTCTGACTTTTCTTTGAAGGTCGCCCCGCCCCAGTCGTCCTGGGCTTTGGAATTCCCCATCCTCACTTGGAAAAGCAAGTGTGGACCCCGGACTCTCGCTCTCCCCCACACCCCGGGGCTCCTGGGTTGGCTTGACTGCCCCCAGTTCTGGCAAGTCCCTCCCGCAGGGTCCCAACCTCCCCTGCAGGGCCCTTTGCTCATTCACCGCTCCCCACACTGATCTCTGCTCCATATCCAGGACTCACAGGAAACCACATTCTTCAAAATAATCATAATTAACTTTGTGCCAGCCTTTCTTTTACATTATCTCACTTAATTTTCACAGTAATCCCATGACACAAGAATTGTTATCCCCCAGTTTACAAATGAAGAGAGGGAGGCTAGGAGAGTTAGACGTAGCCTGCCGGAGATGAGCAACTAGGGTGCATGGAGTTGAGATCCAAACCCAGGTGTGTGCGGCTCCAGGTGTGTGTGGCTCCAGGTGTGTGCGGCTCCAGGTGTGTACGGCTCCAGGTGTGTGCGGCGCTCCAGGTGTGTGCGGCTCCAAGGCCACGGCACGGTGTTTGTCTCATTGAGAAATGCTTCCAGCTACACAGCTGGCTCCCCTGGAAGGATCAACAGCAAATCCCATTAGCTCTACCTTCAAAATATCCCCAGAATCTGACCCCAGCCCTCAGGTGAGCCACCACCACCTGGACTCACTGCAACAGTCTAAGGGGCCTCCCACTCCTGCCCTTACCCCCTTGGTCATTCTCCACACAGCAGCCGTAGTGATTATTATTATTAAGACTATTATTGAGATAGGATCTTGCTCTGTTGCCCAGGCTGGAGTGCAGTGGTGTGATCTTGGCTCATTGCAGCCTCTGCCCCCTGGGCTCAAGCCATCCTCCCACCTGAGCCTCTTGAGTAACGGGAACCACAGCCATGCACCACCATGCCCAGCGTGTGTGTGTCTGTGTGTGTGTATTGGTAGAGACAGGATTTCACCATATTGCCCAGGCTAGTCTCAAACTCCTGGACTCAAGTGATCCTCCCACCTCCACCTCTCAAAGTGCTGGGATTACAGGCATGAGTCACTGCTCCCAGCCTATAGTAATTCTTTAAAATGTTTGTTTCTCCTGTGCTCAGAGACCTCCAGTGACTCATCACATTCCAAGTCCAAGCCAAAGTCCTGACAGCAGCCTAGGAGGCCTGTGCAGCCTGTGTCCCAGGATCCCTCCCAGGGCCCCTGAGGTCCCTCTTGCTGCTCGCTCCCTCTGCTTCTGCTGCAGCAGCCTCCTTGCTCTTCCTTGAGCACACACAGCAAGCTCCGGCCTCAGGGTCTTTGCATTTGCTGGTCCTGCTATTTGAAAGCTTTTCCCCCAAATAGCTTTGTGACTCAGTCCCTCACCTCCTTCAGCTTTTTCTCGAAAGTCGCCTTTTCAGCGAGTCCTTTCCTGTTCTCTGCGTCTCCTCCAGCCTGCTCCCTAACCCTCCACTCCCTGCTTTTTCCTCCCCCACAGTGCTATCACCAAGTGACATTATTTTGCTTATTTATTCGATATTTGTCTGCTCCCCCTGTTAGAATGGAAGCTTCACGAGAACAGGGGATGGTGCCGTTTTCTTTCTTGCATGGCTATATTGCCATTATGCAGAACAGTACCTGGCACCTGGCAGATACTCAATAGGTATTTGTCAAAGGGTGGGAGGGGAGAAAGGCATTGGTTAGGTGGCGATGAGCAGAGGGAGTCAGGACAGGCCTCCGAGCACAGCATTCTGGCCAGGCCTTGGGGGAGCTGGCACATGGGGCCCATTCTCTGAGTGGAGGTAGCCTTTGGCCTCTTAGCAGCTCCTCTTTGCAGCCCTAGGACCAAGTGTTGGCTTGAGTCTCAGAGGGGCTGGTCCCCGGGTGAGTTCCTAGGAAGCAGACTCCACGGTGGTATTCCATGTGCAGGAGGCTCAGAGCAAGTGCTCCTTAGAGCAATGCCTGAGGAAGGGAGGAGAAGGAGGCAGGGGTGAACTGAGAAGTCGAGCTGGGATTTCGGCCTAAGGACAACCTCAGCCAAGCCCGTGGCGACCGCTGGGGCTAAAACCATTGAAAATAATTGCAAAACCCGCAATTACTTTTGCACCAACCTAATAAAACAATTTTCAGTTAAAAGAAGAGCATCGTTAGCATCAGCACCCAGTCCTGATTTAAATCGTACCCTTCCTCCTCGATTAGCTCAGCGCTGAGCTCCGAGGAGTGACTTCGGACATCCCTCCTTGCTCACAGAAAAGGAAGGTATTACATCAAGCATGATGCCACTTCTAACGTGGAAGAAGAACAAAACAATTGTCAATTTCATGTGTTCTGTTTGCTGTTGTTTGAGACAGGGTCTCACTCTCACCCAGGACGGAGTGCAGTGGTGCCCTCACAGCTCACTGCGGCCTCGACCTCCCGGACTCAAGCGGTTCTTCTGCCTCAGCCTCCCCTGTAGCCGGGACTACAGGTACACGCCACACTCGGCTAACTTCTGTATTTTGTGTAGAGAAGGGGTTTTGCCATGCTCCCCAGGCTGATCTTGAACTCCTGGACTCTAGCGATCCGCCCACTTGGGCCTCCCAAAGCACTGGGATTACAGGCATGAGCCACCACACCCAGCCTGGATGTGTATTGTTTATTGTAGCCAAACTTGTAGTATCGTCTGTGCCTTGGTGTGTTATAAAAGTGTGTTTTAATGTGCAGTACATACACTTAAAAGTTCATTGCAGGCCCTTATGTAATCAATGTAATATGTATGTTTTCTAGGGTCTAGAAAATAATTTTACTCTTTTGAATAATTGTGGAAACTTTTCGTTACTATGGCATTGGTTTTAGAATATCTTCTTGGCTATTTCTATGATTAAATTTTTCAGGAACCATAAAGTATGGCATTATTCTTTTTTTTCCTCTAAAGAACAGTAGTATGTTAAGTATTACTCTTTTCTGAAAGCTTTTCTACTTTGCCCTAGACACCTTAGCGTTCATCTTTTCTTTCTCTTCGCTTCTATAGCTTGTGTTGTTAACTGTGTACTTTAACAACAACATCTACCACAACTAAAAGCTTTGTGTGTGTGTGTGTGTGTGTGTGTGTGTGTGTGTGTGTGTGTGTGTGAAAGTGATAACTGCTTATTTTTAAAATTTTGGGCCAGGTGCTGGGGGTGTCAGTGGCAGCCTGGGAGTGGTTGAGCCGACAGTGAATTTACACTGGTGCTCAGGATCCCCTTAGTACGAGCCAAGGATCACATTTGATGGTAGAGGCTACAGGAGCTTCCCTGGGGCCCTGGGAGGAAAGGAAGCAGTGGCCGTGGGTGCAGGCTGAAGCACAGGAGTGACCTGCATGGTTGATTAGAATGAGGAGCTGGAGCCAGAGGGGCAGAAGGGCTGATCTGGGCCCAAGGGAGAAAGAGGAGGAGGAGGAAGAGTGAGTGGAAGAAAGCAAGCTCGCAGGAAGCAACTTGGCTGATGGAGGGGAAGGAATTCATCACAGTCCAGGGAGTATGGCAGTGACCCCATCAAGACTGGGCACTGGAATCAGAGTGATCTGGCAGCCAGTGCAATGAAGTAATAATAATTGCTGTCCTTTTCTGAATGCCTGCTGTGGCCAGACCCCCAGCTGGGAGGCTTGCAGACGTCATCACGTCATTTCACCGTCACCATCACCACCAGAGGTGTTGCTATTCCCCCACTTAATAGATGAGGACACTATGGTTCAAAGAGGTGAAGAAACTCACCCAGATGCAGAAGTGACGTGAAACCTTTAATTTAGCACACATGTTCAGTTGGGATTCCATATTAAATGTGTGAATGTGTGTGCAGAACGTGGAACAGAGCCCGGGACACTGAGCATTTTCCAAGTGTTTCCTGTTATTATTGTATACGAGCCACAGTGGCAGGCCCTGGAGACACTGTGGATAACAAAACATATGTGATCCCTGCCACTGTGGACTTTAGTGTGTCCCATAAGGGGAGACTGACGTGAAACAGAAATGAAAGGAAAAGTATCACAGAAATCATACAGAGTGACAAGAAGGAAAATAGACTCCATGCCATGAAGGCCCCACTCTGACCCCAGGGCCAGGCCACCGGGCCACAAAGGAGAGAGGCAGTGTTGGTTTGGAGCCTGGGTTCTCTAGGCTGGTTCCAATGTCATGGTGGCACCTCCAGGCCGGGGTTTCCTTACAGGAAAAAGCAGAGGCAGGCAAGAGTTTGGGTTTTCAAACTACATTGTAGCTGAGGAATCTTTTATTCAAACATGACCTTAAGGGCCAAGGGTAGTGGCTAACTCCTGCAATCCCAGTGCTTTGTGAGACCAAGGCAGGAGGATTGCTTGAGTCCAGGAGTTTGTGACCAGTCTTGGTAAAACAGCAAAACCTCATCTCTAAAAAAATTAAATTAGCCACTTATGATGGCATGCACCGGCAGTCCTAGCTACTAGGGAGGCTGAGGCAGGAGGATCGCTTGAGCCCAGGAGTTCAAGGCTGCATTGAGCTATGCCCATGCAACTGTACTCCAGCCTGGGTGACAGAGCAAGACCTTGTCTCAAAAACAAACAAACAAACACGATCTTAAGCAAATGTCAAGTCCAATGTGCTAACAAGTACAGGCTCAGCTGCTCTGATTGAGGAGAGAACGGCCCCAATGTTTCCCCCTCTCCCTCCTACTCCACAGCAGCCCAGAGACTCACAGAATTTCTAGGGCTGTGTGGAGCCCAGCTGGAAAGACACTGAATGGTAATGGAGCTTGCTATTAATTGAGCACTAAGAACTCCAGTCATTCAGTTATCCCGTTTACTCTTCCCAACAACCCTACAAAGTCATCATTTCATCAGTGAGGAATCTGAGGCTTAGAGGGATTAATAATGTAAAGAAATAGCTGCTTGAAACTTGTTGATAGTTTTTAAATGGGCACAATTGTCTCACAGAATTAATTTTCCTAGTTTTTTTGAATAAATACAAAAATGTTTCCAGTCTTGACCCTTGAGAAAGTTACATTTGTCTTATCTGAGTTCTTTTCTTAGGAAATCAACCATCAGGCCTCCCAGACAGTACCAAAGAGCTGAAATTTACCAGATCACCACATCTGGACAATGACATGCTAGACCCCTCACCCCTCAGGATTGCCTAACCCACCACCTGCTTCCTGTTGACCAACTTATCTTCCTTACCCCTCCCTAATTCCTGTTTTCCCACACATGGTTACATATCTTCCCTACTATATCAACTCCTAATTTTAGTTGGTCAGGGAGATGGGTTTGAGACTGATCTCCTGTCTGCTCAGCTGCCACACCCAATTAAAGTCTTCTTCCCCTGGAACTACTGGTTGTCTCAGTGATTGGCCTGTGTGGTGAGCTACAGAACCTAGACTGAACTCTTGGCATTTTGGTAACAGATTTACCACCGCTCATAAAATAGAAATAAAGTTGCTCCTCATGGTCTGGCCCGTGCCCACCTGTCCAGCTTCATCACTCCCCCTCTTCACACACACACACACACACACACACACACATACACACACAAGATCTCCAATGCCCATCCCTCACCCAGCCTTGGCACCTGCCTCACATGCTTCTCCATTCTTCTCCCAGTGTGCTAATTCCCTATTGCTGCTGTAATAAGTTACCGAAAACTCAGTGGCTTAAAGCAACACAAATTTACTGTCTTACAGTCTGGAGAACAAAAGTCCCAAATGCATCATCAGGGTTCTGTTGCTTCTGGAGGTTCTAGAGGAGAATCTGTTTCTTTGCCTCTTCCAGCTTCTAGAGGATTCCTTGGCTTATGGCCCCCTTCCAGCAATGACACCACTCCAGCCATGGCACCACTCCAGCCTCGGCTTCCATCTCTTTCCACTCTGACCCTCCTAACTCCTCATAAGGACCGTCGTGGTACATTGGACCCACCCAGATAATCCAAGATAATCTCCCATCTCAAGATCTTTAACTTCATCACATCTTCTTTGCCATGCAAGGTAGCACATTCATAGATTCTGGGGATTAGGACGCAGACGTCTTTGAGGGACATGATTCAGCCTGTCACACATGGTGACTCCTCCCATGCTTCAGATCTGAGCTTAAAGGTCATGTCCTCAAGAAAGCTGTCCCTGACCTCCTGAGAAGGCTGTCTCGTGATGGGCTTTCACAGCGTCTTCTACCTCTCATTGCTTTTACAGTCACAATTTAACATTTGTTTGGATAATGCCATGACTAATTAAACTCCCAAGCCACTTGGTTTTTCCATTTGTATTTTCAGTGCAGGGTAGAGAGTCTCTCACAGAGTGGGGGCTCAATTAACATTTGCTGGATAAATGGACGAACACATCAATGCACTTGCCTAAGGTCACAGCAGCAGGTAACAGAGGCAGGATTTGAACGTGAGCAATGAGCTTGCAGAGTCCTCTCCTCTTAGCCACACACTAGACTGCCTCTCACAGCTCTGCAGCAGCTCAGGCTTGGGGGGGGGCACATATTTAAGTCTCACTTGCAGCATCCCCACCAGGTTTGGGGTTGCCTGGCCGGCCTACCCAAGGCCCAACAATCTAGAACCTGTGATTTAAGACACATTTCATGGGGTGGGGCTTGGGGGGGGTAGTTCTGGAAACCCTGGCAAGGTGGGGCTGCGATGGTGGGTGGCAGAGGCTGGAGAGGCAGCAGTGGTGGGAGGTGATATGAGGCCACCAGGAGGATAAGCCCTCCAGGGGAGCTGGTGGGCACACACACAGGAAGAGAACTCGAAGGGCAGCGCCTCGGGCACACCCACGGTGAGAAGCTGGGAGAAGGCGATGCCAGCGAGGAGGAAATGAGCTGTCACAAACCTGGAGATGTGGGAAAGTGCAGTGTCATGGAAACCAGGGGGAGGGAGCACGTCTGTCCATCCATCCCTCCATCCAGGAAGAGGCGGCTGGGATGTGGGAGCGCCAGGGCTGCGGGGCGGGAGCAGGAGGGGGAGGTGGGAGGCCCAGGGCCACCTGTCCTGCTGGGAAGGTCAGCCCTGCTGACCCTCAGCAGGGCAATTTCAATAAACTGCATGGGAGATGGAGGACGAAGCGAGGCTGAGTGGGCGCTTCAAGGATTCAGGAGGAAACGCAACGAGACCACACATTTCCGGATTTGGCAGGGAAAGAAGAGGATGGTTGCTGGGAGGGGGCAGCCAGGACATGGGGAGACGCGCGTGGGTTTGCAGGCACCCGGGAAGAGCCGGGGGAGGAAACAGTGGAGAAGCAAGAAGCAGGGCACATCGTGGGCGTCCACCAGGCTGGGCAGGAGAGTCCGATGATGAGTCAGTGCTCAGCACTTCAGTCAGTGAGAGATGGGGAGGAGGCACCAGCACTGGCTCCGTGGCTCAACTTTCTCCCTCCCACATTCACGCTGGGGTTGCTTTGGAGAAGGGGAGAATGTCCGTGGAGGCTGGAGGCAGGGGCTCAGGCTCTCAATGCAGACCCACAGCACAGCCTTCGCCCTGAGCCCCTTTCCAAGAAAGTCCCCTTTCTAGGAGACCTCAGAGGGCCCTGGGTCTGGAGTCCAGTGTGAAGCCACTGTGGAGGGTCTGGATGGGGGCACGCAGCTTCTCTCCTGCGTCGCTTCTCCCAAAGGTTCTACAACTGCCTCCACGTCCCCAAGGATGCTGACAACTGTATTTTGAAGATGTGAGTCCAGTGCTGTGCTTGGATTCCTCTGACAGGCTCATGAAGCTATGGGCCTTTTCTTAGAATAAAGGCATAAAATAAAATTCCTAGGATTCCCAAAGGAGCCAAATGCATGAAAAAAACACTTCTCAAAATACATTTCAAAACTCAAACTTCTAATATATGTGCTTCTTTATCAAATGCATGAAAGAACCACAGATGATGTCATAGTGTTGATGAACACGGACGGCGTTGGAGATACCTGCAAAACTCTCATGATGCGAAACTGTTGGTGATTTCTTCTGGTGACAGTCATAGATCCCATTACGACCGTGGTTGCTGCCTACACTCATAGTGGAAGGAAATGCTCCATTTTAGGTAGAGGTCAGTGAAAATAAAGATGTAATTGTTACCCATCCAAGTTCTTGGACCCCCTGACCTTCAAAATGTTAAGAACTTCTGTTCTGTAGAAACAGTCAAAAGCCACAGTGCCTATGGGGGCCAGACAGGTGACATCACAGAGGTGAGGCGAGGGCATGGCCACAGGCTCAGGGCCCTGAACAGCAAATGCTCCTTCTAGAGGGAGCAGCACTGCTGAGCTCCAGAGATGGCAAGCCTGGTACTAGCCAATCCTCACATTGTTAAGAGATGAATACCCATTCTTATGTAAATCCTCCTAATTTTTAAATGTTAGCAAAAATATTCACGTTTTCAAGGGTATTTGGAGGGGGGAGGCAGATATGACAGCGGCAGCCATGAGCTGTCGGGCTCTGGATCCCTGCTGAATGGGACCCTTTATGGGGTCCAGGCATCCCCCTCCAGGCCCACAGGCTTCCATGAGAGGCCTGTTGGATCATAGGGAACCCACAGCTCCAGTCTAAAAATGGACTAGGCAATAGCCCCAATTCACAGCAAATCGCCACATGAAACCTAGCAATTGTCTGACTGTGCCACCTCGTGGGCCCTGCCTTCCTTCCCTGGGACTGTCTCCATGTGCATGGCTCCATGAGAGAGAGCTGGATCCAGGCCGAACGCTGAGTTTCAGTCTCAGCTCTGTCACTTATCAGTCCATTGGGCTTGAAAAGTCATGAATCTCAACCCCTGCAGGGTCTCATCTACAGAATAGGCTTAATGGGTCCATGGTACAGTCTAGGATGCTGTCCAAATGCAAGGAGTTCTGGTTATTTCCAGTTTCTTTTTGTTTTCTGTTTCACTCAGCTGGGTCCCTATGGGGTTAGGGTGTAGGAAATCAGGAAAAACATGCTTGTCCCAATATGTAGCATAATGGACAACATCTGTTAAATAAAACCCAAAGCAACTGTGACTTACTCAAACAATTATCACTTTGGAAGGGTCCAGGGATTGGACAGTTACCTTGGGTTTTTCTGGCAGCACTGAGATCTGGGTGTCCTGCAGATTTAGGAGAGGCAGTGGGAGAAGCCACATGCCCAGGGGACACTGCCGATTTCATTTTGCACACGCTGTGCTCAGCTCAGCTCCTGGGGTGTTTCACTCTCATTTTCATATGTTGCAGACTGATGCTCTGAGCTGCTCAAGGCCAGGTTCTCTGGGGGCTGGGTGGTTATGGGAGCTGGGGAAATGAGACCAGAGAGGAATCCTGCCACCACAGTGTCACATCAGAGGCTTTATTTAAAAAAAGAACACCCTGTGGCTCCGTGGGCACAGGCGGTGCTGGCTCCTTCCCTGTGTGCAGATCAGCTGTGCCTGGGATTCGGGTGGGGTTGGGTCAGGCTGGGTTGGGCTAGCCCTAGCCTCCCCCGGCTGGTGCATGACAATGAATTAGGGCCCTGGGAAAGTGGGGCCATCAGGGAACTATCCATCCTGGGTGCATGGAGGAAAAGCAGGAGCTGTTATCCACAAATGAAACTTCCAAAGTCACACACAAGATTCCAGCTATGCCCTTGTGTAGCTGTGAGACCTTGAGCTGATACTTAGATCTAATAAATTATTACAGGAGAAGCATTCAGAGCAGCACATCACACGTGCTGGATAACTGATAGCATTATCCTACCAGAAACATCCCCTCATCCCTTGCAGTCTGTAATGAAGCTCATTGAGACATCCCTGCAAAATCAGGGAGATACTTTTGTTCTTAGTACTCCATTTGGAAGCCAGTGAACTTCTACTTGTCTAAAAAAGCCCAGGTCAAATGACGCCTCCTCTGTGAAGCCCGTTTTTCATGCCACTGCATTATTAAGTGATTGCTTTATGTCATGATCTGTACTGAGCACTTCACATATGTCCATACGTCCATGCAGAGGCAGATTCAGGTTTTGTGAAGCCTGAAACTTTTACAATTTAGGAGCCTTCTTAACACACACACACGCACACACACACACACACACACACACACACCATCTGATTGTATTTCTAGGGTTTGTAAAACAAAAATGACCTCCTTTAGCTGGGCATGGTGAACCTTTAGTTTCAGTTACTCAGGAGGCTGAGGTCAGAGGACTGCTTGAGCCCAGAAGCTGGAGGCTACAGTGAGCTATGCTCACATCACTGCACTCCAGCCTGGGCAACAAAGCAAGGTCCTGTCTCAAAAAAAAAAAAAAAAAAGAACTTGTGAGCACATGGCTAGAGCCTTGGAAGGCGCCGGAGCAAGTGAGGGCCTTGATGCTTAAGCTTCAACAGCTTCAGGGTAAATCCATCTCTGAAGTTTCAAACAATCTCTACCACAGCCCAGTGAAGTTGGTAAGTATTGTCCCATTTTACAGATGTGAAGAGTGAGACTCAGAGATGAGAAGTAACTTGCCCCAAATTGTGCTTTTTTTTTTTTTTTGAGACAGGGTCTCACTCCTGTCACCCAGTCTGGAGTGCAGTGGCATGATCACGGCTCACTGCGGCCACATCCTCCTGAGCTCAGGTGATTCTCCCATTTCAGTCTCCTGAGTGGCTGGGACTACAGGCACGCACCACCACACCTGGCTAATTTTGTGTATTTTTAGTAGAGATGGTGTTTTACCATATTACCCAGGCTGGTATTAAACTCCCAAGCTAAAGCAATTCACCTGCCTTGGACTCCCGAAGTGCTAGGATTACAGGCATGAGCCACTGTGCCTGGCCCAAACTGTGCTGTTGACCTTGGCACCCTTAAGTGTTCCCCCTCTGACCCTGACAGGTAGCGCCTGTGACCTGGCTGGCGTCTCCATTTCAGGACCTCTGTGAAAGCACAGCACTGCAGTCATTGGCTTACCTATCCCACCCTACTGAATGTCAGTTTCTCTCAGGCTCACAGACAGGCCTTTATCTTTGCATCTAGGTGGCCCAGAGAAGGTGTTCCATAAATGCCTGTTGGATAAACAGACATATTCCACCTTCACCTTTTTGTACGCTTGGTCTCCACCTGTTGCATGCCCCTGCTGATGAGTTCCCAGCCTTGGCCTAATGTTTTGGAGAAAGTTTCCAGGGTGCAGAAGGGAAAGAGAAAAAGAACAAAGAAGCCTTCCCATAGGACCTGAATAAGGCTACAGAAGAGAATAGTCAATTCATACATTCAACAAGTGTTCTTGGGTACCATTCTAAGTACTAGGAACCAGAAATGAACAAAACAGACAAACATCCCTGCCCTGAAGGAGCCTGCACACTATTGAGGGGGAAACAGACCAAACACAATCAATAATAAGATAGCAGCATGACAGATGGCAGTAGTGCTGCGGGGAAAATAAAGCAGGGAAGGAGGATCGGGTCTGCTGGGTGAAGTGGGGTGTGTGGGAGAGCCTCATGGGGAATATGAGATCTGAACGAAGTGGGGGGGAGGGGAGCCATGTGGCCATCTGGGGAAGAGCCTTGCAGGCAGGAGGTGGGACCCGTCTGATAAGTGGGAGGAGCAGCAAGAAAGCCTATTGTGAGTGAGGCCAGGGTCAGCCAAGTGACAGGGCCCAGGCCACACAGGCCCTGAAGGCCACTGTGGAGAACCTGCAACTTCCTCCGAGAGACAGGAGCCAAGCCACAGGAGGATGGTTGAAAGGAACCCTCCATCTGCCAAGCTGAGAACAAAGAAGGAGTGGGGGAGACCAGTTATGGGTATTTCAAGAATCCAGGTGGGAGAGTATTGCTACATAGACAAGCCTGGTGGCTATGGAGGAGAAGCAGTTGATTCCCGGATGGCTTTGAAGTCCAAGATGGTGGGATGTTAGATGTGAAAGGATGGCTTGGAGGTTCCTGGCCTAAGCAGCTGGAAAGATGGGAATGCCTAAGGGAGAAGGAGCTCCTAGGGGTGAGATCAGGATTTTGAGTTGGGACATGTTAAACTTGAGATGTTTCTTGTAGTCAAGTAGGCAACTGGCTACATTAGGCTGGACTTCAGGAGAGAGGCCCAGGCTAGAGAAATAAAATGGAAACTCATTCACATATTGGTTGGAATTTGAGGCCTAAGACTGAATGAGACCACCACTAACGGACTGTGCACAGAGAAGAGGTCCCAGATCTAACCTCTGGGGAATGTCAGTGCTTAGAGATCAGGGAGATGAAACTGAGAAGGAGCAACTAGGAGAGCCTGGTGTCCTGGGAGCCAGGAAAAGTCAGTACTTCAAGAAGGAGGAGGTGCTCACCTGGGTCCGGTGTTGCTGATGGGAGAAGTGATATTTGGATGGACCATGAGAAGAGCTTTGGTGAGCTTGTCAGTAGAATTTCCATGGAGTGGCATGCGTGGAAGCCAAAGAAAATTTCTGACACCAGGGAAGTGACAGCATGTCTACATGTGGACAGGAATGATTGAAAAAGAAACAGGGCGTCAGTGATGCAGGAGAGACTCACAGGAGCACTCGGTTTGAGTAAGTGAGACGATGGCATCGAGGGCACTATGGGAGGAGAAGCCTTAGCTTGGAGCATCCAAAGTAGCAGGAAAGAGGCCAAGGCCTGGCCCCTCATGCAAAGCAAGGAACTGACAAAGGCTGAGCTGGGTGAGATGGGAAGCCATGAGGCAGGGGGAGGACAGGAAAAAGAGGGTGGGCTCGAAGCATCCCTGATGGGGAAGTGGAATTAGAGATCGTGGCAACACTGCTGGTTGGATCCCAATATCCTTTCTCCCTTTTATCCATAACAATAGGGTCTTTTTCTTTTCCTTTTTTTTTTTTTTTTGAGACGGAATCTCATTCTGTCTCCCAGGCTGGAGTACACTGGCGCAATCTCTGCTCACTGCAACCTCCACCTCCTGGGTTCAAGTGATTCTCCCGCCTCAGCCTCCTGAGTAACTGGGATTACAGGTGCCCATCCAGCTAATTTTTGTATTTTTAGTAGAGACAGGGTTTCACTGTTTGGCCAGACTGGTCTTGAACTCTTGACCTCAGGAGGTGATCTGCCCTCCTTGGCCTCCCAAAGTGCTGGGTTTATAGGTATGAGCCACCACACCCAGCCCCATAACAATAGGGTCTTGCTGAGCACATTTCTGCCCAGGTGAAAACCACACTTCCCAGCCTCCCTTGCAACTAGGTGCAGCCCTGTAGCTGAGTTCTGGCGGTGGAAGGTGACAGAAGTGAAATGTGCAGGTTCCACATCCCTGGCCTGCAAGGAATTTGTTAGTCCCACACCTGCACCCTTCTCTCTTCTGAGAAGGTTGACACACGGTGGCCCAGCTTCAATCAATGAAGCAACGCACGGGGCAAGGCTCCTTGCCATTTGTGTGCCTTGGACCTCCTGGCACAAACTGCCTGAGGCAGAGCCACTCTGCTGGCCTGGAGCAGCCGGGGTGTTATGTGAGGGAGAACGAAGGTCCTGCCTTTTTCACACTACTGTCTTCGGGGTCTTTTTGTTATAGCAGTGTATCCTGCACCCTGGTGGAGACCATGGACACTTCTCAGAAGACTGCTGTTAAATTCATGGAGTAAAATATAAGATTACGAAGAAAAATATATTGAAATATCAAAATATTAAAGAATTACAGTCTAATAAAATATATACTTCCTTATTAATGCATTAAAGAACCATCTAGTAAACACCCTGCTTTCAAAGTCTTGGTATAGTCAAAGGTAAAGTCAAAGTCCTTTTCAAAGCATAAAGGGTATTTCACAATATCTTCAATGACTAAATGTGATAATAAAGTATCCGTGATTTCTGTTGGAAATGAGAAATGAGATCACAGGTACCAGCAATACTCCTGTGTTTCTGGCCTGCTGTCATAATGAAAGAATATGCTAATTTTCAGGTAGAACTTGGTAGAGATGAAGATGTAATTTTTTTCCCCCGTGAAGGCTCAGAGAGCTCCTGAATCCTAGCCAGCTCTGTTGAGGACACCTGTCTTTGGGGATGGCGGAACCACATGGTGGAAGAAACTGCATTCCCCAAAACCGCCTGAGGCAGAGCCCCTCTGCTGGCCCGGAGCAGCCAGGGTGTTATGTGAAGGAGAATGAAGGTCCTGTCTTTTTCACACTATTGTCTTTGGGGTCTTTTTGTTATAGCAGCGTATCCTGCACCCTAATAGAGGGCCAGTGGTGACTGAGCAATTGTTAATGTCTCATTGCATGAGTCCGTTGACTGCCTGGCCTCACAGCAACCAGAAACCCAGCTAAGGGCCTCTGGACTCAGCAGCCTGGGAAATCAGAAGTGAGTCTCCCCCATCATCCCCCCCTTTTCATTCCACAACACACCTCCTAATGCGCAGACATGGGCCTCCCTGACGCCCCAACCCGTCTGGGCCTCAGCAAAGTCCACCTGGTTCCTGTCCTTGGCCTGGACAGGCCTGTGCCCTGGCCTCACCCTCATCGTGACTGGCTGACAAAGGAGCAGCTGTGGCTCCCTCCCTCCGCCCCTCACTCCCCGCCCAGACACTCCGCACAGTGGGGCAGATCCCTGACTCCAGTGAGCAGGAATGTTACTGCAGGGCTGGGGTTGGCTGGGGCTGTGATTGCTGGCAGCATCTCAAGACTCCAAGAGGATCTGAACTGGAGTTGACTGTGCAGCAGGAGCAGCAGAAATGCCCTTAAAAAGGGAAAGGAAAGAGATGCCAAGGGGAGAGCCGACTCGGCCTGTGCCAGGAGCACGGAAATCTCAAGAAGTAGAGTGGGGAGTGAAGTAACAATTCTAACCGTGAGAGCTGCCACGGACTGAATGTCTACTAACTGCCAGGACCATACCAGTGCTTCCCATAGATGGCCTCTTGGAACCCTCACATGGTCCCATGAATTAAGTTCTACCATCTTTAGAACTATACAAACTAAGGCTCAGAGAGGTTGAGTCACCTGCCTGCGGTCACACAGCCAGTGAGCTAACAAGAGTTGAAACCCGGGGTATAGAGGTGCATGCCTGCAATCCCAGCACTTTGGGAGGCTAAGGCATGAGGTCGCTTGAACCCAGGAGTTCAAGACCAACCTGAGCAACACAGCAAAACCCCATCTCTACAAAAAATGCAAAAATTAGCTGGGTGCAGTTGTGTGTGCCTGTAGTCCCAGCTACTTGGGAGGCGGAGATGGGAGGATCACTTCAGCCCAGGAGACGGAGGTTGCAGTGAGCCAAGGTCGCACTAATGCATTCCAGCCTGGGCAACAGAGCAAGACCCTGTCTCAAAAAAAAAAAAAAAAAAAAAAAAAGTTAAAATCTCCTCTTAATAATGAGGACTGGGGCTAAGCATGAGGTTCCTCTTTCTTCCCAGGGAAAGAAAAGGCCGAGCTCTTGATTTAGGGAGTTCTCACAGCAGAGGGCTCCTGCTGCTCTGGGTAAATGCGTGGCCTTTGCAGAAAAGGGCAAGGCTGGGATCTCCAGGGAAACTGCTCTCTTCTGTGGTTGCAGGGGCAGGACCACAGCTATGATGAGCGATAGGATGATGACAGAGCCAGAGCCAGTGGCCTCAGCCCAGACTTTCACTGGGGCTGGCCAGTCTGTCCATCCTTACCCTTTTCTGAGGGGCCACTTGAAGAGGAAAATGGGGTGAGATTTCCAATGCTGGGTGCAGCTCTCCATGCCCAGTGCTTAGACAGACACGGGACAGGCTGGACAACAGCTCTGTCCTGGTGAAAGCCAAAGACAGGGGGTTGTGGAACTCCAAGAGTCAGAGGAAGGGAAAGGGACAGACCCAGATTTTGTTGGGAGTCTCTAATTTCAGGGAAAGGTTAGAGCTAGAGAAGGCAGCACTGGGCCATGGGAAGAGCATACACAGACAGACCCAACACAGTCCAGATATGTGACCAACTATAGCCCAGATGTGTGGTGCTGATGAGCCGCATCTCCTCCCACAGAAAGCAGAGGCACAGTTCCTGTGACATCGCCTGCTGTCTTGATGAAATGAGATCATGCATCCTCCATATGGTGGAGGGAAGCCGAGGTGAGTGCCTGCACAGGGCCTGCTTCAAGGGCAGGACATAGTGTGGCAGCTGAGTCCTGAGAGATGGGCTAAGTCTCAGGGGGAAGGCAGGCAAGTGGATTTCAGATCCAGTCAGAATGGGCTTCTGGCTCCTCCCTGGCACGCTGATCTATGGCTCTGGTTACCGAGGCCCTTACCTCCAGGGCAGAGTCTGCTCTAACTGGGCTTGGGAACCTAGCTGGCTCCTGGAGAAAGAACTACAAGGACCCCATCAGCTTCATAGAGGAGCCTGCGTTGGCCTTGCATCCACTCTCCAGGACATCTTCCTTGCTGCCAAAGCTCTGCCTTGTGCCATGTTTGAGAAATGATGCCCTTGCTTTGTGAGCCCCAAAGGAGTCTGAGCTGAGCTTGCCTGCCCCTCCTCCCGCCCAGCCCAAATGCCTCAGTTTCCCCTCCACGCTGCACTCCCAGGGCTGCTCTTGACCTGCTGCCTGCCCCATGAGCCACAGCTTCCTGCTGCCCACTGCTCACCTTTCCTGCTGCCTGGGTCTGCCCCCTCCCCCATCCTCCTGACCAAGGACTCTGGGGGTCCTGCTGCCACCAAGGTGGAACCCAATCCTAACGTAAGGCTGGCCTGGGCTGTGAAGAGGCAGTAAAGGGTTACAGTAGAGATCCCCCGAACCTCATTCCACAGCACACTCAGGCGGCTGCACAGTTTAGGAACCCAGGCAGTAAGGCTAGTCGTTAATTAATTAATTCAACCAACCATTTGTGAAGCACTTCTATGCATTAGACCCCGAAATACAACAGTGAATAAGACCCAGCCCTAGATCTTAAGGCACTCCCTGTTTAAGTTAAGAGACAGACATGGAAACATGTAATTCATGTGTTCCCCACATTCACAGGAGGAGAGTTCAGGAGTGCAGAGGAAGGGAATCTGCCCACCCTTGGGTGCCCAGAGAGGGCTTCCCAAAGGCAGCATCAGAGAGCTACATCTTAGAGCTTCAGCGGCAAACATGGGCAGTACCTAAGGGGAAAGCATAGAGTGCAGTGAGGAGGATGTAGAGAGAGCCTGGCATTGCTTTAAAGACCTGCCAGGAGTTCATGAGACAGGCCAGTAAGAGAGGACGCTGGAGAAGCAAGCAGGAGCGGGTCAGTGGGGAACCACTGGGGTGTTCTACAAAGGAACACTGATTGAATAAACATTTTAGAAGCAACATCTAGCTGAAGAGTGAAGAATGGAGGGGGAGGACGAGGCTGCACCAGCAGGAGGGTGAGGCAGGAGCAGCTGCAGGAGGCAGGAGCCAGGCGGTGATGGCTGGGACAAAGGCGATGGCAATAGAGATTGTAGCGGGGACTGGGTGGTGGAGAAAGCCTGAGGGAAGAAGAGTAATGACTCCCAGGTTCCTGGCTTGGGTTCCTGGGCAAATGGATGGTAAGGCTACTCGAAGGGATCCCGGGGGGGATGCAGGCTTGGGCAGAAGGGAGTGAAGATCCCATGTGGAACTTGGGTTTCAGGTGCCTATGGGGCCTCCAAGTGGAGACGACCCGATGGGGCAGGTAAACACAAGAGGCCTGAGTTCTGGAGGCCATCTGGAGAAGAGGCCTAGGGAGCACCCAGGAGGGGCAGAAATCTAATCTGGGAGGATCGAGAGAAAGGGTGATCCTGGGCCGGTCGCGGTGGTTCACACCTGTAATCCCAGCACTTTGGGAGGCCAAGCGGGTGGATCGCCTGAGGTCGGGAGTTTGAGACCAGACTGGCCATCATGGCAAAACCCTGTCTCTACTAAAAATACAAAAATTAGCCAGGCATGGTGGGGCATGCCTGTGATCCCAGCTACTCAGGAGGCTGAGGCAGGAGAATTGCTTGAACCCGGGAGGTGGAGGTTATGGGGAGCCGAGATCACGCCATTGTACTTCAGTCTGAGCAACAAGAGCAAAACTCCGTCTCAAAAAAAAAAAAAAAAAAAAAAACGAAAGAAAGAAAAAGAAAAAGAAAGGGGGATCCTGGGGAAAGGAGCCAGCAGGAGGGATAGCGTGTTCATGTCCAGGAGCCAGCAGGAGGGATAGCGTGTTCATGTCCAGCTGTAGGTGACAGACAGCAAGACACATTTGGGAAACTAAAAGTGGTTCATGCAGATGGGGTAAATAAGAAGGTTCCAAAATGACAAAAACAACACGCTGTAAGCAGCGGGGTTATAAGCCATGTTAAAACATTTGGACTTCATCTTGAGGGCCAAGGGGGAGCCACAGAAAGATTTTCAGCAGGGAGGTGCCTCAGTGAGACTGGCTTGTGTGGGGCATGAACTGGCAGGGGAGGGGGATCCCTGGTGAGCTGCTGGAACATCACAAAAGAGACACAAAAGGCACGAAAAGACTAATGAGCCCCATCTCACTTCACTGGTCACTGGCTTCCCCTCACCCTGGCCCCAGGCTCTCAAATGATAGCCTTAGAACCTAGGATCCCTTTTTCCAGCTCTAAGCTCCACTTCTCTGGCTTCATGCCAGTCTCAAATGGCTCTTCTGTTTGGGGACAAGTTGGCCACCCCAGCTCCAGCCTCACACCCTCCTGTGTTTAAATCCAAGAGGTGAAGAGTGTACTCCTCTCAGCAGCCTCAGCATGACCCTCACTGTGTCCCCTTGGCTCTGGTTGGGTCATTTACTCCTCTCTGAGCAAATCCTGCCTCCAGGGAAATGATGTCCTTTGGCTGGCCAGGCCTCAGCCACATGCCCCAACAAAGCACAGGGTGGGAGGAGGCGGAGTGAATTCCCCCCTGGAGCAAAATCACAGTGGCTGCCAGGAAGAGGGCAGTGGCCACTGGAGGTATGCACGGTGACCTGCTTCCCAGTCCTCCCCTAGTGTCCTGAACTGCGCTTTTCTCCATTCCAGAAGCCAAGGCCAGAGGCAAAATAGGGTTCTGCGTCCCCCTTCCCCGAGCCACAGGCTCCTGCTCCTACCATTCTCAGCTGCAGCTCCTGCAAGACACTGGCCTGTTTCTTTTCTTTCTTTCTTGAGACAGAGTCTCACTCCGTTGCCAGGCTAGAGTGCAGTGGTGTGATCTCAGCTCACTGCAACCTCTACCTCCCAGGTTCAAGCGATTCCCCTGCCTCAGTCTCCCAAGTAGCTGGGACTACAGGCACGCACCACCATGCCCGGCTAGTTTTTTGTATTTTAGTAGAGATGGGGTTTCACCATATTGGACAGGATGATCTCGATCTCCTGACCTCATGATCCACCTGCCTCAGCCTCCCAAAGTGCTGGGATTACAGGTGTGAGCCACCGCACCTGGCCGACACTGTCCTGTTTCTAACAGGAACTCACTTCTCTAAGGCGCTCTCCCATGCATGATGGGTAGCTTTTGATTATACATGGGAACGTATCTCTCCATGGGGCCCTGCCTCTGTGCTCTCAGGCTGTGTTCTGGAAAGTACTGAGTTTGGCTGCAACTGCACGGGTAGCTTGGGTCCCTCAATCATTGCGAGCTCTGGGAGGGCTCTGGCCTTCAGATGACAGGATTGCACGGACCAACTCTGCCATCTCTACCTCTGGGACTCATCACTGAAGCTCTCAGCTGCCATTTTCTCATCTACAAAATGGGGTCAATAATGCCTCCCTCCGTGCTACATGAAATAATGTGACAGTTAACAGAATTCCCAAGGCTTAGACCAGCACTTCTCAAACTATTCATTTCTGGGAAGAAGAAACAGTTTTGTTTGTTTTTCTTATCTGTCATAGACCAGTACTTGTGTAAAATATCGTAAAAATTGAATTACTAGAAAATTTAAAAAGATATACAAAATCCTAGCTCCGATATTTTATCATTATATTCAACTAATATAAAATCATTCTGTCAAGTAGCTATAAAAATTTCTAAATGCTCATTCTCAGTCTCTTTACTTTCTTATGGCCAACTGGTGACAAATAACATCCTAGACCAGTATGGATCCACATTTTTTTGGGTAGCAGTGACTTAGAAGTTTCCTCACAAATGGCTGTGGATTTTCTGCTCTTGTTCATGTGATTATTATTTGAAAACTGCCTTCTTCTCTTCCTCCTTTTGCAATTCCAGGTTTCAATGGAGCATGAACTAGGCTTGTTGAGTGACTGATGGCATAAACAGACTGTGTATGAGGCCAGGGAGCTTCAGTACAACCCTCACCCAGGATACCACCAGCAGCTGCAGCAGACACACAGACTCTGATCTCACCAGGTTTATAACCTTGCAGTGGCAGAGCTACACATTGTTCTCCACTATCCATTTTTCCCTTCTTCCATAATAATAGGAAACATGGGTTCCCAGCTAAAACTACATTTTCCAGCCTCCCTTGCAGCTAGGCACAGTCATGTGACTATGTGGCCAAAGGAAAGGAAAGTGATTCCTGTTCTCTTGATTATGTGACTGCTTCCCTGTTTCCCTTTCCCCCTTCCCATCAGCTGGAAGATTACAAGCACCAACTAAAAAGCCAGCTAGGCACAGTGGCTCACCCCTGTAATATCAACAGTTTGTGGGGGCTGAGGCTGGCAGATCACCTGAGGTCAGGAGTTCAAGAAAAGCCTGGCCAACCTGGCAAAACACCATCTCTACTAAAATTACAAAAATTAGCTGGGCGTGGTGGTGTGTGTCTGTATTCCCAGCTACTTGGGAAGCTGAGGCAGGGGGGAACTGCTTGAACTTGAGAAGTGGAGGTTGCAGTGAGCTGAGATCACACCATTGTACTCCAGCCTGGGCAACAGAACAAGACTCCACAAAAAAAAAAAAAAAAAAAGAACTAAAGAGCTATAGAATTTGTGCATGAACAGTAGGATCACCCTAAAAGTTCAGGATCATCAACTTGCAGACGAATAAACCCATCATGTTTATTTGTCCAAGCCACTCTATATGGAGGCTATTCCGCCACAGTAACCTAGCCTGGATCCTAATTCTGAAATGAGCAGTGGTAACAGATACCAGCAGGTCTCTGATTTCACCTGTATTCTGCCCGCTTTCTTAGTATCTGAGGAAGGCTTGGACGATCCTGTACTCACAGTGAGTAAGGTCGTGCCTGAGATCGAAGGCCTGAGAAATGTGCAAACAAACACAGTGCCCTGACATCCTTCGAGTACTGATATGCCAGAACAATCCCATCAAATCCTCACAATAGCCCTTTGAGACAGGGAGGTACAGTTGCCTACCCCTTCTCAGAGCTTCTTCCCAAGTCTATGTTCTCTCTGAAAAAGACACAAGTCAAGAGGAACTGAAATTGGGGATACTGGAAAGCACAACAGTTGCAGGAACCCAGGATTAGGATGCAGAGCTGCGGCCAAACAGCACGCTCCCACTCTCAGGAGCTAACTAGAGTGAGCGCCTCCTGTTTGCCAAGCCCCAGCTAAGCATGAGGTGCAGTGGTGAGCAAGCCAACTAGGGCCTGCCCACTTGAAGCTTGCTGCCTAGACGGGAGGACACCGAGGCTCAACAGAAAATCAAGCAGATGATCGCTACAGTTGGGAGGAAAGGAAGGAAAAGACTACTGGGCCAAAGTCATGAGGAGTTTCAGGTGGGGGATAGGAAGGAGTCAGGTGTGGAAGGCACGGTAACTGGGATGGGGGCTGACCTCTGAGGGCTTTCGGGAGATGGAAGAGATATTGGTTCCCCCCAATAGGGGGAAACTAGCAGTCTCGCCCACACAAAGAGACTGTTTGCATGTTTTTTATGACACTACGAACGTGGTACCTTTGCCCATCATAGTCCCAAAACCTGTCCTGTGCCTTAAGAATTTGAGCTAAAGACTCTCACAATCCCTTGGTTCCACCCTAAGATGGTTATTTCCAAAATGTATTTTTAAAAAAAGGAACTGTGACTTCAGCTATTAGCAAAATCAAACTCCATAATGCTTCTATCAAAAAGGTAATTTTTGTGATGGAAGAACTCAGAGGTTCTTTGCTGAGAGGTTGAAGAGCCAGAACTGTGAGCTGGGCAGCTTCCTCTTTTGCTGATCCATGCAGCACAAGGGACTGAGAAGTTTCTGGAAACAGGTCTGCCTTATCATTTAGGGATGAGTTTGTCTGGGTGTCTCCTGCCAATAACATAACTCCCAAGGCCTGGCATATCAGTTCCCAGGGCTACTGTATGTAATTTTGCAGTCCTCCAATTTAACTAGGGAGTAACTAAAGTGGGAGTATTTTACAGAAGGATTCGCAGTTTAAATGTTAAATGAGGAAACCTTTTTTTTTTTTTTGAGACGAAGTCTCGCTCTGTTGTCAGTGCTGGAGTGCAATGGCACCATCTTGTCTCACTGCAACCTTCACCTCCTGGGTTCAAGCGATTCTCCTGCCTCAGCTTCCCAAGTAGCTGGGATTACAGGCACCTGTGATGACGCCCAGCTAATTTTTGTATTTTTAGTAGAGGCGGGCTTTCACCAGGCTGGCCAGGATGGTCTCAACTCCCAAACTCATGATCCACCTGCCTCAGCCTCCCAAAGTGCTGAGATTACAGGCGGGAGCCACCATGCCTAGCCTAAATGAGCAAACTTCTATCTGTCCTGCCAGGCATTCAGGAGGAGCAGCCAGCTTTGGGGGGCATCTTATGCATAATAATTGTCAGCCCAGGTGGAGCGCAGTGGCTCATGCCTGTAATCCTAACACTGGAAGGCTGAGGTGGGAGGGTTGTTTAAGGCCAGGAGTTCAGGACCAGCCTAGGTAACATAGCTAGACCCTGTTTCTACAAATCAAAACAAAACAAAACAAAAAAACTAGTCAAGCATGGTGGTACCAGCCTGTGTCTTCGCTACTCAAGAAGCTGAGGCGGGAGGATGGCTTGAGCCCAGGAGTTCGAGATGGCAGGAAGCTATGATTGCACCGCTGCCCTCCAGCCTGGGTGACAGAGACCACATCTCTAAAACCAAACAGCTGTCGGCCCAGCCCTTGGGTTTGAATCTGCACGGGCATGAGCCTCTGCCTGGGCTGGAGGGTCACTGGGAGCTGGGGAACTGTGGATACGGCTCTCTTGTGGCTTCCTGGTGGCCAAATGCTGTACTTTCCTCTTCCATAGAAATCTGGGCCTGGGGAAAGGTGCCAAGGTGTTCAGGAGCACCAAGCTGTGTCTTTCAGGTGAGGGTGGTGTCAGTGAGGCCAGGAGGGAGCACAGTCAGGTGGCTGGGGAAGGGACAGTGGCTGTGGGAGAGACGTGGGGGTAAGGCTTACTTGGGAACACCCCAAGTCACAGTCTATGCTCCATACAGAGCCACTGGGAAGGGGTCCCAGCTGGGACCACAGTGGGCTCCCCCTGTGGTCAGAGAAGATGAACTGGCGGCTCCTGGTCAGCCCCTGGCCTTTCTGACTCGCTCACTCCAGGAACGGAGGGGCGGAGGCCTAGAGCAGGGATGGTGAGCTGAGTGAGAACTCCGAATCCCCACGCCTCCAGCCTTCTGCTGACCAGTCCCTCCTTCTCCCGCTCAGGCTGACACCACCCCTAGGCCCAGCAGCCGAGAGACTCAGCGAGTCTTCAACTCAGCTAGCCCAGGAGCTGCTCAGCCCCCAGGAAAGAAAACCATGAGTGTCCTACCAGGCAGCAGCACTGAGAGGGGAAACTCCAACACACACACAGGCACACACAGATACACAGAGATTCACATACACACACACAGGCGCACACAGATGCACAGAGATTCACATACACACACACAGGCGCACACAGATGCACAGAGATTCACATACACACACACAGGCGCACACAGATGTACAGAGAGTCACATACACACACACAGGCGCACACAGATGCACAGTCACATACACACACACACAGGCGCACACAGGAACACAGAGATTCACACACAAGCACAGGTGCACACAGGAACACAGAGATTCACACACACACACACAGGTACACACACAGATACACAGAGATTCACATACACACACAGGTGCACACACACACACGGATTCACACACACAGGTGCACAGATTCACACACACAGGCACAGACACAGATTCACACACACAGGTGCACACAGACACAGATTTACACACACAGGCACACAGATACACAGATTCACACACACAGGTGTGCACACACACAGATTCACACACACAGGTGCACACACACAGATTCACAAACATAGGTGCACACAGATACACAGAAATTCACATACACACACACAGATTCACACACACACATACACAGGTGCACACAGACACACCGATTTACACACACACACAAGCGCACACAGATACACAGAGATTCACACACACACACACACAGATTCACACACACACATACACAGGTGCACACAGACACACCGATTTACACACACACACAAGCGCACACAGATACACAGAGATTCACACACACAGGTGTACATACACAGGTGTGCATGCACACACACAAGCACACACAGACATGCAGATACACACACAGGCGCACACAGATTCACACACACAGGTGCACACAGACACACAGAGATACACACACACAGGCACACACACACAGGTGCACAGATACACAGAGATTCACACACACACAGGCACACACACACAGAGATTCACACACACACAGGCACACGCACACACAGATTCACACACACATGCGCACACACAGACACCACAGATTCACACACACAGGCACACACAGAGACACAGAGATTCACATACACACAGGCGCACACATTCAGACACACACAGACGCACACACACAGAGATTCACACACACATGCACACACACATGCACACACACACACTGCATGCTGCAAATAAGAATCTGGGGCTAGGTGTGGTGGCTCACACCTATAATCCCAGTGCTTTGGGAGTCCAAGGAGGGAGGATCACTTGACTCCAGGAGTTCAAGGTCAGCCTGGGCAACATAGTGAGGCTCCATCTCTAAAAAAAGAAAAGAATTAAGTCTATATCCTTGGTCGCTGATCTGTGGGAGGATAAATGGGACATGTCCATATGTGTACATAAAACTTACCTCGAGAGTGATAAAATTTAGTCACATACTTTTAAAATTGAGAGCAGGGACATAATCACTGTTCAATAAATGTCAGTTTATTGATACGAGCAGAATAGTCAATGGCGCTTTCACAAAGAGAAGGGAAAGAGGCAAGAGAGAGAAAAGAAGCAGGGGTAGCAGTGAGATGGGAGAGGAGGGGACGTAGCAGTGGAGGGGACACAGGGAGTGAGAGGAGAGGATCTGGGGACAGGTGCTGGGGGAGAGCAACTGCATTGCTACTCAGATGGGAAGGAAAGGAAAGAAAAGCAGAGGAGACTGAGCCAGGAGCCTGGTCCTAAGGGAGCTGTGCTTCTGCACCTCCAGGCTGGTGGACAAAACTGGTCCTTTGCAATGCTGGCTCTCATGCAGGCTTCATCAGAGTGGAGCATCATGAGGAAAAGGGGGACCAGGGGCGGCACAGTCAAGGTAGGGACCAGCTGTGGCAGCAGGTGCATGCCACCCTCCAGCCAGTGGTTCAGCAGTTACCTCTCTCAGCAATCGCCTGGGAGCTTTGAAAACAACTGCGGCTTGGGCCCTACCCCCACAGGTTCTGCATTAACTGGTCTGGGAAGGGGCCCTGGCAGCAGAATCCATTAAAACTTCCCGATACCTTAATATGCAGCCCCAGTTAAAACCACCCCAACCTCCCACTGAAGGGGGAAGGAGAAATCGTTCCTCAGGCCCCTATTATGTGCTGCCCACTGCCCCACGAGTTAGGTATCCTGGTGCCTGGTCTACAGGTGTCGAACTGAGTGTCTGCAAGAAAACAGGATTTGTCTGAGTTGTCACGACTAAGGTGTAGAGCTGCAAGGGGAATTCAGATCCGACTTCAAACTTCCACGTTCCCCACCCAACAAGCAAAGGCACACCCATCAGGGATGGACCCTGACGGGATTGCCCTGGCTTCCTCAGTCTGCCGCTTCCCAATATCCCTCACCACCCCGCTGCCAAGCCAAGGAGATCTGCAAGAGAAAGTCTGAGTTATTGCCGACAAAGCTTGCATCTGTACAGCTCTCAGCATTTTCAGAGCTTCTCCCACACATGATCTTATTTGATCCTCACACCTACACCAGGAGGTGAGCTCAGCAAGCAGGATCATTCAGTCCACCCTACAATGGAAGGGACTAAAGCTCTGAGAAGCCAAGTGATTTGCCCAGAGCCACAGAGCTCATTAAGTGGCCCAGAGAAAAGCAGAATCCAGCTCTCTGTCTCTAAGACCAGCGCTTTTCCTACCTCATTCCTGAATCAGGGTGTGGACGATCTGGTATTGCTGGAGGGAACCACAACTAGCCACAGAGCAGGCAACCAGCTTAGCACAGTCAGGGACAGGGCCACCCTTTAATCGCATAAGGCTCTTAGGAAAATGCTGGGATGTAAATGCTGTTAGTTATGATGATGATTTCTGGGTTGTGCATTGTGTGCCCTCTGAATCAAACAGAGGAAGACAGTATCTGGCAAGTTCAAGTTTTAGTGGGAAAAAATTCTTTTTGAAACCAAGATTAAATTAGAAACCTGTCCATATTTATCTTTGTTTGAAGCAACCCTCTCTAGCAGATGTCAGTAGGCCACCAAGGGCAGGGATTTAGCTGTATGGCTCAAGGTGTTCCTACCTGGTGAGAACATGCTTCCTGACCTCCGGCTTGTCCCGAGACCTTGGCAAGGCGAGTTCTGTCCTGTTGGAAGAGGCGTGGTTGGAAACCAGCTTGGGCTCTGCACAGTAAGAGCTCTGGGTGAGAGGGGGGGATGAACGGTATATGACTCAGAGCACGATTGCTGCTTGCCACAGGTGACTTCTGACTCACCTGTCTTGGCCAAATGGGATTGTTAAGAGGCCAGAGAAAGAGTAAAGACAGCAGAGTTGGAAACCCAGGAGACAGATTCCCAGGCTGTCAGAGGCAGCTCCTGAGGCCCCGCCTCCCTGGGAAGGTGCAGGGAGACACAACAGGCCCCCACATATCCTAGCTGACCCAGCTGGGAGCTGATGTCTGAACTCCCAAAGAGGGTCCCGTGGCACAGTTGACCTGTAATGCTGCTCATGGTGCAGCTGAGGGGCAAGACAAATGTGCAGGGACAGTGGCCACGGTACGCCACCCAGCCACAGCTTCTGGGCGGTCCAGCCTAATGAGGAGTGGGTGCACCACAGCTGGAGGGATGAGGGGAGGGCTCCAGGCTGCCCCTGCCTTGCTGGACTCTGCGGGGGTGTGGACTTAGCTTACCAGCTCAGGGACTTTGGTTCCAAGCTGCAAAATACAATCCTAACTTGAGTAAAAAGAGGAATTTACTGGGCACTTATAATCGGTGTGTGAATAATAATGAATCAAGGTTGAATGAATGGAGGTAAGTTGACAAATAGCCATACGTAAGTCAGAAAGTGACAAATACTAAAGGTTTGAACAAAGTGCTACAAAGCAGAATGTGGTCACATCTGTGGGAGATGCAGAACCATCTCCTGAAGGAAGTTCATGAGTGGAAGAATGCTGAGTAGGAATGCAGAGGTCTCTCAAAGATGCCCATAGGATGTCTTCCCTCAGGAGTAAAATTCTCAAGACAGCGAACTGATCAGCCTGGCTTTTTAAACTTTAATTTTAAAAATAGAGACTGGGTCTCACTATCTTACCCAGGCTGGCCTCAAACTCATGGCTTCAAGCAATCTTCCTGTGTTGGCCTCCCAAAGTGCTGCGATTAGGGCCCTACCGTGATTGACTAATCTCGGGCCCTGGGCCCACCCCTCAGGCGGGACTAGTTCCCGAAAGGGAAAGAAGAGCCGATCACTTACTAGCATGGGGTGGAGCAGTGAGGGATCCTGGGAGGCAAGACAGACATCTTCTGAAGGTAAGAGAGGAGGGAGAGGACTGGAAATTAGGGGAACTGCCTAAGGAAAGAGTTGGGATGAGTCATGAATGAGATGGGGCAGGGAAGAGATGGGCCTGGCCCGAGCCGGGGTGGGTGTCAGACATGGACACAAATTGCATTGTTTCATCTGCCTGGAAGCCACACCTCCACCCCGCCCCCTCCTTCTGGGAAATTCCCCTCCCTCTTCCCCACCCCCCACCCGTGGCTCTTGGGTCACCTGGAAGATACCCTGACATCCTATTCTAGAGGCTCAATCCAGGGGTGGCACTGGACCCAGCCCAGGCCAACCATGGTACTCAGCCCTTAAGCAAATCCCTTCCCTAGTAGGTCCCTAAACAGGTTTGAGTTGCATTTCTGCCCCTTGCAGTTGTCTACATTCAGGGGTCTCTCTGAAGCACGGTTCTTGCCCTCCTAGAGCTCAAAATGAAGCAAGGGAGACAACGATGACAAACAGCGGGAATACAACGTGAGTGTACTTATCCCATGTTGTGTTTGTTTCCATAAGTGAATACATGAATATCCGGGTAAACACGCAAGTACAAGCCATGCGCACGCATGTGTGTGCAGAGTACTGGAAGCACGGGAGAGAGGAAGAGGGGCTTCCCGGGTGAGAGAACGGCTGCAGAAGAGTGCGCACGACAGAGCGCTTCAGGCATCCGGGGAATTCTGCCCAGCGTGACTGGAGCGCAGCACGCACCACAAGGAGTGGCTGGGCGTGAGGGGAAAAGCCTGTTGGCGCTGAGCCTGGCGGGTGTTGGGAAACAGTGTGGACTTCATTCTCAGGCATGGGAGAAATGCTGTTGAAGGTGTGACAGGCTGGGGACTGTGTTTTCGAGCAGCACCCAGTGGTGATGTGGTGACCAGGCCCCTCCCCCTGTCGAGTGAGCTTCAGGAAGACCCCAGAGTTACTGCAATCACAGAGGACAAGGGGCGGCCAGAGAGCAGCCCCCGCAGGTCGTGCTGAAGATGTGCTTGGGGGCAGGGCCAGCAACTCCCAAACCTAGTCATCAGCCACGGGCTGTTAAATGAGGTTTTCAAGGAGGGGGAGGAGCTTGCAGGAACCCCCCTCCCCCCGTCCACTTAAAGGGACCCGGGTCCGACAGGAGTGGTTATGACAGCTACAACATCACTAGGAGATAGGAATTTTTCAGCTTGATGATAATCTGACTATGATATATGACCACTGTCACATTTGCAGTCCACTGTTGACCAAAATGTCAATATGTGGCAGAAGACTCTATATACATTTACTGCATCACTTTTTGCTAGCTGCATGATATACTCCAATGGATTTTCCCTAACTTAGTTTATTTTATTGTTATTATTTTTCGAGACAGAGTCTCACTCTGTCACCCAGGCTGGAGTGTAATGGTGCAATCTCGGCTCAATGCAACTTCTGCCTCCTGGGTTAAAGCAATTCTCGTGTCTCAGTATCCCAGTGTAGTTGGGACTACAGGCGTGCACCATCACTCCCAGCTAATTTTTGTAATTTTAGTAGAGATGGGGTTTCACCATGTTGGCCAGGCTGGTCTCAAACTTCTGGCCTCAACCAATTCTGTCCCCCCTCAGTATCCCAAAGTGCTGGGATTACAGGCGTGAGCCACCACGCCCAGCCCCCAATTTATTTATTACTCAATAGAGACATATGTAGATTATTTATCATTTTTCCTATTACAAATTATGCTTTGACAAGCACTTTGAAACAAAGGTATTTGGATATATGTGCTAAAACATATGCAAGATATATTTCCAGTAACGGTCAAAGGGTACACATATTTTTGGTGTAGTAAGTGTTGCCCAATTCCTCTCCAAAAAAATATACCAATTTACAGTCTCAGCAAAAGTGTATAAAGTTTCTATTTTCTTACCATTACTGGATATCAATAATCTAAAACTTTTGTCACTGTATTTCATTATTCTTTGGATTTGTATTCCTTTGAATAATGTGAGGTTGGGCATCTTTCCATCTGTTTCTAGATATTTGTGGTTTTTCTTTCCACACATGTGGAACTTACCAATTCTTCTTTTCAGTTGTCTTTTTTCCTATTGAATGTGAAGAGCCCTCACATATTATGGAAATTTACACTGTTGACTGTCATACATATTGCAAATACTTTTCCCAATTCGTTGACTTCTCTCTCCACACTCACCCCCACCCCCCATCCTGTCTACCCCAGTCTGGGTGTGTCTTTCTCTCTTTTTTTCCTTAGGAGTTGTAACTTTTCACATAATCATATTTATTGACCAATTTCTTCATAAGAGCTGGGTTTCATATGATTTCAACCTTGGAAAGGCTTTCCAAATTTCAAAATAATGTATTTTTTAATGCTTTGATAGTTTCATGTTTTACATTTAAACTTTGACCCATCTGCAATTTATTTAGTGATTGGAGTGTGGTAGGGATACAGTTTATTTATTCAAATGGCTCTCTAGTTTTCCCAGTATTTCCCAAAACCATCTAATGAACCATCCATTTTTCTCATTTGATTTTAAATGCTAACTTTTTTTTCTCTTTTCCTTTTTTTTCCATTTTTCCATTTTTTTATAGCATTTTAGGTTTTGGGGTACATGTGAAGAACATACAAGATTGTTGCATAGGTACACACATTAAATGCTAACTTTTTCATACACTCAAATGTTATACATTTTATGTCCATTTCGCAGATGAAAAAACAGAAACTCAAAGACATTGAGCAACTTGCTTGTGGTTGAACAGGGGAGCTAGTGACTGAGCCTAGGCTTGGAAACCATCTATACTGCTTTCAGTACAACCTGCCAGACAGGGAGAAGTCAGCCAGAGTCAGTGACTGGCTGGAGAGAGAAAGGGCGGTTGCTTCAACAGTGAATCTGTCAATCATGGCACTGAAAGTCAGGAAACTTGATCTTTTGAGCCAGTTTTAAGATAAAAGATGCTTCATGTGATGATGAGTACATTTTTGGGATACGTCAGAGTGGAGGTAGTACCCAGATAGAGGAGCAACCAGGTGGAAATTTCCAGAACCAGAGTTTGGGAGAAGAGATAGCAGCAGGAGCCATGATGGGGGTCATGGGAACTAAGGGAGAGGGAGGTGTTAAGCATGACTACCAGCCTGGGCACAAGACCAGCACGGGGATGAGAGCAACGTGGGGGACAGGGGTGCTGCCTTCATCACGACAGGGTGAGTGCTAGGAGAAAGAGGTTGTCCAGGGGAGGGGAGGGCCTAGGCAGTTCACTCTGGGGCCAGTTGGATTGCAGCTGCCGGCTGAGCCCCCCAGTGAGCAGTGAGATGCACAGACCTGGAGGTTGGCCTAAGCTCCTTCCCGAGGGAAGATAGAGTGGAGTGGTGCAGTGAGAGAAGGGCAGGCCAACAGGGACAGGGGAGCCGGGAAGGTAATAGATTTGAAATGAAGAAAGGACCATTTGTTGTCAAAGGATAGAGGAGGGAGACTGAAAGTCCTCATGAAGCTGCCAAGAATTTTGGTGCCAAAAAATAAGGACGTTAAAACGAAGCAAAGAAATCTATAAGCTGACCCACAATGACAATCCCTAAATGGTGAGTGCCCATATGATTGCCTACCTTTGTTGTAAAGCTTTGTTGTTGCACTGCTGGAGGCTAGGTGAGTTTATGACGCTGTTCGAAGAAGAAGGGTGCCCAGAGAGAGACGAGAGCCACATTGCCTGCTCACTCCTTGTAAGAGGTAATCTCAGACAGGTCACGTGCTGAATTGTGGCAGTAGAGACCCAATTCATAGGAGCCAGAGAAGGCTCTTGCCAAGGCCTGAAGTAACCCTGTGTAGCTTCCTGGAGGCTGTCTTGATAGCTGGGTAGAAATTGAAGGACTTGTGAGCAAGATTAATTAGGTGGGGGAGAGCCAGCCTGTTGCCAACCTAGAAACTCAGTAGGGAAAGGAAATAGGAATCTGTGAAGGTTTTTGAGCAAAGGAATAACACTGAGAAAGTGGCATTTTAGGAAGAATTGTCTGTCAGGCAATGTTAGACAAGGTAGCAGAGACTAGAAGGTCCAGAGGTTGCTTTGGGGGAATGTTCATTTAGCAAACATTTCCTGGGAACAAATTACACATCGGGTACTTGGTACAGGCACAGAGGTGAGCACAGATAGGCACAGAGAGTAAAGATCTTGGAGCAGGATCAGGAAAAGCTTCCTAGAGGAGCCAGGTTCTGAAAGATAAATAGGAATTTGCACAGTCAAGCCCCCTCCTGCGTGGAGATGCCTTTCCCTCTAGGAATACATATTAACAAGTCCAACAATATAAAAGGTATTCCAACATAATTTGGTTTTCAGTGCCTCCACCCCAAAGGCAGCCACTGTCAGTAACTTCTAGCATGGAGTAGCGATTAAATTCATGGGCTCTGCTACTAACCTGCCTAGATTGAATCTCAGCTCCGTTGCTTGTTAACTGATGACTTTGGGCAAGTAGCATAGCTTCTCTGTGCCTCAGTTTCCTCATTTGGATGAAGAGGTTGATGACGATAGGACCTAGCTGCAGAGCTGTTGAAAAAATGAACTGAGTTAAAATTCGTAAAGGGTCTAGAACAGTGCCTGGAGCACAGTGAAGACACAGAGCGTGTCAGTCCTCCGGTGACCCTCCGAGTGCTGAGTGTGTATGTGCATCATCAGTTGGTATGGATGAGGATAAGCTAGGAGAGTGCATATAAAATGCAAAGAATGATACTCACCAAAACAAAGTGTTAGCCAGGCGCAGTGGCTTACACCTGTCATTCCAGCACTTTGGGAGGCTGAGGCAGACGGATCACTTGAGGCCAGGAGTTTGAGACCAGCCTGGCCAACATAGGGAAACCCTGTGTCTACTAAAAAATAAAAAAATAAAAAAAATCGCTGGGCGTGCTGGTGCACACCTGTAATCCCAGATACTCAGGAGACTGAGGCATGAGAATCGCTTGAGCCCAAGAGCTCAAAAAACGCTTCACCAAAAAATTACAATTGTTGATGCTCTCATTAGTGCAGCAATGAGGATGAGATAGGATAGTGCATACAAAATGCAAAGAATGGTATTCGCCAAAAAAAGAAAAATTGCTGTTGCCCTCATTAATGCAGCCATGTAGTCAGTCAGCTGGCCAGTGGGAATCAAGGCCAAGGCTTCTGCCAAGGATGATCCTCTATCGATGATTTTAACAAACGAATGAGGGAGTGAATCAATCTTTCTTTCTTTCTTTTTCTTTCTTTCTCTCTCTCTCTCTCTCTCTTTCTTTCTTTCTTTTTTTTTTTGACAAAGTACAGCTCTGTCACTCAGGCTGGAGTGCAGTGGTGCAGTCTTGGCTCACTGCAACCTCCACCTCCCAAGTTCAAGTGATCTTCAGCCTTCCAAGTAGCTGGGACTACAGGCCTGCACCAGCGCACCCAGCTAATTTTTGTAACAAGATGAGGTTTCACCATATTGCCCAGCTGGTCTTGAACTCCTGACCTCAAGTGATCCACCAGCCTCAACCTCCCAAAGTGCTGGGATTCCAGGTGTGAGATACCATGCCTGGACTGTGAGTGACTACATCAGTTCCACGCTTCTTATCCTGATTTTTTTTTAAGTGTAAAAGAAAGAAGAAAAGGGGTTTCTCTTTATTCCACAGAGTCTTCAGTAACTCCGCACCATTCCCTACCTTGTTAGCAGGGATCTGGGTTAGATTCCATCAGTGAGAGGTACTTCTGCAAGATCTGGAAGATGGAAGAGAAGAGCAGACAGAAGACTGTGCAGTGGCTTCCAGGAATTAGCCTGAAAGTCCCCTGGAGTGGGCTGCAGACAGTTGTGATCATCACTGCAGTCTCCTGCAGTTTCTGTAACTTTCTGACTCTCTGGAAGCTAGTAGCCATCCTGAGAGGTAAGACTAGTTTGCCTTTACTTTTGTTCCTCCAACCCTCTCAGTAGTTTTGTAATCACTTAATTCCCTATATTAAACTCCTTTCTGTTTGAAATACCTGGGGCGGTGTCTGTTTTCCCAACTGGACCATAACTAAACACTTTCTTTTTATTAGGAAAGGAAAAATTTCCCAGCAATCCACCATCAGCATTTTATCCACATCTAGAGTAAAAAGGCTAAGTAGGTCACATGCTTACTACAAAACCCAGCCAATTGGCCAAGGTAAATGGGATTACCATAACAGGCTTGAACTAGTCCTGAGTCATCCCCAGCGTTGGGCATATTACTGCCTCATATCTGAATAAAGAAGAGGAAAATTACAGATACGCAGACACCAATAGTTTCTGCTACCAGTGTTTTGGAGACCCCAGTGCAGTTTCCAGGGTCCTAATAAGAAAAGTTGGCCTGAGAGTGGGGTTTGTCTTTTGGGTCTGGCTGATGGTAGTAATGAATGTCTAAGGAAATGAGTTTCATGAGCAGGCTGAGAACCCATGAGAAAAGAATCAATGTGTTTGTATTGATTTGAGGTGGGCATTTGTATTTTCTTCCCTGCAAGGCTAGACATTCTTGGGATAAATTAAAAAATAGAAGCACAGTGAAGTAAAGCGGGACTAAAATTATGTGTACATTGTCGACTGAATGGACAAATAATAATGTTTGTCACAGGTTATATGTTTTAATAAGGATAATAATAAAAATAATCACTTTAATAGTACTTACAGCATGCCAGGCTTTTTTCCAAATGCTGTCTGCACATTGTCATGTAATCCTCACAATAAGGTAGGTATTATTATTATTCTTATTCACAGGGTGGGAACACTGAGGCACCTGACGTTCTCACTGTCAAGGTGAGAACCTTGAGAGTTGTCCAAGGTCCCACATAGCTTTAGGTGACAGAGCTGAGATCTGAACCCAGATGGTCTGGGCCTGAGATCATATTTCAAAGATAAATTTGGCTAGGCACAGTGACTCATGGGGTGTAATCCCAGCACTTTGGGAGGCTAAGGCAGGAGGATCACTTAGCCCAGGAGTTTGAGATGGCCTGGGCAACAGAACAGGACTCCATCTCCCTCCCCCCACTCCTTTTTTTTTTCCTGAAACAGGGTTTCACTCCATTGCTCAGGCTCGAGTGCAGTGGCATGATCTCAGTTCACTGCAATCTTCATCTCCTGGGTTCAAGCAGTCCTTCCACCTCAGCCTCCCAAGTAGCTGGGGCTACAAGCAAGCACCCCCATGCCTGACTAACTTTTGTGTTTTTCATAGAGACATGGTTTCACCATGTTGCCCAGCTGGTCTTGAACTCCTGAGCTCAAGCGATCTGCCCACCTTGGGCCTCCCAAAGTGCTGGGATTACAGGCATGAGCCACTTCACCCGGTCTTAGAGACCTTATCTTCACAAGAAATAAATAAGTAAATAATTAGCTGGATGTGGTGCCCTGCACCTGTGGTCCCAGCTACTTGGGAGGCAGAGGTAGGAGGATGGTTTGAGCCCAGGAGGTTGAGGCTGCAGTGAGCTGTGATCATACCATAAATTCAAGGTGGCTTTTTGTCATTGTATATTCTGTTCATCAGTAGATGTCAAAAAAATCATATGAGGAGCTATGACATTTGTTCATGTTTGCATATGTGTCTTGTTGCTGCTGTAACAAATTACCACAAATGTAGTGGCTGGAAACAATATAAATGTACTATTTTCTAGTTCTGGAGGTCAGAAGTCTAAAATCCACAGGGTTGAATTCCTTCTGGAGGCTCTAAGGAGAATCTGTTTCCCTGTTTTTTTAAGCATCTAGAGGTGCCCACACTGAACAGTCTCCTGGTCCCTTCCCCCCATCTTCAAAGCCAGGAGCATAGCATCTTCTCTCCCCTCTGACCTCCTGCCTCCCCTTCATGAGAAAGAAGCTTTATAGTTACATTGGCTTCACCAGGTAATCTAGGAAAATCTTCCCATCTCAAGATCTTTAGCTCAATTACATCTGCAAAGTCCTAGTTACCATGTAAGCTTCCAGAGAGCAGTACACTGGCTTCTTTGAGGAGACATTACTCAGACTACCCTGATGTTACAAGAAGAGCCTGCCGCAGAGAGGGTAGGAAAGGGCCCAACTCAACATGGTAAGTCCATCAATCACACAGATAGAAGAGGCAGGGGCCACTGCATGAAGGCCCAGGCCGGCTTGCCCTGAGCCCATGCCTGACTCCATCCCACACTGTGGCTGGTGGGGTGGGTGGGCACCTCACCTCTGAGGACAGAAGGGGAGGAAGCCCTGTGGGGGGCAAAGCAGCTGGGCTTGCAAGAGTGTCCTGTTCTTGGCTGGGCAGGGCTGGCTCTGAGGAGCCTTTCCAGGGGAGCTTTGTTTTCCCAGAAGAAAACTGACGGAAGGATAGCTGCCCCAAAACAAAAAGAACTAAGTGAAAGCTCTGCAGAGGTGCAAATGGGAGCGGTGTGCCTCCCACAGAGGTCCTCCCAGGTCGGCAGGCCACAGGACGCATGGTGCCATCCAGCGAGCGGCCCACACAGGCCCAGCTTCAGTGTCTTCCTCCAGGATTTGCAGCTGGGCTGAGGTGGTCTGGGGCTTAAGCGGCCTGCACACAGCGTGCTGTCCTGCGGTGTGTGTGCAGTGGAGTCACTGGGGTGTGGGATGGGGCGGTTATGTGCCGGGATAGTCCAAGGGCTCCCGCTCCCCTGGAGATTCTCGGCCCTCTACAAAATCTTCCTCTGGCTTCTCTTCTTCCCATTGTTCTTAACAACGAACCTGCAATAGGGGACTTTTATAGGAGGCTCTAGAATTGTGAGTAAGGCAGTGGGCTGGGGGGTAGGGAGGGAGCACCCTGGAGGAAGGGCTTGGGCCCCCTCCCGTCAGTGGCTCATATCTGTCTGGAGAAACAGGCATGAAGATGGAAGGACCACCATAGGTAGGACACCTCCCCAAAACGTCGACCTCGCTTTCTGGACTCGGGCTGATGCATGGAAAATATGCAAGAACACTGAAGTTCGTCACTTTCTGCAGAGTACTTCCCCGGATCCCGGAGTGAGTTTCATACTTCAGGAGCACTCACAATAAAGCTCCTGCAAACAGCTTCCTGTCAAGCCCGCTGAAAGAGGTAGCTCAGCACAACGTGCCTTCTCCTGGAGGCACTACTGAGCTTTTCCTGCCTGCCAGAAAGTTTCCTCTTCACTGCCTTGAGGAACACAAACTCTGTCAAACACGAGTTCAGGTCTGCACGTCGCCTGCAAACACAGCTGAGGTCAGTGTCAGGCAGCTGCAGCTGGCAGCTACAGAGGGTTTGTTTTCTTAGCAACCCTCTCCTTTCTTGACAACAGCAGTCTGGAGCTGGCTCCAGGGTGACAGGTACGGTCAGTGATTTGCCACAGTGGCTTTTGTCCCGTCTCCCCCTCAGAAATACCATCTGGGCATATTTGAGCCTCAGCCTGAGCCTGGCCAATCCTTACACCCCTGACTCGACTTCAGACCTGGCCTGGCTTCAGCTCCTGGAACCCTCCCCCACGCTGAGCAGGGGCCTAGGGAATGCAGACTTGTCCTCAGCAGCGAAGTCAGGGGGAGAGAAGGATTCTGGAAAATGCAGGGGAAAGCGAATGCTGAGAAGGGCTGGTAACGCCGAGTGGGAGCCCCTCATTCCTCAAGCCAAGTGGTCCAAGGCTCCTTCTGACTCAGTTTCCCTCCCTGAAGACCAGAGTTTAGGGCACATACCCAAGCTTACCTCCTGAGGCAAAGCTTACACCCCTGGCTGTGAGGGCAGCAGGGACCTAAAGATGACCAAAGTCAATCCCGCCATCTATCAGATGTGGAAACTGAGGCCAAGAGAAGTAAATGACATGCTCAAAATCAGAGGATGGATGGGCAGCAGGACTAAGATTAGAACCCAGGACCCACCTGAGAAAACCAGTAGAACTGGCCTCCAATTCCTACCCCCAACATCACCCTGACATACACACACCTGTTGCAGGTGACACTTCTGTGCCTTTCACACCCTGACAAGACTGCCTGATGACCTGAGCACACACCTGCATACACGAGCGGGCTCAAGGGATGCCTGGAACCCACGCAGTGGTCATTACCACCACGACTGCCTGCAGCTTGGCTGTGTGCTGTGCAGGGCCAAGTGCCTGCCTGCACCAGCTCCTACAATCCTCACGTCTCGGTGAACTCATGATGAGCCCGTTTACAGAGAGGCAGATTGGACTAGGTGAACTTCCTTCACTTCCCCAAGTTATTCAGCCAGAAAGACAAAGAGCCAGAATTTCTGCCAGGTCTGCTGACTCCAAACCCACACCATTAGCAATGCTAGGATTCTGCCCCCTGTTTAGACGGGACCTGCTTCTATGCTGCCCTCTAAGGATCCTACCCTGGGCCTTCTTTCTAGGTAGAGGGCATGCATTTTGGCAGAAGGAGATCAAGGATTGTAAAGTTTGAAAAGAATTATGAATTTTCATGCAAGTGTGTAGGAAGTCCAGGGATCAACAAGGAAGTCATGCGGACCCCTCCAGGTTACCTGAACTTCCCCAGGGCAGAGGCCTGGGCTGTGGCCAGGGGCAGGGGGAGACCCGATTTGCAATGTAAACCATTTTCTATCTTTTATTTCTAGTATTGTGTGCATATGTTGTCTTTTCAAAAATAAAACAGATGTCTAAGAAAAAGTTGCCCTGATGTATTCAGAAGGGCTGTTGACCCCAAAGTAACCCCCCATACATGCTTTTTGTAGCACAAGACCTTGTGAGGCCTCGTGGCCTCTGGAACCAGCCCAGGGAATTTATTGTGATAAAAAATAACCTGGCACCACCTTGGCAGAACGGTCCAAGCGGGTTCTCACCTCTCCTAGCCTGGTTCATGCTTTGACTAGCCTGAAAGCTCCATTCAGCAGAGGCCTGGATGTTCTCCTTCTTCTTAGGCATCCAGGAAGACAGGCAGAGGTTGAGGAGACACGGTTGTCATCGGCCCCCCCTCACCCTTTCACCCCAGCACCTCGTTATGTTACTTCTTCATCACAATCAACACTTCCTGGAATATCCTATTGATGTGTTTGCTCCCTGCCCTCTTCTCTCCCCAGTAAGCAAGCACTACACAGGTATGGACTTGCTCCTGACCCTGGCACCTAGAACAGTGCCAGGCACAACGTGGGCACACAAGAAGCCTTGAGGCCAGGTGCGGGGGCTCACTCCTGTCATCCCAACACTTTGGGAGGCTGAGGCAGCTGGATTGCTTGAGCTCAGGAGTTCAACAACAGCCTGGGCAATATGGTAAAACCACGTCTCTGCAAAAAAATGCAAAAATTAGTTGGGCGTGGTGGTGTGCACCTGTAGTCCCAGCTACTTTCAGGGCTGAGGCGAGAGGATCGCTTGAGCCCAGGAGATCAAAGCTGCAGTGAACCAAGATCACCCCACTGCCCTCCAGCCTGGGCAACAAAGTGAGACCCTGTTTGAAGAAAAAAAAAAAAAGCTTTCTTGAATACTGAGTAACACAGACTCAAGTTGTCAGAGAAGAACTGAGTACCTTATGAATGGAAGCTTTCTGCCTAGCACAGAGCCTTGCACGCAGATGCTTAAGAGATATTGAATGGAGGCTCAGAGAGGCTCACTCCATCAAGGTCACATTGCTAGTGCGTTCCAGAAGAGGATTTGGCTCTGATGTGTTCAGCTGGTACTCCAGAGCCCAGAGAAGGGGGCTTTCACCTTCTCCCTTAGTCATTCATATGGTTGGGATCTGTGTCCTCACCCAAATCTCATGTCAAATTGCAATCCCCAGTGTTGGAAGTGGGGCCTGGTGGGAGGTGATTGGATCTTGTGGGTGCATTACCTCCTTGGAACTGTCATCACAATAGTGAGTTCTTGTGAGATCTGGTTTTTCAAAAGTGTGTGGCATCTCCGCCCCCTCTCTCTCCTGCTCCTCCTCTGGCCATGTAAGACATGCCTGCTTCTCCTTTGCCTTCTGCCATGATTGAAAGTTTCCTGAGGCCTCCTCAGAAGCCTAGCAGATGCCAGCATAATGCTTCCTGGACAGCCTGTGGAATAGTGAGCCAAGTAAACTGTTTTTCTTTATAAATTAAAAAAGAGAGAGAGATTGAATGAACGAATGAACAAATGATGATGATGAGTCAGAAATCATGATGAATGAATGCATGAGAGGAAAGAGGTTTTCAAGACCAACTAGCACAACTCAAATACTTGAAAACAAGAGAAATTAAGTGGCTTTCACTCATCTCAGCATTCCTGGGAAATAAAGAATACTATACCTGCTGGGCATAGTGGCTCACGCCTGTGAGCCCAGCACTTTGGGAGGCCGAGGTGGGTGGATCACCTGAGGTCAGGAGTTTGAAACCAGCCTGGCCAACCTGGAGAAACTCCACCTCTACCAAAAATACAAAAATTAGCTGGGCATGGTGGTGGACACCTGTAATCCCAGCTACTTGGGAGGCTGAGGCAGGAGAATTGGTTGAACCTGGGAAGTGGAGGTTGTGGTGAGCTGAGATTATACCACTGCACTCCAGCCTGAGCAACAAGAGCAAAATTCCATCTCAAGGAAAAAAAAAAAAAGCAAAAAAGAATGCTATATCCTCCCTCCATGTGGTTACAAGCCAAACACCAAGCCCTGCCCCAGCCCTGTGGCCCACCAGAGCATTCAGACCCTTGTAGGTTACCCCGCCCTGCCTGGACATCATGGAAACAGCAAAGCAGAACATGAGTCACTTCCTCCCACTGGCCAACAGGGTTTGGAAAGATTGACTTTTGACACTCTAGGCCCAAGGGCTATCGTGCCTAGAAATCACGAGCTCTGTATTCTAGGCATCCCAGCATCTCAAGAAGCAGTCAAGCTGTCTGCAAAGCAATTTCTGCTGAGCTCTCTGGGGCTCCTACTTCCCCAGGCTGGTTCCTAAATGAGCCTGCTGGCCTCTACTCCACACATGGGAATCTCAGATTCCATCCTGCTTCTTCAAGTCAGATCCACACCTGGAACTGGCCTGGAGCTCCCAGGCCACCATTTGCATTGCAGTGGCCTTGTCCAGGCCTCCTGCTGGGACTGCCATGTCAGCCACAGCATTGGCTCCTCATTTTTGCTCACTCCCCTGGCCTCTGCCTCCCTTCCTGCCAGCATGCCCCAACCCCCACCAGGAAGGCAGAAGTGGCAGCAGAGGTGAGGATGGGAGTGAAGGAGGTCATGCTGTGGGGGCTGTTGATTAGTCTCCGCCCTGCATCAGTGTCACTGCCCATTCCTGTTTCTTCCATATGATGTGCACATAGTAGGCTCCCCCAGCAAATCTCACTGAACTGAATTTCCTTTCACTTGCTCTCTTCTCAGAAGTTCTTTCATTCCTCTAACTCAGTTGCCTGACTGTTGGTGAGCACAGATATTTAATAGAGGCCAAGTAGGCTGGGTGCGGTGGCTCACACCTGTAATCCCAATACTTTGGGAGGCTGAGGTGGGTGGATCACTCAGAAATTCAAGACCAGCCTGATCAACATGATGATACCCCATCTCTACTAAAAATACAAAAACTTAGCCAGGCATGGTGGTGCATACCTGTGGTCCCAGCTATTCGGGAGGTTGAGGCAGGAGAATCCCTTGAGCCTGGGAGGTGTAGATTATAGTGAGCCAAGATCACACCACTGCACTCCAGCCTGGGTGACAAAGCAAAATCCTGTCTCAAAAAAAAAAAAAAAAAAAAAAGAAAAAAAAATAGAGGCCAAGTAACCAGATAAGCTGACAGGGTTAGAAAGAAACTAGAACAAACATCCTGAGGGATTGTATTTTCTGCTCACGCCTCCATAAACCAGCCTCACATCTGGTTTCCTGTAGGTACAGAGACCAAGGCAGGGCCAGGTGCTGCCCAGGAAGGAGCGGGTCTGGTTTCCACATCAGAGGGCTGGAGCGTGAGAACAGCCTGAGTGGGCCAAAGGGCAGGGAGAGGAGCCATGGAGACTGTACCCTTCCCGCGTGGAAACAGGACAGCCCAGCAGTGGGTGGCAGATGCCAGGGCCTGGCACGGGGGAAAGCGCTTCTGATTGGCACTTCCCAGCATACCTGAGTGGCTGGGTAATTTCCTGCTTCTGGGACATGTGGGTGCTTAGGAACATTTTAACCCAGAGGCAACCAGGGAAGGTTTTGTCTTGATCTTCCAGCTGAAGTAACAGAAAATCCAACTCAAGTAAAAGTAATAATAGGTAATACCATACAGCACTGACTGGGCATCAGGCCTCTTCGAATCCTCTCTACATTAATTGCTCACACCTGTCAACAAGCCTATGCAGAAGGAACTATTATCATCCCCATTTTACAGACAAAGTCACTGAGTAACCTGCCGAAGGTCATGTGACTTGGCAAGCCAGGATTAAAACCCCGCAGTGTAGCTCCTGCTTACTCTTCCACCCTCCGGCCATTTGAGATCAGACAGGCAAAAAGTAGAGTGTGCCGGGCTTGTATAACCAAGTCACAGAAAGGAGGTGCAGGTGGGTCTTGGAAGACAGGGATCAGGAATTTTCTTTCTTTCTTTGTTTTTTATTTTTTGTTTTTGTGACAGGGTCTTGGTCTCTTACCCAGGCCAAAGTGCAGTGGGGTGATCACAGCTCGCTGCAGTCCCAACCTCCCAGGCTCAAGTGGTTCTCCCACCTCTGCCTTCTGAGTAGCTGAAACTACAGGTGCACATCACCACACCTGGCCAATTTTTTTTTTATAGACTAGGGGTCTCGCTATGTTGCCCAGGCTGGTCTTAAACTCCTGGGCTCAAGCAATCCTCCTGCCTTGGCCTCCCAAAGTGCTGGGATTACAGATGTGAGCCACTGCACTCGGCCTCTTTCTCTTTTTAATTTTTCTGTTTTCTGAACTCTACTCCCATGGCAGATCCCGGTCTCAGGAATGAGTGTTCCCCTGGCCTCCCCTCTTGGATCTTTAGTCCCTGTTTTCCTGCAGGCTGGATTTATTCTCATCTACTGTAGACTGATTTCTGCAGTCGATGAGAATAAATCCACTGCAAAGCTACTGTTAGTTCTCACAGAGAAAGAAATTGCCCTCCTCCTGTGCTCCCAAGTTTGAAATTTCCAGCAGAGGGCTCTGACCGGCCTGTTGGGTCAGTGCTGGCTCCTGGCCAGTCTATAATGGGCAGCGGGGAAAGATCCATAAGAAGACAGTAATTCATTCAAAGTCTTGATAGGAGGTGCCAGTTCCAAGGAGAAGTGGGTGGAGGGTCCTCTCTGGACAGACAGTGCCCAACATCCATGGCACAACTGCTGGGAGTGAGAAGGATTTCCAGATCCAGGCCCCCAAACACACAGTAGGCCAGGAGCCTCTGGGGCCTCACCAGGCAGCAGGTGGGGGCAAAAGGAAAATAAGAGGATTTAGAGGGTTACTTAGAAAGGAAATGAGAGGCCAGTCACGGTGACTCACACCTGTAATCCCAGCACTTTGGGAGGCTGAGGCGGGCAGATCACTTGAGGTCAGGAGTTCGAGACCAGCCTGGCCAATATGGTGAAACCCCATCTCTACTAAAAATACAAAACATTAGCCAGGCTCAGTGATGCACGCCTGTAGTCCCAGTTACTTGGGAGGTTAAGGCAGGAGAATCACTTGAACCTGGAAGGTGGAGGTTGCAGTGAGCCAAGATAACGCCACTGCACTCCAGTCTGGGCAACAGAGCAGGACTCTATTTTTTTTTTAAAGAAAAAAGAGCCCGGGAGCGGTGGCTTACACCTATAATCCCAGCACTTTGGGATACCAAGGTGGGTGGATCACCTGAGGTCAGGAGTTCAAGACCAGCCTGGCCAGCATGATGAAACCTCATCTCTACTAAAAAATATATATATACAAAAATCAGCCAGGTTTGGCAGCATGTGCCTGTAATCCCAGCTACTTGGGAGACTGATACAGGAGAATCGCTTGAACCCAGGAAGCACGGGTTGCAGTGAGCTGAGATTGTGTCACTGCGCTCTAGCCTGGGAGACAGAGTGAGACTCAGAAAGAAAAAAAAGGAAGAAAGAGAAAGAGAGAAAGGAAGGAGGGAAGGGAAGAAGGGAGAGAGGGACAGAGGGAGGGGCAGAGAGAGGGAGGGAGAGAGGGAGGAGAGAGGGAAGGAAGGAAGGAAATAAATGAGAAGGGCAGGAAATCAAGAATGGATCTGGGCTCAATATGGGTCCCTGTGACAGGCGGGGGGAGGACACGTGACGATGAAGAATAAAGTACACCCAGATTCACGGGTCATGGGCGAGGAACCAAACGGGATTCCTGCCCCTACTCTTTCTTCTAAAATCAGCCTCCGTGGAACTTCAGGAAGCCTGCTGGGAATTAGTTCTCATGCTTCCTCCTAGCTTGTACCGGACCTATTCCTGGGTGACAGATCACCCCAAAACATAGCTGCTAAAACAACAGTTCCCGTTTATTATCTCTCACAGCTTCTAAGAGTCAGGATTTGGGGGCTGCTTGACTGGGTGATTCTGACTGGGGGTCTGTGTTAGTCCCTTTTCTCTTGCTTATAACAGAATACTCGAAACAGTAATTTATTAAAAAATAAATTTTTTTAATTTTTTTTTTTTTTTTGAGACGGAGTCTAGCTCTGTCTTCCAGGCTGGAGTGCAGTGGTGTGATCTCAGCTCACTGCAACCTCTGCCTCCTGCGTTCAAGCGATTCTCCTGCCCCAGCCTCTCGAGTAGCTGTGATTACAGGTGCCTGCCACCATGCCCGGCTCATTTTTTGTATTTTTAGTAGAGATAGGGGTTTCACCATGTTGCCCAGGCCGGTCTCAAACCCCTGGCCTTAAGTGATCTGCCTAACTCGGCCTCCCAAAGTGCTGGGATTACAGGCGTGAGCCACTGCGCCAAGCCAAAAGGAATTTATTTCCTACAGTTCTGGAGGCTGAGAAGTCCAAGTCTGAGGTGACACATCTGGTGTGGGCTTTCTTGTTGGTGGAGACTCTGCAGTTTCAAAGTGGCGCAGGAGGTTGAGGGGGGCTGAAGTGTTAGCTTGGGTCTCTCTTCCTCTCCTTAATAAGCTACCAGTTCCACTCCCATGATAACCCATTAACCTATTAATCCATGAATAAATTAATCCATTCATAAAAACAGAGCTCGCATGATCCAATCATCTCTTAAAGTCCCCACCTCTCAAAACTGCCACATCGGGAATTAAGTTTCAACATGAGTTTTGTAGGGACATTCAAGCTATAGCAGGGCCTTCCATGGATTGCAGTCCCATCATGGCTAGGACTGGGTCAACTGGAAGACCTCCACACCCCAGGTCTGCTGCCTGGGCTGAGGGCTGCCCAGCGGGGCCTCCACGGGCATCTCTCTGCATTGCTACAGGGCCCTTCCATGTGGTCTCCGCAGCAATGGTAGCTTCAGGGTACCCAGACTGTTTCCATGTTGGCTTAGGGGACTGAAGGCACATATTCCAAGAGGCAGGCAGAAGCCATATTACCTTTTATGAGCTAGTCTTGAAAGTCACACAGCATTGTCTCCACAGCACTAGACCAACAGAGGCAATTTCAAAGGTTCACCCAGGTTCAAGGGTATGGAGCATTCCCCACCTCTCCAAGGAGGGACATCACCATCACACTGCAAGAAGAATGTATGACATGGGATGCAGGCTGGTGTGGCCATCTTTGGCAGTCTGACACCATAGCTTTATCCCAAGCTATGCCTCTTTTTTGTTGTAATTCAAACAATATAGAACATAAAGTAAAAAATGAAAGTACCTGGCCGGGCGTGGTGGCTCATGCCTGTAATCCCAGCACTTTGGGAAGCCAAGGCAGGTGGATCACCTGAGGTCAGGAGTTCAAGACCTGCCTGGCCAACATGGTGAAACCCTGTCTCTACTAAAAATACAAACATTAGCTGGGAGTGGTGGTGGGCACTTGTAGTCCCAGCTACTCAGGAGGCTGAGGCTGGAGAATTGCTTGAACCCAGGAGGTGGAGGTTGCAGTGAGCCGAGATCGTGCCACTGCACTCTAACCTGGGTGACAGAGCAAGATTCTGTCTCAAAACAAAACAAAAAATGAAAGTTTCTGTCTTATCCTGCTACCCAGAGGACCTCTCTTGTCAGTTGGTATTCAGATTCCTTTTCTAAGCACTTACAAATACGTGTTTAAGTATGAATGTGCTGAAAATTTTCCAGGGGCCCCCCCCAGGGCTACTTTCCACACTTCCCCCACCCTGCCCTGTGCCTCAGGAGGCTGACCTGCTGCAATGGGCTCCCTCACCTTCGGGCTTCCAGGTGATTTTGACAACTGGGGACAACTCCCTCACCTTCTGGCACCAGGTGGCTATGGGAGGAAGGGATGTAAGAGTACTGATTTCCCCGTCTTCCTTCCTGGCTGTCTCAGCGAGGTGACTGCGACCACTACATAGTCTCAACTCCTGTTCATGGACCCTCTGCATCCTTATCTCTGCCTCTGGGTTACCCCGTGAGCTTCACAGCAGTTATATTTTATGTTGATGGCACAGCAAGTGATAATGGAGTCCCCAGTGCTGTGTGCCCCAGGAGACTGCAATGTGCCTGGTGGTTTCCATACATCCTGCCCACAACTCTATAAATATTCCTCTTAATAGACTCTCTGCACATTACCAAATATTCAATATAAGTATGTTCTAATTGATGCAATGTAACATACCCCCGTAGTTTTAAGTGATATGATACTATGCTATCACATAGCAACCAGTTTTTTCACTTCTGTATCGCCTGTATCTTTCCACATCAGCACAAACAGGATCCATCTCCCCGCCTATTAATATTTGCATGTGGCATCTAGAATGCGTAGTTCCTAACTGGTGTGATCTTCCCCACTGACGGACATTTAGGTTGTTTTTTCCCCTGCACAGGCATTGACACAGTGAACATACTTGTGTCTGTCTGTCTGTCTAAGCTGTGTTTCCTTGGGTTAAACATGCCTGATATAACTTGAAGATTGGCCAGGCATGGTGGCTAACACCTGTAATTCCAGCACTTTGCAAGGCTGAGGCAGGTGGATCGCTTGAACCTGGGACGCAGAGGTGGTAGGTAGCCGAAATTGCACCATTGCACTCTAGCATGGGTGGCAAATGAGACCCTGTCTCAAAACAAAAACAAAAACAAAAAAACACACAAAAATTAGCCAGGCCTGGTGGCATGCACCTGTAGTCCCAGCTACTCAAGAGGCTGAAGAGGGAGGATCACTTGAACCTGGGAGGTGGAGGTTGCAGTGAGCCAAGATCATGCCACTGCACTCTAGCCACGGTGACAGAGTGAGACCCTGTCTCAAACAAGCAAAAAACCCTTAAAGGTCAAGGAGTAGGTTCGGGAGCCATATCTCCTTGGATTCAAATCCTACCTCCTCTATCTAATGGGAAATCCCATCTCTTCTACTAATGACTGTGCAATTGTGGGTCTATTTAACCACTCCCCCCACTTCAGTTCCCTTAACCATAAAAAGGTGATAATACCTTCCCTTGGGGCATTGAGAGGGCCAATCTCCCAGGGTCAGCCTAAAGATCCAGTGATATAACCATGCAAAAACATTTGCACATTCAGCCTCTCTGAGATTCCATTTCCCCATCTGTAAGATGGTAATATTACTTCACTGGTTGATTGGTTTTGGGAATTAAATCTCATAGGGTTGTAAAGATTAAGTGAAATAATCCACGTAAAGCACTTAGCACCATGCCTGGCCCCCAGAGTAAGTGCTCCATAAACATGAGCACTTGTTATTGCCTGTAGTCTCTACTAAGTTTAATATTTTATTACGGATATTACGACTACTATAAGCTTTACAGCAGTTATATTTTACATTAATGATGGTTCTTAACGTCTAAAAATATTTGCTCAGAGTAATCTAGGCAGAAGACTTCACTTAAATACACCCTTTAGACATAGAAATGTACATAGAAACATAGGTTATTAATTTGTTCCTTGTTACTTTCTATTGGAAAAATCAACCAAAGCTCTTTCCAGAGTAACATGTGAGTGTCTGGGGGCTGGTGAGTGAATAGGATGGATTGCTTTGATGATTATTCCCATGAAGGTGAACCCCAGATTTCTGTTTTTCTCCAGGTGGAGAAAACAGATCCAAAAATGTTGATACATTTTTGCCAACACGCATATTTCCACCTCACCACTACAAGAGCGGACAGAGGACACAGAGGGGAAGGAGCTCGTCCTGAGTCCTTGAACTATGGGAACCTGTAACTATTCGGTAGGAGTACTAATCCCATGGAGCAGTCCGGGAGGTCAGGTGACCCAGGTGAAGTGTCCTGGTCGCTTCAGAATAAACATCTACAAAGGCCGAGGTGATCACAGCTGTTAAAGAGGAGCCTCCCCTTTTTGGAACCGACACCCCTGCCAGAGAACTACCAGTTTTAACTGCAGTTGTGACAATTAAGAAAGAGACCTACAAGCATATTGCTTAACACCTACCTGTCAACACCCGCGCTGTCCACAGACCTGTGGCTGCCTTCTCATGAAACTTGACATCTCTCTTTGGACCATCTCCCCCGGCAAAGGGTTTCCATCCAGAGAAAGTTCACCGGGGAAGCAAAAGGCATTAGGGTTTGCGGTCCCACTGCCCAGTAGGGCAAAAGTAGGTCCCACTGCCCAGTAGGGCAAAAGCCACTAGGACATCTAACCACATGGGGCTTTGGAGAGTAGAAGCCAGCCTGGGGTGGGGGTGGGGTGCTCCTCCCGCAGGGCCCCTCTCCCCCGCCTCCCCTGTTCCTGGCACACAGATATACGTTCTCTGCAAGGCTGTCTGCCTGAGAAGCTGGAACCAGGCCATGGGATGCTCAGGCTGACACAGGGAACATGATCCTGCCCACTCAGCCCTCCACTGGCTGGAAGCTGTTATCCTAACAACTCTGATTTGCTTTTCTCAAACTTCAGCGTGCATCAGACCACCTGGGGGGCAGGGGAGGAAGCTTGTTAAGAAGGCAGCTTCCCAGGCCCACCCCCATAAATTCTTACCTGATGGATGAGACTCTGCATCTGAGAAATATCATCCTTGTCAGAATCACAAGCTAAACTGGCCCCCCAAGCAATGTTTTAAAAATGTCTGTGCCATCATTGAAAAGTTGGGAGATTTAGTGTCAAAATTTTGGCTGGGCACTGTGGCTCACACCTGTAATCCCAGCACTCTGGGAGGCCAAGCTGGGTGGATCACCTGGGTCAGGAGTTCGAGATCAGTCTGGCCAACATGGCAAAACCCTGTCTTTACTAAAAGTAGACAAATTAGCCAGGCATGGTGGCACATGCCTGTAATCCCACCTACTTGGGAGGTTGAGACAGAAGAATCATTTGAACCCAGGAGGCAGAGGTTGCAGTGAGCCAAGATCACGCCACTGCATTCTGGCCTGGGTGATAGAGCGAGACTCTACCTCCAAAAAAATAAAAATAAATTTAAAAATAAAATAAAATAAAAATTTTATTTCCATCCAGAGCACAGGCAAGCCCCGGTCTACTTTACTAATCGGTAGTAAGAAGGCAGTTCTATGGAGCATCTGCCCTTGAGGCAATGCTGGCGCCCTCCATCCCACCCTCACCCACATGCTGCCTGCGCACTTGGCACTCTGGCCTCGTCCTGTGCATCAGCTTTGAGTTTGTAAACTCTGCTCCATCCTGCCAGGATAAGGAGAAGTAGCAGAGCCTGAAGAGCACGCCTTTCGGATTTCCCAGCTGCAGCGAGTTGTATTCATGTCCCTGCTGCCCGGCCTCTTAACCCCACTCTATGAGCATTTCTTGCTAGAATAGAACTTCCACAAGGAAAGGGCTATATCTGTTTTGTTCTCTGCCATCTTCCTAGTGACTACCGTGGTTCCTGGAACACAGTAGGAAATCAAAAGTATGTATCAAACAACTACAGTGATAACACTTCACATGACTAGGATGGCTATCATCAAAAAGACACAAAGTAGCCAGGTGTGGTGGTGCAGGCCTGTAGTCCCAGCTACTTGGGAGGCTGAGGCAGGAGGACTGCTTGAACCCAGGAGTTCAAGACTTCAGCACACCATAATCGTGCCTATGAATAGCCACTGCACTCCAGCCTGGGCAACATAACCAAAAAAAAAAAAAAAAAAGAAAGAAAGAAAAGAAAAAATAACAAGTGTTGGTGAAGATGTAGAACAAGTAGAGCCCTCATTGCTGGTGGGAATGTAAAATGGCGCAGCTGCTTTGGAAAGCAGTGTGGCAGTTCCTCAAATGTTAAATGTAGAGTTCACACAAGAGCCAGCAACGCCACCCCTAGGTATAGACCCAGGAGAAATGAAAACAAGTGTTCAAACAAAAACTTGTACCTGAAAGCTCCTACCAGCATTATTCGTAACAGCCAAAAGGTGGAAACAACCCCAAAATGTCCATCAAATGATGAATGGACAAAATGTGGTACATCCATACAATGAAATATTATTCAGTCATGAAAAGGAATGAAGTACTGATACATGCTATGATGAGAATTATGCTGTAAAAGAAGGCAGACACAGAAGGCCACACGTTGTATGATTCACTTATGTAAAATATCTAGGACAGGCAAGTCCACAGGGACAAAAAGTAAAGTAGTGGTTGCCAGACCCTGGGAGGAGAGAGGGACAGGGTTTTCTTTGGGGGATGAAAATATTTTGGAACTAGACAATGGTGATGGCTGCACGACATCGTAAGTGTACTAAATGCCACTGAATCGCACACCTCAAAATGGTTAAGACAGTGAATTTTATGTTACATGTACTTTACCACAATAAAAAGAAGTTTTGGATGAATGAACGTAAGTGAATAAGTGCATCTTCCACCACCATGGGTGCCCCAAAGGCCAGGTGTGGATAAGGAAAGTCTAGGTTGTGTCTGGAGGCCAGTCCCCACCCCACCTTCATCCTTGCGGTACACCATCTGTCCTGGGAGGGCAGGCGGGGCCCAGCTCCAAGCTGGAAATGGGGCAGAACAAAACTCCTTGGCTCTCCATCTGCTTCCAAACCTGGAAGATGGAGTGGGCAGTCACACCCACCACTCAAGACTGCTGGGAAGACTAAGAGAACGTTCTCGGCACACCGTAAACCCAAATGAGTACTGCTTCCCTTCCAGTCCTCCACAGGAGAGCTATCGCAGGAGGGATTCCTCAACCCACACAGCACCTGGCTCGGGGTGGGCTGGCTGGATGTTGTGGGATCCTGTGGGGGCCTGGACATTTGCTGTGCGGGTGAAGTGCTGAGAACACCACCCCTCAAAGTTCCACCTGGCAGCTGTCCATGCCTGTTAGTAGAGCCCACAGTTCCTGACATTGTACTGCCCACAGCATGGCACTCCATTACTACCTAATTTCTTGAGGATCAGTGAAAACACACCTGCGTTCAAGCAGTGGAAACTTCATCCCCAAAAGATGGTCTCTGCCACAGGCTGTGGCGCTCTTGAGTGATGGGCTGGAGCAGTGGGGTGCAGTGGACAGCAGAGTACTGGAATCTGGTTGTAGAGAATGGCAGAAGCCACTGGATCTGGAGTCCTGGCTCTGTCTTTAACGAGTGACTTTACACCTGTATGCTCCTGGGCTCTAGTGAGAATTTAAAAAGAAAAGACTAATGCGGGCCAGGCACAATGGCTCATGCCTGTAATGCCAGCACTTTAGGAGGCCAAGGTGGGTGGATCATGTGAGGTCAGGAGTTCAAGACCAGCCTGCCCAACATGGCGAAACCCCATCTCTACTAGAAATACAAAAAATTAGATGGGCGTGGTGGTGTGCGCCTGTAGTCTCAGCTACCTAGGAGGCTGAGGCAGGAGAATCACTTGAACCCGGGAGGCAGAGGTTGCAGTGAGCTGAAATCGCGCCACTGTACTGCAGCCTGGGCAACAGAGTGAGACTCCGTCTCAAAAAAAAAAAAAGGCTAATGCACCTAAAATGGTGTTTTGTACAGCCCTGTACATTTTACCACCGTCATGCACCTAATGTCAGTGATTACTACATGTCCGCATGAGCATCATCTAACATCCTACTCTCTTTGCATCAGAGCTGAATATAAATAAAAATTCCACTGTGTCCACATTAACAACCCGCCAGGGAATCTTGGTTTCAATGGGTGAAAACCAGATTGCATTATAGTGATTCCACCATGACTGGGGCATCTACTCCCTAACAGCCACAGTGCTGGGCCCTGGGGGAGCAGATGACCGGAGCTGGCCCAGCCTGGGCCTCACTGAATGTGCCGGCTAGAGGGGGAGCAAGTAGACAGATGATTTCAATGATGAGGGGGATGCGACTGACCCTGTGAGGAGAGGGGAGGGCTCTCCAGGAATAGTGAGCACTTGTGTCGGCAGAGGTGGGAGACAGCCTCAGAGCGGGTGGGAGGATGGAAAACTGCAGAGAGTTTTAATTACCTGGAGAGCAAGGAAGAAGAGTGGGTACCCACAGTGGTGGCCAGTCCAGATAACAGAAAAGCACACAAATCATGATGAAGAGCTCAGAAGCCATCCCCCCGGGCAGCAAGGAGTCACTGGTGAATTTTAAGCAGGGGAGTGATAACGATCAGATTTGCAGTTTCCATGTCCTTTGAGCCTACAAATGTTCCATGAGCCCCACAAAGCAGCTGTAATGCAATCCCCTACACACCTTCCTGGCCTGTTCATTTTTCACCCACATACATTTATTAAGGGCCTTGCTCATAGGTCAGGAAACAGGCTCTGAGGCAAACTTACATGGGGCTTACTGGAGAGACAGCTAGAGATACATCTATAGAGAAGAAACGGAAGCAGAATCGGGTAGGGCAGAGGCTGAACTGAGATGCATTTGTATCAGAGACCTCAGCTGATCCTATGGGGAGCTCAGAAGTTGGGGGTGTCCCAGAATAAGGCAAGGGGCCAGGCCTGTGTACCCCGCATCACCAGTTATTGTATGCAGGTGGCATGGGGTGCATGGTTCTGGACCAGGCAGCTCCTTTCGGTTGAGGGCAGCATCTGGCGAGGGACTCAGCTATGAGCAGTTAGCAAGCCACACTTCCTGCTGCTGGGGAGGGAGGGCCTGGGTCCTGCAGAGGGTCTGGGTGGGCACAAACATCCACTGCAGCCTGCTTGGCTCGGATCTGTGCAAACGAGTCTTGATGTGTGCTGTTTCCAGGCTCTTGCCCCCGTCCGCTTCTGCAGGAGCCAGTCCTCTGCAGAGTTCCCCTTGAATATGTCAGGACAGCAGCCAAGACACGATTCCTATCTCTTTCCCCCTCCTCCTATGCCAGGGACCAGCTCATGTACCTCAGCAGCACCTGTCGAACTCTCCCCCCCACCACCCTACCTAGCTGCCTATACATGAACAGACAGAGCTATGCACTCTTCTGTGCCAAAGCGGGGTACAGAGTGCTCCCCCTTTGTGGCATCCTCCCCTAATAGAGCCCTAAAGAACTTCTGTGTCCAGCTATTCAGGAAGCTGAGGTGAGAGGATCCCCTGAGGCCAGTTCAAGACCAGCCTGTGCAACATAGTGAAACCCAGTCTGAAAAACAAAAACAAAAAGAAACTCGTAGGCTTCAGTTTCCAGGGTTAGCTCCTTGACTTACTTCCTGCTGGGCTGGGAAGTTAAAATACCTAAAGCTGTGTTTCTCAATCCTGGCTGCCCAGGAAAATCCCTTGGGAAACTTTTAAAAAATATCAACGCCTGGGCCCCACCCCCAGCCCAATGGCATCAGAAACTCTGAGGGTGGGGCCCAGCGCTGTGTTTTTTTTTTTTTTTTAAATTCCCCTGGTGATTCTAATATGCAGTGAGGGCTGAGAACCAGTGACCTTGATTTTAATTTACAAGGATCAGTCTAGGTGTATGGAGAGGCAGAGGTGATCTGGAGGAGAGCTGTGAGGATCCAGAGATGATGGGAATGGAAAAGAGGAGGTAGAGATTCAGAAGCAGAATAAACAAGGGAACCAGGTAAAGGCAGAACAAGAAAAGTTGGAGGAATCACCTGGGGAGCTACAGGAATGCTCGGACCCGGCCCCACCACCAGGGATCCCGATTTGATCGGTACAGGTAGCTAAGCGCTGGGGGAAGGCAGTCAAAACAGCCAGGTGATTTCAATGGGCAGCAAAGCTGACAGCCAAAGCTCCAGGCCATGCCACGGCCTCTTGTCTGAAAGCCTCACCACACAGGTGTCCAGATGGCGTCCACCCAGTGCAGACAAGCCAGCCATGCTTCTTGCCACCTGGACCCTGGGGTGAGGTCTTGAGCAACATCAATTTCCATCCAATCTAAAATTAAACATGGGCAAGCCCAGCCTCCCTCCTGGGAAAGTGTCTGAGTGGAGCTGTTCTGCAGGACCAAGGGCTGAGTGGCCTTTTGTGACGTGTTCTCAGGGGACTGTATGCTGGGCTCTCTGCTCCTCCTGCCTAACTGCATTGGCACATGGTTTATCCAGTTCAGCATTTTTTTGTATAAGTAATCTTTTTCTAAAAAGGAAATCACTTGTTTTCTAAAGGTAAATGTAATACATTATTTTCCCCAAAAAACATGAAGTAGAAAGTGAAAATCACCCTTAATCCCAACACCCAAACATGACCCCCAGTTGAGAACTGGAGAACCAGGAGCTGGCCTGGTTCTCAAAGCTGGGCCTTGGTGTCCTGGCACAATCAGCGTCTCAGAGCACCAGCACCAGCCAAGGCCACTGTGGCTATGAAGACTGAGATAAAAACCAGAGCATGGTCCAAACCACAAAATAACCTACCATCCCCCTATCCTGGCTAATGGGCAACTATTTTCTTTGTTTTTATGTGTTGTTGTTGTTTTTACCAATTATAGACTCAGTCCATTCATCTCCATAAGAATTAATAGACATTCAGTTATTCACGCCTGTAATCCCAGCACTTTGGGAGGCCAAGGTGGGCGGATCATGAGGTCAGGGGTTCAAAACCAGCCTGGCCAACATGGTGAAACCCTGTCTCCACTAAAGATACAAAAAATTAGCCAGGCGTGGTGGCACACACCTGTAATCTTAGCTACCGGGAGGCCGAGGCAGGAGAATTGGTTGAACCTGGGAGGCGGAGGTTGCAGTGAGCCAAAACTGCGCCACTGCACTCCAGCATGGGCGACAGGGTGAGACTGTGTCTCAAAAAAAAAAAAAAAAGAATTAGACACTCATTTCGTCTAATCCAGAGCAAATATCTGCTTCCTTGCACCATCCCCAAGCTTCCAAACACCTACCCTAAGCCCACATCTTATTATGAGTCCTTTCCAGCCTTCTCTTACCAAGACACCCACGATTCCCATGGTGTGCCTGCTTCCACACTGCAATGAGCCAGGAAACCCAGCTCTGTGTGTGTTCCTGATGGTCTCTGGCTGGGGCACGTTAACACCACAGATTCTGGAAAATCTCCTTCTAGACATCATTTTTCTATGAATATAGATATATTTTTATTTTAAAAATGAGAGAAGACTATAAGTCTTTTTTTTTCTTTTTTGAGCCAGGATCTCACTCTGTCACCTAGGCTGGAATGCAGTGGTGTGATTACAGCTTACTGCAGCCTCTAACTCCTAGGCTCAAGTGATCCTCCTGCCTCAGCCTCCCAAGCAGCTGAGTGTGCACCACCACGCACAGCTACAGGTGTGTGCCACCATGCACAGCTACAGGTGTGTGCCACCACGCACAGCTAATTTTTAAAGTTTTTATAGAAATGGGGTCTCCCTATGTTGCCCAGGCTCAAACTCCTGGCCTCAAGCGATCCTTCCACTTCAGCCTCTCAAAGCACTGGGATTACAGGAGTGAGTCACCATGCCCAGCCAAGAGAGGACTATGCTTTGCACTTTAAAAAAAATTAGCAATCTCTTAGGAATATTATCATTTTAAAGAGTTGTTGTTGTGCAGATGTTGTAGGCTCACTAATCCACTTTCTAATTATGCAATGATGTTTCTTTAAGGCCTTTAAAAGCAGGATCTAATGCTTTTTTTTTTTTTTTTTTAAACAGAGTCTCACTCTGTCATCCAGGCTGGAGTGCAGTGGCGCGATCTCAGCTCACTACAACCTCTGCCTCCTGGGTTCAAGCGATTCTCTTGCCTCAGCTTCCCCAGTAGCTGGGACTACAGGCACGGGCCACCACGCCCAGCTAATTTTTGTATTGTTGGTAGAGACAAAGTTTCACCATGTTGACCAGGGTGGTCTCGATCTCCTGACCTCAAGTGATCCACCTGTCTTGGCCTCCCAAAGTGCTGGGAATACAGGTGTGAGCCACCAGCACCTGGCCCTAATGCTTTTGTAATATTGGCCATGGACTGCTGGCTTTATTCGGCAAATTCTGAGAAGGATCACCTCTTTACCAGGCTTTGGGTGTAGAGAAGCCACAGGTGAGGGCGGAGATACTGCAACCTTTCTCCATGGGGCAGGGCACAGGGCCTCTCAGGTGTGGCAGGATAAGTGGCCACAGATGCAGAGCCAAGCTTCAGAGCTGGCTTTGAAAGGTTCTCACTCTCCAGCCCCAAAGGTGAGACCTCAAAGATCAGGCATGTGGAATGCATTTGACTCTCAGCTTTCAGAATACCCACCTCATTAGAGGGGATTCATCCGGGCTAACAGGGCTTGGAAGCCACTTAGCAGATTTATGTTTCAGAGAAAGGTTCTCCAGGTCAGTGGAGCCAACAAAATTCTGAAACAGCAAGGTCAGTTCAGCTCTGTTAACTAATTCAACTCAGGTCCGTTAAATCAACGCCAGGCAATGGGCTTTGTCTGAGTGCTCCTCAATCTCTGCCGTGCACCCAAATCACCTGGAACGTGCTTACAACAGAGAGATCCCCTAAGTCTGGATCGGGTCTGAGATTCTGCATTTCCAACAAGTCCCCGAGTGCTGCTGATGCTGCCAGGGAGTCACCAGGCCCTGGCTGTCCCGCCAGCATTCGCTAGCCCCTAAGTCTCCTGCAAATCCCTCCTCACTGTCTGCCAGTAGCAGCGGAGAGTGTGTTGATGACCAAATGACATATGAGATCTCTCTTCCCACATTGGAGAAGTCTTCCAGTCCCATGCATGGATGATGCCACAGCTGACTAAATGTCCTCTTCTCCAGCAGTTAAAACAGTAGCTTTGGCTGGGCACAGTGGCTCACGCCTGTAATCCCAGCACTTTGGGAGGCCGAGTCAGGAGGCTTGCTTGAGCCCAGGAGTTTGAGACTAGCCTGGGAAATATGGCAAAACCTTGTCTCTACAAAGAATACAGAAGTTAGCTGGGCATGGTGGCACATGCCTGTAGTGCCAGCTACTTGGGAGGCTGAGGTGGGAGGATCACCTGAGCCCAGGAGGTGGAGGTTGCAATGAACTGAGATCTTGCCACTGCACTCCAGCCTGAGTGGCAGAACACCCTGTCTGAAAACAAAAAAACAAAATGAAACCCAGCAGCGTCGACATTGCACCCTCATGTGCCGCTGTACCTGGGTGATGTGAGGTGGCATCGACAGGGAGGGATCACACCTTCCTGCTGTAGAGTTGCCTGGGAGTGTAAGCAGACCTGCTCCTGAAGAGCCCCTCACGAGGAGCAAAGGACCAAGAGGCCCAGGAGCTCCAGACTGGTACCCTCTGCCCATCTCTAAAACTATCTCCTTATAAAAGCTTATTATTCCAAATTGAGAGATGAAAACACAAGCATGTTCAAAACAGTTTCGCTAACTTCATGATGGGCAGATTCAGAAAGGCCACTAAAAAGGGAAATCCAGGCTTGGCGCAGTGACTCACGCCTGTAATCCCAGCACTTTGGGAAGCCAAGGCGGGTGGATCACGAGGTCAGGAGTTCAAGACCAGCCTGGTCAAGATGGTGAAATCCCGTCTCTACTAAAAATATAAAATGAGCCAGGTGTGGTGGCGCATGCCTGTAATCCCAGCTATTCAGGAGGCTGAGGCAGGATAATCACTTGAACACGGGAGGCGAAGGTTTCAATGAACCGAGATGGCGCTATTGCACTCCAGCCTGGACAACAAGTGCAAAACTCTGTCAAAAATAAAATAAAATAAAATAAATTTTAAAATTCAGCTTCCTGGTAACACAAGCCAGATTCTAAGTGCACAAAGGCCACCTGTGACTAGTGGCTACAGTATTGGGTGGTGTAGATATGCATTTCCATCCTTGCAGAAAATTCTGTTTGGGCAGTGCAATCTAGATGTTTCTCCCCCAAAACCCGCTAAGTTCATAGAATGCCTTTGGGTGTTTTAGAAAAAGGCACCTCTTCCTCAAGACACCTTACTGACCCCTAACACAGAAATAAATAAACAAATCTACAACCACTGATAAATGGCACCCCAGCGCCGTGCGGCGCACAACCTGCACCTTCCCCTGCAACAGCCCTGATGAAAGTTTTTCACTGGTCCTTTGAGTTTCACTTTTCTCTGTCTTCCCCATTTTCAAAGACCCCTGCTATGAACTGCATGTTTGTGCTTCTCCAAATCCATGTGCTGAAGCCCTTCCCTCTATGTGATGTATTTGGAGGTTGGGCCTTTGGGAGATCCATTAGGTATAGATGAGGTCAATACGGTAGAGCCCCCATGGTGGGCTAAGTGCCCTGATAAGAAGACAAGGAGACCAGAGATTTCTCACTATGTGCATGCACCAAGGAGAGGCCATGTAAGGACATGATCTGGAAGAGGCCCTTGCCAAGAACCCAACCGTGCTGGCACCCTTACCTCAGACTTCCAGCCTCCAGCACTGTGAGGAGTAAGTGTCTGTCTGGTTTTTTGTTTGTTTGTTTGTTTTTGTTTCTTTGTTTGTTTTGATGAACTCTTGCTGTCATCCAGGCTGAAGTGTAGTGGCATGATCCAGGTTCAAGCGATTCTCCTGCCTCAGCCTCCAAAGAGGCTGGGATTACAGGCACCCCACCCCCACCCCACACCATGCCTAGCTAATATTTGTGAGTTTTTTTTTTTTAGATAGAGTTTCACTCCTGTTGCCCCAGGTTGGGGTGCAGTGGCGCAATCTCAGCTCACTGCAACCTCTGCCTCCCAGGTTCAAGCAACTCTCCTGCCTCAGCCTCCTGAGTAGCTGGGACTACAGGCATGTGCCACCATGCCCGGCTAATTTTTTGTATTCTTAGTAGAGACGGGGTTTCTCCATGTTGGCCAGGCTGGTTTCGAACTCCTGACCTCAGGTGATGCACCCACCTTGGCCTCCCAAAGTACTGGGATTACAGGCACGAGCTACTGCGTCCAGCCATCTGTAGTATTTTTGTGAGAGCAGTCTGAGCTGAGTGAGACAGCCTCTTACCTTCTTTTTTCTGGGGGTATCTTGCAGTTGTTCCTTGTATTAGTTTCCTTTGATCTTTGAAACAAATGACCACAAACTGGGTGGCTTAAAACAATAGAAATGTATAGTCTCACAATTTTGGAGGCAGGGGTCTAAAGCAAAGGTGGCAGCAGGCCTGCAATCTCTCCAAAGCCTCCCTTCCTTGCCTCTTTCATCTCCTGGTGGTTCTAGGCCTTCCTTGGCTTGAGGCTGCATAACTCCAATCTCTGGCTCTGTCTTCAGTGGGCCTTCTCCTCCCATATCACCCCATCCAGCCAACACATGTGCATTATCAAGTAAATGAAGACATGATTGAAGTTAGTGCTTAGAAAAAACAGAGCTGTCTCTCTTCCCTCCCAGCTCTCCTTCCTCAAGCCTTCCCAAATCCTAACCCCCACCCACCAATTCTTTCCCCATCCCATACAGGATTAAAAGTTTCTTGTCATTTTACTGCTATAAGGTGATGATAAGAGAGGAACACAGTGACCCAACGTGGTGGAAGCATCAGAGAGTATGAGAAATGGCCGAGGCCAAAAGGGAAGATAAGGAAGGCTTGACCCCTTTGTGTAGAGAGATCTGAGGAGGACTAAAGGGCAGGACTGACACCTGGAATCCCTTGTAGGGTAGAAGGGTCTTCATGAGAGCCAGTATCCCAAAGTTTCACCAAACTCAACTGAACACAGTCAGATTTATGAGGCTAGTCACGAGGGAGTGTGGTTTTCAGACCGTCAGAATTACCAAATGAGACATCCAAGGACAGGAACTGGCAACAGTTCCCAACATGCTCAGGCCCTGTGGCCTGGCCCACACTGCGTGCACTCAGCTCTGTGGGAGGAAGCTCAAGGGCCTGAGAGATGGAGTTCCTGGCACAGACACAGAGAAGTACAGCTGTTTCCTTTCAGCTTTATTTTCTAGTGGAAATTTCACAGCCACAAGCCAAGTTTTGGAGGTGGGGAGAGGCAGGGAGAGGTGGGAACCTGACAATGTAGAATTAGAGTTGACAGTAGATGTTTCCTCCTGAGATACACCAGAATTTTCCTGGGCAGCAAAGAATAACAGAATGGGTCCACGTTTTAGAGTCCAGGTGGTCTGGGTGGGATCTTGACGCCGCCACTTGCTAACTGTGTGTCCCGAGGATACTTCCATAATCTCTCTGAGCTTCAATTTTGTCTTCTGTGCAAAATAGGACTGAAGCGCCTCACAAGATTATCACAGAGATGCTCTGCTACTGGACTGTCTTCCTTCCCTTCTCAGCACTCCAGTGACCACTCTGGCCCACATTTCAGGTTGAGGCCTCCCAGGCAGCCCCACCCCCTTTACCCCTACCCTCTCCCCTCCCTGTTCACCTAGAAAGGACCCAAGAGCAGCTCCCAGGAAGGCCTGCCCCATCAGAGCGGGCTAGCAAGGGGCCTGCAGGGCTGCTGGGAAGACACCATGGCACTTTCACCCAGTGACCTTTCCCCCAGGGCTCCTAAGGAGCGGGTGCTCACATCTCCCCCTTCCCAGGGTACCTTTGGGTGGTGCACGAATAACCAGTTACCCAGCTCATGTCCCTGAATTGGCACAGCGGCTTTGCAGGCCCGGGGACATTCAGTGACTTCAGTCCCAGAGAATGTGGGGGAATTCGGTGAGAGGCAGGACGGCACAGCCCAGCCTGAAGGGAAGGTCAGCGCTGGCTGGGGAGTTGACAGAGCCAGCTGAGCCCCGCAAGCCCAGGGAAGACAGGCAGCCACATGGTCTGTGGGCCAGGAGCACTTGCGGATGTTGCCACACTGAGCCTGCCTCTCCCGCCCTGGGGACTGCCCCCCAGAATCCTGAATTTTTTAGGTTGTTTTCAAGGCTTCCTACTGAAGCTCCTGGGCCCCGTCTGTTTCCTCCTCCAGGGAGACTTTGCTCAAAGAGAGGCCCAGGGGCTTTTCCCAGCCCCGGGGGCTGCCCTGGAGCCAGGCCTCAGAAGTCTCAGCTCTGGAGTCCCTGCCAGCTGCTTCTCCAGAATTTGCTTCTCTGCCCTCCCATACTGGGATGGAGGTGAGGAGTCCCTAGGGTGACCAGTTGAAGCAAATAAAAATACAGGATGGCCAGTTAAATGTGAACTTCAAACAAACAGTAAATAATTCCTTATGATCAGTATGTCCCATGCAATATTCGAGACATAGTTATACTAAAACGTATTTGTTGTTTATCTGGAATTCAAATTTAATAGGCCACCTGGCAATCCTGGCCCCACCTCATTTTTTAAATTCTAAGAATAACCTTCTTCTCAGCTTCTTATCTGTGGGAGACACCTAGAAATAAGGGCAGCCGGGCGAAGTGGCTCATGCCTGTAAGCCCAACACTTTGGGAGGTCCACATGGGAAGATCGCTTGAGCCCAGGACCTTGGGACCAGCTTGAGCAACGTGGCAAGACCCTGCCTCTACTTAAAAAAATTTTATTTTAATTAAAATTATAAAAGAAATAAGAGCACCCATAAGGCATTAGTGTTTTCCATGTGATTGCAAATTTTAATCTGGTTTTAAAACTCTGGGACACTACTGATGTTTGCAAACATTTCTTTTTCTTTTCTTTCTTTTTTTTTTTTAAAACAGAGTCTCACTGTGTTGCCCAGGCATGGAGTGCAGTGACACAGTCTCTCATTGCAACCTCCACCTCCCAGGTTCAAGAGATTCTCTTGCCTCAGCCTCCTGAGTAGCTGGAATTATAGTCACCTGCCACCACGCCCAACTAATTTTTGTATTTTTAGTAGAGACAGGGTTTCACCATGTTGCCCAGGCTGGTCTCAAACTCCTGGCCTCAAGTGATCCACCTGCCTCAGCCTCCCAAACCGTTGGGATTACAGGCATGAGCCACCATGCTTAGCCGCAAACATTTCTTAAACTGAACTTTGTATTAACTACATATTACATAGTCACTTATTGTAATAACATCTCCAGTGGATAATTTGTTTTCTATGCATTTCTTTCTGTATTTTGTTACCCATGTGTGTTTTGAAAATGTCCTGCTAGTATATAGGCGACTACTCTATTCTTATCTAATTATCAATCCTGTTGAAGGAAAATATCCTTTTACCTTTCTCTTCTGTTCCTTTTAAGAAAAGCCCCAGCACAAACCCGCACTCTGTTTCCCCCTGGAAAGGGAAGCTGCTAGGCGAGTCCCAGTGTTTTTGAGAGGGGGGGCTCTTGGTGAGTGGCAGACACCCCTGGTGTATGCAGAGTCTTAAATGTCTGCTCTGGACTTTGAGAATGTGAGGCCAGAGGCCCAATTCTACAGGCTGGGTCAGAGGAGGACATTCAGCTGGATGTTTTTAGGGCTGTGAGAATGTGTTCCCTTTATTGGTTCCTCCTTCTGCTTCTTTTCCCACCTGTTCTCCAAAGGAATAGAAATATCAATGTTCTAAAGTCCAGAGTCACAGGATAAGGGTGTGGGGGGGGGGGGGGGCAGAGCTCCTCCAGGGCCTGCACAAAGGTCCCAGGTCTCTGCCTCTGAGCAAGTGGTAGGGACCTGAGCCACCTTGCAAATGCACCCAGCTTGGAGAGTCAGCCCTGGCAGCTGCCCGACCCCCTCCCAGGCCCAGCTGCTCCTCTAGGTCACCGGGGAAGAAGCCTTGAGAACATCCTGGCCCTGCCTGCGGCAGCACCCTGGCAAAGGACCAGCTTGGGGCCCTCCCTGCCCTTGTGGGGAGCCAGCCTTGGAACCACCCTCTGAGTCTGGAAATCCTAAGTCTTCTGACGTAGTTCCTCCTCAGCCACCAATGCAGGCAGAGCCTCCCTGGGCGGGTCCTGCTGCTCACCAGCTGCTGATCCCTGCCCCCACCTCCCCACGCCTCTTCCCACACCTGCCTCTCAGTATTCTCCAGCACTTTGTCAGGGTGCCTCAATGAGCCCAGGCGGCCACAGGCCAGCAGAATACCCACCTGGCTCAGGGAGTGTGGCACAGCGTACGTGCCACCCAGAGCAGCCCCACTGAACTCCTGTGTTGACAGAGGGCCCTGCCTTCCCCAAACGTGGGCTGGCAAGATTCCTCCATCTCTTGCCTTTTTCTACAATCTACTTGGATGCTCTGGGTAAAGCTGTCAGTCTCAGGCTGAGATTGCTGGGTTCAAATCCTGCCTCTCCCACTTACGAGGTGAAGTGCCCTAACCTCTCTGGGCCTCAGTGTTCTCATCTGTGAAAGGGGGATAATAACCATCCTGTATCACAGGCTGTTATTGAGGATTAAATGAGAAAACACACTGAAAGAGCTTGGAAAAATGCCTGGCACATAGTAAGTGCTTATTAGCTGTCAGCTGTTATCCAGATTTGCCAGAAGTCTTCCATGGTCCTCAACATTTAGGCCCCACAGTGAACAGCACCCCGTACAAGGCACTAAATTGCAGACATAAGAAATGGAAGCTGTCGTCCCCAGCCTCTGCTTTTAGGTCTCCTTGGAGAAAACCCAAAAGCATCTGCATAGTAGATTTCTTTTTTTTTTTTTTTTTTTTGCGACGGAGCTCGTTCTTGTTGCCCAGGGGAATGCAGTGGTGCGAGCTTGGCTCACTGCAACCTTCCCCTCCCGGATTCAAGCAATTCTCCTGCCTCAGCCTCCCAAGTTGCTGGAATTACAGGCGTGCACTACCACGCCCAGCTAATTTTGTATTTTTAGTAGACATGAGGTTTCTCCACGTTGGTCAGACTGGTCTCAAACTCCCGACCTCAGGTGATCCGCCCGCCTCGGCCTCCCAAAATGCTGGAATTACAGGCGTGAGGTGCTGCGCCTCGTCAATAGACTTCTTTTCTTCTCTCTCTCTCTCTCTCTCTTTCTCTTTCTCTCCCTCCTTCCCTCCCCCCCTCTCTCTCTTTCTTTCCTTTCTTTCTTTCTCTCTTTCTGTTTCTGTTTTTCTTTCTTTTCTCTCTCTCTCTTCTTTTTGGACAGGCTTCTGTTGCCCAGGCTGGAGTGAAGTGGTGCAATCTTGGTTCACTGCAGCCTCGACCTCCCAGGCTCAAGCGATCCTCCCACCTCAGCCTCCCGAGTAGCTGGGACCATAGGCATGCACCACCATGCCCGGGGAAAGCATAGTGGATTTCTGTTGTGCTTTGTGGCCACGTTTGCATGAATCCTTTCAATGTTCCTCCTGCACTTGGAGAAAATCTCATATTAAATGTCCCTAGCTCCCCAGGGTAGAGCCAAATGAATTCCCAGCATCCCTTGTGCTAGGGAACAGGCCATGGCTAGGCTCCACGTCAGAGGGACTCAGTGACAGCCTGTGGAAGCAGGAGACCTCGGGCACCTCAAGGCTGAGTGCTCCCCCTCCGTGCTTTCCTATGCTTTTCTATAGAAGGCATTGCAGGTTGAATTGTGTTCACCCCAAAAAAAGACATGTTGGAGTCCTAACCCTCAGGAACTCAGAACATGACCTTTTTTGGAAATAGGGTCTCTGCAGACGATCAAGTTAAGATGAGGTCATTCGGTGGACCCTGATCCAATGAGTCCTTATAAAAGAGGAAATTGAACACAGAGACAAACCTGTACACAAGGAGAACCCCATGTAAAGGTGAAGTCAGCATCAGCGTGATGCTTCTACAACCCACAACACCAAAGATGCCAGCAAACCACCAGAAGAGAGAGGCAGGGAGCAGGTCCTCTATCACAGCCCTCAAGAGGAACCAGCCCTGCTGACACCTTGACCTTGGACTTCCAGCCTCCAGAACTGTGAGAGGATACATTGCTGTTGTTCAAGCCACCCAGATTGCGGTATTTTGTTACGGCCACCTTAGCAAACTATATGGAGGGGGAAGCTCCTATGCATTGTGTCAAATGGAAGCTTCTGAGAGCAGGAAATTGTGTCTGTTTTATTTATTGGTGCATGGATGGTGCCCAAGAAATATGTGTTTGATCAATGAATGTCTTTTCCATAGTTCCCAATGCAGAACATACAGGATAAGGAAAGGCCCGTCTTTGAAAATCCCACACCTCTTATCCGTTACTCTCAGACCTCAGCTGTGGTCTAGGGAGGGACTGTGCCTGCCAATGCCACTGCAGACATCCACGGAGACCTCCGAGGTGGCAGAGCCTCGGGAGCTGGGTGGGCAGTGGGTCTGGTGGGTGGATATCCAGCCCTGTGGCTTCCAGGCCTGGACCAAGAGCTGAAGAGACCTTAGAGATCCTACTCCAGCTCTTCCACTGAAAACACAAAGCCCTCAAGGCCCAGTGAGGATTTAAGTGTCTCCCTGACCCACCCCCTTTCCACAGGGCACAGCCACCCAAGTAAGCCTCAGGCTTGGCTGAAAGGCACTTCAAATTTCTTTTATGCCATTTTCCAAACCAAAGGCCTGGCACTCCCTCTCTCCTGTCTCTCTCTCTAGATAAATATATATGTGTAGATGTGGATGTGTGTGTGTATGTAAATATGTGCACATGTGTACATATAGATGTGTGTGTGTATATATATGCATATGTGTATATATGGCTGTGTGTGTACATATATGCATATGTGTATATATAGGTGTGTGTACATATATATGTGTGTGTATATATAGGTGTGTGTGTACATATATGCATATGTGTATATATAGCTGTGTGTGTACATATATATATGTGTGTATATATAGGTGTGTGTGAACAAGAAAAAGGGGGGGAAAAGTGTGTGTGTACATATATGCATATGTGTATATATAGCTATGTGTGTACATATATGTATGTGTGTATATATAGGTGTGTGTGTACATATATGCATATGTGTATATATAGCTGTGTGTGTACATATATGCATATGTGTATATATAGCTGTGTGTGTACATATATGCATATCTATTTTATGCTTGGCAGGGTCACACTGAGGAGGCACTTCATGGCAGGGAGCACTTCTGAGTTCTGAAGAGAAGGAGTCCTGTTGCCTGTGGTCACACAGTGGCTCTCATGACATGCTTCCCAGCCAGAAGAAGAGTCTGTACAATGTACTTGGCGGATCTAAGTGTGGTTGAGTTGGGAATCTTCTCTCCTTGAACTCTGAGTGTGCAAGTGTGTGTGTGCATGTGTGTGTGCGAGGGAGAATGTGGTAGGGGGAGTAGGGGGAGACCTAAGAAGGCCTTTCCCAGAGGAAGAGGTGAGGCCGCCTGCCCAGGCCTCTCTCCATCTGCCTGCGCAGACCAGATCAGAATGAGGACGGAAGCCACCCACATGGGTCCCTGGGAGTCCAAGGGCATTGCCCAGCAGGGTTCAGCCTCCAGGCCACACCCAAGCAGGCCTGGGAATGGCCTTCCTTTGTGTTAAGAAACATAAGCTTCCTGGATTCCACTTGGGGCCCGTCGTGTCCCTCACAGACAGCCCATTGTGCCTGGGGAGAGGGTTGGCCCCTATTCTGGCAGCCATCCAGACACTGCCTGCCTCCAGCCACCCCACCCTGGGGCTCCCCCACCTTTCCTCTCCAGCTGCACCTCCCTTCCTCCCAGGGTGCAATCACCCGCCGAGGGCAGGGCACCCGGAGGAGCCTAAGCTGTGCCAGAAGCATGACCCTGAGAGCCCTGGGCCAGAGGCTGGGATGACACCAAGGACTGCTGTCATGGAGAGGAGAGGGCTCTGGGGACAGCCCACACGTGGGGGACAGCCTGAAAAAACCAGGGGCTGCTTGTTGGGGCCACTTCAAGGCATCACGGGTGAGAAACATCCATCAGGGCCAGGCCAGGGCTCCATGACTGCTACTCTATAGCAGCAAAGCACCCCCCAACTCCACGCTCATCTTGCCAGGACACAGGGTGGGCTACAGAGGGATCCGGCTTGTTGCTGGGGAGACACCATCACTGAAGGTCCGCAATGATCCTTGCAACTGTTTATGTTCCTTTAAAAAATTAAATTAAAAAAAAACCACCATGAGAAATCTCATGCTTGTCAGAGTCTTCCTCCCCCGCTGTCGGCTCCCATTATGAATCCATGGCATCTTCTGCTGAGAGTTAATTACATGTTGTGTGAAAGATACTGGGCTTGCTTTAAAAATTTTTTCTCCTGGATGGGTTTTGACCCCGTCAGCTGCCTCCCTCTGCTTCCTCCCTGTGCAGCAGGAAAGCAGGGCATGCTTGGGGGGAGGCACAGGCCTGATGTCCCGACCCTCTGCTCCTCAGAGACCACGTCCCTCCCAATGATTATTCAAACCCTCCCTGAACCCAGGTGGCGACAGCCCTGCGGATCCGGGCATTGTCACTCAGCACCCGGAGAGCCCGCTCCTGCCAGAGCGCAGAGATCGTGACAAAGCATGAACGGAGGTATCGTTTCAGTGCCAGGCACTTAGCCCTCCACAGGCTGTTTCCTCTCACCCTCCTCCCTGACAAAAGGGGGGTCAGGTGGAGGGAGGGATGCAGATGGCTTCCCAAAGCCATCCCCGTGAAGGCTTAAAAGGGAATGTGGCCCCTCCAGGAGGTGAAAGGCAGAGCCACCCACTTGCTGCTGCTTTTTTTCTGCTTGCTCCCACATATACACAGAAATTCTCATTCTCGAGATGGCTCATCTTTTCTCCTAAGAGGTGATGACCCACTCCGGAAGCAACAAGTGTGGACTAATACCTTGAATTATTGCCTCTTTGCAGTGTTGAATTTCACCTCTTTATGAGATGGCATGTGGCACAGCTGTTGGGACCTCTCAGAGCATGTTACAACACCCCTTGCTCTGACAAGTCACAGCGTCTCCAAGCTGGAAGGGCCTTCTAGGCCAACTCCTGCCCCGAATTCAGGCACATCTTAAAGTGGAGAATTTTCGGTTGGGCACGGTGGCTTACACCTGTAATCCCAGCACTTTGGGAGGCTGAGGCGGGTGGATCACATGAGGTCAGGAGTTCGAGACCAGCCTGGCCAACATGGTGAAACCCCGTCTCTACTAAAAATACAAAAATTAGTCAGGCGTGGTGGTGCATGAACCGCCGCCTCCTGGGGGTTGCAGTGAGCCGAGATCATGCCACCATACTCCAGCCTGGGCGATGGAGAGAGATTCTGTCTCAAAAAAAAAAAAAATCACAGTGAAAGGACTGAGGGGGCACACTTGGCTAGTGCGACAAACCACTGGATTACTGACGAGTGGGTCACCACAGCCTCTAAATCCCAGGGGTTTCAAATGCAGTGTGCAAAACCAGTTAAATTCCAGATTCCTGTGCCCTGTGCCCAGAGATTCTGATTTAGCAGGTCTAGGGTGGGGCCTTACATTCTGCATTTTTTAGCAAGCATCATGGCTAATTCTGATGCAAGTAGCCACCCTTCCACGTTGAGAGACTCCACAGAGGGTGATGGCTGTGGCTTATAGGCATGGGAATCAGCTGGACCCCAGCAGCTGCTCCTCTCTTCCCAGCCAGAACTTTCCTGGAATGTACATTCCAGGAAATTACTTGTATATGTATTTTTAAAATTTTGTTTTTTCTTCTTGGTTATAAAGCGAAGGCAGAGAACTTACATAATGTATAATAAAAAATAATAAAATCACTCATGATCCCTCCACAAAGGTTGGAGGGGGGGCTGCTAACATGCTGTTTTCTTCCTTACGTTTTTCATGACATTGACAACCTACTGAATATAAAATTTTATTTCATTTTCCCCATGTTATTAATTTTCTTCTGGAAATATTTTCTAAAGGCTGTATATCCATCATGTAGACATGCCTTATTTTAATAACTGTCCCCTAACTGTTGGACATTGAAGCTGTTCCTAATAATTAATTATATAAACGCTTTTGGATGAATGTTTGTGTGCACAGAGTTTCATCAACATTTTGAAGGCTTCCTTGAGCTGGAATTGAGTCACTGGGGTAAAGAATATGGCTGTTTTAGAGGCTCCTGCTAGATGTGCTGCCAACCTGCTGTCCCATTTTCTTCCTTGCCAGCAGAGTGAAATCCTGCCCATTCAGCCTCTGACTTTTTTAAGGGTTATCAAGGGTATCATTCTTACCGTATGTCATGGGTTGAACAGTCTCCCACAAAAAGAGATTTCGTGAAGTCCTAACCCAAAGTACCTATGAGTGTGACCTTACTAGGAAACAGGGCCTTTGAAGGTATCATCAAGTTTTAAGAAGAGGTCGTTAGGGGTGTCATTAAGAAGAGGTCACTGGTGTCATAGGAAGAGGAGAATGCTGGCTGGGCGCGATGGCTCGTGCCTGTAATCCTAGCACTTTGGGAGGCTGAGGCAGGTGGATCATCTGAGGTCAGGAGTTTGAGACCAGCCTGGCCAACATGGCAAAACCTTGTCACTACTAAAAAAAAAAAAAAAAAAAAAGATTAGCTGGGCATGGTGGCACATGCTTGTAATCTCAGCTACTCAGGAGGCTGAGGCAGGAGAATCGTTTGAACCCAGAGAGGTGGAGGTTTCAGTGAGCCAAGATCGCACCATTGCACTCCTATCTGGGCAAAAAAGAGTGAAACTCTGTTAAAAAAAAAAATATATATATATATATATATACACACAAAAATTAGCTAGGCAAGGTGGCACACACCTGTAATCCCGGCTACTCAGGAGGCTGAGGCAGGAGAATCGCTTGAACTCAGGAGGCAGATGGACATTGCAGTGAGCCGAGATCATGCCACTGTGCTACAGCCTGGGTGACAAGAGCAAAACTCCATAAAAAGAAAGAAAAGAAAGAGAGAAGAAAGAGAGGAAGGAGGAAGGAAGGAGGATGGAAGGAAGGAGGGAGGGAGGGAGGGACAGAGGGAAGGAAGGAAAGAAGGAAGAGAAAGGAGTGAGGGAGGGAGGGAGGGAGGGAGGGAGGGAAGGAAAGAAGGAAGGAAGGAAGGAAGGAAGGAAGGAAGGAAGGAAGGAAGGGAAAGGAATACACCAAGTGAAGACACAGCCACATGGAGAGAATGCCACGTGCTGACCAAGGCAGAGGTTGCTATGATGCAGCTGGAAGCCAAGGGACACCAAGGACTGCCAGGTCCCAGCAGGAACAGGTGAGGAAGGCAGAAGGAGCACAGCCCTGCTGTCACCTGGACTTCAGACCTGTAGCCTCCAGAACAGTGAGAGAACAAATTGCTGTTATTTTGTCTGGGGCTTTGCTGTGTAGTCCTAGGAAACGAATCTATATATGTTCCCTGGTGTGGCATCAGCTGGGCCCAAAGATCTAAGTGTGAAGACAGTCCTTGCTCCCTCTCAGAAGGGCATCCAGTCCAGCCTGCTAATCTGTCTTCCCTGGGAGCATTTCTTGCTTCTGGTCACAGGAGCAAGAGCCCAGTAGGGGCCTGTTGGGGGCCTGTCATCCATTAGAGCAGGGTCTGCTCTAGTGCCTTCTTCAAGGCTGCATCTCACGTGATAGAGGGACCCACAAAGAATCAACTTAGCATTTTTCTTCAAACTCTTGGATTTTGGTCAGCTGCAGTGGCTCATACCTGCAATCCCAGCATTTGGGGAGGGTGAGGTAGGTGGGGGATCACTTGAGGCCAGGAGTCGGAGACTAGCCTGGCCAACATGTTGAAACCCAGTCTCTGCTAAAAATACAAAAATTAGCTGAGTGTGGTGGCACATGCCTGTGATCCCACCTACTCAGCACAAGAATCACTTGAACCCGGGGTGGAGAAGCTGCAGTTGCAGTGAGCCAGCCTGTGCCGCTGCACTCCAGCCTGGGCAACAGAGCGAGACCCTGTCTCCAAACCAACAGACAAAGCTCTTGAATTTCTACAAAATGGAGTAAGTTTTTATTAGACTCTTTGAACACCTCCTGGATTAAAGCCTCATTCAGGAGCTCACAGGTGCTTAGTGTCAGGGCAAAGGTCATCTTTGTCACTGATTAGGCCTCAGACAGTTCACCATGAGAGACACGCAGGGCCTAAGCCCCTGTCGGGCTGGGAGGTTGAGCTGCTGTTACATCCCTGACTCCTCGATCAGTCTTTTCTCCTGTGGCTTCTGAAAAATTCCCCCTCTCAGGTTGATCTTAATCTTGGACAGAACTGGGACCTAAAGAACCCCATGTGCATATTAGACACTTGAGGAAGTTGTTATCTCAAGAGTTACAAAGTCTAAATATTTTCAGCTATCCTTTACCAAGTGCCCACTGGGTATCACTTACTTCCTCATGTCCTCCCGAGAGCCCTACAAAGTAGGCTGTGACATGGTGATATAAGAAGAAACATATATTTGGTCTCTGTCCTTGATTCCTGGCCCAGAGCTCCTAAAACCCTTCTAATTTCCTGAACAATAGAGGTTCTAGGTGCATCTTACATTCTAACATTTGGTCTTTGGCACCGGTTTCTGATACAGAGCTCCCAATCCCTTGGCATTTCCCCCAGTGACAGGAGTATCTTTTGTTCTAAGGAGGCAACTCTCATTAGACTCCCGGATGGGGGCTGGTCACCAGAAAGACCAAGCCACAGTTAGAATCCTGGATCTTCGGCCCCACTCCCACATTCCCTGAAGACGGGAGAAGGGCTAGAAATGGAGTTAATAATCGATCGTGTCAAAAAACAATAATAATAATAATCGATCATGTCTATGTGATGAAGCTTCCATCAAAATCCCTGAACCATGGGGTGTGAAGAGCTTGTGCCCTGCTGAGCACACGGAGGGTGGTGCCCCCGAGTGGGCATGGTCACTGAGTCCTTTCCCCCATTCCGTGCCGTCTGCATCTCTCCCATCTGGCGGTTCCTCTGTATCATCTGTAATATTGTTATAATAAACTGATAAATGTATGTAAAGTGCTTTCTTGAATTCTGTGAGCCACTCTAGCAAATGATCAAACCTGAAAAAGGGGTTATGAGAACTTCCGATTTATAGCAAACAGGTTAGAAGATCCAGAAGCCCAGACTTCTGACTGGCATCTGAAGTGGGGGGCAGTCTCATGGGACTGAGCCTGAACCCCATGGGATCTGACTCTAACTCCAGGTAAGTGGTGTCAGAATTGAATTAAACTCTATACTCCCAGCTGGTGTTGGAGAATTAGTTGTTGGGGGAAATCTCTACCCCCTACATTTGATCACAGAAGTATTCTGTCGGGGTGTAAACAGAGAAAAGAAATCTGTTTATTCCTTTACATAAGTACAATAATCTCTATTTTACCACTCAACTGAGGACCAGAAATTCCAGCAGGTAGCCCAAGGTCACAGAGCTTGTACATGGCAGAGCCAGAAGCAGAGCCAAGTCTTTCTAGCACCAAGTGTCTGGCTGTCTGCTCCGTTAGGTAGTCAAGAATGGCTTAGAGGATCAGTGGAAGGCAGCTTGTCAGCAGAGTGATAAATGCTAACAAGGGATGCCAGATGTTTGGAGAATTTATGCCAAACCTTTTGAGGCAGATGTTCCTAGTTCCACTCAGTTTCATCTCTACATTTTCTGGCATCTGGAGTAATATGGAATTTTGTCATCACATGGCCCCTGAAAATAAGCTAATCTCTGCTAACTCACCTCCTGATTTTTATATCTCAATTTCAATACGTCTATTCCCAAAAAATTGCAAGAAAAGTGAGCCCTCTAACTGTAGATGAAGAATCTTATATTTAATGGTGTCTTTGGGTTTTATGCTGCTATAACAGAATATCTCAGACTGGGTAATTTATAAAGAACAGAGATTTATTTCTGGAGGCTGGGAAGTCCAAGTCAAGCATCCCACTTCTGGTGAGGGCCTTCTTATGGTGTCTGCTATGGCTGAAACTCTAAAAGCAAGAGAGTAAGGTAAGGAGGGAAAAGGGGCAGGGGAAAGAGAGAAGGAGACAGGGAGAAGGAGGGGAGGCTGGACTCATCCTTTCATTAGGAACCTGCTTCCATAATAACAAACCCACTTCCTCAATAACGGAAGTAATCCATTCATGAGATCTCTGTCTAATCATCTCTTAAAGTGTCCACGTTTCAACACTGTTCCATTAGATATTAAATTAAACTTCTAACACATGAACTTTGCGGGACACATTCAAACCACAGCAAATCACTCTTTGGAAAAAGTTTTGTGCCGAGAATCAGTCTCTAATTTATTCTTACATATGACATGCTAGTTTTAGTGAGATTCACCTGTGTTCCTGAGTGTGGGTTTACACACAACAGGTTAGCTTTGGTGAGGTACACTTATATCCCCTTGACCCTCAGCCCTGGTTCCAATTGCTATGTTAGGAGCTAACAGTTGCTACTGAACAGTTGCTGTGGGTCAATCAGGATGATGTTCTCAGGTCAAAAAGCCTGGGCTGAGCTCTCGGGCAAAGAGCAGGCAGGCAGAAATCCTCAACAAAATATCAGCAAACTGAAGTCAACAACACATCAAGAAGTTCACTCATCGTGACCAAGCGGAATTTATCCCAGGGATGCAAGGATGATTCAATCAGTGTGATGCATCATATCAACAGAACGAAGGACAAAAACCATATGACCATTTCAACTGATACTGAAAAAAGCATTTGCTCAAATTCAACATCCTTTCATGATTAAAAAAAAAAAAACAACCAAATCCTCAAAAAACTGGGCATAGAAGAAACATACCTCAACACAATAAAAGCCATATATGACAGACCCACAGCTAGTATCATACTGATCGAGGAAAATCTGAGAGCCTTTCCTCTAAGATCTGGAACACAACAAGAATGCCCACTTTCACCACTATGATTCAATATAGTACTAGAAGTCCTAGCTAGAGCAATAAGACAAGAGAAAAAAATAAAGGGCAAAAAAGTGGAAAGGAAGAAGTCAAATGATCCTTGTTTGCAAAAGAAATGATCTTATGTTTGAAAAAAACAAAGAATCCAGCAAAAAAATATTTGAACTGATAAATAAATTCAGTAACGTTTTAGAATACAAAAATCAATATACAAAGATCAGTAACATTTACATATACCAACAGTGAACAATCTGAAAAAGAAATCAAGAAAGTGATCCCGTTTACAATAGCTGCAAATAAAATAATATACCCAGGATTAAACTTAACCAAAGAAGTAAAAGATCTCTACAATGAAAGCTATAAAACATGGATGCAAGAAATTGAAGAGGACATCAAAAAATGGAAAGACATTCCATGTTCATGGATTGGAAGAATCAATATTGTCAAAATGTCCATACTATTCAAAGCAATCTACAGATCAATGCAATCCCTATCAAAATATCAATTATGGCTGGGTGTGGTGGCTCATGCCTGTAATCCCAGCACTTTGGGGGCCCAAGGTGGGCGGATCACTCGAGCCAAGGAATTTGAGACCAGCCTGGGCAACATGGTGCCACTCCATCTCTACAAGAAATACCTAAATTACTCAGGCATGTAGCACATGCCTGTAGTCCCAGCTGTTTGGGAGGCTGACGGGAAGATCACTTGAGCCTGGGAGGTGGAGGCTGTATTGAGCCAAGATCATGCCACTGCACTCCAACTTGAGTGACAGAGCAAGATCCCTGTTTCAAAACAACAAGAAAAAAACCAGTGACATTCTTTGAATAGAAAAAATAATCCTAACATTTATATGGAGCCACAAAAGACTCAGAAGAGCTAAAGCCATCCCAAGCAAAAAGAATAAAACTGGAGGAATCACATTACTTGACTTCAAATTATACTACAGAGCTATAGTAACCAAAATAGGCACAGTACTGGCATAAAAATAAACACATAGACCAATGGAACAGAATAGAGAATCCAGAAACAAATCCATACTCCTACAGTGAACTCATTTTTTACAAAAGTGTCAAGAACATACATTGGGGAAAGGACAGTCTCTTCAATAAATGGTGCTGGGAAAACAATATCCACATGCAGAAGAATGAAACTGACTCCTCCCTTGCCATATGTAAAAATCAAATCAAAATGGATTAAATACTTAACATCTAAGACCTCAAATTATGAAACTATTAAAGGAAAAAACTGGTGCAACTCTCGAGGACACTGGTCTAAGCAAAGCTTTCCTGAGCAAATACCCCAAAAGCACAGAGACAAACGAAGGAAAAATGGATAAATGGTATCACGTCAAGTTAAAAAGCTTCTGCATAGCAAACAAAATAATCAACAAAGTGAAGAAACAACCCACAGAATGGAAGAAAATATTTGCAAACTACCCATCTGACAAGGAATTAATAATCAAAATATATAAGTAGCTCAAACAACTCAATAGGAAAAAAAATCTAATAATCCAATTTTTAAAATGGGAAAAAGATCTGAATAGAAGTTTCTGAAGAGAGGACGTACAAATGGCAAACAGATATATGAAAAGGTGCTCAACATCACTGATCATCAGAGAAATGCAAATCAAAACTACAATGAGTATAGCCGGGCATGGTAGTGAATGCCTGTAATCCCAGCTACTCGGGAGGCTGAGGCAGGAGAATCACTGGAACACAGGAGGCGGAGGTTGCAGTGAGCTGAGATCGCGCCATTGCACTCAAGCCTGGGCAACAAGAACGAAACTCTGTCTCGAAAAAAAAAAAAAACCTACAATGAGTTGTCATCTCACCCCAGTCAAAATTTTTTTTCAAAAGATGGGTAATATTAGGCCGGGCACGGTGGCTCACGCCTGTAATCCCAGCACTCTGGGAGGCCAAGGCGGGCAGATCACCTGAGGTCGGAAGTTCAAGACCAGCCTGACCAACATGGTGAAACCCCGTCTTTTTTTGCTTTTTTTTTTTTTTTTTTAAAAAAAGGTGGGTAATATTAATGCTGGCAAGGATGTGGAGAAAAGGGAACCCTTATACACTTTTGGCAGGCATGTAAATTAATAACGGCCACTATGGAGAACGATATGGAAGTTCCTCAAAACACTAAAAATAGAACTAACATATGATCCAGCAATCCCACTACTAGGTATGTCAAAGAGATATCTGCACTCTTATGTTTATTACTGTCCTAGTCAAAACAGCCAAGATTTGGAAGCTGTCCATCTCAGTATAGACATGTCCATGTCCATAATCTCCATCAACAGACGTATGGATAAAGAAAATGTGGTACTTATATACAATGGAGTACTATTCAGCCATGAAAAAGAATTTGCAATGACATGGATGGAACTGGAGAACATCTGTTAAGTAAAATAAGCCAGGCACAGAAAGACAAATTTCACATATTCTCATTAATTTGTGAGAGCGGAAAATTAAATTACCAGCGTGGTGCCTCATGCTTGTAATCCCAGCACTTTGGGAGGCTGAGGCGGGCGGATCACCTGAGGTCAAGAGTTAGAGACCAGTTAGGCCAACATGGTGAATCCTGTCTCTACTAAAACTACAAAAATTAGCTGGGCGTGGTGGCACATGCCTGTAATCCCAGCTACTTAGGAGGCTGAGGCCAGAGAATCACTTGAACCCAGTAGGCAAAGGTTGCAGTGAGCCAAGATTGTGTCACTGAACTCCAACCTGGGCAACAGAGCGAGACTTTGTCTCAAAAAAAAAAAAAAAAAAAAAGAGAGAGAGAGAGATTAAAACAATTGAACTCATGGAGACAGAGAGTAGAAGGATGGTTACCAGAAGGGTAGGTGTGCCGGGGCTGAGGGAGTCGGGATGGTAAACAGATACAAAACTGTAGTTACACAGGAGGAATAAAAGCTAGCATTTGATAGCACAACAGGATGAATGCAGTCAATAATTTATCGTACATTTAAGAATAACTAAAAGAATGCTGGATGCGGTGGCTCATGCCTGCAACTCCAGCACTTTGGGAGGCGGGGGCAGGCAAATCACTTGAGGTCAGGAGTTTGACATCAGCCTAGCCAACACGGGGGAAACCCGTCTCTATTAAAAATACAAAAAATTAGCTGGGCATGGTGGCAGGCGCCTGCAGTTCCAGCTACTCAGGAGGCTGAGGCAGGAGAATCACCTGAACCCCGCGGGTGGAGGCTGCAGTGAGACAAGATCGCGCCACTGCACTGGGCAACAGAGTGAGACTCTGTTTCAAAACACACACACACACACACACACACACACACAAAACTAAGAGTATGATTGGAATATCTGTAACACAGAACAGATAAATGCTTGAGATGATGAATACTCCACTTACCCTGATGTGATTATTATGCATTGTATGTTTATACCAAAATAGCTCATGTACCCCATAAATATACACACCTACTACGGACCCATAAATTTGTAAAAATCTAGATGATCAAATCTAAACTCAGTTAATTTCTATTTGAATTAAGAAAAGTGTTTTTCCTTTTTTTTTTTTTTAAAAAAGAGCAAATGGGGTCAAAACCCAAGATGAGACTTTCTTGGAAGCAGAGACAGCACACAGGAAGCCCCATCAGACACAAAGGAAGCCTATGAGGCCAAACGTGGAGGCAGCAGAGCAGAGCCGACAGCTCCTTCACTTCCCTGGGAGTTCCACTAAGGAGTGCAACCATGACGCTCTTGCCTCCCAGTGGGCCGTGGGATGGAGAGGAAAGCTGAATACAGCAAAGCCTCTCAAAGCAAGCAGAGTGGTAAAGGCTGCAGTAGAAGTACCAAGGGTCAAGTGAACTCAGAGAGAAAAGCTTCATGAAGATGGCCATCAAGCTGGGCCCAAGTCAAAAGTGTAAGAGATCAGAATTAGAGTCAGTGGAGAAGTCAACCCCTACTAAGAGAGTTCAGGTTCTCAGCCTGAAGGAAAAATTTGGAAGTTGGAGGTTGTGGTGTTTGTGGCTTATGCCACAGCCCCCTCCTGCACCTGGCCTTAGTTCCCAGGATACCCACCCCTCAGTGGGCCAGGCCACAGACTTCCCGAAGGCCAACACATAAAGTCCAGGACCTTCCACCACTGACACTTTCCAAACCCATCCCTGGCCACTATTTCTTCCCTCTCATGTCACAGGGCTCTGCATCTTGTCCCATCTCAGCAAAATTAGACCGCTTGGTTTCCCAAGAGCTGTCATTTTGAACTCTTTTCTACAGGAGCCTGGAGCACAGGGCTTCCCAGAAGTCTGATTCAATGCTATTTTGAGCTGGGTTAGATTGGCAGAAATGAACCGCCCACCCCTGGAAAAGTCACACTTGGGAAAAGGCTGCCGCACCAAAGGTGGACCAGGGAGCTCTTTCTCAGCATGAGTTTGAATGGGGGATCATAGGGAGCAAGGGACACTCACATGGTCCCTGCAAAGCTGTGCTGACAGACAGCTCGGGACAGATCCAGACCCGTTCTGTTCACCCAGCTGTTATGCCTCTTCTGCCTGCAAGATGAGACAGACACCTCCCCTCCCCAGGCTAGCATCATTTGTTGAGGCATGGCTTTGGAAAGAACAAGTTCAAATCCCGGAAAGAGGCTGAATTCCAGCTGGAGGCCCACCAATGACAGCCCTGTCTTGCTATCCTGGGTGGCATGGCATGGGTGGGCGGGCTCTGATGGGGTAGGGAGAAGGAAACTCAACCACCTGTGGGTGCTCGCTGCCTCACTCTGTCCTCCTGGCTCCACCTCACCCTTCCTTTCTGCCTCCCTGCCTGGTGTGGTCAGGGAAATCTGCGGGGTTTAAAGAAGCTTCCAGAAGCCACTTAGTCCCCCTCCAGGTAGATGCTTTTTTAAGGATCTCTTGCTCCTTTCAGCATTCTAGAACCACAGATGCAGCCTCTCAGAGTGGTCACTGAGCACCAACTCAGTGGCAGACCATAGGGCCCAGCCTTGTTACAGCGAGGAAGGTGACTCTCAGTGGACTGCGGCTCTTAAAGTCCTTTACCCTGGGACATACATCCTTCCAATCCCACCCCACGATGATGACAGGGTCTGTGGTCAACGGTGGGGGTCAGGTTAGGCCAGTGCAGTTCTTCAAGTATGACACCAAGCAGACAGCACCAGTCCCCAAGAGTAGGGCTCAGCCACAGCTGCTCCCATCAAAGGGAACTGGGTGGGCCCTGTTATCCAGACACAAATGTCTGCTGGGGCCCTGGGGCCCAGGGTGTCCAAAGGTGGTTCTTTTCCTCCCCCAGAAACTTGGCCCGGGGCCTTTCCCAGCAAGTGCCTCCCCCCTTCTCCCGCCCTCGGGTTCCCTTCCCAGGCCACCCTGGGGTGGGCCCAGCCACCCACTCAGTGCGGGCTTCAGCACATGGCTGTGGGGCAGCGGGTTTCCTCCCCGCCCTGGCAGCTCTGCAGAGGGTGGCTTTCACCCTCTCTTCTCCCCCTTTCCCGTGACTTCTTGTAAAAGGCTCCGGCGCCCCCACCCACCTCCGCCCTCCCGCGGCTGCCAGACCGGTGCCTGCCCCCGCCTCCCCCGGAGGCCGCGCTCTCTTCTCTCCCCGCCCCTGGCAGCGGGCTCCGCTTCGGAAACTGTTGACTCAGAGGGTGGCCGGGCGGCCAGCGTCTGATGTCAGCCTGGAGCTGGGCCAGGGAGTGCAGGCGGGCGGAGCTGGGAGCGAGGGAGGAAGGGTGCGGGGCGCGGGGCCGGGCCGGGTGGGCGCCCGCGGCGGGCGTGGGGGCTGCGCTCGGGGCTCCCGGCTGCGCGCTCGGCCTTGGCGGCGGCCCGGGCGCCCGTGACTCAGGGGTGCGTCACCGGAGCAGATGCCCGGGGCGGCTGGAGGCTCCCGGGCTCCCGCTGACTCATCAGAAAGCCCTGCCGCGCGGCCTGGGGGCGGGGGGGACGTGGGGGACCGCCGGGAGCGGCCGGGCAGGCGGCAGCCGAGGTCGTTTGAGGCACGCGGAGCCGGAAAACCCCAAGGAGGCGGCTGGGCAGGGGCGGGGCGACCGGCACTGACCGAGTCACCTGCAGCGCGGGCTGACGGCGGGCGACCGAAGGAGGGAGCCAGCCCCCCCCACCCCAGCAGCTGCTTCCGAAGCCTGCCCCCTTCCACTGCCAAGCGGCACCCCGCGGGCCCCCAGCCAGCGCGCCGAGGCGCCCCCGCCCCGTGTCGCACGCGCGGCGTTATTGGGAGAAGGCGGTTTCTGGGCACCAGCGCGGGCCTCGGTGGCACCCGAGGTCGCTGGGGTCTTCCCCCCTCCCCTTAAGATTCTAGGTCGTCTGTGGGAAAAGCTTTCATTCCCCGCCCCACTCCACCCCGACCCTCTCCGGGGGAGGCTCCACTGGCACTGTAGACACCACGTGCTGGGTAAAAAGGCCTGGTCCCAGCGCTTTCCTGTCACTTACTGCTAACCACAAGGCCCCGTGGCACTCAGGAAATGCGGCAGGGGGGCCGGAGAACTCTCAGGAAGGGGTGTGGACAGAGAGGAGGCTTCCACCCAGTCCTGGAACAGGGACACAGTCCATGGCACTCAAAAGAGGTGGGAGACTCCTCTGCACGGCGCTCCCGCCCCCGGGGCAGGTGGAGGAGGGGGTCTGACCGGTCCTCACCCTGCCTGTATTTGTAGTCTGGGCACACCTGAGCAGTGCGGCAGGAGGGCACTGTGGAGTGCAGGCCCATGCAGACGCCGCTGTGGGGGCTTCCTGGTGGAGCGGGCAGTAGGGTAGGGGCCTTGAAGAGGAGTGAGTTGAACAGATCAGCAAGGACATTCCAGACAGAAACAAATGCCTGAAACCCAAACCGAGAAGCAGGAAAGAGCAGATTGTGTTCTGGGAATGTCAGGGAGTCCAGTTTGACTGGAAGACCAGAGACGCATCACAGCCCAGCGGCCCAGATGCGGACCTCAGATGCAGGCACAGTGGCCCAGGAGTCAGGGGGTTCTGCCCGCTTCCCTGGGGGGAACCGAGTCATGCCAGTTCCCAGACAGATGGATTCCTTCCAAGAATTCCACAGTCCTGCTCAGTCCCAGCTGCCAAGCCTCCTGGCCTTGGATGGTTGCTGTCTAATGCAGATCCTCTTTTGTCCAGATTTCAAATATTTTTCCTCTTCTGTCCTTTGATCACTAACGTTTGTGTTGATCTACACCAGCATCTCTGAATCCTGACAGCACTCTGAAATTACCTAGGGGTGCTTTAAAAAAACAAATATGGGCCAGGAGCAGTGGCTCACCTCTGTAATCCCAGCACTTTGGGAGGCGGGCAGATCACCTTAGGTCAGGAGTTCGAACCAGCCTGACCAACATGGAGAAACCCCATCTCTATTAAAAATAAAAAATTAGCCAGGCGTGGTGGCACATGCCTGTAATTCCAGCTACTCGGGAGGCTGAGGCAGGAGAATTGCTTGAACGCAGGAGGCAAAGGCTACAGCGAGCCAGATCATGCACTGCACTCCAGCCTGGGCAACAAGAGCAAAACCCTGTCTCAAAAAACAAATAAAAAAACAAAAATGTTGATGCATGGGCCCCTCCAGGAAATCTGATTTCATTGGTCTGCGGTGGGGCCCAGCCATCAGCAGACTTTTAAAGAGCAGTTAGAGAGGAGAACCACTAATGGAGGTGCTCACCAGGGAGTGTCCAGGTCAGACCCCCACAAAAGAGCTCAGCCTCCTGGCCTTCAGACCCAACTGGGACAAACCCTGAGAACAGCCTTGGCAGACCTCCAGGGGCAGCTGGACTCCCTGAGCTGGGAGTTGCAGTCTCTTCCAGGCATCCACTCTGCAGCAGAGGCCAAAGTTTCCAACAGGAAGGGAGGGTGACGCTTCTATTTGTTTCACAAGAGCCAGCTGACCTTTGAAGCTAGTGATAACCACCACGAACCTTACTGGTGGGAGAACAAGGCACTGCAGCCAGTTCCCATCAACCCCACATATCTGCAAGGGGCCCCAAGGCGGATGTGGCACCCTCCCCTGCAACACTGGGCCTCAGAGGAGGAGGAGGCCCAGCCATGGCCAGATGGGGGATCTGGGGAACAGGTCCTCTGCTTTCTGGGAAAATGGAGGTGAAGATTCCTGCCCCCAAAGATTCTTGTTGGGAGTCTTGAGATAAATCTCCTAGCAGTGCTCAGCATGGGGAGAATTTTCAGTGACCGTTCTCTTCCTCCGGTTTTGCTAGTAACTCTTTTCGAAGATTAGGGAGAGTCTCCAAGTCTGGGCCTCACCACTCTTCACTCAGCATCTGACCATCCCCACCTCCCGGATCTACAGGGTTCATAGAGGAGGACCCGGAAGGGAGAAGGTCAGGCTGAGGAACTTGACACTTGGCCTCCCTGCTGCAAGGGAAATGACATCCGTTACCAACGAGGTGACCAGCTGTCCTTCTCCAAGACTGAAAAGCAGAAATACCGCCCTGGGCCCAGAGGGGCTGAGAGAACTATAGGAAGAATTTCCTGACAAAGGACAGTGTTGCCTCAAGGACTCATGAGGTTCTGTGAAAACAGGAAACTCCTGAGCACTAGACCCTTCATCACCAGGGAGTGTTGTTCCCATCTGACAGCTGAGAAAACTGAGGCTGAGAAACCTGTAATGACTTGCTGAAGCAGCAACCAGCGCGCCATGCAGCTGAAATCTGAAGATCAGCAGTTAAAAGTGGTGGGACAATCCCTCCCTGACTTCCAGCTCTAAGCGCCTAGGCTTGTGTGTTTTTCTGCCCAAGCCTCGGAATCAGAGTCCTATAAAAGTCACGGCTAATCCTAGGGGTGCAGGCTTTAAACCCAGGGAGAAAGCATGTTATTGGAATACTCCCGCACTTTTCTCCCTTTGAATCCCACCATGGAAAGAAAATGCTGTGAAGTATACCCAGTATTTACTGGAGGGTATTTCCTAGCAAGAAAATGAAGGTGATTGTCAACGGCCTCTGGAAATATAGAGCAGGGTGCAGAAGACGGCCCCTTCTTAGATGGCGGGCTGGACAGTGCTGCTTGCCCTTAGGCACTGGCGGCAGAAAGACAAAACCTGGTAATTCTGCTCTTGGGATTCTCTCTGGCACCTCTCCTTGTAGGTCACAAGCTTCCTGATCCGATAGCCCGTGGCCCTACTAGAAGCAAAGATACTCCTTTACCATTTTACAGATCAGGAAACTGAGGCTGGACAGAAACATCACCGGGATTGAACTGGGAGTGGATCTGACTCCGATCCATAAATTCTTTACCTGGTCCCGAAAAGAGGCCCTGGCAACCGACTGTGGACCGGAGGGGGAACCCGCCCGCTGTCCCAAGCAGGGCTCCCCCCGCTGCGGGACGGCCGAGGCGCGGCGGTGCGTGGAGCGGAAGGAGCGGGCTTGGCGAGCACTCGCGGAGGCCCAGGCAGGGTTCGAGCGCCGAGGAGGCGCCCATTTCCCTTCCTCCTCCCCTGGGAACGCGGCGCTGAGGACGGGGCCCGGCCGCGGCCCCCTCCATCCGCCTCGGCCGCCAGGTGCCCCGAAGCCCGGCCTCCCCCTCCCGCCCCCGCGCCTGTTCCCGGCGCAGCCCGAGCCGCGGCGGTCACGTCTCCCCATCCGGCCCCAAAGTACCAGCCAGCCGCGGCCGCGCCGACCCCGCGCGGGGTGGGAGGCCGGGGAAGGGAGGGCGGGTTGCTCAGAGGCCCTGCCCCGCCCGCTGCGCCCGGGGGAGAGGCGCGGGTGAGGCTCTGCGCTGCAGCCACCGCCCCTGCCGGGCGCTCCGCGAGCGGGGGCGGGGCGGGGAGAGGCCCAGCCGGGGAAGCCGCGAGGCCGCGCCTCCAGGGCGGCGCGCGGGAGGGTTGCTGGGGAGAAAAAGCGGCACGGCCCCGCCCGAGCCCCGCGGGTACAGCGCACTCTGCTGGTGTGAACCGAGAACTGCACAGAGACCGCGCCCGGACCTATGGCCACCAGAGGACTGGAGGGGTCGGGAGAGGCTGGGCGCCGGCTCGCAGAAGGCTGAAGACCACCATCTTCTTAAAAAAAAAAGCAACCTAACTCGCATTGGAACATCTGTGTATACCCTGTGAATATTTATAATTAATATCCGTCAATTTTAAAAAATTGTTTAATACATTGAAATAAACTAAGAAAAACCTAATTTAATAATGAGTCATAGGCGTTGCAGGACATTTTGAAATGTGGAGAAGAAAAAAAGAAAAAGAATCATTCATCATACTTTTATCTAGAAAGAAGCACTTAGAATATTTGTGTCTGTTTTTCCAGGGCTTCCAATCTGCAAATCTGTGCTTGTATGCATTCTTTAGAGAATGCAAAAGGCCGGTGGTGACTCATAACAGTAATCCCAACTACTCGGGAGGCCGAGGCGCGAGGATCGAGAGCATCGCGAGTATCTCTTGAGCCCAGGAGTCCAAGGTTGCAGTGAGCCATGATGACACCTCTACACTCCAACCTGGGTGACAGAGTAGGGCCTTATCTCCAAATTAATAAGTAAATAATACAATGTTATCAGTTTTGTGAAGGCAGAGGCCTTATTTTTTCACTGCTCTATCCTCAGTGCCTGGAATACTGGTAGTTGTCTGGGTGCTCAAAAACCATTCATTGTTTCTACCAAAATGCAATTATGCCTTATACAATAGGGTCCATCATTTTTAGCATACTTAAATTTCCTAGTATGAGGCCCTGACCCCCCAGTGAGACTATGTGAGAGATGGATGGTCCATTGGCCTCTTTAACAAGAATCTGGAGGCCAGATGTGTTTGGAATTTAGAATTATTCATAGTGCACATGTAAGGTGACTCTCCACCATGCTCAGTCCCATCACAAGTTTGCTCCTTCAAAGCTGTGACTCCTGTAGTCTCACACGTTTATGATAATCCCATCCATGCCTGTCTCCCTCAGGAAACTGCACTGTCTGGTTTGCTCATCGTGGTATTCTCAGCATGGAGTAGGTGCTCCATAAATATATGTTGGATGCATGTGTGCATGAATGAATGATGACTATTCTGTCCTGTTTGCCTTCCCTGGAGTCATGTGTGGAGTTCTGCTCACTCCATCTCAGGACAAGCCCAGGAGAACCAGAATCATAGAAAGGGGGATGTGTTTGTTTGCTCATCCATCTAACAGAGAGCACTGTTACGTGCCAGGCTCTGTGCTAGGCTCTGGGGATCTAAAAATGATGCCAGCCGGGTGCAGTGGCTCACACCTGTAATCACAGCACTTTGGGAGGCTAAGGCCAGTGAATCACTTCAGGTCAGGCGTTCAAGACCAGCCTGAACAACATGGCAAAACTCCGTCTCTACTATTAAAAAAAAAAAAAATTAGCCAGGCGTGGTGGTGGGCGCCTGTGATCCCAGCTACTTGAGAAGCTGAGGCAGGTGAATCACTTGAACCTGGGAGGCAGAGGTTGCAGTGAGCTGAGATCTTGCCACTGCACTCCAGCCTGGGAGACAGAGCGAGACTCTATCTCAAAAATAAATAAATAAATATTTTAAAATAAAAAGCAATGGTACACATGAGAAAAGAAAAGACAAAAGATGCAGCGTGTGTCTTCAGGAGCTACCAAAATATACAAACTGAAAGGATCCATCAGCAGGGGGAAGCAGAGAGCAGGTAGGGTACTCAAGGGTGTGGACAGGGGGTAGCATAGTCAGGGAATGGTCCAGTCCCCTGAGAACCAAAGGGGAAAGGCAAGAGGAGGGAGCGATTAACCAGACCTAGAGAGAGGCAGAGGGCAAGCTAGGTGCAGGGCCCCTGCAGGGGCCTCGGGATCAGCCCACCAGAGGCAACTGGACAAGAAGTGAGCCCAGGAATGACTGCCCTGACCCCACTGTTCTACCCCAGGCTTCTCCACTCCGCTTTGCTTGACCACAAAGCAAAGAGGAAGGGGGAAGCATTGAGGCAGTCCACAAACGTCAGCCTCCAGGTGCAGAGCAGGTTGCATGGTGGGCGGCAGGGCAGCCGGAGCTATCCAGCACCAAGAATGCGGCTGCGATAGGCAACAGGAACAGGGAAGATGTGATCACAGTCACAGACACCATGACCACAGGCTTGGCCTGGGCTGGGCTTGGGTGGGCAAAGGAAGCCAGAAGCATATGACCCCTGCAGAGGGGGTGTCGTCAAGTTAAGTAAAGTTGAGGCCAAAGCACAAAATATAATGTCAAAGCTCAGTGTAAGAGAAAAAAAGAAGTGTCACCTCACACAGCCTCTCCAAATGGAGGACCATGCCAAGGGTGATACCTCATGGGAAGATTCACCGGCAAACGTGGAGGATAAATGCATCACACACACACACACACACACACACACACACACACACACACACACGCCAGGTATCTTAGGAAAGTGGAGGACAGAGACACAATGTGTCACGCTGGTGAATCGGTGAATCCGTATCTTAGGTGTAAATCTGCAAGCTTCATGGAGAAAAAAAAACACATTCAAAACCTGCTTGCAGCTGGGCACGTACCTGTAGTCCCAGCTACTCGGAAGGCTGAGGTGGGAAGATGGCTCAAGCCCAGGCGTTCAAGACTAGCCTGGGCAACAGAGTGAAACCCCATCGCTAAAAAAAACTACACAAACAAAAAACTTGTTTGCAAAACACCCAGCTGGACTCATTGTGGCTTACAAAGACTTTTAAGACTTGGTTTCCGAGAAACCAGTTGAGCGCTACCTTCAAAATCTTAACTTCTAAAACACAAAAATAGACCCACAAAGTCACAAGGCAATGTTTCTCAAAGCCACAGGGGAACTGTCTACTACAGATAAAAAGGTCCCTGCTTTGAGCCTGAATGAATCAGCCAAAGCCCCCTTCTCCCAACCAACCAATCCTAACCAGGTACCCCCTCAACTACCCAACCCTACAAAAAACCCTTCCTAACCCTCTCACTGAGTGGCTCCAAAGGCTCACCCAGCATGTGGGTTCCTTTGATGCGTAACAGTAAGCAAACTGGGCTGTTTGTGGCCATAGGCACATCCTTGGCGGGCCTGACGTCTCCAACCTGAGGGAGCTCATGGCCCACCAGGAACAGCCATGCCTTGAACTGAACATTTAACAATCCCATCTCTTGAGGCTGGGGTCTTCTGGAACATCCTCCCAAATCCCCGCTGCCAGTCCCCATTCTGCTCAGAGCTCCGGCAGTTGTCTTGGTAATCGGAAACCTATACTGTACTTTGCTGGGGACTTGCAGTAGCAAAGGCTTTTGCTACTGGGGTTGGGGGCGGGGCCAGTGGGGGGGGTTGTAGTTGGGGAAGAGGGCTTCGGAAAGGGGAGGAAAGTGAGGCAGGGACCCCCTCTTCCTCCCGGCTCCTCCACAAAGGACAAGGACAGGGATGTAGAGATGCAAAGGTCAGGGAACCGGGAGACACTTGTGACGCTCAGAAGTGTGACAGAACGTAAGAGCTTAATACTATGTGAAATCAACTCAACACAGAAACTCAGCAATTGTTTGCTGCAACCTCCAAGGCACGATAGCAAATGTAATCCACGAGCGCCATCTAGTGGTAGGATCTGTCACTGCCAGCCAAGTCCTGAGCTCTGAGCCGTAGCCCCGCTGGGTGAGGAGTCTGCACTCTGTGCCCCCCAGGAGTAGGATGAGACAGGCAGCCATCCACATCTCCCAGGGACAGCATTTAGCTTAATTGCCTCGGGCATTCTGCTCTGCAGTGTAGAAAACAAGCTTCAAGGGAACTCTCTGAGCTGGGACTTGACAGGCATGTGCCACCATGCCTGGTTAATTATATATATATTTATTATTATTATTTTATTTTATTTTTTTAGAGACGTCTTTCTGTGTTGCCCAGGCTGGTCTCAAACCCCTGGCCCCAAGCAATCACTCCACCTTCCTCTCCCAAAGTGCTGGAATTACAGGCATGAGTTACTGTGCCCTGCCAGAGCTGGGGATTTATGGGGCACAGAACGAGCTGTGGTTGCTTGTACGTGACTGGGGTTGCGTGGGCATTACAGTCGTTGACACCTGCCAGCATGGCATCCCAGATATAAGACATGTAAGAGGGGCAGTCTCACCTAACGAGTCGGATCACCTGCGATCCTAGGCACTGTGATCGAGAGGGGCAGGCCTGTCTCTCCGGTGGAACCAAGAACTCAGATGGAAGGCTCTCAAAGTCCATGGGGATAGAAGTGCCATGCGGCAGGGAACTGGGGCTATTTTGTTTGCTGCTGTCTCGGTGCTAGAATCGTGAATAGTGCCTGCCACCTAAATTAAAAAAAAAAAAATTGTTGGCTGGATAAATAACCGAATGGATGATGAAGCCTCCATCAGGCTGGGCTGTCAGGAGTCAGTGAGTGTGAGAGGGGCTGAGGGATCTTGCAGGATCCTTCAGAGCCTGGAAAGCTCAACCCCAGTGACACTCCAGACAAGACTGTGAAGGGGAGAGCTTACCACAGGTTAGCGACTTAATCCAGCCAGTTTCAGAAGCTCACCCTACAGCCACAAGGATGGTGGCCGGAGAAGAGATCCTGGTGGCAGAGACAGCAGTTGAAACCACCGAAATAGCCCAGCCAGGACGTGGGAGGGTGGAGCTGACCAGGTTCTAGAAGCAGACATGGGTTCTGACCACCCTGGATACAGACCAGGGCCAGGCCGTTTGTGCCTTATCATCAGGCTGAGGCTGCAAGAGGGGGAAGGAGAGAACTGGGTGAGGGGCCTCTGAGTTGTTGGTTTCGGGGCTGAGTTATGGGAGAAAGAAATGAAGATGTTGAGGAAGAAAGGGGTCATTTGGGTTAAAGAAATCTCATGCCCTCAGGCCCTGGCTTGGCCTGGAGACTGGACCCACGCCTGTAATCCCAGCACTTTCGGAGGCTGAGGCGAGCAGATCATCTGAGGTCGGGAGTTCAAGACCAGCCTGACCAACATGGAGAAACCCCGTCTCTACTAAATATACAAAATTAGCTGGGCGTGGTGGCACATGCCTGTAATCGCAGCTACTCAAGAAGCTGAGACATGAGAATCGCTTGAATGCAGGAGGCAGAGGTTGCGGTGAGCCAAAATCATGCCATTGAACTCTAGCCTAGGTGAAAGAGCGAAACTCCATCTCAAAAAAAAAAAAAAAAAATAGCTTTTTTATACTTTTCTGTATTACTGGAATTTTGGTAACTTAAAAAGATTTTATAATGGGAATAAACAAAGATCTAACTTTATAGGGGGAGAAAAGACAAAAGAAAGCAGAAATGCAATGCGAGCTTGAAAATGAGGTGATAGTTAGAGACCAGCCTGGGCAACATAGCAAGACCCCATCTCTACAGAAAAATAATTTTTAAAGAAATAATTAGTCAGGTTCTGCACATGTCTGGTCCCATCTGCTCAGGAGGCTGAGGTGAGAAGATCACTTGAACATGGGAGGTCGGGGCTGCAGTGAGCTGTGATTATGCCACTGTCCTCCAGCCTGGGTGACAGAGCAAGACTCCATCTCAAAAAGAAAGAGAGTGAGGAAGGAAGGAAGGGAGGGAGGGAGGGAAGAAAGGAACAGTGACTGAGAAGGGCTGGGAGTGGAAGTGCAGGTGCCAGTCAGGGGTCAAGGATCAATACAGTGCTCCTGTTCCAAATGGCCACAAACATACTTGTTATGGGCTGCGTCCCCATCAAAATTCGTATGCTGAAATCTCAACCACCAGCATCAGAATGTGACCTTATTTGGAAATAGAGTCATTGCAGATGTAACTAGTCCAATTAACATGAGGTCATTAAGGTGAGACCAAGTCCAATATAACCAGTGTCATAAAAAGGGGAAATCTGGAGAGACTCATATACAGTGTGCAGAGAGAAAAGCATGTGAACATGAAAACAGCCACCTACAAGCCAAGGAGAGAGGCCAGGAACAGAGCCTTCCCTCAAAGCCCCAGAGGGGACCGATCCTGCTGACCATTTGGACTTCTGATCTCCAGAACTGTAAGACAATACATTTCTGATGTTAAAGCCACCCAATTTATAGTTAGTGTATTGTTTGGGCAGCCCTGACAAGCTAGTACACACATCAGCAGAAAGTGTGGTTAAATCTTTCATTTTTTTTTCTCTTGTCACCCAGGCTGGAGTGCAATGGCATGATCTTGGCTCACTGCAACCTCTGCCTCCTGGGTTCAAGCAATTCTCTTGCCTCAGCCTCCTGCGTAGCTGGGATTACAGATGTGGGCCACCTCGTCCGACTAATTTTTGTATTTTTAGTATTTTTACCATGTTGGTCAGGCTGGTCTCAAACTCCTGACCTCATGATCCACCCACCTCGGCCTCTCAAGGTGCTGGGATTACAGGTGTGAGCCACCATGCCCGGCCTTGACCTTCTTAAATAGACAACAAGACATAGACTTTTTCTTATTTTTATTTTTTTTAGAGACACAGTCTCCCTCTGTAGCCCAGGCTGTGGTGCAGTGGCTGTAGTGTAAGGCTGCATAGCTCACTGCAGCCTTGAACTCCTGGGCTCAGGTGTCCTCCCACCTCAGCCTCTCAAAGTGCTGGGATTATAGGCACCCAGCCCCCTAGCTTTTTTCTTTCAATGACTGGAAAATGGCACCACGGTTGCCTGTGCACACATTCCCCTGTTACCGGCACTGTCAGCTGTTGCGGACTCGCAGTTGTAGCTCATGGCTGCATTCTTCACTGGGAATCAGCACGTTACTGTGTGCATCACTGCGAACTAGCCTCTGCCACAGGGACTGCTTGTCCAAGGTTATGCCTCCTTGAAAGGAGTGGCCTGTAGCCATTGACGGGCTAATGCTGGCATAAAGTCCCAGCTGTCCTGTCTCAATTTGGTTCAGCTCTGGAGGGCCATCCCAGCTCCAGAACTCCCATATAAACCTTAAAACTCCCATACAAACTTGGTGCCAATAGTTCTTGCGGAAGTGATAAAAATGACAGCTTCAGTAGTTACACCCATAGTACTATATGACTGATGATAACCGTGGAATTGATCATTCTTTTCAGGTTTGTAGGGTTTTTTTTTTTTTTTTTTTTGAGACAGAGTCTCACTCCGTCACCAGGCGCCAGGCTGGAGTGCAGTGGCACGACCTCAGCTCACTGCAACCTCCGCCGCCCGGGTTCAAGCAATTCTCCTGCCTCAGCCTCCCGAGTAGCTGGGACTACAGGCACGCGCCACCACGCCCAGCTAATTTTTTTGTATTTTTTTTTTTTTTAGTAGAGACGGGGTTTCACCATGTTGACCAGGATGGTCTCGATCTCTTGACCTCGTGATCCACCCGCCTCGACCTCCCAAAGTGCTGGGATTACAGGTGTGAGCCACCGCACCCGGCCTAGGTTTGTAGGGTTTTTAAATTTGAAAATAACAGTTAACAAGAATTTTTAAAATACTGAAGATACACAGTTTCACAGAATGCTTTGTGTCTGGGTTTTCTATCTGAATGGAACTTCCTATAGGCAATTCAAAACATGGGTGAAATCTGAGTGGCATGCTGTAGAGTGACAGGGAAGAGACCAGATCCAGAGCCAGCCTGCCAGGCTACAATCCTAACTCTACCGCTTACTCCTAGCTATCTATGTGGCCTTCTTTAAACAAAATTTTTTAGTTTTATAATATTTTACGGCCGGGCATGGTGGCTCACACCTGTAATTCCAGCAAGAAGGCCAAGGTGGGTGGATCACCTGAGGTCAAGAATTCGAGACCAGCCTAACCAACATGGTGAAACCCTGTCTCTATTTAAATTACAAAAATTAGACGAGGTGGCCCACATCTGTAATTCCAGCTACTTGGGAGGCTGAGGCAGGAGAATCACTAGAACCTGGGAGGCAGAGGTTGCCGTGAGCCGAGGTCACGCCACTGCACTCTAGCCTGGGCAACAAGATCAAAACTCTGTCTCAAAAAAATAATAATTAAAAAAAACCATTTTAAATATTTTTATTTAACATAGAGATGGGTCTCACCATGTTGCCCAGGCTGTCTCAAATTCCTGGGCTCCAGTGACCTGCCCACCTCGGGCTCCCAGAGTGCTGGGACTATAAGGTGTGAGCCACCCCACCTGGTCTGTATGACCTTAAGTTCTGAAAAATGGGGCCATGAGTCTATCTCTCATAGGATGGCTCTGCAGATTGAGTTCGTTTAGAAAACTAAACAGGAGAAGCAGTGCTGGAATGGCTGCATGATCCTGCAGTCCCCTAGCTGGGCAATGGAACTTCCTTGCTGCTATTATATACAACTACAGTAATGTTGGTCTTCTCATTGGTGCCACTGTATAGCACAGGGCTTACAGTCAAGGAGAAAAGAGTCCTCAGCTTTTTAAAGAGGTCAACATCAGTTCAGTTTTCCTATCACCCATTACCCATCCTGGGCCTATGGCCTAAGTGTAAGAACATGGATTTAAGATCAAACCTTGAAATATCTAAAGATTTGGGTCATGGCCAGGCGTGGTGGCTCACGCCTGTAATCCTAGCACTTTGGGAGGCCGAGGTGGGTGGATTACCTGAGGTCAGGAGTTCAAGACCAGCCTGGCCATCATGGTGAAACCCTATCTTTTAAAATAAATAAATAAATAAAAGATTTGGGTCATATAGATGAGAGATACTTGCTATTTTACCCCCTGAAAGGCTTGACATGAGTAACCTTACCACACCTACTATTACACTCCTGTAATACTTTACCTTTAAGAAGGGCCCATGATACTTTTCCTAAAAGATTGTAATATTTGTGTATTTCTTTACCATTCAACGAGTACTAACTGTACATTTTTAATTAGTTTCTGAGTTTTGTAATGTTGCGCTGTTTGAGTGCTGTGCCTAAACTCCATTTTTTCCATTGTACAATTTCACGATTTTTAGGAAAGCATATGTCAAGTCCATCATAGCAGTTGGAAAGGAGAGCACCATTTTCCTCCTCAGTGTGAACTTGTCATAAGCTCTGCACTATTATTCCCTTCCCTGACCTCCTATACATTGGTCCCAAATCCTGTCGTATGGGGCAATAAGCAGCTAATGTTACCTAAACTCTTTTTTTTGAGACGGAGTCTCAGCTCTTGTCACCAAGGCTGGAGTGCAGTGGTATGATCTTGGCTCAATGCAACTTTCAGCCCCCCAGGTTCAAGCAATACTCCTGCCTCAGCCTGCTGAGTAGCTGGAACTACAGGTGCCTGCCATGATGCATGGCTAATTTTTGTATTTTTAGTTGAGACGGGGTTTCATCATCTTGGCCAGGCTGGTCTTGAACTCCTGACCTTGTGATCCACCTGCCCCGGTCTCCCCAAGTGTTAGGATTACAGGCGTGAGCCATGGTGCCTGACCTACCTACACCCGTTCTTAACATTTAAAAATTTCTTTGGGGACCACTGAAGTTCTCTTCCCTCCTCTAGCAAGCTTTTAAAGTGTTGACATCTTGCCTCCAGTAGAACCACAGAATTAGAAAACACTCTCACTTCATTTCTGTTGAGAATCTAACAATATGGAAGGTTAGGTTTCAGTCATGAAGTAAATCTGAAGGGTATCACTCAGCACTAAAACATATGAAGAAAATGCCTTGAGTGTACTGAGACAGGTTGATTATGACATAGAACACCAGAGTAGGCTGGGTGCGGTGGCTCACACCTGTTATCACTTCAGGCCAGGAGCTCAAGACCCCCCATGGAAAGTAGAGCAATTTGAGAAACAAAATAGATTGGAGAAAACCAACAAACTCACAGAACTAAAATTCTTAAACTTCAGCCAAGTGTCCCCTTCTCTGCATATTGCTAAAAATTGAATAGGGACAAAGTTGTAGGCACAGGTGCACACCAGATGAAGTCAGGGGACCCTGGGGTTAAAAATAATCTTAAAAAGATATTGCAGTATCTTTCCTACACAACCCCTCTTGCTGTATTGCCAGTGCGGGATCACTTCATCTGCCACTCAATAGCAGATACTTAACTCTTTAATTGCCCATAACTGATCCAGTGCTTATCTTCCCATGAGGCCATCAGCAAACGAACTGTGAAGCATTTTGACAGACATAAGCAGTATCATGGTAGAATCGGGGTTTGAAAGACCACTTAACAGTGGAATTGCTTTTAAAGCTGACGTCAGTTGCATATATAGGTCAAGGAACTCAGGAGTATAGATGTTCTTCTCTCCATTTAGTACCCCAAGACCACAAAAAGGAGCATGTTGTGTAGCTTAAGCTTTCTACACACTACTGTTATAAAACTTTTTAGTCTGTTTCCAATAAACAAAACAAAATCCTCAACCGTGTTAACATTAAAGTCACATCGCTTTTTGAGCCTAGGTGGTTTGTGTTCCTCTACACTCCTTTCTGGGTGAGGACACGCAGTGTGATTTAGAAGATACGTGTAGTACAGGCCATCTGTATGCAAAGAGAAAAACAATTCCTCGGTATGTCTGAGTAGGAAGTGAGACTTTTCAGGTTAGCTTTAACAATGCAAATGCCAGTCAGGACCAGAACTAGTTCATTTCTTGTTCCTAGGCCAGGTTTATCCTCATTATGAAAGCCTGCTTCTGTAATTACTTGCGCCACACCTTTTCCTCTCAGGATGGATGGGATTCATGGAATTTATTCACAATTAAAATGTGGAAGACTAAATTTTTGTTTTATATTTTGACTGACTCCTGCCAATTTAAGTTTCTACTATTATTGTGCGTTTTTTTTTTTTTTTTTTTTTGATGGAGTCTTGCTGTCGCCCAGACTGGAATGCAGCGGCGTAATCTCTGCCAGGTTCAAGCAATTCTCCTGCCTCAGCCTCAAGTAGCCAGGATTACAGGTGTGTGCCACCATACCTAGCTAATTTTTGTATTTTTAGTAGAGTTGGGGTTTCACCATGTTGGCCAGGCTGGTCTAACTCCTGACCATAGGTGATCTGCCCGCCTCGGCCTCCCAAAGTGCTGGGATTACAAGTGTGAGCCACTGTGTCCAGCCTGTACTTGTAGATAATACTGTAAGGTTATAGTTAAATCAACTAATTTAAGTAACAAGCAGCAATACAAAACCTTCCTCTGATTCCCAATCAAAAATCCAACTTATAAGGACAAAGGAGAATGGTCAAGTGCATGCTAAAGAGATCTTAACACCAAGCATCAACCAAGGGCACTATCTGCCATTTGCTTCCATGCGCCAGGCAATTTCAAGGCCTGGTAAAGTTCTAGTGTCTTCATCCTACAGCAGAAAACCAAGGCCCAGAGCAACTTGTCTAAATCAACATAATTTAACAGGTAATAAGAGTTGTTTTTCCCAGGCATCAAAGAGGGAAAAAGGAACAAAAAAAAAAGTTGTTTATAGCAGCACCTTACAGCTGTTACAACCTTACAACCTTATTATGAAGCTGCTACTTTTACTACCATCGTTTTCTTTCTTATTAGAGATAGGGTCTTACTTTGTCGCCCAGGTTGGAGTGGAGCCTCCACCTCCTGGGCCCAAGCAATCCTTCCACCTCAGCCTTTTGAGTACTGGGACTGTAGGCACGCATCACGCCTGGCTAATTTTACATTTTGTGTGTGGAGACAGGTGTGCTCCCTGTGTTGCCCAGGCTTGTCAAACTCCTGAGCTCACGCAATCCTCTCACCTTGACCTTCCAAAGTGCCGGGACTTACAGGCATAAGCCACTGTGCCTCGCCTTACCACCATTTTTCAGCTGGGAAAACTGAAGCACAAAAGGGTTAGGTGACTAGCCTATGTTCAGATAGACAGTAAATGGAAGAGGCAAGATTTGAGTCAAGCAGACTGGAAGCAAGGTCTACACCTTTACCACTCTATACTACTGTACTGCCTGAATAATGAAGTAAATCTTTAAAAGTCACTCTGAAAAATATAGTCACCCAGTTAACTAAAGTGTTCAAAAGAAGAGATGTTGCTTTTCATTTCAGCGGAGTTCAGAAGACTTCTTAAGGCCAACACAGATTAGCAAACTACAACCATAAAAAACAAGGAAGAAAAAAGGAATTGAGCAATGTGTGGCTTTTCTTTTCTTGTTTTAAAGATGGGGTTTCACCATGATGGCCAGGCTGGTCTTGAACTCCTGACTTCAGGTGATCCCACCCACCTCAGCCTCCCAAAGTGCTAGGATTACAGGCGTGAGCCACCACGCCCAGCTTGTGTGGCTTTTCTAACCCAGTATTTCCATTTAATAGTATTAATGTCCATGTTTACTTGGAATAAATCTAGCTTAATTTGTATCAGTCTATTCATTTAGTCCAAGTTTAAAATTGTTAGGAGGCTAGTGAACTGAAGTGTTTAGAAAAGGCTGTCCTGGAAACAGTGCTTATATACTGGACTTTATCAAAATCATTGTTCTATACATAACTCCCAGCATTTTTTTTTTTTAAGCAGAATCAACCTACTTTCCAATAAAGTCTGTTAATATACATAAAGCTGATATTTAATGTAAAATTTTACCTCTTTTGGATAGAAGCCAAAGCAAAACGTAAGGAATAAAAACATTTATCTATGCATTCAGAATCACACACAAGTTACCTTTTTACTATATAGAAATCACTTGGGTTTTATATTTTCAGTTAACTTTTGAACTGAGATTACAATATTATAACAAAAACTTTACATTAATTCAGAACTTTTTAGCATACCAAATTGAAATACATAGGTTCAAATTTCAGATTTATGGCAAACAGTCTTCAAATACAATACAGACATTTCTTAAAATTACCCTATCATTCACAAGTGGTATTTGCAACTCTGAGCTGTTTCACACAAATAGCTCTCCTACAGATACGGCAAAGTTGATATGCCATGAAGTTCAAAGCCGGTATAGCCAAGCCAAGGACTCAAAGTTGCACCATCTTTTAAAAGGTTTGGCATTTCTGGACCACGACAATGCACAACAAGTAAAGAAGGTAGGAAACAGTTCCCCCTCCTTGTTAGGGTTAAAAAAAGTTACAAGGTAGCTTGGAATTTTGCATAAAACTCTGTATTATACCTTGGAAAAGTCCCAGGGCAATTTGATGGCGATGAATTTGGGTCTACTTTTTTTTTAATTAATAGAACCCACGAAATTCAAGTGGGCATTAATCAAATCAAAAAATATTAAGCACCTACTGGTTTAAGAGAATTTATTAGAGATTCATGATCAATTTCTTTCCATCTCAAAATCAAGGTGTAAAAACCAGCTATTAAGTGCATTCCAAACTTCTCCTATGTAGTACAGGTAGAATTTTCTGTCCATTGGCACCAAAGTGAAGTCACATTTCCTCTTGGGAGACAGAAATTCTGCACCTGAACATAGAGTAAGTTAGGAAAAAATGACCCCTGTTGTTTATTACTATTGTGATTCTGAGATCTAGGATTACTAATATACTAGCAGTAAACAAAGCAAATTCCTGGCAACAACTGTCAGGTTAGTGATGCTAACGCCCTTTCCCAATCACCATAAAATTTTAGTAAGAAAAGAATTAAAAGTAATGACTAAGCAGAACAAATCGGGGAATAACAAGAAGCTAAGGGAACAGCTCAAACCAACAATAAAAATTCCTAAATTTGAAATCACTGCAGTTAAAGAATATTAAGTGTGCTTCACCCCAACCCCATCCCAACTCTGAATTTAAACATTCCGTGCAAAAGAGCAACAGGTATCTGGATAAAGATGTAGCCCTTCTTTAAGTTTTAGTGCTCTGCAATTTTCTGCAATTTTATTTCCCTCCCCCCTAAGTTTATTCAAAGTATTTAACAGAATCTTCCATTACAGCCAAAAGATTGTGATTCAAAGATTTACTAAGATACTCTATGCAGTCTATCTATACAGAAACACCTATTTATTATTACAATTGATTTATGCAGGATTAACATTTTGGGGTGTTAAAACTGTTAACGTCATGCTTACTGCACATCAACTCTCCATAACGAATCTGAACTTCACAATGATTTACCAAACACTTTACTTAAATTACTAATTAAATAACTGAAAAATGCACTGAGCCAAACAAAACTTAACTGGGCTATTAAAAAAAAAAAAAAAAAAAAAACCCTTCAAAACAGTCCGTATACACATCTATTTCAAAACTACCTTTGCTAGCTAGCCCCTTTCCCAAAGTTTTAGCCTGAAAAGACAGTAAAATCTACACAAAATTTTATTGCAATCATACAAGGGTTACATTAGGTCAAATACAACAAATACTATGATGCAATTTTACATTTATTAAACTACAGTTCAAAGCACAAATTTACACATTCTAAATACACTAAACGTTATCTAATGAAGTCACACTGGTCTTCGGCTAACATTTGATATATCTGGGGTGAAAGACATGAACTTTACAAGACTTTTAAACACAAATCCTTAGTATAAAAACTGTGTTCTTGTATGTAAACGATTTAATGGGGAACCCAATTAATGGGCTTCCATCTCCACTAAGTCATCCATTTTGTTGCATATTTTATTTTAAACGCTTAAGGGGTAGGACAAACTGGTAGGTTTAAATCTGGATACATTATCTAAATCTCCCATTATCCCCAATGAATTATAGATGAAAGCTGATTTTGTCTGGTCCCAAATAGCTATTACTAATAGTTTTTGTTGCCAAATAATTAAGAGAATAAGATCGTTTAAATTATTTTTCCACACTGGAATGTTGACCAGACAAGCTTAACCTGCAACTTCAGATCTAAAGAAGCGTTAATGCCTGTTTAAGCTTCAGTGGAAAAGCTGTCTTCTTGGGTCAGCTGAATGCAAGAAGGCACAAAGAAGAAGTTCTTCATCATTGCATCGGAAGTAATTCCAGCATCTTGCATCTCATACCTACCAAGAAAAAAAATAAGCTAAATTCTGAATTTAAGCCCAAGACCACACAATCACATAACAAAAGGATAATGAAATAGGACCAAAACTAGTCCTCCAAAAAACCTGTCATTTTTCTATTATAGTCATGCATTGCAGAGTGATGTTTTCGTCAAAGACTAACATATGAAGTGGTATACCTTTAAGATTACAGTGGGGTTAAATTCCTATCACCTCGTTACATGGCAGCAATCATAATGTCATAGCACAATGTATTATCCTTTCTATGTTTAAGTATCTTTAGATACACAAATCTCACTGCTATAACTGCCAACAGTATTAAACAGAGTAACATGCTGTACAGGTTTGTAGCCTAGGAGCCTAGGAATGTAGTAGGCTATGCCATCATAAAGTTACCTCATGTTGCATTTGTCAGAAAAAATTCCCATCATTAAGCAACTATACTTTATAAGCAATACATAACTGTATTTCTAAGTTCAGCATTCATTACAGAATTAAAGCTTATTAGCAAGTCTTTAACAACAGTCAAATATCCCACCTGCTTTAAAATAAAATCACCTTACCAATCACTGAATGACATCATGTAATAAATGGCTGGCCTCTGAAAATCATTAAAAGCAGATCGTTCATGGAAAGAATCAGCTCCCATGTTATCAAAGATAAGCCAATCTCCCACATTCAGCTCAGGAAGAAGACAGCTTTCCACAATTTGATCAAGCTCATCACAGGATGGACCCCAAAGGCTGCTTGTAAACAGAGGCTCATCTTCCTTGTATTTCTGTAGGAAAGGAATAGTTTTATCAATTTAATTTTTACTTATACCTACGCAAGTATTGAATTTGTTAGTAGATAAGTATTTTTCACTGTCTCAGATCCAATGTGCTCTTGGAAAAAAGGCCTAGAGCCAAGGGCAGAGTGCTCCTTAAGCCTCAAAGGTACCATTAACTCTATGCAAAGGCAACAAACTAAAAAGGAGACACCACCAGAAGAACACAAATCCTCAAAAAGGGCATTATTCCCCATTCTAAAATGTTTTTCAAAAAATTGGGAAGCATCTTAAAAGTAATAGCTCAGTTTATAAACTGCCAAACAGGTTTTGGTATTTCTGATAAAACTTGCCTTGTGAACCTCTGGAATGGTATTTAAGTCCTCAGAAAGTTTACTTGCAAAAGAACCATAAACACCATCATTCATATAATACATGAAGGCTGGTTCATCACTTCCGGTTTTTCTACTGGAATAAAACAGGAAATGAGAAAATGAATTTTTAGTTAGATGGCTAATATAAAACAAATTAATGTAATTTTCACATTTCTCAAAATATTTAAACTTAAAAAAAAAAGACACATAGAGCATACATTTCACAAAGGAAGATAACCAACGAGCCCAAGAAAAAAGTGATCTAGGGCTGGACACAGTGGCTCACACCTATAATCCCAGCACTTTGTGAGGCTGAGGTGGGGGGATCACTTGAGGCCAGGAGTTCAAGACCAGCCTGAACAACACATGGCAAAACCTGTCTTTACTAAAAATACAAAAATTAGCCAAGTATGGTGGTACGTGTCTGTAATCGCAGCTACTTGCGAGGCTAGAGCACCAGAACCCCTTGAATCTGGAGGCAGAAGTTACAGTGAGCCAAGGTCGCACCCTACTGCATGCCAGCCTGGGTGACGGAGTAAGACCCTGTCTCAAAAAAAAAAAAAAAAAAGAGAAAAAATGTATTAAGACTCTAGAAGCCTTTCTGGTAGTTGCTGTTTCAAAAAAGAGAAAGAAGATCAAGCAGCAAGGAAAAACAATTTTTTAGTTTCTTTTCACATCAGGAAGAGGAAACCAATATATAATATATGCTCAAGGAATTAAATATGTGTTTGAATGTGGAATTAAAAATAAAAGTTGAGATTGTGCCACTGCACTCCAGCCTAGGTGACAGAGCAAAAACCCTGTCTCAAAAAAAAAAAGGGAAAAAAAGGAAAAGAAAATAGTGCTCTATTACCACCACACACCTACCACACCTACTGACTGGATCAATTTAAAGACTAACAATACCAAACATCAGTGAGCATGAGGAGCAACCAGAGTTCACATGTGTACACTGCCAGTGGGAATCTGTGTGTGTGTGTGTTTTGAGACAGGGTCTCATTGTTACTCAGGCTAGAGTGCAGTGGTATGATCACAGCTCACTGCAGCCTCAAGCTTCAGGGATCAATAGATTCTCTCACCTCACACTTTGAAACCTTTGAAAACACTCATTCTAGAACACATCTATTCTACTCTTAGCACACCAATACTCATTTTTAGGTTTTTAAAATATTGCTCTCCACAAAAACAAGTCAAGGCTCCTTGGAGAAACAACTGACTACAGGACTGAGGCAGAAAAAGGTTAAAATGAGCCTGAGACATCTTGAAATACCAAAAAATAAAGAAGTGTTGAGAGAACAACGGAGACATGTCAAGAGAAAAATGAAGAGTAATAGATTATATAAACCTACTGAATAAAGATCTATGAGTCTAAACTAATATGAACAAACAGGAGGAATAAAAAGATATTCTTTACAAGTCCAACTAATATAAACAATAGGTGAGTTAGAAATTCATCAATGGATGCTGAAAACTAATGAGGTGAAAGTGTGGTTAGAAACAGTTTATTTAGTCTCTAACTTGCCATTTCACAGTGGAGAGAAACCTGCATGACATAACCTTAAACAAGTGCTCAAAACTAGCAAAAAAAAAAAAAAAATCTAGCCAGGTGTGGTGGCACACGCCTGTAATCCCAGCTACTCAGGAGGCTGAGGCAGGAGAATCGCTAGAACCCAGGAGGCAGAGGATGCAGTGAGCCGAGATTGTGTCACTGCAATCCAGCCTGAGCAACAAGAGTGAAACTCTTAGAGAAAAAAACAAAAAGTCACACAAACTCCACAAGGCCAGGCGTATTGGCTCAAGCGCGTAATCCTAGCACTTTGGGAGGCTGAAGCAGGTGGATCACTTGAGCTCAGTTTAGACCAGCCTGGGAGACATGGCGAAACCCTCTACAAAATAATAGGAAACCTAGCCAGGTGTAGTCCCAGCTATGGAAGAGGCTGAAGGTGGGAGGACTGCTTGAACCAGGAGGTTGAGGCTGCGGTGAGCCCTGATGGAGCCACTGTACTCCAAACTGGGCGACTAAATAAGAAAACAACAACTAGCATCATCAATATTGGAACTGACCACTATCACATGCCTCCTAATATGAGGCAGTGAGGAGAATAGACTGACACTTTGGTGAACTTCATGCCCTAAATGCATAGCCTAAAAAATGTAATCATGAGGAAGCATCAAACAAACCCAAATTAATAATCAGCTATGAAACTTCCATTCTTAGAAAATGTCAAAGTTAAGAAATACAAAGTAACGAGCTGAGAAACTTTATCTAGATTAAAGAAGAAATGACAAATTCAATGTGGTCCTGGAGTAGATTCTAAACAAAGAAAAACAAGCTGTAAAAGACAATATTAGGAAAATGGACCACTTTTTATGGACTAATCCACAGCACCCTCCGCCCCAAAAAGTCTTGTTAATGTAAAACAGTATTTCCTACAGTAACACTAGCCAACAAGACAGACTGTGTAGGGGCTTTTTGTTGGTTTGACTTGAGTTAGATCACAAGAACTCTTTGCCGCCCTTATGTAACAAAGTATGAAAACAGAGCCTCCTTGTGACCCATGTGAGGTATGGAGAACAGAAGAGATCACAATAAAACTAGTTCTGAACAATGGATCAGAATTAGTCATCTGGTAGACATTTATCTAAAACAGCCATATCTAAACATCAGTACCAAGAAAGTTGGATTCAGAAGTCTTATGGAATGGGATCTTGGCTTTAAGATTTTTAAAAGCTGAAAACCACCTACAACTTCATGACCATCTGTTCATTTCCAGACTAAATGCAGTTATCAACCAACAAATATAAAACTATAAACTTCGTAACTTACCTCCAGAGGAAAATTTATCATTTTCAACAACTTTCTTTGCTATGATATTAACTGCAAGTGTAAATGCAGAAGACACATAGTAGCTTCCGGGTTCTGAAATTATCTTAACACCAGATCCTTCAGGAAAGTAGATATCCAACAGAGGACTGATAACATGATTAACCTATGGATTTTAAATGCCACATTATGGTTTCAATATTGAATTAGATAATTGACAATATTCAGAGATTGATATTAATTTTCTAGGAAAATGGAGCAGTTCCAATTACAGACCATGAACCTTAGCTACTTTGCAATTATTTCCAAGCAATTAATTTTCTAACTATCAGAATGGCACTAATTTAAAAAATATAGAGCTCCAACAACATACCTATTGGTATTTGAAGTCATTTTTCTATACTTGATCACTAATAACAGAAGCAAAATTTTCAAATCATAGTTTCTAGATGTTACAAAAGGAAAGAAAGAGGGCAGAGCAGGAAGGTGAGAAACAGGTGTGACGTGCATCTGGCCTAAGTGCTAAAATGGCTGGGAGTGGTGGCTCACGCCTGTAACCCCAAAACTTTGGGAGGCTGAGGCAGGAGGATCACTTGAGGCCAGGAGTTCCAGACCAGCCTGAACAATATAGAAAAACTCTTATTTTTCTAAATCATAAGAATTCTATATTATTTTTTAAAAAATGAGAGCCTTTCTACTTGGGAGGCTGAGGTGAGAGGGCCGTTTGAGCCCAGGAGTTGGAGGCTATAGTGAGCTATGATTGCACCACTCCACTCCGGCCTGGGCAAGACTTTATTTTTAAAAAGGTAGTAGTAAGGCTGGCATGGTGGTTCATGCCTGTAATCCCAGCACTTTGGGGGGCCGAGGTGGGTGGATCACCTGAGGTCAGGAGTTCGAAACCACCCTGACCAAGGTGAAACGCCGTCTCTTTAAAAAAAAAAAAAAAAAATACAAACTGAGTGATTACATCAAGGTTAATGCCCCCAAAAAAGAAAAAATAATAAAATAAAACGCAGTAAAGTTTTTTAAGTCATTAAATCATTTGTGCCATTAAGTACAGAAACACAGCCGAACCAGAAAATGTTTTATGATAATATTCGAAGATGTTTTATGATAATATTCGAAGAATTCTATCAAACTTTTCAAAGTTAGCTAGGTCTACTGCCTGCCTGTTCATTTTCTAAGAATAAAATTTTAAAGGATGTTACAGGGTTCAGTTTCTGCCATCATAAAAATCCTACTCTACATCACTTAAGTAGCAAAGAAAGCAATTATTCTGATATGTCATCTACTGAAAAGTTTACCTCTTCCAATTGAAATTCAGTTCCCGTGAATCCTCCACCAATGTCTAACATGTTCATCGTAAAGCCAATTTCTCCCCTGGAGATGGGAGAAAAAAAAAATATTTAAATGCTTTTCCAAATTGTAATGGATATGAGAACATTTTTAAAACCTCCTCCTAGGGAGGTAAATTATCTGTTCTGATCTTTAGTACAAGTTCTTGTTTTTTTTTTCACTAACAGAAACAGATTGATTCAATGTTAGGTATGCAGCCTCTTTGATTTTATTTGATTCTTCTAGACTTACACATGTCAATTACAATTTCACTCCTTTACCCATTTTAAAGTTGTGACTACATAGAGCTCTGAAAGCTTATATAATAATAAAAATGAGGTGTGTCATTTGGCTGTAGTCAGATTAATTCACACAAGCAGAGTAGTTCACACAAGCAGAAAAAGATACTTAAGTTTTTAACTTAACATCCTGGCTTAAATAAAATACCAAATAGTTTAAAGAAAGAACTTACAGCCATGTCAAACACGCATCGAGCATCAGATAGAGCATGTCCATATACTTGAGATTCTTTGCAAGCACTCGAAACATGAAATCTGAAACACATAGAATAATAAATTTAAAAGAGCAAAAAGTTTTAGAGGCACTTCCTGTAATTTCTTTCAATTGTCATTCATCATACTGACACCCTTAAGTATCCACATTAACTTTACCAAATATTTAAAGTTAACCAAATAAAGCATTAGCCTCTAATTACCCGAAAGTTACAGTACCAGCTTTTAAGAAAAGACAATGCTAACATAAAACTGTAATTCTATAAACAAATTCTTAACAATAAGTCAATCATTAGTACTGTTTCACCCTCTACAATAGGGTGTACTTTTATGTATATGTGGCTTTTATGTTTATATAGTGAAATAACAAGCAGTACCAATCAAACTGTATCACATTCAGTTGAGCATAAAATTGAACATTCAATTTTACTCAACCAAATACAAAATGTGTCTCTTGTGAAATAAATACAAATGAATATTAATCAAGCTAACAGTACCACTACTGTTCACTAGTATTACTAGTGATAAAATTTCAGAATAGAGTACCTCCTGATTGTGGCAGTGGTTACACAAATGTTAAAATCCATAGAACTGAACACTGTAAAGTTTCAGAAAAATGAAAAAGTCATTCTTTTTTTTCCCCCCCCCTTTATTCAAGATAGTACTTCATTAATTTATGTTAACTTAAAAAATTAAAACAGTTGAAATATGAACAAAACTCTCAAATGTGTCAATACTGTCACCTAAGGTAGATTAAAACTAGACTGACATGGAATTTTATCTATTGTGTAGGGCACAGCATAACTCCAATTCTTTTCTTTTGAAGTGCCCCAGAGGAATTAAAGGAGGAGAAAGTCTTCAGATAGAAAAACAAAATAGAATGATACCCACAAATTAGAAGTTAAATGACACTATTTTCTTATTTATTTATTTATTTTTTATAAAGACGGGGTTTCACCATGTTGGTCAGGCTGGTCTTGAACTCTCGACCTCAGGTGATCCACCCGCCTTGGCCTCCAAAGTGCTTGGATACAGGCGTGAGCCACCGTGCCCAGCCGACGCTATTTTCATAAGAATTCTAGCAAATCCCCTCCCATCCAATTTAAAAGGCAGCAATTTAAGTTACTCTGCACTAACCTAATCAAAAGATTATTTACTATTCTTTTTTATTGGGGGTAAGGGACGTATAGTTGCAAAACGTGTGTTAAAAAAGAAAAATTAAATCTTAGATTTCAGGCAAATAAGATATTAAATCAACCAGAAAGGCTATCACTGTAAATGTTCACAGCTTTAAAAAGTGTAAAACAAATACTCACTTAACCCCAATTATTTGGACATCAAGCTCCTTAGCACATTCCAAGAGATGCCTACAGTTCTTCAGGGTAGTGCCAAATTTCATGTTACCCTCTTCACCTCCAATATTATCTTCTGTTGCAATATGTAGTAAGACCCTAAGAGAAGGGGGAGATGATTGGGGCAGAGTTGGTTTACATCATCATCAGCACATGTGAAGCCTGAAGATTGTAGGAAGTAGGTTGATTATGTTGCCAGTGCTCCCCCAATCCAGCGATGGATGAATCAAGTGAACCTAATGAAAAACAATCCTGTATAGAGAAAAAACTAGCAATTAGGGCCTAAAGCATGAAGCTTACAAGGATGGGATTTTGGAAAATGCAGCAAGTTAAGACTCTGTTGTAGCATCAAGAGTCGGTTGGGCTCTGTAATGAAAGACGACATTACTTTCAAATGAAGTCCATCAGTCCATAAAGCCACCTAGAAAGACTAAATTGAATAGCAATGCCATCATTGTCTTTCAATGAGAGTATCACGGCTTTAAAAATGTCTTCAAACTTCTTTGATTGTGCTAACTAACTAAACCTCCACTGCTTACTGCAAACATTCTTCCTACTAACACTGCTAAATCCCAGCAGGTTTCTAACTGGAGAAAACTAGAAAGCTTCTTTAAATTTTTTTAAAATTATTTTTATTTCTTTATTTTTTGAGATGGGAGTCTTGCTCTGTCACCCAGGTCGCAGTGCAGTGGCACAATTTCGGCTCACTGCAACCCTGGACTCAAGCAATTTCTCCTGCCTCAGCCTCTTGAGTAGCTGGCATTACAGGCACAAGCCACCATGCCCAGCTAATTTTTGTATTTTTAGTGGAGACGGGGTTTCCCCATGTTGGCCAGGCTGCTCTCAAACTCCTGACCTCAAGTGATCTACCTGCCTCGGCCTCCCAAAGTGCTGGGATTACAGGCGTGAGCCACTGCACCCAACCTAGAAAGCTTTTCTTTAAAAAAAAATTATGTGTTTAAACAGCAGCCTTCTAGTCTACTGATTCAAATCTACTTGGTATTTCCTTCCAAACCATGACAACCAAGGCAAGATGATCAAGACTGATTAAATTTCTCTATTTTCAGGAGCTGAGCAAATTACAAACTATTACAAGTTCCAAATAAACAAATTCTTTCTGTATAGCTGTTTTCCCATGGATGTCTTAATTACATAAACTAAGAAGATTAATAATGTGACCATGAAAATATACCTATGGCCCTAATTTGATAATCAGAGGGCAAGACTGATAAAAGCAAAAATTATTCTAAGGGTAGAATCAGCTCCACCAAGAATGTGCCAGTCCCCAGTCCAACATACTAAACATTAAAAATCACAGCTTGTCTTCACAGGATCACAGAACAAGATTTTTTTAGAAAAACAAGTGGTTCCCTAAAATTTTCCCAACAAGGCTTTTATTTTATCCACAAAGATTTTCCAAAGTAATCAATGCTGTCAGGATATCTTAAGTACACCACTGAATCAGTACAAAAATTATGGACATACAAAGAAAACACGGACAGGATGCATTTTCAGAGACATACATAACTCATTAAAAAAGCCAACAACTGCATAATTCAATATGGTTTTAGTATATTCTTAAGTCCTCTTGACATACCACTTTGTGAAAACATAAATCTTGGCCTTAAAATCTTTTGCTTTTAAAAAAGTAAACCTTTTTTTCTTTTTTGAGGGAGTCTTGCTCTGTCGCCCAGGCTGGAGTGCAATGGCACAATTTTGGCTCACTGCACACTCTGACCCCTAGGTTCAAGGGATTCTCCTGCCTCAGCTTCCCAAGTAGCTGGGATTACAGGCACAGGCCACCTTGACCTCAAATGATACAACCTCCTTGGCCTCCTAAAGTGCTGGGATTATAGGTGTGAGGCACTGCACCCAGCCTTAAAAAAGTAAACTTTTTAAATAAAAAAAAAAAATTCCCTGGATGCATGAAAATGCAAGTAAAAAAATTAAATTCATGTTCAAAAAGAAAAGTATAAGCCTTAAAAACAAAACCTCCCAAATCCATGGACTAGGCTTCTAAGACACTGTCAGTAAAGACGAGCATTCAGGAACTATGGCCTAGGGTATATTAAACTCTCAGCTAAACAGAAAAAACAAAGCTGACCAAAATATATCCTGTTTGTAACATTTTCAAACTCAGTTATTGCAATAATGAAAATATAGCCATGGCCCTAATTTGATTATCACACCAATCAACTATCAAGAATTCCTTGAAGATTACAAGATCATATCCCCAAACTGCCATGCCATTTTTTTTTTTTTTTTTTTTTTTTTTTGAGATGGAGTTTCGCTCGTTGCCCAGGCTAGAGTGCAACAGCATAATCTTGGCTCACTGCAACCTCTACCTCCTGGGTTCAAGCGATTCTCCTGTCTCAGCCTCCCAAGTAGCTGAGATTACAGGTGTGTTCCACAACACCCAGCTAATTTACATATTTTTAATAGAAATGAGGTTTCATCGTGTTGGTCAGGCTAGTCTGGAACTCCTGACTGCAGGTGATCCACCTGCCTCGGCCTCCAAAAGTGCTGGGATTACAGGCATGAGCCACTGTGCCCAGCCCCTTATTATTTTTAATCCCAATTCCACATGAAGGGTCAGAGGTAGAGAGCCAATAAAATGCTACTAGGGTTTCCCATCGAGGACCTTTTAAGTACGTTATAAATATGATACACACTATTGCCCTACCACAAATGCTCCTTCTTCCCAGACAAAAGACAGACCCAATCCTCTAAGTGGTAAGATAACATTTTCAAGTACTTAGATTTATACTTACTTGGCATTTGGGTGATTACGTGCAATTTTCTTCAATTCAATTTCATTGTCACATGTCATGATATTCACTCCAACTTTTGCTGCATACTTTATCTGAGACACTTGCTTGCAAGGACTTATGTAAATAATATTTTCTGGAGATACACCCAACTCTTGCACTAAAGCCATTTCATTCTGTGAAAATGAGGTTAAATTAAGAATACATAATGCCACAGTTCATATTCTGGTAATGCTTCCTCTACTACTCTATTAACCCCACCACCCCCAGCCCTTTTAAAGTCAGAGTCTCACTCTGTCTCCCAGGCTAAAGTGCAGTGGCACAATCATAGCTCAATGCAGCCTCCATCTCCTGAGTTGCTCAAGTGATCCTCCTACCTCAGCCTCCCAAAGTGCTACGAGTACAGGTGTGAGTCACCGTGCCTGGCCAAACTAATTTTTAAATTTAAGGCACATGCCTGTAGTCCCAGCTACTCGGGAAGCTGAGGCAGAAGAATCGCTTGAACCTGGAAGGCAGAGGTTGCAGTGGACCGAGATGGCACCATTGCACTCCAGTCTGGCGACAGAGTGAGACTCCGTCTCAGTAAATAAATAGTGAGATGAGGTCTCATTATGTTGCCCAGGCTGGTCCTGAACTCCTGGCTCAAGCAATTCTCACCTCAGCCTCTCAAAGTGGTGGAATTACAGGTGTTAGCCATCGTTCCTGGCCTAAAAATTGTTAAAAAGAAGCACCAGAGAAATCTTGAGTTTAGGTATTTGCTGTAGTCAGCAGTAGTTTGGTCTAGAAGTAGCTCTTGACTAAGAAGGAAACGCAAATTAAAGTTTTCAATTAATAAAGATACAATGTTTCAAAGACTCATGACACAGAAACTTCCCTTTCACTGGTGCACTTGAAAAGCTTGTAATTTTCCAACATGAGGCTGTAGATTTAAACAATTATTTTAAAACTCCACCCAAAAAGTCAAACTTGTTTGCATTTGTTCTCCAACTGCTGTAACTACAATGTTAAATTATTAAATGTTTCCGTTTCGTTAAAAAAAATGTAAAACACTTACTTTACTGGAACAAGCAAATCCAGTTCCAAGAGCTGCCAAAATCTCAAGGACGGCTGGAGCAGAGTTGCACTTCACTGTGTAGAATGGCTTTATCTGAGCCATGACATTCTGCCATTGACTGTGTTTCTTCACAATCTTTCCAAGATCTCCCACAAAAAATGCCTTTTTCCCTGTCTATTATGGTTATGAAAAAAAGACAAATGTGAAGAAAAAAACCACTGAAAATCAAGTATCAAAACAGGAAGGAATACCTCTTTTCCTCCACAAAAACATGGGCCAAGACATATTTACATATAGTAGTACCTTTAAAGCTTAAGTGTAATTTAACTAGATTTAGTAAACATTAAAAGAGACTAAACACATTTGTTCTTTCTTATATTTGATTACTTTTTGTTGTGCTACACTAGCACAGTATTATTAATTGCAGTGACAGAAGTCAGAGTGAATTTCCTTGATTTTACTTTTTGATAGCTGAAGGAAGGAAACCAATTTTCTCACATGCTTCCCCCACTGTTTAAAATACTTTGGCAGTTCAGGATGCAATTTCCTAATCACCATTAAAACTGCACCTTAAGACAACATGGTAAACCTCTTATTTTATTACTTTTTCAGAGTCGAGTGGTCACTGTAGCCCAGACTGGAGGGCAGTGGTGCAATCATGGCTTACTACAGCCTCCAACTCCTGGAGCTCAAGCAATCCTCCCACCTTGGCCTTCCAAAATGCTGGGATTAAAGGTGTGAGCCACCATGCCTGACCAGGAAACCGTTTTTAAAAAGACCGGGTTAGTTTGCACATGGAGATCTCAAAATAAGATTTTAAAAGTATGAAAGTCTACCAAATATCAGATAAGCCTAAATAAGAATAATTTTCCTACAGTTGTGGCTATTCTAGGACTGGAGCGATGACTTATGCGTGTTGAACAGAACTTATATTACTCAGTGTTAGATGGCAGGCAAAAAAATCTTATTTAGGACATACAACACCCAAATACTGTTTGAGAAGCCATGAAGACAACTTTTTGTTTTCATCTCTTTAATTCACAGTATTGAAATTCTCCATTATTGGAATATAGTGCCCAATTGATATAAATGCAAATTATGTTATGTGCAACAGAATTTTAACAGCTGTATTAAGTTATCCATCCTCACAAGACCTGATATCTATAGTATTGTGGAGACACAAAGTTTATATTTAACTTGATGTGGAAAAAAGGTATTTATGTGTACCACCAAGAGAAATGGGATGAAACAACAAGGTATTCAGCTTCCTTTCTTATCCTAAATATGATGTGAGTCGGGATCAGCAGGCAATGAAAAACAAATTTAGGGAGCAGGGAAACCTTGTATTTAAATTAAGCAGGCTCTGGCAAACAAGAGGACAATGAAAAGGGAGATAAGTTAGGAGGTCACTATAAGGACACGTGCAAAGACTACAAATAATGGGAATGGAGGAGGTCCCCCTTGTATTCATCAAGGACATTACAGAGGCAAGACCAAGGTTAAGTGAGAGAGGACAAACAAAAGGTAGACTGAATGACAGAGAAATATCACCCTAGAGCCAGGAGAGAATAGGGTTGAGGACTAAACCTCACTGAATGTTACTAATGTGGGATAATTTAGATGTGGAACAAGAATGGATGAAAGGAATATTTCAAAGATTATCTGACCCCTGAAAAGTGTTACAAAAAGTCAAAAGAATAAAGTTAAGTGACTAAGAGAAAGATCATCAAAATGTGACGAGGAGCTTCCCAGTGGCAATTAACTGAAGAAGGGTTTGGCAGAAATTGGTTGGCCAATATGACAATTTTCATGACTAATATGTCATGTCAAGTTTCAAGAAGTTGAATGGCAGAGGAAGACAGAGATTTTTGGATGGATGAGGGGAAAATGAACATGTCTGTAGAATGAAGGTCAAGAGAAGGAGAGATGATTTTTGGATATTCAATTACTGAACACCAGTAACATGAAAACAATTCTCTAACAAGTTTGGGGGAATATAAAAATTTTCTCCAATAAAGAAAGAAATTATATCAGTTAAGTCTAATATGAAAAAAAATGACTAGGCCGGGCATGGTGGCTCACACCTGTAATCTCAGCACTTTGGGAGGCCAAGGCAGGTGGATCACCTGAGGTCAGGAGTTCAAGACCAGCCTAGTCAACATGGTGAAACCCTGTCTCCACTAAAAATACAAACATTAGCCAGGCCTAATGGCAGGCACCTGTAACCCTAGCTACTCAGGAGGCTGAGACACGAGAATTGCTTGAACCAGGGAGGCTAAGGTTGCGGTGAGCTGAGATTGCACCACTGTGCTCCAGCCTGGGCAAAAAGAGCAAAATTTCATCAATAAAAAAGAAAAAAGAAAAAAAACCTTAAGTAGCATTTGATTCTGTAGAAATTGACTCTTAGAGCAGTAGAGAGTAAGCACTCAGGATAAATTATCAAATTTTCAATGAATGTACACAACCAAGATTATCTGAAAGTAAACTTATATTCACTGAAGAATACAATTAAGACCAGGCCCAGTGGCTGCTGCCTGTAATCCCAGCACTTTGGGAGGCCAAGGCAGGCAGATCACAGGTCAGGAGTTCCGAGACCAGACTGGCCAACATGGTGAAACCTGTCTCTACTAAAAATACAATTAGCCAGGTGTGGTGTTGGGCACCTGTAATCCTGGCTACTCGGGAGGCTGAGGCAGGGGAAATCGCTTGAACCCGGGAGATGGAGGCTGCAGTGAGCCAAGACTGCGCCACTGCACTCCAGCCTGGGTGACAGAGCAAGACTCCGTCTCTGGTTGAGGGGGTGGAATACAAAAATTAGCCAGGCGTGGTGGCATGCGCCTGTAATTCTAGCTACTCAGGAGGCTGAGGCAGAATTGCTTGAGCTCAGGAGGCAAGGGTTGCACGTGAGCCAAGATCGCGCCACTGCACTCCAGCTTGGATGGCCCAGTGAGACTCGTCTCCAAAAAAGAAAACAAATTGAGAAAAATGAGTAACAAGCCATGTACTGATTAGAAGGTTGGCTGGCATCACATCAACAGAATAAACAGAACACACGTGAGTGTCAGATGCTAAAAGGCATAGCAGGGAAAGGGCCATAGGGAGGATTTTTAAATGTGTAAAAGAAAGAAAAATGGATCACTAAGGGGAATGGGTGTGGGGGAGGAAGGTCAAGTTAAATCAACCTGGAAAAGTTAACATCTGAACCAACTACTTTTGATCAATTACCACCTTGGAAATTAAAAAGCACTGATGTTTTAGAGCTTAGAAAATGACAAACACTGTATTTGAGAAATGGCACTCACCAGGGTATGTTCATAAACATAGTTATCAATAACATTTCCAAGGTTTGTTCCTTCATCCAACAGGCCAATGGAGTAGTTTGCATCATCAATAAATCCTTTCATCTCAGCCGTATTCCACAAAGCCGAAAGTCATAAACCAGGAAAAACAAGAGACGGGCCACCAAGCCTATGTCTGGGTCCTTAGAATATGCAACAAACTGTCAAAATAGAAGTTACATAAAGTCTGTATTATTTCAATAGACATAATGTATGAAAGTGTTCTAAGTGCCTAATTTAGTGAGAAATGTATGCAATCATTTAACAATTTCAGAAACACCTGATTATTATCCCTTTAACACCCATTTAAAAAAGCAAATACATTAATGTTTTATACATTTATCCTAAAAGGTCAATTTGAAGAAGTAAGTCACATATATACACAATACATTATAAGCCTGTATTAACACCTTATTTACAGAGCTGCAGACCCAATCTGTATTATATTATCTTATTTTGTGCTCCTATAACACATAATTTTACCCATTTTAAAAGTAAAGAAAGCTAGTGAAATATCTGCAGCCAAGAAATCGAAATACCAGTCTAAACTTTTAATATACGGCCAGCCACGTTAACAGCACTGCCAGGTAATTGCTGGATGGGCATGGTGGCCCACGCCTGCAATCCCAGCACTTTGGGAGGCCCAGGCCGGATTGCTTGAGCCCAGGAGTTTGAGACCAGCCTGGACAACACAGCAAGACCTTGTCTCTCCTAAAAAAGTTCCCAAGCAGGTGAAAGCAATAAAAATGGGTGAGGGACAACAACAACAACAATTTAAAAAAAAAATGGATGAGGGTGGAGGATGGCTTTAGGGAACAATCTGAATCTTTGATATACAGACTGCCTAGGCCTTACCCTCAAGCTAAAATAGTACTAGCTACATCAAGTTAGCAATGTTATGAGGTGAGTTGCTTTGGTGAAATCACTGGACTAGGAGTCAGAAGACCTGGTCCTGGCTGTATAATTTTCTAGTATCTACATCAATTTCTCTAAACCGTAACTATTTGAATGATTTCTTCAATAGGTTGTTGTAAAAAAAAAAAAAAAAACAAACACACACACCCATAAAGCATATGAATTAAAAACATCTGTTTATGTGCTGGCTAGATACAATAGAGCTAAAATTAAGTTGTCAGTTACCAGAAATGCAAAAACAACCTAATTAGAAACTAGGCTTATAAGCTAGGTATCTGTACATCCTAAGCCAATTACTAAGAAATCTGATTTTAAAAAAAGCTTTAAGCTAAATCCTAACCCTCTTCAATGAAATCAGTAAAATAAACCTGACCACTCCCACAGAGCACTCATTCTCCTGGGGCAGCACATACTGACATATAGGTTTATCTTCCTTGTTGAACTTCACTGGTCCTTAGGTTACTTTAGGAAATAACTTCGACATAAATGAGATAAAAAAAAGTCCACCAGACAGAATACTACTCACTCTCTGGTACTAACTTCTGATTGCCACATTAATAATAGGCATAGTCCAGCTGTCTTGGCAGCCTATTTTAAAACCTGCACAGCCTTTCCTGTGTCCTTGATTCCTCCCACCACCCCCTTTCACCCTCTCCAATGCCCCAAGTTAGAGTTCACCCTTGGTTGATGACCACTGTCCTGAAAGTATACTCCATTTCGACGGTTCTTAAAAGTGTTAGCATTTTGGGTGCAACAAAAACAGTCCTTAATAAGCTGTTATTAGTCAAATTTCATGAAATACAAATGCTCAGTTTTAACTTTTAAAATACTAACAGCTTCATTTCCAATAAGCCAACTGCGTTCAGTTCAACTCATCAGATCTTTTTCATGCTATAGCACAGACTGAAAAGTTGAAGATGTTTTTATCAAATTAATTGAGGCCTATCTGAATAGATCTAATATTTATGCAGTGAAGTCAAATCACAGTCTGCACATACTCTAAAGGTTGCTGTAACAGGACCGCTGTAAATCTGTGCCCACAAAACAGACATTTTAGGCTGAGAATACATGTGCATTTTAAGCAATTTAAAACACCAACTTTTGGGTGATAGTCAGCTGGGCACTAAGAACAATAAAAAAAATAAAGGTCTCTGTACGTAAAAATAACTAAAAAAGTCAAAAAAAATAAAATAAAATAAAGGTCACTCATTTAAATAGATAAATAGAAGAAAGGGTAGAAACTTCCTGTTAGGTTTAGCATCACTAACTTTTTTGGCACAGCAGCCAGTTTTCACTTATTCTACTATTAACAGATTTAAAAAAATACATAATCAAGACTTTTGGCCTAAAAATACTTTGAAATGGAAAAAATATATAAGTAAATTGTGTTCTCACTTTATGTCAATAGCTTCTTGCAAACTGTGTCTTTTAAGCAAATGAGGTAAAATGAAACTATTTTTTTTTCTTGACACTATATTGAAATGTTATTTGAGGGCCTGCTTTATGTCTTTTTGCTTAAAGTCGCAGTTTCCAAGAACTAACTGATGATGTTCAGTGAGGACTTAACTGTATCTCAGTTCCCAAGTCTAACATATATGTAGTATTTGTTATTTACTTGAAAACCTTTGATTATAGACCATCACAGGCAACTGCTGCCAAATACAGAAGGTCTAGCTTTCAAGGTCAGGGTATAAGATAAGCTTCCATTTCCTAGCCACAGTATTCTTAGGAAGAACAATTTTCCTGTAACATTCAGGATCCTCAGTACTTATAAAAACATCAGGCCCACTGGATCAAGTCTTACTTGCTGACTACCTACATTTTTCAGAGCTTCTTCCATAGTAGCATGATGATATGGACAAAGATTTTTTTCTCAAATATTTTCAAACCATGTAATTTCATAGATTCAACTCTTACTGCCTGCTAAGCTAGCTTAAATCTAATAGGAAACGTGTTTATAGCGGTCTCCCAGCTGTTCTAAGTATTTCATCTATTCAATATTATCTTAACCCTTAACACCACAATGACAGTATTATCCCCATTTATATACTGAGGAATGGAATAATTAAGTGGGTTAGTTCTAGAGACACTAATGATCAAGCCACGTTTAAAACAAGATGAAAACTGTTTCCCTAGACCTCATCCCTGTTAAAACATAGGACTCCTTTTTTGGAAATCCAACACAGTTATCAGTCTCTTTAAAAGAACTTTATCATCTCCACATAATCAACCCATTTCGGACACATGAACACTCACTCATACTTGCTGAAAAATGCTAAGTTTATTCATAATGGTATAAAAACATTATCATGCCTACGCATAGCCTTTCTTCATATGATGTCCCTTTTGCAGCAAATCCCCAACTTCGCCCCAGGCAACCACTGACCAGCTTCCTGTCACCATAAATTAGACTTTTTCAAATAAAAGCTAAATAATTGTAAACATCAACTGAAGGCTAAGCCAAAACAGCTAACATATATAGTGGCATTATTAATATAAATACAGTGAAAACCTCCTGCTAAAGGAAAGATACAATGCTTATGGAGTTGGTTATTCATCTTTGAAATGGAACTGTCACCTCAGAAGTAACAGCAGAATTGTTAACCAAATCCCAGCTGAGTGACAAAATAATTCTGTTGGAAAAATGAAATAAAATTCATTTGCTATACTGGCAGTACTTGACAAAATGGATTAAGGATCACCTGAATCCACAAATGCACTATATTAACATTTGTTTTCTTTCATTATACAGAAAACCACAATAAAGTAGTTGACTGAACCCAATACTTTGGATCTGAGGCGGGAGGATTTTGTGAGGCCAGAAGTTTGAGGTCAGTCTGAGCAACACAGGGAGACTCCATCTCTAAAAGAAAAAACATAAAAACCAATACAGATAAAGCTCTAATGGAGGTTTATATTCTTTGATGTTCTCTCGAAGGCTTTGGGATTGCTGTGAATTCCTAGCCGAGAGCAGACACTCTGAAACAAATGGACAAAAGAATTCACAACAAAGAGTGGGGAGTTCTTAAACTTAGGGGTGTTGGTAATGAAATCCCTGGAAGTGTACTGAAAAAGTAGGTCTATTTTTCCTTTTTTTTTTTTTTTTTGAGAAAAAGTGTCACTCTCTCACTCAGACTGGAGTGCAGTGGCATGACCACAGCCCACTGAAGTCTCAACCTGCTCAGGTGATCCTCCCACCACAGCCTTCAGTCCTACCTCAGCTCAGTCAGTCCCTGTAGCTGGGACTACTGTCACATGCCACCACGTCCAACTAATTTTTTATTTTCCTTGATATGCAAGCAATCCAAATGTACAGTCATGTGTTGCATAACAATGTTGACAAGGACAGATCAAATATATGAAAGTGGTCCCATAATACCACATTTTTACTGTGACTTTTCTGTTTAGATATACACAAATACCACAGTGTTACTACTGTCTACAGTATTCAGCACAGTAACTCGCCATACAGGATGGTAGCCTAGGAGCACTAAGCTACACCATACAGCCTGGGTGTGTTGTAGGCTGTACTATCTAGGTTTCTGTACATACATTATGATGCTCAAACAACTACAATGTCACCTAACGACACATTTCTCAGAATGTATCTGTCATTAAGCTACAGATACCTGTGAATGCAAAGCTCAACTATCAGCTACTATAAAAGACTAAAAGGCCAAGAAAAAGCCAATTCCCTCAAAAGAATCTATAAAACACAAATACCTTCAACAACAGGTGTTTTTTTCCCCTCTTTGTGGACAACAGGGTCTCCCTACATTGGCCAGGCTAGTCTCTAATTCTTGGACTCAAGCTATCCTCCTGCCTCTGCCTCTCTAAGTGCTGATATTACCAGTATGAGCCACTATGCCTGGTTAAATTTTCTAATACATCTTGAGGCAACAAACTCTTTGTCCCAATAAAATGCCACTTAGAAGCCCAATATTTCCAACAATTGAAAAGGGATAAGTAGGCGGGTGAGGTAGGCTGCTCAAGTCTTTCCTATATGTTGTGTCCCCATCTCACTGAAAGAGTCCTAAAAAAGCAGCTCAAACCACACCTCTGGGATCACTGCTTGCAGTTTTCTTAATATATTAGCATAAATAGCTTACAGTTCCATTGCTACAAAAAGAAAGGTTTATGTTCTGACATTTATGCCTTACTGAAAGCACTAAGTGAAGAAATATTTTGCTAAAATGTTTCAGGAGGTATTAAAGTTAATTGGCGACAATATAAGAGTCATAGACACAGCGTGTTCTAGGATGCAAGCATGAAAGTAAGTGTGCCTGTGTCAGGGGTGAGCAGTTTATACCTTATACCAGATTCACTAAGTTAATCTACACCTCAATCTTAAACACCACAGGGGGCAGGAGCACGGTGGCTCCTGCCTGTAATCCCAGCAGTTTGAGAAGCTGAGGCAGGTGAATCACGAGGTCAAGAGATCGGGACCCATCCCGGCCAATATGATGAAACCCCATCTCTACTAAAAATACAAAAATTAGCTGGGCATGGTGGAGCACGCCGGTAGTCCCAGCTATTCGGGAGGCTGAGGCAGGGGAATCACTTGAACCTGGGAGGCGGAGGTTGCAGTGAGTTGACACGGTGCTACCACACTCCAATCTGGACAACAGAGCGAGATCCATCTCAAAAAACAAAACAAACCACCACAGGGACCCTTTCCAGGACATCTCCATACTCTCCAGTAAGAATGCAGACTCAAACCAAGGTGGTATACCAAACATCCTCCCTGCAATTCTGGGTGAAAATCATTCCCAGAAGAAACTACCACTTCTGGCTTACATAACAGAAACAGGACTATTTACTGGCTCCAGCATATTCTGGTGCTATTGGACCTTGAATTAGTTAAACTTGAAAAAAAATCTTCTCCATGTAAATCTTGGATTCTCTTCATTAGAAATGAACAGCAAATCTTTTTTCTTTTTTTTTTTTTTTTTTTTTTTTTTTTTTGAGACAGAGCCTCACTCCATCACCCAGGCTGGAGTGCAGTGGTGTGATACCGGCTTACTGCAACCTCTGCCTCTTGGGTTCAAGCGATTCCCCTGCCTCAGCCTCCCAAGTAGTTGGGACTACAGGTGCCCACCACCAGGCCCATCTTTTTCTTTTTTTTGTATTTTTATTAGAGACGGGGTTTCACTATGTTGGCCAGGCTGGTCTCAAACTCCTGACCTCATGATCTGCCCACCTCGGCCTTCCAAAGTGCTGGAATTAGAGGCGTGAGCTATCGTGCCTGGCCAGCAAATCTGTTTTTAATAAAAGCTCTGATGTCCAGTAATATCAATAGACACTAGAAAGTATTCTCTACTCATAAGCACTTTTAAGCTATTTTCAACCACCTTGTTAACTTATGGTTGAGTAAGCTCACGTTACTTTACACTAATACAGTAGCTATAACCACAATACTACTTTTATTAATAATTTCCTCTTAGGCTCATAACTGAGAAGAAAAATATGTAACATTCCTTATTCACACCTTCATATTGGTGTTTTTTGTTAATACATTTTCCATGAAGAGCTGCCAAAAGAAACAAAAGGCTCCAAAGAACCACACACTGCTCCCTGGAGCCTTCATGAGGCCGCTGAGTCCTCATGTTCATTGAGAGGGTAGCTCCAAGAGTAGTGGCTGCAGCAGCTGGGCACTTGCCTTGTTACACACCTGCTACAAAGGCTTCTACAGTTGATTGTACTTCAGAAGAAACTGATACATCTCTCAAATAATCACAAGATAATTCTGGCAGCAACAGCCCACTTGACACCAAGCTGGATGAATATGAGTCTTGGATTTCTGAAGTGAAGACCTCCCTGGAAGTAGAACAGGGAGAGCTGAAAGGTTGAGAATACTGTTTCAGAGATACCTAAGCAGGAAAACCCAACCTTAATACATCAATCATTTTTCTAAAAGGATTTTTACTCATTAAAAATGAGAAAAGATATTCTGAAATTTACACTATTACTGTTACTCTGAAGATGCCTAAGCATATTTCTACTTTTATTTTTACATAGGCATTTGATGATTTGGCACTCAGTTCACAGCTTTAAAAATATAAAATGTTGCTTAAGTCCCCTCTGCGTTCTACCTACAACAGAAAATAATGTTACTTACCGCACAGAATACCTTTAAAAGTAATTGACTAGAAGAGCACTAGAAGCTTCTAAACAATGACTCTGGTACTATAGATGTGAAGCCTCGAGTAAGTCTGAATCACTACCGAAAGACTGAAACTACACACTGAAACTGGAAGAAAATCCCTATAAATTGGGTGATCATAAGATTAGATAAACTTCTGCTACCCTGGACCCCAAAATAAGTGACAGACAGTAACAATAGCCTACATCGAGTACTCAGAATAATCAAGGACAAGGCTTGCTTCAGTAAGAAAGCCAGTAATCACAATGCATACCCCTAAAATTATTTTTCAGGTGATAAGATTGCAAAAAACCAAGTAACCCTACAGGAAGAAAACTAAAGGTGACTGACGAGTAACTGTTTTAAAGGAGAAGAACAAGAATGAATAGAAAATACATAAGAGGGTGAAAAACCCTAAAGGGAACATGCCTAACAGGCTAAGTCTGACAGTGCTTGTATAAAGACTGTTCAACACACTGCCTCCCTATAAATATTAAAATGTAGCTTAATGAGAAAACGAAATATACAATTCTCACAGAAATATTACTTTTGCATATGGAATTAACATAATTAGACTCCCTTAAAAATGTTGTCTTGACTATTAAATGTGTAGACTTTTTTTTCTGCAGAAAATTTGTGTGTACTAAAGTGTGTGTTTACCTGCACACAAGTGAAATATTTACATCCCTTTGGCAATTTAATAACATTAAAGATAACTATCACAATACAACATGAAGTACATAAACATATTAATTTCAAGTTTTCTAGCTTTCCTGGTTTCAATCAAGCATAGGGAATAATCCTTTAAAGAGACGCACTATTTTGGTTACCTTAGGGCAGACCTCATTGCCTGCCTATCCCCTACCTACCCAAGGAAAACATATTAATACATGTGCAATACAATAAATGCAAAGAAGACCAGGTTAAGTAGGTTATTAAGAAATAAGATGCAGCGAGGTGCAGTGGCTCACACCTGAAATCCCAGCACTTTGGGAGGCCAAAGTGGGTGGATCACCTGAGGTCAGGAGTTGGAAACCAGCCTGTCTAACATGGTGAAACTCCGTTTCTACTAAAAATATACAAAATTAGTGGGCGTGGTGGTATGCACCTGTAATCCCAGCTACTCGGATGGCTGCAGCAGGAGAACTGCTTGAACCTGGGAGGCAAAGGTTACAGTGAGCCGAGATCACACCATTGTAGTCCAGCTTGGGCAACAAGAGTGAAACTCCATCTCAAAAAAATAAGTAAGATAAGATGTAATACCTCAGAGGCCCCTGTACATCTCTCCCAGGTGGTGGTGGGTACATATCACTTAAAATTTGTTCAGACCGTCTCTAATCATCATTCCTTTGTTATTTAATTTTTAAATTCTCTATGTGACCCTAAAACAGTGCTGGGCAGTGTGGTACTTTACATTCCACTGCCTGGCAATTTAAGTAGCATATAGTCTGGAACAAATACCTGGGACTGGAATGCCAAACAGTTTTCAAGTCTTCTGCTCATTTTCTTGTTTTTGCCTTTTATTTATCTGTAGGAGCTCTTTATGAATTTAGGATAGCAAACCTCTCATTAGAAGATTATTTTGTGGGGGGGGATTGTTTTTTTGTCGTAGTTTCCATGTTGAACATACCAGAGTAACGCCATCCTACCTTTGGTCATGCCAAATATAGCATGTTCATGCTGAACCTGAGCTAAGAAGATATCATACTTGTTTGGGAGCTCTTTGCAAACTGGGCATCATGGGAGCCTTTCAGTAAAGATCAAGAAGTAGGTAAAAAGTAATTTGGGCCAGGCGCGGTGGCTCAGGCCTGTAACCTGAAATCCTAGCACTTTGGGAGGCCAAGGTGGGCGGATCACGAGGTCAAGAGATCGAGACCATCTTGGCCAACATGGTGAAATCCTGTCTCTACTAAAAATACAAAAATTAGCTGGGCGTGGTGGCGCGCGCCTGTAGTCCTAGCTACTCAGGAGGCTGAGGCAAGAGAACTGCTTGAACCCGGGAGGCGGAAGTTGCAGTGAGCTGAGATTGCGCCACTGCACTCCAGCCTGGCACCAGGCAACGGAGCGAGATTTTGTTTCAAAAAAAAAAAGGAAAAAAAAGGTAATCTAAGTCCGCTGGGCCCGTTGTCTCATGCCTGTAATCCCAGCACTTTGGGAGGACGAGGTGGGCGGATTTCCTCAGGTTGGGAGTTTGAGACCAGCCTGACCAACATGGAGAAACCCCATCTCTACTAAAAATACAAAATTAGCTGGGCATGGTGGTGTGTGCTACTCGGGAGGCTGAGGCAAGAGAATCGCTTGAACCTGGGAGGCGGAGGTTGCGGTGAGCCAAGACTGCACCATTGCACTCCAGCCTGGACAACAACAGCAAAACTCCGTCTCAAAAAACCAAAGTTATTTGAAGTCAACATAAAGCTCATATATTGCCAGGCACGGTGGCTCACGCCTGTAATCCCAACACTTTGGGAGGCCAAGGAGGGCAGATCACCTGAGGTCAGGAGACCAGCCTGATCAACATGGCAAAACTCTGCCTCTACTAAAAATACAAAATTAGCCAGGCATGCTTGCAGGTGCTGTAATCCCAGCTGCTTCGGAGGCTGAAGCAGGGAGAATTGCTTGAACCTGGGAGGCGGAGGTTGCAGTGAGCCAAGACGGCACCACTGCACTCCAGCCTGGGCAACAGAGTGAGACTCCATCTCAAAACAAAAAATGGGGGGGGGGGGTGCTAAAATTAATTTTGGTCTATATGAGCAGAGTCAATGTAAGGAGCTGTATCCTAAGAACATGCTAAGCAACTGAAGAATTCAACTAGAATATAAAACCAAAAAGCCATTACAATTAAGTTTTTATAAGACATATCTAAGAAGAACAAAGCATGTGTGACTTATACAGTTCTCATTAATGTATGTTTTAAGATTATTATAGCTAATGCTACTCTATTATCCTAGAGCAGTGTTGTCCAATATAACTCCCTGTGATGCTTAAAATAACCACTAACCACATACAGCTCCCAAACATTTTGAAATGTGGAGCTCATACAGCGGAGGAACTGATTCCTAATTTTATTTAGTTCTAATTAGTAAATGTGAATAGCTGCCTGTCTAATGGCTACTGTTCTTAACAGAGCAGTTTTAGAGGTTACTGTGTTTTCCTATGTTCAAACTACTAAGATCAAGTCCACAAACATCACAAATTAAAAAGTATTTGGGCTGGGTGTGGTGGCTCACACCTGCAATCCCAGCACTTTGGGAGGCCCCAGTGGGCGGATCACGAGGTCAGGAGTTCGAGAGCAGCCTGGCCAATGTGGTGAAACCCTGTCTCTACTAAAAATACAAAAATTAGCCGGGTGTGGTGGCACTTGCCTATAGTCCCAGCTACTCGGGAGGCTGAGGCAGAAGAATGGCTTGAACCTGGGATGCAGAGTGAGCCAAGATTGTGCCACTGCACTCCAGTCTGGGTGACACAGCGAGACTCTGTCTTGAAAATAAAAATAAAAATAATGTAAAATAAAATACATGTTTGTCCCTAAAATGACTTTGCTTAAGCTAACAAATATCAATTCACAAGTTGACAAACACAGTATGTAACAAACTCCTTATCAAGTCCTGAACAGACACTTGAAATATATGCTTACATAAAATAAGGCAAAAATTTCAAGTTTAAAAGGTTTGTCTTGGCTCTTGCTGCAAGTAAGTTAAAGGCATTTTAAACCTTATGATGGCTGGGTATGGCCTGGGCAGGTTGAACTTGACTATCCTAATCCCTTAACCCAGTATGCTATACTATATTTTTTACTGATGCAGAATGCAAAGAACAGTGGATTAGCGAAAAGGATAGCTAAGTACCTGCTTTAGTTAACATGACAAATTGCTTGATTTGAGTGGGCATGGATGACCCTGGAATAAAGGAAGGATAAAATATCTGTGCTCCCTGGGCCTTACCAGTACCTAAACCCTTCACTTGGAAGAGCCTCTTTAGGCTTATCTGAACAATGGCCAGTCTAGAACAGTAGCCTACCATATACTAGATTTTACAGTTTACAAGCCTTTGTTATACGTAATATCTTGCTTATTCTAATGGAAGTTAAATGCCCCAAAAGAGATTGGTTTACCTGGGTTGGGGTAGGGGTAGGGGAGGACCCAAACTGGAGAACTCTGCAACAAGACCAGACTAGGTGAAGACTGTGATGGAACACACAGATTGGTAGTCACTATTAATTTTCTCAGCTCAAGTAACCTTGAATAAATGCAAAAGCCATTTATCCCCTTTAAAAACTGGTCTACAGTTGGGTGCAGTGGCTCAGGCCTGTAATCCCAGCACTTTGGGAGGCGGAGGAAGGTGGGTCACCTGAGGTCAGGAGTTCAAGACAAATCTGACCAACATGGTGAAACCCCCTCTCTACTAAAATAGGATATTAGCCAAGTGTGCTGGCGCATGCCTGTAATCCCAGCTACTTGGGAGGCTGATGCAGGAGAATCACTTGAACCCGGGAGGCGGAGGTTGCAATGAGCCGAAATCACGCCATTGCACTCCAGCCTGGGCAGTAAGAACGAATCTCCGCCTCAAACAAAGGGTGAAAAAAAACTGGTCTACATTTCTTTCCAATCGTTTTGGCCTTCCTAAGAAAAAGCTAAATTTGCTCAAAGCAAGAAATACCACGTCTCTAAAACCTTGTTTATCCATTAATATGCTATCATTCACATTGTGCTTTTACAGAATATTTTTCTGCTACTTTACGCAAGCATTGACATGCCATTGACTACTACTTTATGCATGCCAAGGGGATATACAGACTATTTCAACGATAGTGGTTTTACTCATCTTTTTGGTCAAAGTGAATCTACACCATTAATGAATGTTCTGTTAATATGCTTATATCACAGTATCTTTAAAGTACCAAGTATCTGTGAGGAATTAAATCTGGGGCAAGGGGAGGAGAAAAGAAAAACGTAAGTACCATACATCAAAACTAAAATTTTCCCCTTTCTCTGTAGTCAGGGTCAACAACCTCCCTTTTCTTTGAGATGGAGTCAGTCTTGCTGTCTCCCAGGCTGCAGTGCAGTGGCACCTTCTTGGCTCACTGCAACCTCCACTTCCTGGGTTTAAGTGATTCTCCTGCCTGAGCCTTCCTAGTAGCTGGGATTACAGGCATGCACCACCACACCCAGCAAATTTTTATATTTTTAGTAGAGACGGGGTTTTGTCATGTTGGTCTTAAACTCCTGACCTCAGGTGATCTGCCCTTTGGGCCTCCCAAAGTGTCGGGTTATAGGCACAAGCCACCGCACCCGGCAACAACCTCTCTTCTACTGACAAGTAACAGTGAAACATGAGGAGGAACACTATCTTTCCAGCCCAGCACAGTGGCTCACACCTGTAATCTCAGCATTTTGGGAGGCTGAGGCAAGTGGATCACCTGAGGTCTAGATTTCGAGACCCGCCTGGCCAACATGGTGAAACCCCGTCTCTACAAAAATACAAAAATTAGTAGTCAGGCATGATGGCGGGTGCCTGTAGTCCCAGCTACTCAGGAGGCTGAGGCAGGAGAATCACCTGAACCAGGGAGGCAGAAGCTGCAGTGAGCTGAGATCATGCCATTGCACTCCAGCCCGGGCCAGAGGGAGACTCCATCTCAAAAAGTAAAATTAAAAAAAATCTTTCCTAGTTAAAACAATCCTCATTAGGTAGGACAGGTCCTACTAGAGAATATGTAAATACTAAAGACTGAAGATAAAAAGGGAATATTTAAAATGCTGATGTTCTTCTAAAGTTCCCACATGTATATATACATTCAACTAATGACAAGGCAAAAAAAAATTTTTTTAAGCAAACTTGTAAGGAATACATTAAGCAAATCAATTAACTGAATCCCTTTTCTATATTGCACAACATTAAAGGGTATCTGATAACGGTTAATTCAATCTGACCTCATCACTGGATCCACTATTAGAAGCAAACTTAGCTTTTCAAGTTTTAAAATATTTTCTGTTAGGCTAATTCATTAATTATAATTGAAGGTATATACAAAACAAATAGAAAACTAGCCTACTAGAAAACGTTTACTCCAGCATCAAGTCCTAGGGGATTTCTTAAAGGCATGAAAAAACTTCTTCATTAGGGGCCCATTACATTTATCTTTGATATTGACCTCAAAATATTCTGTTAAGATATTTTTGCAGTGTTCACACACTAAATCATACACATATTCTAAGTTATGAAAGAGAATGATTATGTAAGCAACTTCCAAGTTTCCAGATACTCAATGGTATGAACTATCTCAAAATTCAGGTGGTTGCTGGCCGGGCGTGGTGGCTCACGCCTATAACCCAAGCACTTTGGAGGCGAGGCGGGCGGATCACCTGAGGTCGGGAGTTCAAGACCAGCCTGACCAACATGGTGAAACCTCATCTTTATTTTAAAAATTTTATAAAAAAAAATTCAGGTGGTTGCTTTAAAACCTAACCCGGTTCTGAATGCTTGATTTAGTAGAAATACCAAAGAAAAAAAAATAATTAAAAAAAAAAAAAGCAAAACAAAAAAAACCCTAACCTGGAAGCCAATTCTGGATCTCAGACCACCTGCACAGAAATCCTAGTGGACCAGTTGAAGCAGAGTTCACTCAGCTACGCTATGGGCCAAATAATTCCCATGAAGGCCATTTTTATTCCTTTTAATGCTTTCCAAGTAATATTGTTGATCTACAGAAAATTAACCCCAGGATTTCAGCGTCCGATAGAGCAAACTGTTATTAATATGTAAAGATAAACACATTTCTGGAATGTGGAATTTTCTCTTGTCAATTTTACTAATTCTAGTCAAGAAACCTTTGGGACCAGGTATCTTTTTGAATTCAGAGTTCTTAAGATTTTTGAACAATAATGTAGTACACATACTTTACATATGTTATATAATACTCTTCAGGAGAGTGAGTCAGCACCCTGCAACCACAATATTTCTGCAGCAAAATTTAGGAATATTAACACTAAATGAGATAAGACAAAAATAGCCTCAAATCAGCACATATTCAGGTCAAGTTCCCCTCCCCCCCCCCCAAATCAGTTCAGGTCACATCAAGGAAGTTATAAAAAAAAAATTTTTTTTGTTAGGACTCTTTGGATTTCAGAAGTTTATGAAAAAGGTATCGTGGACCTGTAGCTTTACAGCAAAGCATCAAATACCAGACATGCAAAATTAGAAAACAAGTTATATTTGTTTGATATAATACACATTGTACCTGAGCATAATAAAGTTAAAAGCCAGTCACTCTGGCTGCCAGAACCTGCAGAATAATCTTTAGCTTCTACCTGCTCCCATTCCCTCCTACCCAAAAGGAGGGAGACACTACAGGCTTTTTGAATTCTATGTTATTAATCTAAAGACTATTTTTCCCTGATTTTGCAGACTCATTCAGCTCACTGACAACAGTCTCAAAGTTTCTAAGAGGAAACACCAGTAGAATTATTAAACATAATGCAAGGTAAGTTTTCTTTAAAGCAAGAAACTTGAACAGAAAGATTATCCTCTATTATGGTCTTCCCAACAAAAATGAAGCTTGCTCTTAAATTACTGCCTTAGAATCTATTTGTGACTATGACGGTAACATAACTGTAATAGATCCTACCACCCAAAAAGGTTTTAAATCTCCAAACCAACTTGGGACAAAAACATCAGGTATGCTGCAAATAGAACAAATGGACTAACAAAAACTAGGCAACTGACTTAGTATTGAAATGGTAATGACCCTGCTTCTCTTTAATATGCACACAAGCCACCTGGATATAGATTTCTGATTCGGGTATGGGTGAGGCTGAGATTCTGTATTTCTGTTCTAGGTGAGGATGCTAATGCAATTCATCTGAAGACTATAAGGCATAACTAAACATAGTAATGCACTCAAAAAGAAACTATGCCAGTACAACATTATGTTATAGCTGAGATTCAAAACAGTCATATTTGCTCAAATTTACACAGGCAGAAGAAGGCCAGTATGGGAAACCTTCTCGTCAGCATTCTACATCAAAGCCTTCAAGAAGTCTTACTATTTAAACTGTGCTTCCTTCTCTTTAGCCTTAAAAATCTGAGTCTAAAATTCTAATTTGCATTACCATCAAATGTTTAACATACTCTAATTAGAGCAAACATTTTTATCCAATAGGGATCTGTTTAACAAGATCAGATTAAAGGAACACTAAAACTGATACCCTCAGCTTTCTTGAAAACTTCAAATGCTATTATTCCCTCCAAGTTTCTGACCAAACTCAAAAACACTTAAATTTTAATACCAAAATCCAAATTTCCATAATAAGTCGACATACTACAAAATTTTTTAATGAACCCACACAAATCTTGCAGCTCAAATTCAGTTTACTGTGGAATTACATTTTGCACAGGGGCTCAATTCTAAAGTCAAATCCACACATAGAAAACCAGGTACAGTCAAAAACTATCCTTGAAAATGTTTGGAAGGTGGCATGTTGGGAGACATACATATATCATCTTTCAATAAGTCCTCAAAAAACAATCGATTTTTCCTACAAGCTGAGTCTTAAAAATCATTTCACTATTAAGTGGTTGAATGATGTGATAAACTACAACTTAAATCCCCGAACCACTCTTCAACTTGTATTTTCTAAGTTACGCATTCAAGATAATGTTTTAAATGATCCAGTCATTGGTAAACAATACACACAACTAAATCAGTCAAGTCTGTAACTGGGAACTGTCATATCTCTATTTTAGAAATTTAAAAGTCACTGCACTTTAAGAGGTAAATACAATTTCAAATTCTGAAAAATACTAACCAATGCAGCACTTTTCCTTCAATATTTAAGACCCCTTCCCACCCAACAAAAGTGCAAACACTTACATGGACAAGTTGGGAGATGGAACCCCCCTATCATCAGCTAGGTTCCCAAGGTGGCTCAGCGTTGAAGTCGAACTGCTCTCTATACAGCACTTCTCCTAGGCCCTCTGGGTAGTTGTACACTTGGTCAGAAAGCTCGCCCTAAATGAAGGAAATAGAAGTAGCAGAAGGCAGTCCTATGTTAAAAAAACATTTAGGCTGACTTAACAATGTTTCATTAAAGTCACATTACACACATGATGTTTTCAAAGAGTTTACCAAAGTACCAAGTACTTTATGTAGTAAACATTTCCAAGCTGCTGTACTATAAAATTCACAGAAGCTGACATCATGGCCATCTTTCCAAACTGTTTTATCTGTTTACTCATGAGTTTCCAGCCTTCGTTTTTGAAAATTAAAAAAATTTGTCCTATGAAACTCCACATTTTTAGGTGGACCAGAATTTTAAAATTCCAAGTACCCTAACCAACCTAGTGAACATGCAAGCCTTTATATGAATAATGTACTAGCATGACCTAATAGTTTGGAACCACCTGGAACACTCTTACTCCTCAAGACTTTATAACTTAGCTAATGCATTATATACGTATCTAACTTCTGAAAAAAATAACTTGAGAACTACCTTAGAATATTAAGCAAGTATTCTCTTATGGTTTATCTCCTCATACCTAACTTACTTAGACATAACTCATTTTATTATCACCAGCAGCAAATAAATGTGATGAGTGCCCAACACACTATGCAACATGCTAGATGAGCTTTAGACATTGTTACCATTCATCACCTCTAGTAAGTTAAAATGATATACCTATGTTTCTATTTAAAATTCAATGGTTACTGTTTTAAAGCAATATAATCTCACAGTATTTCCTAGAAAGGGGTGGTAAGAAGGAAGCCAGAAAACCAAAAACTGTAAGTTTAAGAGTTGGAGGGATTTCAAAAGCATTGTAGGTATACCTAATGTGTATCTCACCAGGATCAAGGCATTCCTGGTGGAGGCAAAATGTTCCATCTGTCTGAGAAGGAGAAACTGATCACATGCTCAATGAATGACACTTATGGGCGATGAGGAAAGAACTCCTACAAACATGCAATGATAATAATCCTACATTAGATTCCAAATAATGTACTACTCAATAACATTCCGATTCTTTCAATACCAACATAATTTTTAAAATAAATAAAAACTTGAGTCATGCTGGGAACAGATCATTCTCAATTATCCTAAAGAATAGGATAAGATAACCCTGGGTCAGGCATTACTCATCTTTTCCTCAATACATATATCCACAGCTATTTTGCTTCTTAATGCAACCCAAGAGCAATGATGTGAAACATTAAAGACTTTAAACTTCAGACATTCCAGAATGTTCCTCAGTGAGAACCCTCCAACATTTCCATTTAAGAAAAAGATATTAGCAGGGAATGAAGGCTCTAGAATTTGAAAGGCATTATTTGAATAGAAAAAATAAGGCTGGGTACAGTGGCTCCGAGCCAGCAGATCAATTCAGGCCAGGAGTTCAAGACCAGTCTGGCCAACACGGTGAAATCCCGTCTTCTACTAGAAGTACAAAAATTAGCTGGCCGTGGTGGAGCACACCTGTGATCTCAGCTACTTGGGAGGCTGAGGCACGAGAACTGCTTGAACCCAGGAGGCAGAGGTTGCAGTGAGCAGAGATTGTGGCCACTGTACTCCAGCCCAGGCAACAGAGGGAGATGAAAGAAAAAAGAAAAGAAAGAGAGAGAGATAAAGAGAGAGAGGGAGGGAGGGAGGGAAAGAAAGGGAAGGAAAAGAAAGAAAGGAGCCAGGTGTGGCAGGATGCACGTATCTATAATTTCAGCTACTGAGGAGGCTAAGGCAGGAGAACTGCTTGAGCCGAGGAATTTAAGTCCAGCTTGGGCAACACAACAAGACCCTGTATATTGAAAAAGCACATAGGATAAGCACTTCTTATAAGCAGTTACCTACAGAATAATCAAACTTTTTCTGAGGCAGTCTCGCTCTATCAACAGGCTGGAGTGCAGTGGCGGGATCTCAGCTCATTGTAACCTCTGCCTCCCAGGTTCAAGCGATTCTCCTGCCTCAGTCTCACAAGTAGCTGGGACTACAGGTGCACGCCACTATGTCCAGCTAATTTTTGCATTTTTAGTAGAGATGGGGCTTCACCACATAGGTCAGGATGGTCTTTATCTCTTGACCTCGTGATCCGCCCACTGGGGCCTCCCTAAGTGCTGGGATTACAGGCACACCCCACAGATAAACACTTCTTGTAAGCACTTACATACAGGATAGAATGTTTATCTGGACAGTTAAGATAATAAAGCATGGCCAGTGCGGTGGCTCACACCTATAATCCCAGCACTTTGGGAGGCCCAGGCAGGCGACAGGAGATGGAGACCATCCTGGCTAACATGGTGAAACCCCGTCTATACTAAAAATACACAAAATTAGCCAGGCATGGTGGCATGTGCCTGTAGTCCCACCTATTCAGGAGGCTGAGGTAGGAGACTTGAACCTGGGAGGTGGAGGTTGCAGTGAGCCAAGATTGCACCACTGGACTCCAGCCTGGGCAACAGAGAAAGACTCTGTCTCAAAAAAAAAAAGGTAATAAAGCAAGAACGAGTTGTTAAATGTAGAAAAGGCAGTATGGAAAAAGATAAATTATTTTCATTTAGAATGGTGTATGTAAGCCCTGCAAATTCTCAAACACCTTAGAGAATAGCAAGCACAGAGAGAGCTCAGTTGGTCAGTAACATACAAGAAGTATTTTATGCAATTATTTTTACTTTCTTAAAAATTAGAGACGGGGTCTCACCATGTTGCTCAAGCTGGTCTCGAATTCCTGAGCTCAAGTGATCTACCCGCATCAGCCTCCCAAAAAGCTAGGATTACAGGTGCAAGCCACCGTGCTCAACTACAAAAAACTTCGTATTCCAAACTTAGTATCTCAAAATTATCAGTATGTCTCTGAAAACACAATGCCTGAAATCACAACACAGTGATTTTTAAAATTGTTCTGTGGTATTCTTTATAAAAACCCTAAACCCCAGTCTAATCATGAGAAAAACATCGGGTTAACCCAAGTTTAGGGGAGGGGGAGTATGCTACCAGATACCTGGCAGCACTTTCTAGACAGTGATGGTAATGAAAAAAACAAGGGAAGACTGAGAAACTGTCACAGACCAAAGAAAATTGGGGGAAGACATGGCAACTAAATACAATGTGGTGACTTGGATTCTGGAACAGAAAAGACATTAAAGAAAAACTGGCAAGTCTGGAATGTAGTTAATAGTGCCAATGTCAGTTTCTTTTTTTTTTTTTTTTGAGACGGAGTCTCCCTCTGTTGTCCAGGCTGGAGTGCAATGACCCAATCTCTGCTCACTGCAACCTCCGCCTCCCAGGTTTAAGCAATTCTCCTGCCTCAGCCTCGGAGTAACTGGGATTACAGGCGCCCACCACCATGCCCAGATAGTTTTTGTATTTTTAGTAGGGATGGGGTTTCATCATATTGGCCAGGCTGGTCTCGGACTGGTGACCTGTGATCTGCCTGCCGGGGCCTCCCAAAGTGCTGGGATTACAGGTGTGAGCCACCTCGGCCAGCCTAGTTTCTTAGTTTTAACATATGTACTGTAATAATGTAAAATGTTACTAATAAAATAACTGGGTGGAAAGTATACAGAAACTGTATCTTTGCGACTGCTGTGCAACTAAAATATTCCAAAATAAAGTTTATTAAAAAAAAAAAAAGCATGGGATACTCACCTAATGGACTACTACTCAGCAACACAAATAATCTACTGATAAAGGCAACAGGAATATTAAAAATGTGCTGAGTTAGAGGCCTTTTACACCACAGAATGCATACTGTATGAGTCCATTTATATAGAAATTCTAGAACAAGTGAAGAGTCTGGTTTTTTTTTTTTTAAATCAAGATCGTGGTTGGCTCTGTGGCTAGTGGGATACGATTTGAAAAAACAAAACTTTTAAGGGTGTTGGCGATGTTCTCCATCTTGGGTAAGAGATTTAGGTTACAAAGCTGTATTTTTGTCAAAGCTTATCAAATTGCATACTTAATTTATCTGCGTACAGATTTTAAAAAAATAAGCGGTACTGAGCCCTACTTAACAGGCACATACTAAAGTTGGAGGGGTGAAGTGTTCTGGTGTCTCCAACTTTGAATTAGCATCAACAAATAAGGCAAAATGTTAACTGCAGAAACTAGGTGGAGGTATCATTCTTACCTTCTGTTTGGAAATGTACATAATAAAACCTTGGGGGAGAAAGGCACTGACTACTTGACTTCACTTATCACCACTAATAATCATTTTCTTTTGGAGTCTATCTTTCCTACTTAAACTCCTTGGGCTTTCTCTTCATGATCAGCATAATGCACACTCTCATATATATGAAATAAATTAATGAATTATGAGGGCCTTTCTAGACAATCAAGAGCCAGACTTCTGCCAACCCTTGCTGTGTTTGATGTGCTTTGATGTATTTCTACAACCTTTGCTGAGCACACAGCAATTCTCCCTCCTTGGAGTCCTTCAGATTACCACCCAGTCTGGGAAATCACGATAGAAACATGACGGGAAACAGAACGAATATAACCAAGATGCCACCACAAAATCCAGTTAAATGTGCTGAAACATCTTGGGACAGTAAACTGTGTTCCCGACTGTTTTGGGTTTCTGAATCAGCAACTTAGTCTATGAAACACACGTTCAGGATAGATACAGTGTTAAGGGTTAGGACACGTCACCACCAATAACTGTTAGCAATAAAGACAGTACTTGATAAGACATTCATCTACCAATCTCCCTCTTTCAGCCCAGGAATCGTGGCGCGGACGGAAAAACGAAGCCATGGTAACTAATCCTCAGGCCCCAGGAGGTGACTGGGGTGAATGAAGGCGACTTGACCCAATCAGAAGCGCCGCAGGGGCGGAGCAGCAGCCCGAGGCTTCCAGAAGGGGCCAAAGGCCTCTCGCTGGCTACCTGACACCGGGGCTTCCCCCGCCGCCAGGCCCCAAGTGGCGTCAACTCTCCTCCACCAGAGGGGGGACCGCGCTCCCCCGCACCCCCCAGGAAATACGACTTCCTCTGCAGCTGTCACCCGAGGCCGGCGCGGGGCCCGCCCCGCTCCATTCATAACCAGGACCCCAGCCGTTGCAGCCCACGGCGCCGCCCGCCCGCCCGCCGGGCTCCGAGAGACGAAGGCGGCGGCGGCGCAGCGCGGAGTAGGGGCTGCAGGACCCCGGCCCCTAAGGGCTGCGGCCAGGCCCCCTCCCCGGAAACAGCAATGCACCACGGGAGAGGGGTGGGAGCCGCATGCCGCCAGGAAGGGACGACGACCCCCGGCGGCGAGACCCCCGCACGCGGCCCCACTCGTACACGCCCCCTCGCCCCAACCGCGTTGGCTCCGGGTCGGCCGAGCGTCCGGCAGCCGCCCGAAGGTCCCGAGGCCCGGCCCGCCGCCGCCCGGGGCACCGACAGCCGCCACACATGCCGCCGCCGCCGCCATGTTCGAGGCGGCCGGCCGCGGGGCACTGCAGGGACGCCTGTGGGCGGCGGGGCCCAGCCGGAGCCCCCCCCCCCCCCCCCCCCCCCCCCCCCCCCCCCCGAGGTCGACCCCGCGTCCCAGACCCTCCCGCGCCCCTTAGCTCGGTACTCACGTGAGATAACGGCCCAAAGAGTCGGGTAAAGCGTCTTCTCTTTTTGGCGGAATTTTTAAAGAGGGATGTGGTTACCTTGAGCAGAAATACCCAAGGCGGCCTGGGCCATAGGCTGCGGGAACGACGTGGGGGTAGAGCGCGGCACCGACACCAGCTGTGCAGCAGTGGCGGCGGCGGCCGAAAGAGAGAAATAGAACAGCGCAAGCAAAAGAAGAAAGGCGCGGGCTGGGGTGGGGGAGAGGATTCGGACTCGTCACACCGCAGAACAGCAGAGAGAGAAAGGATGATAAGAGGCAGAAAACGCGACAACAGGAGAAAAAAAAGGTAAACCTGCGGCCGCGACGGAAGCCTGAGAATGTGAGAAGGCGGTGCCGCCGACGCCAGTATTTACATCAGGGGGCGTGGCCTGGTGACATCACAGCCGGCCGGACAGCCGCGCGAGCTGGGCGGAGCCCGGCTGTCGCCTGGAGAGAAGGGAGGGGGCGGAAGAGGAAGGAGGACTGAGCCCGGGAGAGAAAGGGGAGGGGGCGGCGCGCGACCGGGTCATGCAGGTGCAGACTGGCCGGCCGCTCCCCGCCCCTCCCGCCACCCGCAGCTCCCGGGCAGGAGGAGGGCGGCCGCGCGGGTGTGCGCCGGGAGAGGTCGGCGGCTGGGCCAGAGCGCACCGTCAGCCCGACCTCCCGCCACCCCCGCGCCCGCCTACGCTCACGCCGCAGGGCCCAGACGTGGTGAGCGGAATCGGGCTCCACGCTGGCCGCGTTTGAGATCTGTCCTGGGCCTGTGGTGGCGCGACCCCTCTGCGGCCTACAGTGGGCGTGGGGGAAGCCTGTGGGCGCGTCCTAGCCTTCCCATCGAGCTCTCTGAGCTTTGTGAGGCCTGTAATCCACCGTGGGGACAGCCCTCCCAGGCTGAGGCGCCAGCACTCGGGGATGCGGTGCTCCTTTAGAGAAGGGAGATCCTCGTGGCCAGAAAGGACCTGCCCAGTGTTCGAGTGTTAAAAGGTGTTGTGAAAATGTCCTCAGTGCTCGTACGTTGCAATATGGTGCAGTGGAAATTTTTTAAAGGAATAGGGCTTTTGTCTTCATTTTTAAAAAGGATTGGTGCAGCCAGCCCCACACAGGACCAGAGTTGGCGAGAGGATTACTGATATTACAAGCGCGCATTACTTCAATCCCCTAGGTGTCATTTTTGCGATCGTTTTAATTTTTCTACTCCACAACAGACTATTTTACCAGGGGGTCGAAGATGATCTACATAGCTTTTAATTTATTTCCATCGTTTTTAGATGCCTTAGCACTAGTGATCGTGATCAGAGACCCCGAGTTCTCTCGTGCTACGCTTTGCAACCCAGACACATAGCACAAATGGAATTTGAATTGGCACATCCCTCCAAAGTTAAGGTCTTTGATATTAGAACCCTGGCTTTTTTTCCCCCCTTCATTCTTCCGAACCCTCCTTGTACTTTGAGCAGCACTGTGGTTGATTAATAAATCATCAAATATGAAAGGAAGAAAGCGGCCTTCCTAAGTGGAAACGCAGGATATCTTGCGAGACTGAACTGTAGTCTCTCAGATGAGAGAGTATTCGGTAGAAATCAGGAGCTGTGGACGTATTCCTGATTTTGTTTTTCCTTATTTTGCTCAGCTATATCTTGGCTCTGTCTTTCATTTCTTGAAAGTTTTGTTCTATTCAGGGCCGGGCGCGGTGGCCCACGCCTGTAATCCCAGCACCTTGGGAGGCCCAGGTGGGCGGATCACGAGATCAGGAGATCGAGACCATCCTGGCTAACATGGTGAAACCCCGTCTCCACTAAAAATACAAAAAAATCAGCTGAGCGTGGTGGCGCACGCCTGTAGTCCCAGCCACGCCTGTAGTTCCAGCTACTTGGGAGACTGAGGCAGGAGAACTACTTGAACCCAGGAGGCAGAGATTACAGTAAGCTGAGATCCTGCCACTGCACTAACAGCCTGGGCGACAGTGCGAGACTCCATCTCAAAAAAAAAAAAAAAAAAGTTATCTTCTATTCAGAACATTTAAAAGCACAGCAATTTCACTAGACCCTCTCTGGTGGAAGAGGAAAAATAGCAATGAATACAACATTTGAAACCTTGCTTACAATGTAGCAGGGGAAATAAGACAGCGATACAAAATAACTAAATTGTTGGACAGATACAAATAAAATGTTGCAAAGACCTAGTGGAAGGAAGAGATTATTGCAGCTAAGTGAGAGAAAGGCTGCTGGGGAAAGGTACAGAGTGATTTTGAGAAAAGCCATTCCAAAGGTGCTTCCTGTTTCACTAAACTCGCCTGTTAGGTGATTTTGAGAGCAGATGTTCCAGTGTTCCAGGCAAGGGGAAACAGATGAGAGAAGGCACAGAAGTGGGTGGGTTTAGAGAATTGTGAGTAACCTTTCTGGTTCCAGCATAGGGGCATGGCTGCAAATGAGATTGAAAAGGTAGATTAGGGGACATCACGATGACATTGGAGAGGGGAGGGGAGGGAGGTAGGGAGAAAAAAAAAAGATGACATTGGAACTTGGACTTTATTCTGGAACCATATAAACAGGAACATGATATACTCAAAGATATGGGTTTTGGTTTTTTTGTTTGTTTGTATGTCTTGTTTTTTGTTTTTGTTTTTTTGAGAATGGAGTCTCACTCTGTCACCCAGGCTGGAGTGCAGTGACGTGATCTCAGCTCACTGCAACCTCTGCTGCCCTGGTTCAAGCGATTCTCCTGCCTCAGCCTCCTCAGTACCTGGGATTACAGGCACCTGCCACTGCGCCTGACTAATTTTTGTAGTTTTGGTAGAGATGGGGTTTCGTCTTCTTGGCCAGGCTGGTCTTGAACTCCTGACCTCGTGTTCCACCCATCTCAGCCTCCCAAAGAGCTGGGATTACAGGTGTGAGCCACCGTGCCCAGCCAAAGATACGGTTTTTTTTTTTCTTCTTCTTTTTTTTTGGAATGGGGCAGGGGTGGAGGGGAGTTCAAGATACGTTTTTTAAAAGATTACTCTGGCACCAGTGGATGGGATTGAAAGAGGTAGAAAGTTTGAAAGTGAAGGAAACTCTTACAGCAGTTTTGTGGGGTTTTTTGGTCTTTTTTTAGTACTAAGGGACCGTTCGTAGTGGCTTATTTGGTGGCCTAGTGATGGCATGGTGGCCTAGCACTTTGGGAGGCTGAGGCGGATGGATCACTTGAGGCCAGTAGTTTGACAGCCTGCCAAACGTAGTGAAGGCTGCCTGCCTGACATAGCAAAACCCTGTCTTTGCTAAAACTACAAAAATTAGCCAGGCATGCTAGTGCGTGCATGTAGTACCAGCTACTTGAGAGGTGGTGGCAAGGGAATTGCTTGAACCCAGGAGGCAGAGGTTGCAGTGAGCTGCGATCGCACCACTGCACTCCAGCCTGGGCAACAGAGCTGGACTCTGTCTCAAATAATAATAATTAGTATTAATAATAAAATTACTAAGGGGATTCAGAATGGATGGGAGGGAAAAGGCACAGAGAGAGTAGAGGTTACTTGACTTTCAAAGATGAGAAGGTGTCAAATGATTTGGTGATAGTAAGCTTATCAACACGGAGAATTCTGGAGCTGTAAACAGAGATAGAAATACAAGGACTCAGTTTGGAGGGCATAAGATGAGCTTGGGATTTTTTGCTTTTTGTGTGTGTGTGAGACAACATGTCACTCTGTTGCTCAGGCTGAAGTGAGGAGGCACAATCTCGGCTCACTGCAACCTCCAGCTCCTGGGCCCAAGTGATCGTCCCACCTCAGCCTCTCGAGTAGCTGGAGCTACTGGTGCAGCACCATGCCTGACTAATTTTTTTGTATTTTTTGTTAAGATAGGTCTTACCATGTTGCCTAGATTGGTTTTAAACTTCTGGACTCAAGTAATCCATCCACTTTGGCCTTGGAAAATGCTGGGATTATAGACATAAGCCACACACCAGGCCTGAGTCTGCTCTGATACAGAGTTTGAGCTGTCAAAGAAATATTCAGGATCGGCTGAGTGCGGTGGCTTACTCCTGTAACCCCAACACTTTGGGAGGCCAGGATGGGTGGATCATGAGGTCAAGAGATTGAGACTATCCTGGCCAACATGGTAAAACCCTGTCTCTACTACAAATACAAAAATTAGCCAGGCATGGTGGCACATGCCTGTAGTCCCAGCTACCCAGGAGACTGAGGCAGGAGAATCACTTGAACCCGGTAGGCGGAGATTGCAGTGAGCTGAGATCACGCCACTGCACTCCAGCCTGGCAACAGAGCGAGACTCTGTCTCAAAAAAAAAAGAAAAAGAAAGAAATATCCAGGTAAAAATGGTCCAGAGGCCTTTAAAAATGGGGAGATCTGGGACCCTTTGGGTGTAAACTTGGAAGATTTTCCTACAGACATGATCTTTAAGGAATTGTTGAGGTATACAAGAAAAGGGTCAAAGCATAGGATCTAGAGAATGCCAGAGAGAAAGACAGCAGCAGAGAAGACCAAGAGGCCAAAGAAAATCACGATAGTGCAATCCTGTGCTATTCAAGGAAGAGGGTGCTTATTCCAAAATGGAATGAGTGATCAGGGTTGTCATATCCTCAAACAGATTGGAAAAGGGATTCTGATTTTGGCAAATGGCAAAGCATTGGTAAACTCCAATCTCATATTAAGAAGTTTGGGTTTATCAATGCTATAGGAACTATATGCCATAGGAAACTAACTCTTATTTAAATCAATTAGTCTCTGGCAGAATTGATTTTGTTATACAGTACATGGTTTGACTTCAGTTACAGTTTCCAAGAACTATGGATAACATCAAGTGAAGATTTACCATATTAAGTACGACTGTATATAGTAGATTATGGCATTGTAGCATTATATAGTATATTATTGCAGTCTAAACAGTTAGGAGTATATTGTGTTTTAGTTCTCTGCCAGCCCACAGAATTATTGAGACAAACCAATAACATTTTGTTTTGAAATTCAAGGAGTATCTCACTTTCTTTTCATTTTTTTTTTCTCCTCCTAAGAGACACGGTCTCACTGTGTTTCCCAGGCTGGAGTGCAGTGGTATGATTATAGCTCACTGCAGCCTCCAACTCCTAGGCTCAAGCAATCGTCTCACTTCAGCCTCTCGAATAGTTGGGACTACAGGTGTGCACCACCATGGCTAATTTAAAAAATTTTTTGTGCACACCGGGTTTCACTATGCTGCTATAGAGCTAATCTCGAACTCCTGGGCTCAAGCAATCCTCCCACCTTAACCTCCCAAAATGTTGGGATTACAGGCGTGAGCCACCACACCCAGCCCATCTCACCTTCTTGATACTGCAAAACCTTCCTCAGACCCCCGTTTGTTCTCTCTGCTCCCAAGTGCGGTCTCTATGTGAGCCTGTGTAGCTTACACTGTTACTTACCTCCTCTTGTCTGGGGTAATGTGTAACTAATAAACTGTTGTCGATCTTTAAAGGAGAAAAACTTTGGGTTTATGTTCCAAAGGCACTAGAAAGGTTTCAATCATGGAAATGATTTGCATTTTAGAAAAGGTGAGAAAGTGGGGCTGGGAAAATAAAATACTCTAAGTTTTTGGCAGGGAGAACACATGAGAAGCCATTGTAGTCATTCATGGAGAATGGTAAGGGCCTGGAAAGAATTTTTTCTATAACCTTTAACAGAGTAGTATCAGTGGGCTGGGAGAAATGGGAAGTTGTACAGGGTTGAGTGAGGAGCAGTTGAAGTCAGTGAATGTTGACCTCTCTGTAAGTGGATGATACTGGACTGGGGCCTAAGCCAACGTCATTTACACCATGAAGCAACTCAACAACATTTATGTGCCCACATGATTAGTATTTGTGTACTCAAATTTAAAGAATAATGCTAGCTTTACATGAATACAATAGAGCCTTGAAAACTATACTACAGGCCAGGCGTGGTGGCTCATGCCTGTAATCCCAGCACTTTGGGAGGCCAAGGGGGTGGATCACTAGAGGTCAGGAGTTCGAGACCAGCCTGGCCAACATGGTGAAACCCCATCTTTAAAAAAAAAAAAAAATTATGGCGTCTAACTTCCAAGCTGTCCTTGTTAAAAGAAAATAAATTAAATAATATAAAAAGAAGAAAAGAAAACTATACTGCATATAGACAACGAAGTGTAACTTTAATGGCATGATAGCTATCAATGAGAATGATGTAATTTTGGGTTTGGAGTTTTGATTATTTTGCCAAATCAGGTTACTCATACACTAATATGCAGGTAGTGCCAGCAAAAATACTATCATTAAATGGAGCCCTAAGTTAAAATGATATAGTACTGTTCCTACTTAGATCACCTTGGTCCATTGATTCAAACTCATATACTGTTGTGCCAATAGATATGAAAGATTGAGTGAATTAGATGATTGATAAGGGTAAGTCATGCTGTTCTTTTAACTGAATAGAAAAAAATAATAGGTAAGGCTGGGCATGGTGGGTCATGCCTATAGTCCCAGCATTTTGGAAGGCTGAGGTGGGAGGATCCCTTGAGCCTAATAGTTCAAGACCAGCCTGGGCAACATGGTGAAATGTTGTTTGTACCAAAAATACAAAAATTAGCCAAGCATGGTGGTATGTACCTGTAGTTCCGACTTCTTGGGAGGCTAAGGCAGGAGAATCACTTGAGGAGTCCAGGAGGTTGAGGCTGCAGTGAGCTGGGATAGTGCCACTGCACTCCAGCCTGAGTGACAGAGCAAGACCCTGTCTCAAAAAAAAAAAAAAAAAAAAAAGCAAAAACAAAGGAACAACAACAACAAAAAAAAACACAGCTAGGCATGGTGGTGGGCATCTGTAATCCCAGCTACTCGGGAGGCGGAGGCAGGAGAATCGCTTAAACCCAGGAGGCAGAGGTTGCAGTGAGCTGAGTTTAGACTATATACTGTTCTGTCTTTTAACTGAATAGATATAAAAAGCCTAACAGATACACCTTTATTTGCTACGTATTTATTTGCTTTATTAAAATCCTGGCCGGGGGAGGTGGCTCACACCTGTAATCCCAGTACTTTGGGAGGCCAAGGAGGGTGGATCACTTGAGGCCAGGAGTTCAAGAGCAGCCTGGCCAACATTGTGAAACCTCATCTCTACTAAAAACACACACACACACACACACACACACGAAAAGTGAAAAATTAGCTGCAGTACCAGCTATTCAGGAGGCTGAGGCATGAGAATCACTTGAAACCCAGAGGCAGAGGTTGCAGTGAGCCGAGATTGTGCCACTGCACTCCAGCCTGGGCAACACAGTGAGACTCTGTCTCAAAACACACACATACACAAGTTCTTAGAGTAATTTTTTTTTCTTTTAAAAAATTTTTTGGAGGCAGTCTTGTCTCAGCCTCCTGAGTACCTGGGATTAGAGGCATGTGCCAACATGCCTGGTTAATTTTTGTATTTTTATATTTTTATAGAGATGGGGTTTCATCATGTTGGCCAGGCTGGTCTTGAACTCCTGACCTCAAGTGATCCGCCCACCTTGGCCTCTCAAAGTTCTGGGATTACAGGCGTGAGGCACTGCTCCGGCCTGGAGTTGTAATTTCTTTTCTTTTTTTTTTTTTTTAAGACGGGGTTTCACCATGTTGGTCAGGCTGGTCTTGAACTCCCAACCTCAGGTGATCCACCTGCCTTGGCCTCCAAAGTGCTTGGATTACAGGTGTGAGCCACCACACCCAGCTGAGTTGTAATTTCTTTACCTGGGTTGGCTTTCACCTCAGGTGAGAAATCATTTTATTTATTGTCAAGTTTAATTCTTTTCACAAAATGTAGCACTAGGTCAATAGGGTTCTATGGCATTTCAGTCTAGAGGTGCCCTGCATCCTAGCACTGGCTCCTATATCTTTGTCCGCAGGATAATTTAACCTGTGGAATGGTGTGCACGGCAAACAAAGGGTGATAGAGTCCAGATTACAATCCACATGTAAGGGAAAAGAAAAACATTTTTCCTGTTTTCATTTCAGTGGCCCTGTATGCCAGTAGATGAGGGGGCAGCATTTTCCCTCTTCTGAGTGACTTGGGAGATTTCTGCAACAACCAAGTCATAAGCATACACTGATGGCTTTTATTACTTCCAGAAACAACAAATTACTCACTGTTGATTTAAGAGGACGGCTTTAGAAACCTCTGTAAGAGGCCAAAGCAAGAATCCAGTTTTACAAGTTAAATGTAACTTAGGTGATGTGTAGGAAAAATTTATGATTTTTCTCTACTTTCACACCACAACAACAATCAACAACACGAGAATTCTGTGAGCAAATGTGGGTTTTGTTTTATTTTGTTTTTTGTTTTTTTCCCCATGCACCAAGCAGCAGACACCAGCTAGGTGTTCTCATTCAGTTCTGACGCTGTCTACCCGACGATACTGTCAGAACCCATAGGTTGAGGGCTCAGTCCTCAAGACTGCCCACCCCCAACTCCAGTCATTAAGTCCAGGCCTCCAGAACTTCTGACCTACAGGCTTCAAGTTGGGGTTCCCATGACCTCCTCTTTGAGTTCAATTAATTTGCTAGTGTGGCTCAGAGAACTCTGGGAAACACATACCTATGTTTACTGATTTGTTATAAAGGATGCAAATGAAGAGACACATAGGGCAGGATGTGGGGGAAGGGACGTGTAACTTCCATGCCTGCCCTGGGCCGGCCACTCTCCAGGAACCTCTGTGTGTTCAGCTATCTGGAAGTTCTCTGAACTCAGTTCTCTTGGGTGTCTATGGAGGCTTCTTGACATCAGCATTCCTTCCCCCAGGGTATAGGGCAGACCCTTTCTGAGAAAGCTCTTAAAACCCACAATCAGAAAGATAGAAGATTAGAGTCCTGCCTTAGGGCAGGTGAAAGGAGTGCAGGAGAAGATCAGAGGCCTGCTCTTGAGGCTTAACACACCTCACATTATAACAAAAGATTATAACAAGGGCTATAGGAGTTATGAGTCAGGAATTATGGATAAAAACCAATGTATATAGCATAACACCACAGATGATTAGAATAAACAATGGACGGATCCATGAGCTTGCTTTAGAAGTTAGTAAATCCTTGTGACATTAATTTCATTTTCACTTGCATTTTCCTGATGCAAGTATATTGTTTATTGGATAATATATTGTAAGATAGGTTTGTATCTCTCTATCTCAAAATAGCTACCTGGCGGTCAGCCTAAAATTTTGGTTAACAGCTTAGAAAATGGCAGCTCTGAGGTAGAGTCTTGTTGGGTTTGAATTGTGGTTTACTCTGTATTCTTTAATAAGGTAGCCGGGATGTTGTCACATGAGCTAATTCTGCTTCCTAAATGAGTGTTGATAATGGTAACTGCAGGCTGCATTTTATTGAATGAAACTTTTAAGATTACTTTGTCATTTAATTTGATGTTTTGCAAGTTTGCTTGTTAACCTTTTTATCAATCTAAATTTGCCTTCTTTGTAACTGGAGGGAGAAAATCCACCCAATAAAGACAATAAAAAGATTAGTTCTTTATCAAAATAGGGAGAAGAAACATAAACAACTTTCTTTCACAAAAATAATCTTTTTGTATAGGACTCAAAAAGATTATCAGGCCAGATGCAGTGGCTCACATCTGTAATCCTAGCACTGAGAATTCAAGACCAGCCTGGCCAATATTGTGAAACTCCATCTTTACCAAAAAATAAAAATAAAAAATAGCTGGAGATGGTGGCATTTGCCTGTAATCCCAGCTACTTGGGAGATTGAGGCATGAGAATTGTTTGAACCCAGAAGGGGGAGGTTGCAGTGAACTGAGATGGTGCTGTCGTACTCCAGCCTGGTAGTTGACAGAGTGAGACCTTGTCTCAAAAAAAAAAAAAAAAAAAAAAAAAAAAAAGATTATCCAATCACCTATAGTATAACAGCAGTTAAAGACCTAGCTCTATAGCTCTATGGCTAAGTGACTTAACTGTAAACCACCTCCATTTCTTTGAGAAAATGTATTTTCTATTCCTCTGGAAGTACTTCCCCCTGCTATACCCTGAGTTCTGTTGTGAGTTGTCATCATACCCTGGGCCAACCAGACTAAGTAATTGGTATAAGGGCTGACAGCTTCTTATCTTGCCCAATCTTGGGAGTCGGTGCAGCTCAATAATGATTGGCACGTGTTTGATTCGAACCATTCTTTCCTTTGGATTTTTCTATTAATACATGGTTGCAGGAAGGAGGACTTGAAGAGGGGACTCATTTCTTCTCTGGCTCAACTTATGACAATATGAGTCAGGAGCTGCCGGTAACTGGGGTGCCAGAAGAAACTGATGTGAAAAGATGAACCCACCACTTGTCATCATAAGGGGTGGGTCAGTATTCCAGTTGTCCCATTTTTCTTGCTCTTCAGTTATCCACACAAAGAAATTTTTCTTTTTTATCTAAGGCAAGTCTAGCTAGCTTTCTGTCACTTGCAACCAAAAGTCCAGGTCTATACAAGAGAGAGAAATAAAAAGATATTTAGGTTCAAAAAATCAGTTGCACAAATACAAGACACAAGAAGCTTGATTGTTGACAGTTTACATAGTACCTAGAAATATTAGTTAACCACAAGCCTGCCATGAACCAATGAAGGCACAGAATTGCTTAAAACAAAACAAAACTTGAATCCAATTTGGATTGCAATAGTAAAAGTATAGGTCAGCAGGGAGATATCAGTTTCATTTACTATGTTTGGTCAGATCCTTGCTGTAGCTTTTCTGTTTTGGGGGAAAAGTTGTGTTGTAAAGTTCTAGATAGTACATTGTACAGGAGAATGAAAACTAGATGGTTTGGAGGAGGTTAGCCATAAAGGTGAGGAGATTTAAGGGAAAAAAACGCATTATTAGTAATGATAAAAATTCTAGAGAAAGATTGGTGAAAAATAACAAGGGAAATGGAAAAAACTAAAAGCAAAAGCTACCATCTTTAAACACCAAGTACCAGGCACTGTGCTCACGCACTTTATGTTGTTATTTAATCCTCAGTAAACTGCTCATGCAGATAGGTCTTACTATGCCCATTTTACAGATGAGAAAACAGAAGTACAGTGAGGTTATGTAATTTGCACAAGGTCACCTGGCTAGACAGAGAGGGTCCACATTCATATCCAAACGTGTCTAATGCCGAAAGCCAAGCCCTTTAGCTATACCACCTCTTTGGATAACTTTCACTGAAGAATATATCAAGCTCTGACAGGTACATGAAATAAATTAGCATCAGTGCAGACAGAGCTAGGAGGACCAGTGGTTCCCTCAGCCAAACAGGCTATCTTGTCTCTCCCTCTGAGTTTCCATGAGGTTTGATTGGTGCCTTTCTAATGCCCTTTGAATTTCTTTCTTCTTTTTTTTTTTTAAATCTGGTCTAAAACATCCTGTTACAGCATGCCCTTTGAATTTCTTGTCTGATGTTGTTATATTATTTTTCTTTTTCTTTTCTTTTCTTTTCTTTCTCTCTCTCTCTCTTTTTGAGACAGGGTCTCACTGGAGTGCAGTGGCTATTCACAGGCGCAATTCCACTACTGATCAGCACGGGAGTTTTCACCTGCTCCGTTTCTGACCTGGGCCGGTTCACCCCTCCTTAGGTAAATTGGTGGTCCCCTGATCCCGGGAGGTCACCGTATTGATGCCGAACTTAGTGCAGACACCTGATCGGCATAGCGCACTACAGCCCAGAACTCCTGGGCTCAAGCGATCCTCCCACCTCAGCCTCCTGAGTAGCGGGACTACAGGTACGCGCCACCACACCCAACTGTTATATTATTGTCTGAACTCTGTGAACAAGGTATTAAGTTTTTTTAGGGCAAAAACTTTGGTTTGTTTTTTTTTAAATCTCACAGAACACTCAATACAGTGCCTTGTACACAGACTTCTAGTGACTTCCTGACCATGGGGTAACTAACTGACAATGGAATGGGATGTCTCATGGAGCAGAAAGCTATTATGTCACTAGATTTGTTCAGAGATACAGAGGGAATGTCTACATTGAATGTTGGACCAGAGCAACTCCTTAAGCACTTTACTTCCTTAAATCCAGTGTTCATTACATACTACATTTTTCAAAATGTAATAAGCTTTAACTTTAAATATGATGATTGCATATTCACATATAAAGAAGTTGTATTTCTTTATAATGCCTTGCTTATCTATACTAAAATTAGGATACTTTTTAATCAGCGTTGGCCATTTTATTGATTTCTCCTCCTCTCCTGTAGGAGGAGGCTGTAGGAAATCAGCAGCCTACGATAGAAAAAAAAAATGCCTATGGCTGGGCACAGTGGCTCACACCTGTAATCCCAGCACATTGGGAGGCCAAGGCGGGTGGATCACTTGAGGCCAGTTCAAGACCAGCCTGGCCAACATGCCGAAACCCTTCTCTACTTAAAAAATACAAAAATTGCCAGGCGCAGTGGCTCACAGCTGTAATCCCAGCATTTTGGGAGGCTGAGGTGGACAGATTACCTGAGATCAGATGTTGAAGACCAGCCTGGCCAACATGATGAAACCCCATCTCTACAAAATACAGAAAAATTAGCTGGGCATGGTGGTGTGTGCCTATAGTCCTAGCTACTCAGGAGGCTGAGGCAAGAAAATCACTTGAAACTGGGAGGCAGAGGTTGCAGTGAGCTGAGACTGTGCCACTGCACTCCAGCCTGGACAGCAGAGTGAGACTCTTGTCTCTCAAAAAGAAAAGTAAAGAAAAGAAGAAAGAAAGAAAATAAGAAAATGCTTGTATTGACTGGACACGATGGCTCACGCCTGTAATCCCAACACTTTGGGAGGCTGAGGCAGATGGATAGCTTGAGCTCAGGAGTTCAAGACCAGCCTGGGCAACAGGACAAAACCCTGTCTCTACTAAAAATACAGAAATTAGCTGGGAGTGGTGGGGTATGCCTGTGGTCCCAGCTACTTGGGAGGCTGAGATAGAAGGATCGCTTGAGCCCAGGAGGTGAAGGCTGTAGTGAGCTATAATCGTTCCACTGCACTCCAGCCTGGGCAACATAGTGAGAACTTGTCTCAAAAACAGAGGGGGGAATGGCGCTGGGCGTGGTGGCACATGCCTGTAATCCCAGCTACTGGGGAGGTTGAGGCAGGAGAATCACTTGAACCCAGGAAGGGGAGGTTGCAGTGAGCTGAGATCACGCTACTGTACTCTGGCTTGGGTGACAGAGCTGTTTTTTGAGACTCTGTCTCAAAACAAACAAACAAAACATGCCTAATTTAAGAGAAATTTATATAATTTTAAGTTTTTAGTCAGGAAAGTGAAAATGAACGGTCAAAAATGGGATGTTTTATATTTATTTTTGTTCCTAGTTACTAAGACAGAGTGCTATTCAAAGAAAGTGAATGAATAGAAAATGGGAGACACTAAATAGTATAACATCAAGAATGCTTAAAAAAACAGTCTCAGAATTGTTCTTTGTCCACAAAACAATGGTGCTTAACAATATATTGGTTCCTAAATCAAATTTCCAGCTGCCAGCAGCCACCCTTGAGTGGGAGGTGATTTAGTGCGAGCAAGTCAGTTGCAGCATGCCTCCTGCCTCCCAAGCACCGAAACCACTGGCAGCAGAGCTACAGGTCTGTTGAGCACTTGGATCCAACATCCTACTGCTCATAGTGCCATAAAATAATGAACTAAACCTTTTAATTGTTAGAGAACAATGGTTGGAAAAACAAAATCGATGTTCTTCCAGATGGTATGAGCTGACATTACCTGGGGTCTCCACTGCTGCTTGCTCCTGCCCTCTGTTTGCTTAGATCTTGGGGAGCCTCGTTAGATGGGTCAAAGCCTGTATAATCTGACAGCCTCAGGGAGTAAGCCAGATTTGCAGGGGAGAATATGGGACGACATATTCTATAGCAATGACCTTACTGTTAGGAGAGAAGCTGTTGGGAAACCTACTTCATGTTCTGTCATTTTTGCCATTTTGGAAAACTGCCAAACCTGCCTTTTTTGAAGTTCATTCAGATTCTCCTTCATTTCAAGTTTCCAGAATACCAAATCAAAATGTGAGGAAATCAGGAAGGTACTAGAATGTGTGGCAAATATGGGGGCCTTCAAAGCTCACAGAATTAATCAAATTAACAATAAAAAATACAACTAGAATTTCAGCTTTATCGTAGTGGCCATGAAAATGGGAGAATAGCCTGTGTGTTTTTCCTAGTTTTTTTGTTTGTTTGTTTCTCCTTTTTGTGTGTGTGTGTGTTTCTCTAGATGCATTCTAAATTGTACTGTTAAAGAAATTTCTGAACTATTGCATGTAAGTTTTTAGTTGGTCATTGGGCTCATAAAAATATTTTTAGAAGATAGATGAAAGGGCCAGGCATGGTGGCTCATGCATGTAATTCCAGCATTTTGGGAGACTGAGGCAGGCGGATCACATGAGGTCAGGAGTTTGAGACCAGCCTGGCCAACATGGTGAAACCATCTCTACTAAAAATATAAAAATTAGCCAGGTGTGGTGGCAGGTGTCTGTAATCCCAGGTACTCAGTAGGCTGACGCAGGAGAATTGCTTGAACTCAGGAGGCGTAGGTTGCAGTGAGCTGAGATCACATTATTGCATTCCAGCCTGGGTAAGAAGAGCGAAACTCCAACTCAAAAAAAGAAAAAGAAATCAGATGAAACTTAGGAGTGCTAATGTAGTGAAATGGCTGTCAAGATCTGGCAGATTGCTGAGTGCCATGGCTCATGCCTGTAATCCCAGCTTTTTGGGAGGCTGAGGTGGGAGGATTGCTTGCTTAAGCCCAGGAGTTCAAGACCAGCTTGGACAACATAGTGAGACTCCCATCTCCACAAAAAAAATAAAAATTAGCTGGGCATGTTGGTACACACCTGTAGTCCCAGCTGCTGGGGAGGCTGAAGTAGGAGGATCAGCTGAGCCCAGGAGGTTGAGAGTGTGTTGTAGTGTGTTGTGATTGCACCATTGCACTCCAGTCTGGTTGACAGAGTGAGACCCTCTTTCAAAAAGAAAAAAGAAAAAAATGATTCGGTACACTGAGTTAGATTATTAGGATTTCTAAAGATATATATGAAATCAAATTATAATATCCTATGAGTTGCTCAATATTTTACATTTTAATAAGATTGGAGATTTTTCAAATTATGAAATATTTTCTTCATGTCTGCGGTATTTTCACTCAGCCTTAAAAATCAGTACAAAAGAACGCCAATCCAAATTATAATCATTGGATAACCTTTAAACTTTCCCGTCTTATCTCCTGATAACCTGCTGTTTATTCTTTAAAAATCAGCATAAGCATAATTTTCCTCTATGGAAATTTCCATGAATTTTTTCCATAGGTAAAGTTATTTTTGCCTTCCTTGTGCCCAAATTCTGTCTGTCCTAGCTCAGTGGATTCAATATTTATCGAATTGCCCAGCATGGGTGAACTAATTACAAAAACGAAGACATGGGTATTGCTATGGTTTGAATGTCCCCTTCCAAACTCATGCTGAAACTTAGCCCCTCATGTGGCAGTATTGAGAGGTGGGGCCTTTAAGAGGATTAATAAATTCATTGATTAATGGATTAATGGATTAATAGATTATCAAGGGGAGAGAAACTTATGGTTTTATAACCAGAAGAGAGAGAGACCTAGCTAGCATGTGAGAGCATGCTCCCTCCCTCACGGTGTGATGCCCTGCACTACCTCAGAACACTGCAGAGTCACCAGAAAGAAAGCTCTCACCAGATTCGGCACCTCAACCTTAGACTTTCCAGCCTCCAAAGCTGTGAGAACTAAATTTCATTTCTTATAAATTACCCAGTTTCAGGCCAGGTGTGGTGGCTCACTCCTATAATCCCAACACTTTGGGAGGCTAAGGCAGGAGGATTGCTTGAGGCCGGGAGGAGTTAGAAACTGGCCTAATCAACATAGCAAGACCCTGTCTCTACAAACAAAAATTAACAATTTTAAAGTAGCTTAGATGTGGTGTTGTGCACCTGTAGTCCCAGCTACTCAGGAGACTGAGGCAGAGGATTACTTGAGCCCAGGAGTTTGAGGCTGCAGTTTGCTATGATTGTGCCACTGCACTCCAGCCTGGGTGAGACAGCAAGACCGTATCACTAAATACATAAATAAATAACCAACCCAGTTCCGGTATTGTTATAAGCAACAAAAAATAGACTAAGATATCTAAGAATATAACTGTTAGATATTGTGGGCAGGCATCCTCTACCATGGTCCTCAGTGATCCCGCCTTTTGGTGTATAATGTCTTCTCCTTGAATATGGGCTGGACTTATTGACTTGTTTCTAATGAATAAAATTTGGCAAAGGTGATGGAATGTCACTTTTGAGATTAGGTTATAAACCAACTAGGGCTTTTTCTTGAGCACCTTCTCTCTCTCACACACACTCTCACTGTGAAGGAAGCCAGTTGCCATATTGGGAGTGCCCTCTGGCGGGGCCTGCATGGCAAGGACCGATGTTTCCAGCCAGCAGCCAGCAAGAACTGCAGACCTTGTGAATGAGCTTGGAAGCAGATCCCCCCCTCACTCAAGCCTTGATATGACTACAGCCTGAGACCTAGAGGTCAGTAAATTGTCAACTTTGTATGGCTAGCCAATAGCAGAGCCAAAATTCCTGTCTCTCAAACTCAAGATTTTTTCATCTATAAAATGTGATAGTTGTTCCACAAGGCCAGATGCAAAGTGTCATTTAGCTATAAGAGTCTAATGAATCTAGGTCCCAAAAAAAGTTCCTCATTGTCCCCTCCTTCTCCTTACACCGATCCTCTTCTTTCTTTCTTTTTTTTTTTTTTGTCTTTTTTTTCTTTTCTTTTCTTTTTTCTTTTTTTTGATCCTCTTTTCAGGCTCCCTGCCATGTTTTTCTTTCTTTCTTTCTTGTTTTCCTTTGTTTCTTTTTTCTCCCCTGCCCATGTTCTTGATTAACACTCTAATCAGCCAGGCTCACAATTTTGAAAATTTTAATACCCCCTTTTCTTCTACCCCTCATATATAAAATGAGTTCTGTATGGTTTTATCTTGAAATCATCTTTTTCTTCTCCCTAGTTCAAGCTTCCACCATATCATGTTTGGATGGTTGAAAACCTACAGAGTGTCCAATTTTTCCTGACCCAATCCACTTTGCATGGATGCTTCTCACACTAATCTTCTTCAAATGCCGTTTTCATCAATTCCTCCAAAAACCGTAACGAGCCCCTGTTTGTTATAAATCATGTCCTACTCCTTTCCTGGCTTAGCTCCCCAAAAGCCAACACCACCCTTGGGAGTCAGCCTTCTAATCCCCAACACAAACCTTCTGCTTCAGTCTATCTGGCTTGCTCTTGGGCCCTTGAGTTATCCATGCTACTGTCTGCCTCTGGGACTTTGTATTGTCTTCGGATTGCTGTTTACCCAAATTCTGCCATCCATAGCATCCCAGCTAAATCCAGCATCCTGCTCAGATCCCCAAGAGGCCTGTTTCATAGCTCTTTCTAGGCCCTTAAGGGCTACTATTCCTGATTAAACTTCCCTATTAGCTTTCCATACAAGTACCTAAAATGTAAGTGTCCCCACTCATCCATCTTATCCTATACACTGGTCCCCAGACCACCTTGTGCCTCCCTAAACTCATTCCCCCACTGCTTCATCCCTTCTCACACCTTTCTGCTGTACTCTCTGTAACCCCCATTTTATGGAGAGCAAACCATCCTACATCCCCAGCCTGTCTCCCACTCCTTGCCTTAACTGAAACTTGGCTATCTTACAAGAACATAGCTTCCCCTGCTGCTGTCTTGAATTGAGGGGTATTTACTTTACCAGTCTTCATATACTGCAGGGTTGGGGAGCAGGGCTGGCCTTCGCCCAGCTTCGAAATGCTACTGCCACACCATTGCTCTGAAAATAAATAAGAGATTAAGCCAGCTGGCATGCCCGCCCCCAATCCATCCATGCCCGTATCATCTAACACCTTCCTGTCACTCCTACGATGATTTTTTTTTTTTTTAAAGGCACCTGGTTTATAATCTTTCTCTCCTAGATTAAAGATCCTAAATTACAGCTTTAAAACAATATTTTTTATTTTATTCTTTCTCCTTACATATATACTGTAATAGGCCATGCAGGGTGGCTCACACCTGTAATCCCAGTGCACTGAAGGGCTGAAGCAAGAGATTGCTTGATGCCAGGAGTTTGAGATGAGCCTAGACAACATAACAAGACCCCAAATCTACAAAAAATAAATACTAAAAAAATTAGCCTTGCAGGATGGCACATACTTGCAGTCCCAGCTACGAGGGAGGCTGAAGTGGGAGGATCACTTGAGCCCAGTTCGAGGCTGCAGTGAGTTATGATTGCACCTGTAAATAACCAGTCACTTCATCCTGGACAACAAAGTGAAACTATCTTTTAACAAAAGTACTATAGGGCTGGGCATGGGGGCTCACACCTGTAATCCCAGCACTTTGGGAGGCTGAGGTGGGCAGATCATGAGGTCAGGAGTTTGAGACCAGCCTGGCCAACATGGTGAAACCCAGTCTCTACTAAAAATACAAAAAACAAAAACAAAAAAAAAAAAAACCTAGCTGGGCATAGTGGCAGGTACCTGTAATCTCAGATACTTGGGAGGCTGAGGAAGGAGAATTGTTTGAACCCAGGAGGCAGAGGTTGCAGTGAGCCGAGATAGTACCATTGTACTCCAGCCTGGGTGACAGGGCAAGACTCCATCTCAAAAAGAAAAAAAAAAAAAAAAAAGTACTATAATAAAATCCCTCTATAATCTTATCTATCCACACCCTACTTCAGTGATGACCACCGTGCACAGCTTGGTGTGTACACTTCTGAAACTGCAGTCTTGAATCTACTTTAGAAGTCATTGTCTTTGTGGATTACCTTTAGAGCACCCTACCCTTCCTGTACTTTTATCTGCTCAACTCCAGGGACCTTCACCTGCTCCCAACTATTCTCTATTAGAGGTCTTAAACTCCAGCCTTCCTCCCTCTAACTACAACCTCCTTTCCCTTCTAGTTGCCTCATGCTGTCCCCACACCGGATTTTGAGGGGTAATCACCCAATCTTTTCTTTTTAATTAAGCTGAAATTCACATAACATACAATTAACCATTTTAAAGTATACACTTCAGTGGCATTTAGTGCATTCCAAGTGCTGTGTAAATACTATACTACCCAGTCTACAGACTCAATGCAATCCCTATGAAAATCTCAAATTTTTTTTTTTTTTTTGCAGAAATAGAAAAACCCATCCTAAAATTTATATGAAATCTCGGCTGGGTGCAGTGGCTCATGCCTGTAATCCCAGCACTTTGGGAGGCCCAGGCGGGCAGATCACAAGGTCAGGAGATCGAGACCATCCTGGCCAACATGGTGAAACCCTGTCTCTACAAAAAAAAGAAAAGAAAGAGAAAAAAAGAAATCTCAAGGGACCTTGAATAGCGAAAACAACTGATGAACAAAGTTAGAGAGTTCACACTTTCTGATTTCAAAACTTACTACAAATCTGCAGTAGTCAAAACAGTATGGTACTGGTATAAGGACGTATAGAACAATGGAATAGAATAGAGAGCCCAGAAGTAAACCCTCACACATATGGTCAATTGATTTTCAAGAAGGGTGCCAAGACCATTCAATGGGGAAAGGACAGTCTTTGTAACAAATGGTGCTGGGAAAACTGCTTATCCATATGCAAAAGAATGAAGTTGGATTCTTACCTTACACAATATATAAAAAATTAACTCAAAATGGATCAAAGATCTAAACTAAGACCCACTCTTAGAATAAAAAGCAGGAGAAAATATGACATTGGATTTGGCAACAATTTATTGGATATGATACCAAAGACACAGGTAGCAAAAGAAAAAACAAACCGTGGACCCCATGAAAACTAAAAACTTTTGTGCATCAAAAGACACTATCAACAGGGTAAAAAGACAACTTTTATATAACAGGAGAAAATATCTGCAAATCATATATCTGATAATGAAACATATCAGATATATATCCCAAATATATATCTTTGGGATATTTCCAGAATATATAAATTACTTTTTAAAACAAAAATATACTATTCTTGTGAGGTAAAAGATAATTAAAATTTAGAAGTTTACTCTCTCTCTTTCTCTCTATGCATTTGTATATGTGTGTATGTGCGCATACAGATAGACCCCAACTTACCATGGTTTGACATGATTTTTCAACTTTATGATGGGTTTATCAGGGTAGTAAATGCATTTTCTTTTCTTTCTTTCTTTCTTTTTTTTTTTTTTTTTTTGAGACAGAGTTTTGCTCTTGTTACCCAGGCTGGAGTGCAATGGCACAATCTCGGCTCACCGCAACCTCTGCCTCCTGGGTTCAAGCAGTTCTCCTGCCTCATCCTCCCGAGTAGCTGGGACTACAGGCACACGCCACCATGCCCAGCTAATTTTTATATTTTTAGTAGAGTTGGGGTTTCACCATGTTGACCAGGATGGTCTCGATCTCTTGACCTCATGATCCACCCGCCTCGGCCTCCCAAACTGCTGGTATTATAGGCGTGAGCCACTGCGCCCGGCCGTAAATGCATTTTCGACTTACACTGTTTTCCATTTACAATGGGTTTATTGAGATGTAATCCCATTGTAAGTTGAGCATCATTTGTTTTATAGAATATATATGTTGAGGAAGACATTTATAAGCTTAATGAGATTAGGGGCCACATCTGGCTTATGTAACATTTTTTCCCACAGTGCCTTGTAACCAGATTTTGACCCACAGTAAGTTTTCAATAATTTTAAAAATTAAATGGGCTGGGCATAGTGGCTCACGCCTGTAATCCCAAGCACTTTGGAGGCCAAGGTGGGCAGATCACCTGAGGTCGGGAGTTCAAGACCTGCCTGACCAACATGGTGAAACCCGGTCTTAAAAAAAAAAAAAAAAAAATTAAGTGAATGACAGAGAAGTAATAGTCTGTCTAATCCCTATATTACCACCAGCATTATTTTTCTAAAATTCAGATCTGATTGTGCTGTTCCTTGTTTAGAAATCTTGTGCGACCTCACAGTGCCTTCAGAATCTGGTGTGAACTCCTTAGATGGTAGGCAGACCTTCCTTCCATCTGTTCTCACCCTCAGCCGCCACATGGTACAGTGAAGAAGTGGCTTCAGTCTTCATGTACCTTGGCAAAACAGGGACAATAGAGACTACCTCAAGGGTTGTTGAAAGGATTGAGTGAGGCCGGGTGTGGGGGCTCATGCCTGTAATCCCAGCTCTTTGGGAGGCAGAGGTGGGCAGATCACTTGAGCTCAGGAGTTTGAGACCAGCCTGGCCAACACGGTGAAACCCAAAGTCTACTAAAAATACAAAAGTTACCCAGGTGTGGTGGCACGTGCTTGTAATCCCAGCTACTCAGGAGGCTGAGGCAGGAGAATTGCTTGAACCCAGGAGATGGAAGTTAGAGGTTGCAGTGAGTTAAGATGGCATCACTGCACTCCAGCCTGGGTGAGCGAGTGAGACTTTGTCTCAAAAACAAAACAAAACAGGCCGGGCGCAGTGGCTCACTCCTGTAATCCTAGCACTTTGGGAGGCCGAGGTGGGTGGATCACCTGAGGTCAGGAGTTCATGACCAGCCTGACCATCATGGTGAAACCCCATCTTTAAAAAAAAAAAAAGAAACAAAATAAAACACTGATTAAATGAGGTGTCACCTGAAAATATCCAGTGTATAGTTGGGATGAGTCAGTTAACACGTTTCCTTTTCACCCTCCTGCATGCTGCTCTTTAGCACACTATACTGTTCACCCTTTCAGAGTGTACATGTAATTTCACTTTCCCAATTTTTGCTCATGCTTTCCCCACTGCTTCGTGTGTGTCTTCCCCGTCTTCCACCTCTCTGTATAAAAATTAAATGAGTGCTTCAAGACAAGTCTCAAATTGCACTTAGTAAAAGCTTTCTGACTCCCCCAGGAGGGCTTACTTCTTTTTTTATGCTTTCTTTTTTTTTTTTTTTGAATGTGAATCTATGATTTTGTGATTAAACAATAAAACAAAAAGATGATAATAATAAAAGTAATAAATAGTAAGTAAAATTGATTGAGGATTTTATGTGCCAGGCTTTGTACTAAGTCTTTTAAATGCATAACCTCCTACAACCTTTTTTTTTTTGTTGGAAATACTTTATTCTTTTTTTTTTTTTTTTAAAGAAAGAAAAGAATAAAGAGAGAAAGAAAGAAAAAAAAGAGAATAAAAGAAAAGGAAAAAAGAAGAAAAAGAGGGAGAGAAAACAGGGAATCTTGCTCTATTGCCCAGGCTAGAATGCAGTCTAAAAATGGGTATTACAAAGCTCTTTTATACTAATAATTGTGTTATACGATGGAGACAGGAAGGAATAAGGGAGGAAAATAACAAATAAACAGCCAACCAATATTTCATTTGAACCTATGAAATACTATGTAATTGCTGGGGAGTGATTTACTCCCAACCATGTGGTCTCTTTTAGAATAAATGTGATGTGTTACTGAAAAAAAAAAAAAATGGATGTTTTGTGGATTTGGAGTAGAGAGTTCTGTAAATGTTTATTAAGTTTACTTGTTCGAGGTATAAGTTCAAGTCCCGGATATCCTTGTTAACCTTCTGTCTCATTAATTTGTCCAATATTGACAATGTAGTGTTAAAGTCTCCCACTATTATTGTGTGGGAGTCCAAGTCTCTTTGTAAGTCACCAAGAACTTGCCCTATGTGTCTGGGTGCTCCTATATTGTGTGTGCATAGACTTAGGATCGTTAACTTTTCCCATTACATTGATCCCTCTTCCATTATACAATGTCCTTCTTGTCTCTTTTGTTTTCTATTACTTTAAAGTCTATTTTATCAGAGATGAGAATTGTAACTCCTTTTTTTTTTTTTTTTTTCTCTTCATTCGGTTGGCAAATCTTCCTCCATCCCTTTGTTTTGAGTCTCTGTATATCCTTGCATGTGAGATGGGTCTGGATACAGCTTACTGATGGGTTTTTTAGAATGGCTGATACTGGTTGTTCCTTTCTGTACATAGTGCTTCTTTCAGAAGCTCTTGTAAAGCAGGCCTGGTGGTAATGAAATCTCTGAGTACTTGCTTGTTTGTAAAAAATTTTATTTTTCCTTCACTTATGAAACTTAATTTGGCTGGATATGAAATTCTGGGTTGAAAGTTCTTTTCTTTAAGGATGTTGAATATTGGCCCCACTCTCTTCTGGCTTGTAGGGTTTCTGCTGAGAGATCTGCTGTGAGTCTGATAGGCTTCCCCCTTGTGGGTAACCTGTCCTTTCTCTCTGGCTGCCCTTAGTATTTTCTCCTTTGTTTCAACCCTGGTGAATCTAATGATTATGTGTCTTGGGGTTGCTCTTTTTGAGGAATATCTCTGTGGTGTTCTCTGTATTACCTGGAGTTGAGTATTGTCCTGGCTTGCTAGGTTAGGAAAGTTTTCGTGGATAATATCCTGAAAAATATTTTCCAGCTTGGATTCATTCTCTTTGTCACATTCAGGTACACCTATCAAACGTAGATTAGGTCTTTCACATAGTCCCATATTTCTTGGAGACTTTGCTCATTCCTTTTTACCCTTTTTTCTCTAATCTTGTCTTCTCATTTTATTTCATTAAGTTGGTCTTCGACCTCTGAAATCCTTTCTTCTGCTTGATCAATTCGACTGTTAAAACTTGTGCATACTTCTCGAAGTTCTTGTATTGTGTTTTTTTAGCTCCATTAATTCACTTATATTCCTTTCTAAATTGTCCATTCTCATCAACATTTCGTCAAACCTTTTTTCAAGGTTCTTAGTTTCCTTGCATTGGGCTAGAACATGTTCTTTTAGCTCACAGAAGTTTCTCATTATCCACCTTCTGAAGCCTGATTCCGTTGATTCCTCACATTCATTCTCGATCAGGCCTTGTTCAATTGGTGATGAGGCACTGCAATCCTCTGCAGGAGGAAAGGCATTCTGATTTCCAGTGTTTTCAGCCTTTTTGCGCTGGTTTCTTCCCATCTTTGTTGATTTATCCACCTGTCGTCTGTGTAATTGCTGACGTTAGATTAGGTCTCTGAGTGGACGTCCAACTTGTTAGTGGTAAAGTTTTTTCTGTTTGTTAATTTTCCTTCGGCGGACGCCCCTCCCACACAAAGCTGGACCTTCCCCGGGTTCAGCTGTACTTGCTGTGAAACTCTCAATCCTCAGCAATGCCAACTGCTGTTTTTTTTTTGTGTGTGTAGGGGGGGGACCAGCCTTCCCCTGCGGCGACCCACCACGCCGACTGAAGCAGCGGCGTTGAGATTCGTGGCGCTTTTCTGCCCGGGAATCTCCCGGTCTGCTTCCCCGATTCAGTCCGCTTTTCAATCAGCTGAATGGGAGACTCTGCCTTCCCGGAGCTCCAACGCCAACCAAAGGGCACTCAGTCCCGTATACTCCGGACTGAGAACCGCCGCGCCGGGGCGCCTGCAAAGCGGCCGCGCCGGCCAAAGAGTCGCGCTGGCGACCCGTGGGGCTCCTCCGCCAGGAATCTCTTGGTCCGTGGGCAATAAAAATTCATCTGAAAATGTGGCGTCCACTCACTCTCTGCACTTTCGGTGGGAGCTACAATCCTGAGCTGCTGCTAATCGGCCATCTTGGATCTCTCTCCCCTTTTTTATGCTTTCATGTAATTGTATGACTATTTCTAAGAAACTTTCATAGACTATCTTATATTACAGTGACTTGTGGACATAACTTGTGGACATATGTATGTTTCTTAAGAGCCCAACACAATATTAATTAAACTGAGTTGATTTTGTTGACCAGGAAATTTGGATCTTAAATCTCATAACCGAAATACGTCATGAAATCATCCAAAGCACACTCTCTCTATAAATAGTTCCTTTCTTTATGTGATAACACCCAGCCTGGCAATATAGCACCCTTGCCACCCACGGCTCTCTGGAAGATACAGCTGTACACGATAACATGAAGTAATGTGACTTCTAGGGATGGGTGATGGTGGTGGTGTGGGGAAGCCTGTCACTGCTTGGACCATCAGGGAACACGCCTGACCCAGGTGGAGCAGATTATTTGCTCAAAAATGACTTGTATGGCCCAGGTTATCTCAGAGAAGCCAGGCTGGTTCATGAAGAAGTTGTTTAGTGTGCATTGCCAATTGATTGTGAGTACTGGAGCTCAATGGTCTTCCTGGTCTAGATCCAGGAAGAGCAGCCATGTTGTGCCTCACACAGGATGAAGGAGCAGAGGAAGAGAGACAGAATGTGGGAGAGGCTGGAGCTGACTGAAAAGCAGAGACAAGGGGGACACAGAGGGACACAGAGGGACAAACCACCCTGTCCCTGAGAATTCCCCAGTTCTCTGGCCAGTTTGAATGAAACCCAGCAACTCTTTGTGTTCCATCCTTCGATATTGTGAGGTCTCTCTATATACTCAGTAAATGCTCATTTTTACCTCAGTGGACTAATGCTTTTTAGTCACATGCATCCTGACTTCAACAAAACAAATTGCTTATCTGAATCAACTCTGGCCTGTACCATGCCCAATCACTTGAATTAATGTTTCATCCTTCTTTTTTGTTTGTTTTGTTTCTTTGTTTTTTGAGATGGCGTCTTGCTCTGTCACCAGACTGGAGTGCAGTCCATGATCTTGGCTCACTGCAACTTCTGCCTCCTGGGTTCAAGCGATTCCCCTGCCTCAGCCTCCTGAGTAGCTGGGACTACAGGCATGCACCACCACGCCCCGCTATTTTTTGTATTTTAGTAGAGGCAGGGTTTCACCATGTTGGCCAGGATGGTCTCCATCTCCTGACCTTGTGATCCACCCGTCTTAGCCTCCCAAAGTGCTGGGATCACAGTGGCGTGAGCCACCGGGCCCAGCCCATCCTTGACTCTTCTTCCTTTCTTTTTTTTTGAAACGGAGTTTCTCTCTTGTTGCCCAGGCTGGAGTGCAATGGCACAATCTCGGCTCACCACAATCTCCGCCTCCCGGGTTCAAGCAGTTCTCCTGCCTCAGCCTCCCAAGTAGCTGGGATTACAGGCATGAGCCACCACGCCCAGCTAATTTTTTTTGTATTTTTAGTAGAGATGGGGTTTCTCCAGGTTGGTCAGGCTGGTCTCAAACTCCTGACCTCAAGTGATCCACTCGCCTCCACCTGCCAAAGTGCTGGGATTACAGGCATGAACCACCTTGCCCAGCCCATCCTTGACTCTTCTTACGCTAATTATGACTTTGGGCAAATTGTTGTTCACTCTGTGTATCTCCACACTGCTATAAAGATACCCCTTGAGACTGGGTACTTTATAAACAAAAGAAGTTTAATTGACTCACAGTTTCCTATGGTTGGAGAGAGCTTGGGAAACTTACAATCATTGTTGAAGGCAAAGGGGAGGCAGGACATATCTTACAGGGCAGCAGGCAAAAGTGAGAGAAAGGGGGAAGTGCCAGACACTTGTCAAACAAGCCGATCTCATGAGAACTCACTATCAAGAGAACAGCATGGGGAGATCGCCCCATGATCTAATCACCTCCCACCAGGACCCTCCCTTGACATGTGGGGATTACAATTCAAATTACAATTCATGATGAGATTTGGGTGGGAACATGGACCCAAACTGTTTCACTCTGTGTCTCAGTTTCTTTAGTAGGTAAATTGCAACAATTTCATATGATGCTTTTTCACTTTCCATATATTATCTCGTGAATTTTTAAAAAGTTCTTATGATACAGGCTAAGATTTTTTTTTCCCACATTTTACAAACCAAGGAACTTTCCCAAGATCTCACAATTAAGTGTTAGTGAAATGGGACTCAAACACCAGTCTGACTTCTGTCTACTCAGGAGATCATCAACTCTCATCAGAGAATATAAAAAAATTTTTAAATGGTAAGTCTTTGCAGATTGATTAAGATCCCCTTCTTGAGAATTTTTGGTGAAAGACTTTGAAGTCATCAGACATACCAGTGACTTCACATTATATTTGTATGAGTCCTGTTTCAAAATATATTGATAAAGTGACTGGGCATGGTGGCTCATGCCTGTAATCCAACACTTTGGGAGGCCAAGGTGGGCAGATCACCTGAGGTCAGGAGTTTGAGACCAGCCTGACCAACATGGTGAAACCCCATCTCTACTAAAAATACAAAAAATTGCTGGGCATGGTGGTGCATGCTTGTAATCCCAGCTGCTCAGGAGGCTGTGGCAGGAGAATTGCTTGAACCCAGGAGGCAGAGGTTGCAGTGAGCTGAGATTATGCCATTGTACTCTAGCCTGGGTGACAGAGTGAGACTCCATCTCAAAAAAATGTAGATAGTGTGCTCACTTCAGCAGCACATATACTAAAAAACTGGAACAATACAGAGAAGATTAGCATGGCCCCTGCGCAAGGATGACACACAAATTTGTTTTGAAAATTATTTTTAAAAAATAAGAAAAAAGTTATAAAAAAGTAAGAAAATTAAAAAAAAAAATGTAGCTAGATAGATAGATAATGAATTTGATGATAGGACCACTAGGGTGGAGATCTGTAGTTATAATAAAGTACTCTATTTCTAAAAATATGTATAATACTTGCCTATGTCATGCGCTTCATGAAGAATTCCAGTTACTATCTGAAAGTTTAATTGTGTAAAGTTTAGGGCTCAAGATCTTATCCTCATGGGCAGTACCTGGTACTTCCCCACTGTAAAGTATGCTAGCTCAGGTCACAAGGAACTTTGAGTGCTAGGACAGTACCACATGGTCCAGTTCCCTAGAACTTCTTCCCAGTGTCTTCATGGCCACTCACACAGCCTAAACACGTCTTGACCCTGGCAGCTCTCTTCCCCCTCCTTCGTTCAGGCCAGGGCTCGGCCTGATTCTGCTCAGAGCCTGAATGCAGCTCCCTGAGAGCCTTGGGGTGGCTGGTCTTTGCTGCTCCCCAGAACCACCTTGTACTTTTCCATGCAGAAGCCTGCTGAGTCACCATGCCTTCCTCCAGCTGCTGCCACCAGACCACATGGCTTCTTTCTCAATTCACCCTGAAAGAGAAGAGTACGTTATGCAAACTAGGTACAAGCACAAGAGCACAACCCCCTTCCTTGCTCACACAGAGAAGCACACGGGGGCTCCTTGTGTAATTTAGAGATTAACACATCATGTTGCAATTGTGCCTATGTGAAAAAGAAACAGAAGGACAAATCAGGTTTGGAGCTGATTCACTGCTGCAAGGGCTCACCCTCAGTCTGTCCTGTGTAGTAAGCCTGAGAGAAGCACTGAGGGTATGGCTGGAAAAGACCATAACATTAAACTATTTTAGTATACTGTTGATAGCTACCATTATAGTGATATATAATAATATTAGTAACATTGAAGTCTTTACTATATGCCATACTGTGTGTTATCTTTTATGTATGTTGTATATATAATACATGTAAAACCTTTAACATAGTGCCTGACACAAAGTAAGTGCTCAATAAATAACAAATAATCATGGCATTATTATCTCATTCGTCTTCACAACCATTCTGAATAATTTGCCAAGCCTTTGCTCTTCAGTCAGTTGTTCCTTCAGGAAATGTTTATTGAGCATGTACTATGTACCCAGCACTATGTTAGGCCCTGGGGATGGTTAGAAGAGTGAATGCCCTTTCAGACATGGGTTCTAATCTGGTTAACCACTGTCTTTTTTCTGGGTAACTTTGAGCACACTTCTTAAGCTTTCTGAGCCTGAGTTTATTCAACTGTTAAATGAGTACAATAATTGCTATGTCATAGGATTGTCGATAGGACTAGAAACACATGCAAAGGGCTTAGCCCAGCACAGTATTCATATAAGGAGAAGCTCCTCAGCCAGTCCTGCTGGCTCACATGTGCAATCCCAACACCTTGGGAGGCTGAGGCAGGTGAATCAACTGAACTCAGGAGTTCAAGACCAACCTGGGCAACATGGCGAAACCCCATCTCCACAAAAAATACAAAAATTAGCCAGGTGTGGTGGTGTGTGCCTATAGTCCCAGCTACTTAGGAGGGGGAGGATGAGGTGGGAGGATCTCTTGAGCTTGGGAGGTGGAGGTTGCAGTGAGCCAAGATTGTGCCCACTCCAGCCTGGACTACAGAGCAAGCCCCTGTCTCAAAAAAAAAAAAAAAAAAAAAGATGCATCATTTAATATGGAATTTGTACATGTATTCTTGAAAAAGGATTCAAAGGCAGAACCTCTTTCCAGGGTCACAGAGTGATCAATGGCAAAAGCTTGGACTTGGAGCCTTAGTTTACCTGCCATCTTCCTACTGCATCAAAGCAGAAATTGTCACATGATTGTCCAATATGATTCAAAGTTTGAAGTCTGGATTTCTCTGAAAACTTTGGTGTATCTATATTCCGTACGTCTCTTGGACAGATGGAGAGCTGCTGTATACAGAAGGGAGATTTTTTTTAAATTTAGAGGAATCTAATTAAGAATAAATTCAAGGCAGGGTGTGGTGGCTCACGCCTGTAATCCAAGCACTTTGGGAGGCTGAGGCGGAAGGATCACCTGAGGTCAGGAGTTCTAGACCAGCCTGGCCAACATGGGGAGACTCTGTCTCTACTAAAAATGTAAAAATTAGCCAGGCATGGTGGCACGCACCTGTAGTTCCAGCTACTCAGGAGGCTGAGGCACAAGAATTGCTTGAACCCGGGAGATAGAGGTTGCAGTGAGCTGAGATTGTGCCACTGCACTCCAGCCTGGGTGACAGAGCAAGACTCTGTCTTAAAAAGAGAGAGAGAATAAATTCAGATCCTTTAGACATCTTCATACACTTAGCATAACATGAAGTTGAATACAATAGAGCCCCCCTTAGTTCCATGATATTTCTGATGAAAAAGTAAGAAATATGAAGCCACAGAGCCAAACATTTTTAAAACCTCCAGAAGAGAATTTTTCCTTTGTTGATTACCATCCATAGACAACATTTGTTTGAAACTTTGAACAGAATCAGTTTGTAAGGATGAAACCCTCATTCTTCCCCACCAGGGCCCAAACTTTCCGTATCTTGTCCTCTGAGAACCTTAAAGCCTTCAAATGATTTGCAGTCCCAATGAGGAAGCTAAAATCAAAACTGACCTGGGGGAAAAACCGTTTACTTTCTGACCTCTTTGTACTCTTCAGAGAATTCTTGTATGCTTGTTTATTTTCTTAATGTGTCTTATGTTTTTTTCTTGTTTTGGTTTCATATATGAAATGTTCCATCTGTGTATTCATTTTCTGGATTTGTTCCCTACAGTTTTAAGTAAGAATGTTTCTCAAACTTTTTTTTTTAACTCCAACCCACAAGAAGAAATATATTTTGCATGTTAACCTAAATACACATGTATTTACATATATATCTAAAGTAAGTTTCATGAAATAATACTCTTGCAATGAGGTATGCGCTGTGGTTTTTAAAAATTCTATTCCACTTTATATACACAAAAGTTGGGACAGAGGTACAGCTACAGCAGGGAAGGGATGAATAGGTAGAACACAGGGCACTTTTAGGGCAGTGATAGATGCATGACATTATACATTTATCAAACCCCACAGAACTGTACAACAAAAGAGTGAATCCTAATGTAAACTGTGGACTTCTTCTTCTTCTTCTTATTTTTCCTTTTTTGAGACAGAATCTTGCTCTTGTCGCCCAGGCTGGAGTGCAATCTTGGCTCATTGTAACTTCTGCCTCTCCGGTTCGAGTGATTCTCGTGCCTCAGCCTCCTGAATAGCTGGGATTACAGGACCCTGCTACCATGCCTGGCTAATTTTTGTATTTTTTTAGTAGAGATGGGGTTTCACCATGTTGGCCAGGCTGGTCTCAAACTCCTGACCTCATGATCTGCCCATCTTGGCCTCCCAAAATACTGGGATTATAGGCGTGAGCCACTGCACCTGGCCTATTATTATTTTTTAAGACAGGGTCTCACTCTATCACCCGGGCTGGAGTGCAGTGGCACAATCTTGGCTCACTACAACCTCCACCTCCTGGGTTCAAGTGATTCTCATGCCTCAGCCTCCTGAGTAGCTGGGATTACAGGTGCGTGCTACCATGCCAGGCTAATTTTTGTATTTTTAGTAGAGACAGGATTTTGCCATGTTACCCAGACTGATCTTGAACTCCTGATCTGCCCACCTCAGCCTCACAAAGTGCTGGGATTATAGGTGTGAGCCACCTACCATGCCTAGCCAAACTGTGGACTTTGGTTAGTGATAGTATATCAATATTTGTTAATTAATTGTACCAAATATACTTTCTGTGCAACTTTTGTGTTAACCTAAAATGTTCTAGAGTATATTACAAATGTATATATATTTTTTTGAGACAGAGTTTCGTTCTTGTTGCCCAGGCTGGAGTGCAGCGGTACAATCTTGGCTCACTGCAACCTCCGCCTCCTGGGTTCAAGCAATTCTCCTGCCTCAGCCTCCCAAGTAGCTGGGACTATAGGCGTGCACCACCATGCCCAGCTAATTTTTGTATTTTTAGTAGAGACGGGGTTTCACCATGTTGACCAGGATGGTCTTGATCTCTTGACCTCATGATGCACCTGCCTCGGCCTCCCAAAGTGTTGGGATTACAGGCGTGATCCTGCACTCAGCACAGATATTTTTAAAAGTAAGAAACAAAGTTGGTTTTAGCTTACTAAAATTGACTTTACTATCCATTAATGGCTTGCTCTCCACAATTTGAAAACTTGTGGCTTGGTGTGCCCTGGCTGTTAGGTTGGTACAAAAGTAATTGCGGTTTTGCCATTAAATGGCAATTGCTTTTGCACCAACCTAATAACTACATCCCAGCCTCTGTCACTCTATAGAGTCTGGCCTTCAACAAGCCACAAAACAATGTCTCTCAGCTTTCTCATCTGAAAAATAGAGTGATCAGATGAATGCCAATGTCCTTTCCAGATCCAAAATATTATACCTGTAAGTATAAATTCTCATTTTAAAATGTCTTAAAGTAAAAGAAAAGTGATAAAGCATGAATTGTAAATTATATGCATGTTATTTAGGCCAACTCTATGTTTTATAAGCATGAAATGGGCACTTTTTATCTTTCTTGTTTAAAATAAATAAATAAAATGAAAAGTAATGGTTATCCGGCAAAATAGATAAATTACATTTCTCTCTGAGTTCCTGATTCAAGATCTCTGTGGAAGAAGCAAAGTAAAGAACATCTAGGAACAATACAAATGATACTTCCAGTTTTGGCACTTGTCTGCCCCACTGCCGTGGCCTGACGAGCATATCCCTGAACTCAGTTTTCACTGGTCATTTGATGTTTGCTGGTCCTATGCTGAAGGTGAGCCTAGTGGTGTCTCACTTCTTATAGCTTGGGTCAGGAGATGGAAATCAGCTCTCCTATCCCAGAATCTTTTTGCTTTCCCAGTCCCAAGGTGGTGCTGTGGGAAGAGTGTGTATAAGGTCTGACTGGGACAGACCCGGGGGTGAATCTCACTGCCGCTTCTCAACAGCTATAGACCCCTAGGTAAGTTATCTAGCCACCATCCCCACAGTGTTCTCAGATGAAAATAGGGGTAACACCCATCTCATAGGACTTTAAAATGGTTAAATAGGGAATATAGCTATATCTTGGGCCTGGAATTCTGCAAAGCATATGAAGGTGCACTTGGAACTTTCTTCCCGTTTTTCACATTTGCTCTGCCACCTCTCCACCCAGCCCCACTTTCTGCAACCAATTGTATTATAAGCCCCTCCCAAACACCTAATGCATCCTCCCACTCATGTAATTTGTTTACCTTATTTTCTACTTATTTATTTATTTACAGATGGGGTCTCACTCTGTCACTCAGGCTGGAGTGCAGTTGCACAATCTCAGGCCACTGCAATCTCTAGCTCCTGGGCTCAAGCAATCCTCCTACCTCAGCCTCCTGAGTAGCTGGGACTATAGGCACACACCACCATGTCCAGCTAACTTTTTGCATTTTTGGCAGAAACAGGGTTTTGCCATGTTGCCATGTTGCCCAGGCTTGTCTTGAGCTCAAGTGATCTACCTGCCTCGGCTTCCCAAAGTGCCGGGATTGCAGGTGTGAGCCACTGTGCTCGGCCTTATTTTCTAAGAACTCATGACTGTGAGTGAGTTCAGGGACACATCACTTTGTATGCCTCCTCTCCCATTCCAACATGTCCATGGAGATAAACCTCATTGACATGGAACCTCAGAGGCAGCTTGCAGAAGGAAAAATACATCACAACAAGATGGCAACACTCTCTAAAAGGTGCAGTTCCAGTCCTCTGGCTTTGTTTCAGTGGGGCTGCTTTTAGGGTGATTGAATAACTAGCAGCAATGACAGCATCTAAAGTATTATTTAATGAAAGTCTGTAATTTGCTAGGCATGTGCTAGTCAGTTTACACAAATTATCTTAAAGTTTCATAATAACTTTGAAAGGCTAGGTTTTCCCTTTCACAGTTGAAGAAGTTGAATCTTTTTATTTATTCATTAAGGAACAGATTTTTTTTAATAAAAATAATTTTTAATGTTTTTTGTAGGGATGGGGATTCCCTATGTTGCCCAGGCTGGTCTCGGACTCCTGGGCTCAAGCTATCCTCCTGCCTCAGCCACCCAAAGTGCTGAGATTACAGGTGCGAGCCACCATGACCGGCCAAGGAACAGATTTTAATGGGTGCTTTTTATGTGACAAACATGGGATTAGACACTGGGAATAGAAAACTGAATGACACATAGTCCTTGCTCTTAGGAAACACATGGTCTGTTGGGAAATCTGGCAGATCCACAGACAATTGCAATCCTGGGGAAACCCTGGGAAGTATTAGAAAACGCAGAAGATGGGCTGGGTACAGTGGCTCACACCTGTAATCCTAGCACTTTGGGAGGCCGAGGCAGGCAGATTTCCTGAGCTTTCAGGAGTTCAAGACCAGCCTGGGCAACACGGTGAAACCCTGTCTCTACTAAAATACAAAAAAATTAGCTGGGCATGTACCTGTAGTCCCAGCTACTTAAGAGGCTGAGGCAGGAGAATCGCTTGAACCTGGAAGGTGGAGGTTGCAGTGAGCCAAGATTGGACCATTGCATTCAGCCTGGATAACAGAGCAAGATTTTGTCTCCAAAAAAAGAAAGAAAAAAAAAGAAAACACAGAAGATGGCACCTGACCAGACTGAGGTTGGCATAGAAGGTGAAGATAGAAACTGTATTAGTCCATTTTTACACTGCTATGAAGAAACACCTGAAACTGGGTAATTTATATTTTTTTCTTTCTTTTTTTTTTTTTTTTTGAGATGGGGTTTCATGGTGTTGGCCAGGATGGTCTCGAACTCTTGACCTCGTGATCCACCCGCCTCAGCCTCCCAAAGGGCTGGGATTACAGGCGTGAGCCACCACACCCAGCCTGACTGGGTAATTTATAAAAGAAAGAGGTTTAATTGACTCACAGTTCTGCATTGCTAGGAAGCCCTCAGGAAACTTGCAATCATGGTGGAAGGCAAAAGAGAAGCAAGCACCTTCCTTGCAGGGCAGCAGGATGGAGGGAGTGCAAGCCAGGGAAATGCCAGACATTTATAAATCCATCAGATCTTGTGAGACTGTCACGAGAACAGCATGGGGAAACTGCCACCTGGTCCCAGCCTTGACATGTGGGGATTATGGGTATTATTGGGATTACAATTCAAGATGAGATTTTGGGTGTGCACACAGCCAAACCATATCAGAAGCCTCAGGTCTTTTCTTAAACTTAGTTGATCTGAAGTCTGTCCCCTTCCTTCCCCCAATCCTCACACCTGACTAACAAACCTAGAGCAATTCCTCCAAATCTCCGTAAGTACTTTTCTGCCCTCAGTTATTTAAACTAGATAGCACAGGGTAGAGAGTAGATACAATGCCCAAGGACCATGTGAATCTTAACTGGACCCTCCCAGAGACAACATGTACTGAAGCTGGGAGGACCATGTAGTTTATTGCGAAAAAATGAAGACACTTTTGAGACTGAAAGGGGCCCTATTAACAATTATTCCAGGACAACAGGTATCAACTAGTTGCGTCCTGCCAACCTGGAACACAGGTTTAAGCTAAGTATAACCTAAAGAAAGGCTTGTAATGAAAACACTCAGGCTGAATGCTAACCAGTGGGGAAAACATTGGGGGCAGTAGTTCCTTGGTGTCCCTCAATCCTCTCCACTCAGCAGTGACATGGGCTTAAATCCGGGGCCTACTTTCCCTAAGCTCAGGGAGGCACTGCCTGACAGTGGGCTCTGGGGGTGGGGGATGGTTGCTCCAGCAACGATCACAGAGGTCCCTTGGGAATTGTTACCAGGGTGAGCTCACCAGCTAGGGGAATACCCAGAAAGAGCCGCCAGTGGGAGGAGGGCCAGCCTCACTGGTGATTGGAGTCCAGCAGTCCCACTGATTGGGAATGCTGAGCCAAGCCCATGTCGTGCCTTGCTGATGCATGGCTGGGCTGAAGAAAGAGCTCTTTGAATTGTTCATAGAAAAGAGTGGTGCCCAAAAGGCCAGGGCTCAAGAACGAGGCTGCCTCCACCACAGCGCTTGGCAGGACACCAGGGCTGAAAGGTACAGCAAAGGCCTCCCAGAATCGCTTCTCAGAGTACGGATTTGCGTCACAGACTAGCCACTGCAAATACAGATGGGAACTCACAGATTTTGTCTGTTTGTTTGTGGTTCACTGCGGATGGACTCATGTCAGACGGCACCCAAGCCTTGGCCCAGCCTTCATGTGGAGGGAAAACCCAGACCTGCATAAGCAGCAAATACCTGCTACGAGAGAAGCAAGGTCATGCCTCCTGGCCTTTGTCAGAGGCTCCTTGCTTCCTGGAATCCAACTGCACAACCAGGAACCAGAGGTCTTGGTGGCCAGATGCGGGTCTATTCCTGGTTCCATGGCCTCCCAACTGAGTCAATGAGGTTATGGTGATAAAATGTAATTTACTGTGTACCCAGCACTGCCCTAAGCACTTTGTGTTTCTTATCTCACTTGCTCTTCGCAGAAACTCTTGGTACTATGGCTAGCCTCAATTTCTAGAGAAGAAAACTGAGGCACAAGATAGAGAGTTGGTCTGCCAAGGTCAGGACCTGCACCTGGCTGTGTGAGGCTAGAAACTGAGCACTGGATCCTTATCCTACACTGCCTGTTTCGTGAGTTGTAAAAGGGGGAATAGATGTAGCACCTCCTCCCTAGGGTGTTGCCATATTCAAGTGGGATAAGCCGTTGACAGCACAGGCACGGTGGCTGCATGCAAAACAGTGGGGAGCTACTGTCAGTTTGATTAGTTCTGGCCTCTCCAGAGTATTTCTTATTACTCTCTGTATTTCTTCTCAGCAGCCTTCAGACAATTTCCTTTCTTTTTTTAAACTTTTTTTGAGATACAGTCTCATTCTTTTGCTCAGGCTGGAGTGCAGTGGCACAATCCCAGCTCACCACAACCTCTGCCTCCCAGTTTCAAGGAATTCTCCTGCCTCAGCCTCCCAAGTAGCTGGGATTACAGGTGCCTGACACCACACCTGGCTAATTTTTGTATTTTTCGTAGAGACTTGGTTTCACCATGTTGGCCAGGCTGGTCTCGAACTCCTGACCTCAAGTGATGCACCTGCACAGTCTCTGAAAGTGCTGGGATTAAGGTGTGAGCCACTGCGACTGGCCTATTAAGACAATTTTCTGATTGAACTTCACAAGACTTTCAGCTTCTTGGGTTGGGACACACTGTCTGTTTATCGTGTACGTGGAGAACAGTGGGCAGCAAAGATCAAAACCCTTTGCTGGGTTTTTGATCAAAAGGTTTGATCAAAAACCTTTTGCTGGGAGAGGGGCAAGAGAGAGGATATGAGTGGGGATGCCCTGCTCCCCTGAACAGTATTCCAGGATTTCTTCACCGATTGAAGTTCAAGTTTGGTCCTCTGAGCAATAAGTTTAGAAAAGTTCCTTTATGCATTTATTTAACTGTAGAATAAACAACTCTATAGCAATAACAACAAAGTGAACCTCCTGGGTTTGTTCTTTTTTTTTTTCTCGTGCACACACGGAAAAACAACACAAAACAAAACCAGATGAACTAAAACCAGTTCTCTGTCCAAGGCTCCCATATGTAAGAAAAGGAAAGATTTTTCCTTCTTGGGCAGGGTTAGATCTGTGTGGTGTTGGTGGAGGGCAGGTGAGAAAGAATGATTCCAACATCCTGTTCCAAAGCTCCAGTTCCCCTCCAATTCCAAAGCTGAGTTACCCAAGAGAAGCCCCAGGGAAATTTGCTCCCTGTATACCAAGGGAATTCTCAAATCTCCCCTCAAGGTAGAAATCGTCAAGGATGCACCCAGTCACTTTGTGGAGAGAAGCTGCTACCCACAAAGAACGTGCATGGTAGATTTCCAACCTGGAACTTATGCATGGGGAGGCTCTGGGACTCCTTCCTTTATTCCTTTTCCAGTCCTATTACACTCAGATGCATGTTGCCTGGTCAGCTGCAGGCCCACGGACCATATCTGCTTACATTTACCCACCGTGTTTTAATTACTCTAGTCTGGATGTCAGCATTACAGGACCACTGATGGAGGGACAGAGCAGAGAGGGCTGGGTCAAGTGGATGGCTTCCAGGAACACCTCGGGAGATCTGCAGAGAGCTGGGCTATACTAGAGTCTGGGCACAGCAGCTCTTCCAAACTGCAGACCTACTCCCTCCCTTTAGTATTGTCCTGGCTCTGTAGGCTTGAGGATTAAAGTAATGAAAAGAGTTCACAAGCCAGTGGCTCAAGACTTCTCTTAATGTTCCCAGACATCTCTGTTCAGAGGCGTTAGCTGTCAGAGAGAATACTCTGCAAGATTTGAAGCTGTGACACGGTTTGGTCGTCTGACCTTCTTTACTCCCATATTCGGGCTTTGCAGTTGACAAGTAGAGCTGGTTTGCCTTCCTCCAAAAATGTCCATGGAGAAGAGCAAACAAGACTTAGGAACAATGAAGGGAAAGGGAAATAAAAGAAGGGAAAGCCAATACCAAAGACACAGGTTAGGAAATTTTCCAAGGAAGGTTGATCTGAATTAAAAAAAAAAAAATCACAAGTTTTGTTTTTGGAGCAGAAAATGTATCTCTGTGTGTGTATATTACAGCCTCACTTAGAAATGCCACAGGGGGTTGGGCGCGGTGGCTCACGCCTGTAATCCCAGCACTTTGAGAGGCCAAGGAGGGTGGATCAATTGAGGTCAGGAGTTCCAGACCAAGTAGGCCAACACAGCAAAACCCCATCTCTCCTAAAAATACAAAAACTAGCCAGCCATGATGTTGCACACCTGTTATCCCAGCTGCTTGGGAGGCTGAGGCAGGAGGATCATCTGAACCCAAGAGACAGAGGTTGCAGTGAGCTGAGATCGCGCCATTGCACTCAATCCTGGGCAACAAGAGTGAAACTCTGCCTTAAAAAAAAAAAAAAAAAAGAAAGAAAGAAATGCCACAGGGAATTTTGCTTTTTTTGTAGTTCGCCAATTTCCCTTTCACTCTGCCCACTCCCATTCAAGAGAAAGCTTCAGTTTGGTTTAGACAAATGCAACACAGGAACTACAACAGAGCCATATTACATCAACTTTCATAGCCAGGCAGATGCAACTTAACACTTCCTGGTGAGAAGGACTTTGTGGGGTGAGATTCCTGGACGGCTGTCCCAGGGAACTCCAGGGACAAAGATCTGCTTCACATGAGACTGGTGGAAAGCACCTGTGCTAAAAACTTGCTTTCAATGAAGAAGTCGGGATTTGGCTAAGAGATAAGCATGGGAACGTTTGACCCTTTTGTGTCCTTCATTTGGACATAGCTAGACAGGAAGGGAGAAGAGCGACCTCAAAGTGATAAGGTCTATTTTCTTTAGAACTAGAGAACCCAAAGATCTTTCTGTGTTGTTTCTGCCTGGAAGACAAGTAGAGCTCATTCCAGTTCTGTCAAAGGTCACCAAATCCCCTGCAGTCTTGTTGTAGTTACTGTTTCTGTGAACTTGCTTCAGAGGAAGAAAGCATACCATTTAGAAATGACCAAAGAGGCCGGACGTGGTGGTTCACGCCTGTAATCCAAGCACTTTGGAGGCCAAGGCGGGCGGATCACCTGAGGTCGGGAGTCCAAGACCAGCCTGACCAACATGGTGAAACCCCGTCTTTAATAAATAAATAAGTAAGTAAGTAAATAAATAAATAAATAAATGACCAAAGACACCTGGGGTTGTTTTCTGCTTCTTGCTGTTTGTTGTTTTTATTTTGCAAGAGCAGATGATGTTCAGTTTAGAGTCCGGTTTCCCTGGTGCCAAAAACAAATCCTAGTACCTCCTGTTTCTGGCTCAACTGTCCCCAGCCATCTCAAGTGATCCATTTGGAACACAGAGAACAGAGCAACGGACTTCCCCTTCCCCTGGGTGGGTGCTGATAGAGTTCTTTCCCAGATCACACACAGTGTCTGAGACTCTGCCATGGAGGGATCCCCTCTGTCGGGACCTTCTCGTTTCCAGTCCCCAACCCAAATTTCTTCACCAAGTGGCAATAATTAGTTTCTAGGGCACATGGTGCTTTGCAGTCTGCACAGCTGAAATGGTTAGTCACAGATGGTTTGTCATTTTAAATATACCTGTGCCCCGCCCAGATTTCCACACATTAGCAATTATCCTACTCCTAAAACCTGGCAACTGGGAGGAAGGAGAGAAGAGGGGTGGGGATTCAAAGAGCAGCTGCAGGGCTCAGATCTGCTGTCCCGTCTGCTAATAATAGCTCCCATTTTAGCCAGCGATCACTCTGCCAGGTATGTGCTAAGCACTTCTCCTTTGTCACCTGTAATCCCGGTGACAGCGCTGGAAGGTGCAGGTGATTCCTATTTTGATTATAGGAGATGGAGGAATTTGCCTAAACTCACAAAGCCAGTAAGCACTAAAAGCAGGTCTGAACTTCCTTCTGATTCTCAAGCACTGCGCTTTTCATCCTCACGCTGTTCTGCTGCTTCAAGCTGATGAATTTACCAAGAGTGGGTACCAGGAAATGCCAGTGAGACAGGAAGGGAACAACTGCCAAAATGCAAAACTAAAAGGGGTTGAAACCTGAGAGTTGGCAGTTCACTACCGCAAAACCACGGGCTGTGTGGAGGTGTTCATGGGACACTGAGTTGTGTCACTAATAGCAAACTCTGTGTGCTTACTTAGAGCATAAAAAGATAGCACCCTTGGCCATTGCCTGACATGAACTGTTTGAAAATTGCAGAGGTGTGGAGAACCATGGATGGGTTTTAGAATTTATTGTAATGTAATCTCTGCGCTAAAGGCTGCTTGAAAAAAAAGCTGATGTTGCTTAAGTTATACATAAATGTAAACTGGTCTTTTTTCAAGATGTTTAGAATAGAATGAATGCCCTTTCCCTGGGTACCTCCCGATACCTACACCCAAACGAGCCCCAGTAAGGCTTCCTTATCCTTCCTCGCTCAGCTTCCTACACGGCTGCTGAGACCTGCGTGTCTCTGGGTGATAGTGAGGCAAACCACTGTGATTAAGCACCAACACCAAGACATGGCACCAAGCTATCTTCTCCCTCACCGCACAGCCAGGCGGGCTGCTTGGTGGATGTGGGGTCACCCTCTCCATCTGTCTCTCCCTGATAGTTACATCTCTCTTCCATCACTGGGTGTTTGGCAGTGGATGAACCCAGAGCATTACATATATTTTTTAAAATTTTATTTTTTTCTCTTTGATCTGAATGGGTAGATGAAAATTACATACATTTTTAAGGGAGCACTTACTATATGCCAGGCATCTTACTATATGCCCGTGCACATCTTAACTCTTTTGTCCTCATTAAATGGCACAAAGTGGGTAGTACTACTATCTCCATTTTATAGATGGTAAAAATTGGGGCCCACAGAAGTTAAGTAACTTGCCCATGTTATGCAGCTGATGAGTAGAAATCTAGGCTGCTTAATCCTTTGCTTCTCTGCTGTAGCGGTTCTAGCATGAGTCAGAATGTTCATTCAAACGTCTCTTCCTGGGCATGCTAGCCCTAGCCATGGCTGGGTTGCTGCTGCTGTAACTGGCTCTTGGCTGCAACTCTGAAATTATATCAGGTTTTCAGGTGAGTGTGTTGCTATTTTAGGTGGTCAAGGACAGTATCGCAGAGTGCTGTTGATATTCTCCATAGGGTGACTCTGAGCGATTCACCTTTCTCTGGGACACCCTCTTCACTTGCTTTGTATCTGGGCACTGTGACTCAGTTTCTAAGGTTATCAACTATGAGTGCTAGATACCTTTGGTGGCGTCATTGCTATTCATAGAACATGCAGTCTGCCCTCCTGGAAAGGGACACAGCAGAACACCGTAAGAGGAGCAGTATTTGGGGTCACTCCCCAAATGACCCCATAGGAACATGCCAATTCTAGAGCTTAAGAGGGACCGTGGAGGGAGCGAGGATAATAATACCTAATGCTTATTAAGCCCTTGCAATATGCCATCTCTGGTCTAAGCACATTCTGGGAACTACCTCATTTAATCCTCACCTCAACCAGCTGATGCACATGCTATTATTATCCCCCATTGGCAAATGAAGAAAATGAGGCACAGAGAGGGGACATGATTTCCCACAATCACAAGGCTCACAAACAGGGGGATCCAGGATTCCAACACGGCCAGCAGCTTCAAAGACTGGGCTCAAACATGGTGCTACAACTGACAGCTGAACCCATGTCCTTCCCTGTGCTTTATTTCGGGGAGATGAGAACTTTCAGCTGTCTTATTGCCATATCACTTTCAGCCTTGAAGGAGCCCTTAGAAACAAAGCGAAAAGAAAACCTGGCCTGAAACAACTGCTGAGTCCCAGTTAGGGAACAACGTTGGGAGGAGAGAGGGTGGGGGCAGGATCTGACCAGGTTGTAATTCAGTAACTGATGACTTTAACTGATCACTGAGAGAAAGAAGCAGGAATAGCCACAGTCAACATTCATGGCAGAAGGAGAATCCAGGGTCTGTTGCTTGACCTTCTTGTTCTGGAAACAAGATTCAGCCCTGTTCATCCTTTGGCTCCCACGCTGACCCTACTGGACTCTCCTTCTTGCCACCTGTTGCTGCTGGTTGCTCACCCCCATTTCTAAGACACTGACAGGAAGGGTGTCTCTCAGAAGCACAGGTTTCTTTTTAGCATCCAAAAAGCTGGGCATCACCACTTTGATTGCTGTTAATTATAACATTACTACTTTCTTTTGGATGAAGTTTAAAAAGTTATGCAGAGGTCAGGCACGGTCAGGCGCAGTGGCTCATGCCTGTAATCCCAGCACTTTGGGAGGCAGAGGCGGGTGGATCACCTGACGTCAGGAGTTCGATACTAGCCTGGCCAACATGGGGAAACCCTGTCTCTACTAAAAATATAAAAAATTAGCTGGGTGTAGTGGCAGGCGCCTGTAATCCCAGCTACTCGGGAAGCTGAGGCAGGAGAATCGCTTGAACCTGAGAGGCAGAGGTTGCAGTGAGCTGAGATCATGCCACTGCACTCCAGCCTGGGGAGACAGTGAGACTCCATCTCAAAAAAAAAAAGTTATGCAAAGATATTTGCAATATTGTATCTGATAAGGGATTTTCATAATACATAATTCATAATATATAATACATGAGGAACTACAACTCAACAACAAAAACTCTGATTAAAAAATAGGCAAAGTATCCTGCACATGTACCCCTGAACTTAAAATAGAAGTTGGAAATTTTAAAAAAAGGGCAAAGTAGTTGGGTGTGGTGGCATATGCCTGTAGTCCCAGCTACTTGGGAGGCCAAGGTGGGAGATGACTTGAGCCCAGGAATTCAAGGTTGTAGTGATCTATGATCATGCCATTGCACTGCAGCCTGGGTGACAAAGTAAGACCCCATCTCTGACAAAAAACAATGGGCAAAGAATTTCAATAGACATTTCTTCAAAGAAGATATACAAATGGCCAAAAAGCACATGAAAAGATGTTTAACATCGCTAGTCACCAGGGAAATGCAAATCAAAACTGCAAAATCCATTAGGATGAATGTTATCAAAAAATAAAAAATAACAAGTATTGGCAAAGATGTGGAGAAATGGAAATCTGTGTATTGCTGGTGGAAATGCCACCTGGTACAGCCACTGTGGGAAACAGTTGGCTGTTCTTCAAAAAGGTAAACAGAATTACCATTTACTTCAGCAATTCCACTTCTGGATATATATCCAAAAGAATTGAAAGCAGGTGGCCGGGTGCAGTGGTTCACGCCTGTAATCTCAGCACTTTGGGAGGCTGAGGCGGATGGATCACCTGAGTCCAGGAGTTCAAGACCAGCCTGACCAACATGGAGAAACCCCAACTGTACTAAAAATACAAAATTAGCCAGGCGTGTTGATGCATGCCCTTAATCTCAGCTACTCGGGAGGCTGAGGCAGGAGAATCGCTTGAACCTGGGAGGCAGAGGTTGTAGTGAGCCGAGATCACATCATTGCACTCCAGCCTGGGAAACAAAAGTTAAACTTCGTCTCAAAAGAAAAAAAAAAGAAAAGAAAGCCAGTATTCAGGAATTGTACATCTATGTTCATAGCAACGTTATTCACAATAGCCTAAAGATTATTGGGAAACAACCCAAATGTCCATCAATAGATAAACGGATTGACCAAGTGTGCTATACACATGGAATAGAATATTATTTGACCCTAAACATGAATGAAGTACTGATAAATGCGACAACATGGATGAATATCGAAAACATGCTAAGGCGAAATAAGGCAGCCACAGAAAGACAAGTTTTGTATGATTCCACTTGTGTGAGGTACCTAGAGTAGGCACATTCATAAAGACAAAGTAGAACAGACACCCAGGACCAGAGGGAAAGGAGAAATGGGAAGGTATTGTTTAACGGGCATAGAGTCTGCCGGGGAAAATGAACACATTTTGGAAATGGATAGTGGTTGCACAATGTTGTGAATATACTTAATGCCAATGGATTGTACACTTTAAAACTGGTTAAAATGGTAAATTATGAACATTTCACTATAGTTTTAAAAATGACCAAAAAACGTTATGCAGAAAGTTAAAAAGTTCCGTGGGGTTTAATCTTTTAGCAGTTCATAAGTCCATTCCCATTTGCCACAGCTACCCTACAGAGAGGCATACTATGTGAACACCACACTTGGCTTTCTGAGCTGGAACTAAAAACACCATTACTCTACTCCTTGGAGTTTCGCCAAAGTGAATTTGTCCACACATGGTTGCTGTTGGAACCTATCTGTTGCTACAGTATCACTATGCTGTGTTACTAAGGAATGGGACACGTTCTGACTTTCAAAGCATTTACACAGTGAATAATACCACTTTTGTGCTCCTTGTTATAAGGCCACATCTTCAAGTACTTCAGCATTAAAAAAAAAAAAGTGAGCAAAGGATTTATCTGGCTAAAGTTTAAACTCCAGTCATTATTTAGTCAGGGACAGAGGCAATTGTAGTGTTTAATGGCATTATTGTTTAGACAGGGACAGAGCCAAGTTTACGGAATTCTGGAAGGCAAGCTTAACCTCAGGGTACCTTAGCAGTGTTCTATGTGGCTGATCCTGAGGATTTAATTCAGAGCAAAATGGTCATCCATTTATAACCCAAGTTTTCTCTGTAAACTGGAAATATAAAGGTGGATAAGGCATAACTCTTGCTGTCTGTCACGAGGCTGAAAGTAGAATAGAGATGTAGAAATAATGCGAATAGGGTACAATAAGTTTTAATCAGCACATGTTCAAAGTGCGTTGGGTGACTGGGCTCAGGGTCAGGGGCAAGGTTGCAAAGATGAGATGATATTTGAGTCACATCCTGAAGGAAGAATGGAGTTTTCCTGGATGACAAAACACAAAATGGATTTTATGTAGAAGGAACTGCATATGCAAAGCCTCAAAGCATGGCAGGATGGGACACGCAGAAAACCACAAGCAGCTGAGTGTGGGTAGAGCAAAGGCGAGTAGGAGAGTGGCAGATCCTGAAAGGACATAGAAAGAACTGAGATTTTTGTCTCAGCTCAATGGGCAACTGCTGAAGGGTTTTAAGTGTGGAAGGGGCCTGGAGGTTTTCATTTTGAGAAAGAAATTTAAAGTCTGGTGGATGGATTTGAAGCTTGGGACAAGGAGACCAGTTGGAAGATTGTCAGAGCAATCCAGGTGAGAGGTGAAGAAAGCCCAGATTCAAGAGCTATTTCAGAGGCAGCAGAGACAAGAATTGTAACTATTTTACTAGATTGAAGTTCAAAATGAGGTCACTGTTCCTTTCACCTTGGAATTATAGCAAGGTGAAGCCGACAGAGCTGAAGGGCAGCTGGTTCCTCCTGTACCCCCTTCTTGTGGCCAAGCCACAGGAGCCTCAGCCTTGCCATGCGAATGGGGCCTGTAGCTGCTCTCTCTCTCCTTCTTCTTCTCTAGGGCACCTTACTCAGCCTTCCTAAACCATTTGAAAACTTGACCTTTTAATTTACTGTCATTTTAATTTATTTTTATTTTATTTTTTGTCTCAGTTTTATGAATACTTCAAAAACCAGGAAAGTATAAGAAGATAGTAAAAAATGTTCCTCTCACCCACCCTGCACCCACCCATTTCCCACCTCAACCTGCAAAACGTAACCACTGGCTGGGCCTGGTGGCTCACACCTGTAATCCTAGCATCTTGAGAGGCCAAGGTGAGCAGATCACTTGAGCCCAGGAATTCAATACCAGCCTGGGTAACATGTGGAAACCCCATCTCTACAAAAATACCAAAATTAGCTGGACGTGGTGGCGCATGCCTGTAGTCCCAGCTGCTTGGGAGACTGAGGTGGGTAGATCTGTTACTAGTTTCTTTTTTCTTTTTCTTTCTTTTTTTTTTGTTTCGAGACGGAGTCTTGCTCTATCGCCCAGGCTGGAGTGCAGTGTGCCATCTTGGCTCACTGTAACCTCCTCCTCTTGGGTTCAAAGATTTCTCTGCCTCAGTCTCCCGAGTAGCTGGGATTACAGCTACCATGCCCGACTAATTTGTGTATTTTAAAAAGTAGAGACAGGGTTTCACCGTCTTGACCAGGCTGGTCTTGCACTCCTAACCCTGTGATCCACCCACCTCGGCCTCCCAAAGTGCTGGGATTATAGGTGTAAGCCACTGCGCCCAACTGTTACTAGTTTCTTATGTATTCTTCCAGGGATTTTTGTAAGCCTATAGTCAAGCAAATATGATTTTATGTTCTTCCTTTTCCTCTTTTATTTCTATTCCTTCTTGGGGGCGGGGGTCCTGCTTAGGATAAGTTTAGGGAGTCCCAGGGGAACTCTTTTCAGACCTAAGGAGTCAGTCCTGGTTACCATTGTCTGTTACTAAGCCCTTTTCCTCTGCAATACCTTACAATATAAGGGCCCCAAACAAAAAGCCTTTCAGTGGGGCAAGGCCTGATTGCCTCAGGAGGCCCCACAATGGCCGAGGCCCCCATCTACTCCTAGACCTACTGAAGTAACTGAGGCACCCATGCTGGCCTGCACCAGGTAGTGTGGGTGAGACCCTTGAACGCAGTGGAAATACAGGCATCACTGAGGCTCCCAGCCTCAGGCTGAGGATAGAGTGCCTGTGCTGTGCTTGTATGGGACTCCACAGCCAAGAGGGCCTACATTCTCAGTGACGATTCTTCCATTACATTCAGCCACTTTCCCCAGGTGCAGCCATGGGGGAAGAGGGCTGGGGATAAGGGACCAGCTGCATGCTGCTCCTGGAGCTGGCTCTCCAGGACAGGCCTCAACCTTGGGACTCTTCAGAAGCATTGCTCTCTTTCTTGCCAGCCAGTCCCAAGCCACCCAAGTCTGCACCCCCTGCATACAGCAGAGATATTACATTACTTTGAAATAAAAGGAGAGACTCTAGGTCTCACTGCTTCCTTGCAGAAGCTTCTTTTGCTTCTTGCAAACATGGGTGGCTTTGGGAGGAGTGCCAGCATACTTCATATACCAGAAGCATCTTAGCCCAGAGGTCTTGGGGACACAGATAGGTTCTTCATCTCACATGGTAGGGGCTGAGCTCTTATTGGTGAGTAAAGTGGATTGAAATAAAGGAGGAGGGCTGACAGGAATTTGAGACTAGTCTGGGCAACAAAGCAAGACCCCATCTCTACAAAAAATAAAATAGGGTTGGGTTCGACCAGGAATTTGAGACTTGCCCAGGCAACATGGCAAAACCCCATCTCTACAAAAATACAAAAATTAGCCAGGCCTGGTGGCGCGTGCCTGTAGTGACTGAGGTGGGAGGATCACCTGTGCCTGGGAGGTCCAGGTTGCAGTGAGCTGTGATTGCACCACTGCATTCCAGCCTGGCTGACAGAGTGAGACCCTGTCTCAAAAAATTAAAATAAAATAAAATAATAAAAGAAAAAAAACCAGAGACCCGTAGAGATCAAGTAACTTTTATTACTGTTACTTTTAAGGAAATCAATTTGATTACTCAGGCATAACGTCACAATGGCTTAGACAAGATGAAGGAGTTTCTCTCTCATGTTAGTCTCATCATGAGTAGTCCAGGGCTGATAAGACAGCTGAGTCTTGTTGGAGACCCAGGTTCCTTCTTCTTGTTGCTCCAATACCCTAGTCCACCTTGTCAAAGATGGAGCAGTGCCACCTCTGCATTCCAATGGGAGGAATGAGAGGAAGTAGAAGACACAGCCTTCCCCTTTAAGGGCATAACCTTGAAGCTGGGCTTATATTTCACTGGCCAGAATATGGTCCCATGGCCATACCCAGTTGCAAAAGAATCTGGGAAATGTAGTCTGACCAGAAGGCCACTCATACAGCTAAACTTCAGGGAAGAGGGGGGAGAATGGATACTGGAAAACAAATAGGAATCTCTGTCACAGTCAGAAGTAGAACTGGGATTCAAACCCAATACTTTGACTTCAAAGCCAGAACGCTTTTTTTTTTTTAGGGGCCTTTATCTACTGAGAAGCCAGAACTCTTAACCATAATCTTCATTATGCTGTTTTCTAGAAGAATTAAATGAGGTCCACAGTTGGTAAGGTCTTTCTCTACAGTTTGAGACTTCTTTTAATAATCTGCTTGAGCACATGAACACATGTATGCACATACATTTTTACTAAATGGATAGATTGTAGCTGCTCTTGCCACAATATTACAACTCTTACTGTGAAAGTTGCTCGATATTGACGGGGAATCAAGTAATGTTTCCTTTTTTTTTTTTTTTTGCCTTGAGACAGAGTTTTACTCTGTCACCTAGGCTGGAGTGCACTGGTACAATCCTGGCTTATTGCAGTCTTGACCTGCTGGGCTCAAGAGATCCTCCCACCCAGCCTTCCAAGTAGCTGGGACTACAGGTGTATACCACCTGTAGTCAAAAAATAAAAATCAATTTAAAAAAATTGATCTGTAGAGGTGGGGGCCTCTTGCTGTGTTGCCCAGGCTGGTCTCAAACTCCTGGACCCAAGTGATCCTCCTGCTTTCCTTCCCAAACTGCTAGGATTACAGACATAAGCCACTGCCTTTCATTCTCTCCTTCTAGACTTTCAATTTTTAGTATTTTTTTGTGTGTATGCCTTTCTTTTTCTTCTCTTTATTCTTCTCTCCCTCCTCCTCATGCCTCATACTTTATGATGCTTGGTATATGATGCTATTATCAGTTTTATGATTTTTTTTCTGCATCGGGTTATAGGGTTGGGCTTGGAAATAACTCCCCACTAATGAAACTTTCTCTCCTTTCATTAGCAAGTGGGGCAAACCAGGGTAACGTTTCGTTCTTTTTCTTTCTTTCTTTTTTTTGTTTGAGACACAGTCTCTCCCTGTCGCCCAGGCTGGAGTGCAGTGATGTGATCTCGGCTGGCTGCAACCTCTGCCTTCTGGGTTCAAGTGATTCTCCTGCCTCAGCCTCTCGAGTAGCTGGGATTACAGGCATGCACCACCATGCCCAGCTGATTTTTGTATCTTTAGTAAGACAGGGTTTTACCATGTTGGCCAAGCTGGTCTTGAACTCCTGATTTCATGATCCACCTGCCTCACTCCCCACAAAGCGCTGGGATTACAGGTGTGAGCCACCATGCCTGGCCAGGGTAACCTTTAAGAATACTTATAAGCCCAGAAATAAACCCAAACATATGGTCAATTAATTTTTGACAAGGGCAACAAGAATACACCTGGGAAAAGAACAGTGTCTTTTAATAAATGGTACTGAGGGCCGGGTGTGGTGGCTCACGCCTGTAATCCAAGCACTTTGGAGGCCAAGGCGAGTGGATCACCTGAGGCCGGGATTTCAAGACCAGCCTGACCAACATGGTGAAACCCCGTCTTAAAAAAAAAAAAAAAAAAAATTAAAAAAGAATAAATGGTACTGAGAAAACTGGATTTCCACAGGTAAAAGAATAAAATTATGGCCGGTCGTTGTGGTTCAGACCTGTAATCCCAGCACTTTGGGAGGCCAAGGCAGGCAGATCATGAGGTCAGGAGTTCAAGACCAGCCTGACCAACATGAGGAAACCCTGTTTCTACTAAAAATACAAAAATTAGCCAGGCGTGTGTTACTCACCTCTAGTCCCAGCTATTCAGTAGGCTGAGGCAGGAGAATCACTTGAACCTGGGAGGTGGAGGTTGCAGTGAGCTGAGATCGTGCCACTGCACTCTAGGCTGGGCAACAGAGCTAGACTCTGTCAAAAAAAAAAAAAAAAAAAAGAAGAAGAAGAAAATTAGATCCTTATCTTACACCACATGCAAAAATCAACTCAAAATGCATAGAAGACCTAAGCATAAGACCAGAAACAATAAAACTCCTAGAAAAAAACACAGGGGAAAAGCTCCTTGACATTGGCGTTGGGAATGATTTTTTTGGCATATCATATCAAAAGCTCAGGCTACAAAAGTAAAAATAAGTGGGACTACCTCACACTGAAAAGCTTCTGCATAGCAAAGGAAACTATCACCGCAATGAAAGGCAAGCTACAGACTGGGAAAAAAATATTTGCAAACCATATGTCTGTTAAGTGATTACTATCTAAAACTTATAAAGAACTCATATAACTCAATAACAAGAAAACATATAACCCAATTTTAAAAATGGTCAAAGGGCTCTCGTCTTCACTGCTCTGTGTCCTCTGCTCCTAGAGGCCCAGACTCTGCAGCCCAGTGACTTTCAGGCATTGGGAGATCCACAGCTAAGAGGTGGGGAGCCCCTGGAAGCCTACAAATGGCTGAGCAGGGTGGCTCACACCTGTAATCCCAGCAGTTTGGGAGACTGAGGCTGGCAGATCACCTGAGGTCGGGAGTTAGAGACCAGCCTGACCAACATGGAGAAACCCCATCTATACTAAAAATACAAAAATCAGCTGGGCGTGGTCGCGCATGGCTGTAATCCCAGTACTCAGGAGGCTAAGGCAGGAGAATCACTTGAATCTGGGAGGTAGAGGTTGTGATCAGCTGCGCCATTGCACTCCAGCCTGGGATTTTTTTTTTTTTTTTTTTTTTTTTAAAGGGCCGGGGCCGCCGGGGGGCCCAACAAGACCAAAATTTCATCTCCCAGAAGAAAAAAAAAAAAAAGACAGTGTCTCACCCTGTCACCCAGGCTGGAGTGCAGTGACGCGATCTTGGCTCAGTGCAACTTCTGCCTCCTGCCTTCAAGTGATTCTTCTCTCAGACTCCCAAGTAGCTGGGACTACAGGCGCCTGCCACCGTGCCCAGCTAATTTTTTGTATTTTCAGTAGAGACGGGTTTCACCATGATGGCCCCAGGATGGTCTTGATCTCCTGACCTCATGATCCGCCCTCCTTGGCTTCCCAGCATGCTGGGATTACAGGCCTGAGCCACCGTGCCCGGCTGTAATGGCCATTCTAATGGGTGTGAGGTGATTTTGTTTGCCATTGTGTTTTCTAAAATTATTATTTCTCCACAAATTAGTAACTGTGTGTATGTTTTCAAACCTTTTTTCCATTTGTGTAATTTTTTAATGAAAATTTTATTTGTCCATTTCTAAATCAAGTTATTCAACTATAACTTTATTGTTTGGTTTTAAGGGTTGTTCATATAAACTTCTTCGACATGTAAGTTGCAAATGTTTTCACCCTTATTTTTTTTATTTTTTATTTTTATGTTTCCAGACAAGGTCTTACTCTATTACCCAGCTGGAGTGCAGTGGCATGATCTTGGCTCACTGCAACCTCCGCCTCTCAGGTTCAAGTGATTCTCCTTCCTCAGCCTTCCTAGTAGATGGGATTACAAGCACCTGCCCCTGCACCCTGCTAGGTTTTGTATTTTTTGTACATACAAGATTTCACCATGTTGCTCACGCTGGTCTTGTACTCCTGATCTAAGGTGATCCACCTGCCTCAGCCTCCAAAGACCACAGGCATGAGCCATCGCGCACAGCCTATTTTCACCCATTTTCTAGAGATGTTGTCACTCCTGAGTTTTGTTTCAATGTTTAAAAAATTTAAAGTCTAGTGTAGTTCAACATGTAGTATTTATATATATATATATATATAAATTTGAGACTGAGTCTCCCTCTGTCACCCAGGCTTGAGTGCAGTGGCAAGATCTTGGCTCACTGCAACCTCCACCGCCCAGGTGCAAGCGATTCTCCTGCCTCGGCTTCCCTCCCAACTAGCTGAAGTTACAGGTGTGCACCGCCCAGCTAATTGTTTTTGTATTTTTAGTGGAGATAGGGTTTCTCCATGTTAGCCAGGCTTATCTTGAACTCCTGACCTCAGGTGATCCACTTGTCTTGGCCTCCTAAAGTGCTGGGATTACAGTCTTGAGCCAGTGGCCTTTTTTTTTTTTTTTCCTTTAAGATAAAGTCTTGCTCTGTTGCCCAGGCTGGAGGGCAATGGTGTGATTTTGGCTCACTGCAACCTCTGCCCTCTGGATTCAAGTGATTCTCCTTTCTCAGCCTCTTGAGTAGCTCAGACTACAGGTGTGTGCCACCATGCTTAGCTAATTTTTGCATTTTTAGTAGAGATGGAGTTTCACCATGTTATTCAGGTTGGTCTCAAACTCCTGACCTCAGGCAATCCAACTGTTTCGGCCTCCGAAGGTGTTGGGATTACAGGCGTGAGCCAGCTTGGCCTGGCTTGTGTAGTATATTTTGTAGAACTGTATTAGTGGTGATGAACATTCTCACCTTTTATTTTGGAAACTCTTTATTTTTATTTATTTATTTAAAAAAATTTTTTTCACCTGGATGCATGCAGGCTGAGGCTGAAAAGGGCATCAGCTGGAAAGTCTTTATTTTTATCTTCTTTTTGAAATAAAATGATTTGAATTGAGTAATACTGGTTAGAAAAATTTTTTTATATCAAAAAAAAAAATGGTCAAAGGACCTGAATAGATATTTCTTCAAAGAAGACATAAAAATGGCCAACAGGTATACAAAAAGATGCTTAACATCAAAACCACTATAAAATGTCACCTCACACCCATGGATAGCTAAGGATACGTGTTGGCCAGGGTGTGGAGACAAGGGAACCCTTATATGGTATCGGTGGGAATGTAGGTTAGTGTAGCCATTACGGAAAACAGTATAGAGGTTCCCAAGGAAATTAAGAATAGAACCACTGTAGGATCCAACAATCCCTGAGTTTATACCCAAAGGAAATGAAATCACCACCTTGTAAAGATGTCTGCACACCTATGTTCTTTGTGACATTATTCACAGTAGCCAGGATATGGAAGCTAACTAGGTGCTCATTAGTGGATGAATGGATGAAGAAACTGTGGTGCATATATACAATGAAATGTTATTCAGCCTGAAAAAGGAGGAGATTCTGCCATTTGCCACAACGTGGATGAACCTGGAGGACATTATGCTAAGTGAAATTAGCCAGACACATAAAGAAAAATATAGGATCTCACGTATATGTGGATTTTAAAGAAAAAAGTCAAATTACAGTAAAAGAGAATAAAACAGTGGTTACCAGGGGCAAATAGAGGGGCAAACAAGGGAGATACAGGTCAAAGAATACAAGCAGCAGACAAGTAGGATGAGCGAGTCTGGAGATCTAATGTGCAGCACGAGTTCGCAATAGTGCATGGCATTTGGGATTTTTGCCAAATGGATAGATTATAGCCGCTCTTGCTACAAAAAGGCGGGTAACTGTGTGATGATGGATATGTTTATTTGCCTTGCTATAGTTACCATTTTACTGTTTAGATGCATCTCATAACATCATGCTATGTACTTTACTTTACTTTTGTTTTTTGTTTTTGTTTTTTTTAAAGATGGGGTTTCACCATGTTGGTCAGGCTGGTCTTGAACTCCCGACCTCAGGTGATCCGCCCGCCTTGGCCTCCAAAGTGCTTGGATTACAGGCGTGAGCCACCACGCCCGGCCAATGCTGTGCACTTTAAATATACAAAATAACATTTGTTTCTTTCTTTTTTTTTTTTTTTTAAGAATACCTAGAAAATAGGAGAACATTTAAAATTAGGATACATCAACGTCATGATTTTGCCACAAATTGATTATTTTTATTAAAAGACAAATTTAATGTCATTTGTTCCCACGTGTTGTATTTTAGGGCTGACATAGTAGAATGCTATCAAAATTGGTAAGTTTCATAATGATTCATGTATGTACCACTGCACTCGGGTACCTCTCTCTTCTCTCACCTCTGTAAGGGCAGTTTTGTTTGAACCTCTCAAGACTCTGGAGACATGTTTTAAAAAAGCAGTTTGAAGTGAGTATTCATTCATTTGGGCTTTCCTGGTGTGGTCCTTTCAGCTGTGCAGAATGCCAGAGCAATGAGGAAACTGTTTGTTTCCAAGCAGGAGATGCCAGTGTGATGACAGACTTTTTGAAGGCATGTGGCTGGTGGCTGCTACATCTGCATTTCCTGATTTGCAGATTTAACAGCCACCAGCATGCATAATGGTCCCTAAGCCGCTGGATGTGAGCAGAGAGTTGGTTAATAATCAAGCCTTCTTTTCATAGTGTTTAACAATGCAAAGTGCTTTTAAATAATTATTTTAATAATCTTAACAATAACCCTTTGAGATCAGTAGGGATATCCTGGCAACATAAGAAAATATTAAACGTCATTCTCATAAGACAAAGGTTTATTTTCCCCAGTGTAGAACGTAGGTACTCCCTAATAAGTAGAATACACACTTAAGTTATATTCTTTTCTTTTTTTTTTTTTGAGACAGAGTTTCGCTCTTGTTGCCCAGGTTGGAGTGCAATGGTTGATCTCGGCTCACTGCAACCTCCGCCTCCCAGGTTCAAGTGATTCTCCTACCTCGGCCTCCCTAGTAAGTAGCTGGGATTACAGATGCCTGTCACCATGCCTGGCTAATTTTTTGTATTTTTAGTAGAGACGGGGTTTCACTATGTTGGTCAGGCTGGTCTTGAACCCCTGACCTCAGGGAATCCACTCACCTCAGCCTCCCAAAATGCTGGGATTATAGGTGTGAGCCACCGCGCCCAGCTAAATTATATTATTTTCAACAAATGTCTATTGAGCCCTGCCTATGGGCCTGTGGGCATTGCAAGACGCTAGAGAGCTACAGATGAACAAGACACAGTTGCTTCCCTCAACTCCATCTGTCAGGAGAGAGGCACGAATACCACTGTCATCAGATGCTAAAAGTGCCATTATCAATGTCTTCTGGGAAAATGAGGGAGAGGAGAGAAGGTTTCAGAGTGCTGCAGAGGGTGTGTGTGCAGACCTTTGCAGTGTGAATAGGATTCGGCCTGGCAGGGAAGTGAAGGGAGGACATTACAGGGAATGGGTGCAGCATGTAAGGGGGAAAGAGGATTGGACTACACGATTTCTTCAGAGAATGAGAGGAAGAAGGAAGGATGCATTTGATTAGCAGATAGTGGAAAGACTTGCTTGCTGTGCTGAAAAACTTGAATTGGCTGGGTGGTGGCTCATGCCTGCAATCCCAGCACTTTGGGAGGCCAAGGCGGGCAGAAAACGAGGTTAAGAGATCGAGACCATCCTGGCCAACATGGTGAAACCCCATCTCTACTAAAAATACAAAAATTAGCTGGGTGTGGTGGTGCGTGCTTGTAGTCCCAGCTATTTGGGAGATTGAGGCAGGAGAATCACTTGAACCTGGGAGGCGGAGGTTGCAGTGAGCCGAGATCACACCACTGCACTCCAGTCTGGCGACAGAGCGAGACTCTGTCTCAAAAAAAATTTAGAAAAAGACTTGAATTAGTTCTGCAAACCATGGAGGTAGTAAAGAGCAGATCGAATTAGGTGTGAATCCAAATTCCAAGAACTTGCTGACTTGGGGGAGTTACTTAATCATCATCTGTAAAATAGAAATTATACTCATCCTTCTGGGTTAGTTTTGAATGTTAATAAGCTGGTGTATACAAAGTGCTTAGCACAGTGCCTAGCACATAGTAAATGCTGACTACTAACTACCATCCAGTAATATTTCCTTATCTTTTTTGAATCAGATTCCTTTGAGAATGAATGAGTCCTCTCCTCATACACACTATTTTGTATAGAATTTAAGGGATTCACATTATCTCTTGAAACTGGATTCCAAGGTAAGAGTCCCGCTGTAAGATGTAGGGAATCTTCTCAAAAATTTTTTAACTTAATTTTTTTTAGAGCAGATTTAGGTTCACAGCAAAATTAAGAAGATACAGAGATTTACCTTATACTCCCCACCCCTATGCATGTAAAACTTCCCTGATGATATCAATGTCCCTTACCAGATGGTACATTTGTTACAACTGGTGAGCCCACACTGAGGCATCATAATCACCCAAGTCCATGGTTTACCTTAGGGTTTGTCCTTAGTATTGTACATTCTATGGGTTTGGACACAATAATGACACATACCCATCATTATAGTATCATACAGAGTAGTTTCACTGTCCTAAAACTCCTTGTGCTCTCATCTGAAGTTTGCTTTCTTTTTTTTTTTGAGAGTCTCACTCTTGCCCAGACTGGAGTGCAGTGGCACAATCTTGGCTGACTGCAACCTCCGCCTTCCAGGTTCAAGTGATTCTCCTGCCTCAGCCTCCGGAGCAGCTGGGATTACAGGCATCCGCCACCACAGCCAGCTAATTTTTGTATTTTTAGTAGGGATGGGATTTTGCCACATTGGCCAGGCTGGTCTTGATCCTGACCTCAGGCGACTCTCCCATCTTGGTTTTCCAAAGTGCTGGGGTTACAGGCGTGAGCCACCGCACCTGGCTGGTTCTCAAATCTGACTATGTATTATAATTACCTGTAGAGATTCTTAGAAACCTTCCTGCCCCCAGCTTCACCCTCACATATTCTGATTCCATTGGTCAGGCTCGGGCAGAGCATCAGGCCTTTTTACATCTTCTGGGGATTCTAATGCATAACCAGTTTTGAGAACCATTTGGCTGTCTCCAATGTTAGACACCTGGAGAGAGGAGAGGAGCGGAAGAGGAATGGAAAGAAGAAAAGAGGGAGAGAAAAGATTCAGAACACTCTGGAGATGGGATCAGTCAGACCAAGCAACCAATTACATGTAGTGAGGGGAAAACTGTGTGAGCTGGTCCAAAAGGGAGGAGGCATTTGTGTTTTGTTTATTGCTTACTACTTTTTCTTCACTATGTAAAAGGCAGGAGTGGGCAAGGAGAAAATAATTCATTCAACTAACATATACTTAAAGTACATGTATTGGCCAGGCGAGGTGGCTCATGCCTATAATCCCAGCACTTTGGGAGTCCAAGGTGGGCGGATCACCTGAGGTCAGGAGTTTGGGACCAGCCTGACCAACATGGTGAAACCCCGTCTCTACTAAAAATACAAAAATTAGCCTTGTGTGGTGGTGTGTGCCTGTAATCCCAGCTACCAGGGAAGCTGAGGCAGGAGAAGCACTGGAACCTGGGAGGGAGGTGGAGTCTGCAGTGAGCTGAGATCATGTTACTGCACTCCAACCTGGGCAACAGAGAGAGACTCCATCTCAATGAATAAATAAATACGTACATACATACATATACATATTAAGTGCAAATACACATATTGAGATTTTGTTTTGGACATTTTTAATGTGCCTGTGAGACACGGAAATGTCACATAGGCACCTGCAAATACCAGAGCAGTTGGAACTCACCAATTCATAAGCAGGTGATTGTGAAAGAGCGTGGATGAGATCACCAGGAGAGGATAGAGAGGAGCCGAGAAGGTGATGAACACGGGCAATCATGGACCCAGGACCCTGGGAGCTTTGGGGAGAAAAGCTTTTGTGTGGGATGGTGAGGGCATGAGAGAAGGAGGCAAGAGTTTCCAGAAGGAGTGGGTGGCCACTGTGCAAAGTGCAGCAGAGAGCTGGCCGGAGGTGAAGGCTAACAGGAGCAGGGCCCTCACTTGATGATTAGGAGAGGGCTGTGGCTTTTGAGACAGTGGCAGGGGTGGAAGCCAAATTCCAGTGGGTGCAGATGAAAAAGAAAGTGAGGAAGCACAAGCATTGACATAGGAAGTTTGGGGAAAAAGCAAAGAAAGCAGTAGCACAGGGAAGGAAGGGTGGAGGGCAGAGCTTTATTTTAGGCTGGAGTGGCATTATTGTAGTCTGAGGGGGAAGGAGCCAGGCTAGAGGAAGCCATCAAAAACACAGAAGAGGGAGGAGACGGGGCAGTGGAGCCAGGGATCTGCTCCAGCAGGCGGCCCAGGGTTCACAAACACTGGGTGAGGAACTGCTCTTAGATGGGATGAGGGATGCTTGTTTCTTTGAGGCCAAAGTGAAGAAGTTTCCAGAATGATGCCGGCCTGTCTCAGAAGGCATCCAGGGTCATTTCTGATTCCCATGACAGCCTCCTGCCTACATCCCACTTCCCAGGACTCAATCTGTTTTGTCCCCCCTCTTGAATGCTGCCTCCACCCCAGGACTTGAGGCTGGCTGGAGAATGAGATGGGACAGCTGAGGTTTCCACCTCTTTCACTGCCCCAGAGGAAAAGCATGGGGCCTCTTTCTGTTTCTAGCTAATGGCTAATCACAATGCATGAAGAATCCAGCTGCAGCTACAAAGATCTGTGGATCTCACAAGTCTTCAGTCATTCTTGCTCATTCATTCTTCCCCTTCTCTGTTCCCTGGCTCTCTCACATTGACCTTGCTTCCAGTTATTCCACATTGCTGGACATCCCCCTCTTCCTGAAAGTCTTTCTCCTCTGAGCATTATGACATTCTTCTCCCAGGTTTCCTCCTGTCCACTGTCTCCTCTCCTGCTCCTGCTCTCTAGATGTTGGATGCCAGGACTCTGCCCCCACGTGCCTTCTCTTCCCCCAGGTATATGCTCTCAGAAGACCACTGTGTCTAGTCTATCACTTTAAATTTCATCTCTACACTGAGATGTCTTGACCTCCTGCTCCAACACCAGCACTCCCCACTGCGTGACTGACATTTCCATTTGGATGTCTCACAGGGTATCTCAGACTTCACATGCCCAAAACAGAACTCTTAATTTTTTTTTTTCGCCTCAGTCTGCACCTCCTTCTGCTTTTCCACTCTCAGATATACTGACATTCCCTCAGTCGCTGAATCGAAAACTCAAGGTCAACCTTGAATTTTCTCTCCTGCAAATGCAATCTATCAGTAAATTCTACTGAGTCTACCAAAAAATGGTTTAAAATCAGTCCACTTCTTGCATCTCCAGTCTGGTGCAATGTTATTCAAGATTGGATCTGCAGACCGGCCACATCAGCATCACCAGGGAACTTGATAGCAATGCAAAATTTTGAGGTCCTTTCCATCCAGAATCAGAAACTCTGGGGATGGCACCCCCCAGAGAATTCTGATGCCCGCTCAGGTTTGAGAAGCACTGCTCCTTCATATCTCCAGTACACGCCACTGCAATAGCCTCCTACTGCTCCCCCTTACTTATTCACTTACCCACTAGAATCTGCTCTACCCCTACAGCCAGAGTGATTGTTTTTAAAAACAATGTCAGATTATATCACATGTACACCCCTCTGTCCCCCAGTTTATGATCTCCCATGGCTTCCCTTGGACACAACACATCCAAGTTCTCCTTCCTGACCCACAGAGTCCTGAGGTGAGATCTGACCACACCTACCACTCAAGCCTCTGCCAAAACTTCCCTTTCCCCTTCCTCTGCGCCACAGCTCAGCCAGCTTTCTCCCACGGTGCATCAACTTGTTCCTGACTTGGGACTTTTGCACTGGCAGTTCCCCTCTGCCTGAAATGCTCTTCCCTTGAACTTCAGTCACTGGTTCCCTCATGTCATTTTCTTCTCAGTGTCACTGGCACCCCCTTTAGAGAGGCCTTATGTCAATGAACAAATCTGAAGAAGCTCCTTTTTACAAAATATGCAGTTTTAACCTGAATAGCACTTACTACTATCAATTTTTACAAATTTTCTTCTTTAATGTCTGATGTAATATTTTTGGTCTTTTTTTTTTTCTTCTGTTTTTGAGACAGTGAATCACTCTGTTGCTCAGGCTGAAGTGCAGTGTGTGATCATGGCTCATCACAGCCTCGGCTTCTCTGGGCTCAGGTGATCGTCCCACCTCAGCCTCCTGAGCCACCACGCCTGGCCATTAATGTAAGTTGTATGAGACCTGGTTTGTCTTGTTCATTGCTGTGTCCAAATGCTTGAACAGTGCCTTGCACGTAGATGCTCCCTAAATATTTGTTGAATGAATGAACTTCACTTCTTCCTTACTTGTAGGCCTGAAGTTGCCATTGAGAAATAATAATTCAGTTGCTTATAGCCATTACTGGATATAGTGAAAAAAGAAAAAAAAAAAAGAAATAATAATTCAGGCTGGGAGTAGTGGCTCACGCCTGTAATCCTAGCACTTTGAGAGGCCGAGGCGGATGGACTGCCTGAGTTCAGGAGTTTGAGACCAGCCTGGGCAACATGGATAAACCCATCTCTACTAAAAATACAAAAAAATTAGTTGGGCATGGTGGCACGAACCTGTAGTCCCAGCTACTCAGGAGGCTGAGGCAGGAGAATCGCTTGAACCCGGGAGACAGAGATTGCAGAGACGAGATTGTGCCATTGCACCCCAGCCTGGGTGACAGAGCGACAGAAAGAGAGAAAGAGAGGAAAGAAAGAAAGGAAGAGAGAGAAAAAGAAAGAAAGAGAGAGAAAAAGAAAGAAAGAAAAAGAAAGAGAAAGAAAGAAAGAAGGAAAGATTCATGAACTAGTGTTCGCTCAAATGTCTACTCACTTCTTTCACATGGCTGCATTTCTGGAAGCCTCCAGCCTGTGTGAGTTTCATCTCAGAGGCCTGGGTCCACATATTAGTGTAGTCCCCCTTAGAGTACATCTCAAAAGGAGGCAGGAACGTGAGAAGACATTACCCTGAAAAGATGGCAGGAGTGGGAAAGGACATTAGTGGGTCACTTTCTTAGAAGTTTGGGGAGAGAAATCTGTGAATTATGGCTGAGGGCCTCTAGTTTTGTTGTTGTTGAGTAGTAGACAAAGTTGCCTAATTTTTTTTTTTTTTTTTAGGCAGAGTTTCACTCTGTCGCCCAGGCTGGGTGCAGTGGTGCAATCTCAGCTCACTACAACCTCCACCTCCCAGGTTCAAGTAATTCTCCAGCCTCAGCCTCCAAGTAGCTGAGATTACAGGCATATGCCATCATGCCTGGCTTATTTTTGTATTTTTAGTAGAGACGAGGTTTCACCATATTGGCCAGGCTGGTCTCGAACTCCTGATCTCAAGCGATCCACCTGCCTCAGCCTCCCAAAGTGCTAGGATTACAGGCATGAGCCACTGCGCCTGGCCAAAGTTGCCTAACTTTTAAGAAAATTGTCTTTGTGGGTCATAGAAGCCCCGGGTTTAAGCCCTGGCTCTGCCACTGACTGCTGTGAAACCTTGGGCAAGTCAGTTAAACACAGTAAGCCTCATGTCCTCATTTGTACATCAGGGGTGAGAACAGTACCTACAACACAGGACCGTTGACAGGCTAAATGAGACACCCACAACATATCTGACAAATGGCAAGCCGCTGAGTGTCAGCTATTGTTGTTATTATTTTATACTGAGAGAGAGAGAGAGAAGGGTGACCAGCACTGAGGACTCAAAAAAACAAAAAAGAAAAAGAGGCCGAGTGTGGTAGCTAATGCCTGTGATCCCAGCCTTTTCAAGACTGTGGAGGCAGGCAAATTGCTTGTCTTAGGAATTCGAGACCAGGTGGGCAAGATAGTGAAACCCCAGCTCCACAAAAAGCACAAAAATTAGCCATGCGTGGTGGTATGCACCAGTAGTCCCAGCTACTTGGAAGGCTGAGGTGAGGTGAGAGGATGACTTGAGCCTGGGAGGCGGAGGTTACAGTTAGCCAAGATCATGCCACTGCACTCCAGCCTGGGTGTCAGAGCCAGACCTTATCTCGGGGGGCCGGGGGGAGGGGGTGGGGGAAGCACAGCCATACACAATAATAAGAGAAACTCAAACTAGAAGTGCATCAAAATGTCATTCTTCATCTTCCAAATTGGCAGAGCGGAGAAGTTGGCTGACACTGTTGGTGGACCACAGAGAAGCTGGTGGGAGGGTAAATGGGTACAGCTACCTCCATGGAGACAACTTTGGCAACAGCTAATAAAATTACAAATAAACATGCCCTTTGGCCCAGCCAGTCCACTTCTAGGATTTTATGCTACAGATATCCTGGCACATACTCAAAATAATGTAGGTACAGGTTATTCATTTCAGCACTGTTTGCTTAACAAAATATTGGAAGCACCCTAAATGTCCAGGAGTAGGGAAATGGTTAAATAAATCATGGTCTATTTAACAATGTAACAAATAAAATGAAAAACTTCCTTTGTATACTGATGTGAACACTTTCCCAAATTGATTGTTACATGAAAAATGTGGCCAGGCGCGGTGGTTCACGCCTGCAATCCTAGCACTTTGGGAGGCCAAGGTGGGTGGATCACGAAGTCAGGAGTTCGAGACTAGCCTGACCAACATGGTGAAACCCCGGCTCTACTAAAAATACAAAAAATTTTCTGGGCGTGGTGGCGCAGGCCTGTAATCCCAGCTACTCTGGAGGCTGAGGCAGGAGAATGAACCAGGGAGGCAGAGGTTGCAGTGAGCTGAGATCATGTCACTGCACTCCAGCCTGGGTGACAGAGCAAGACTTCATGTCAAAAAAAAAAAAAAAAAAAGAAAAATGCAAGGTGCAGGATTGTATGTATAGCAGAATATAACAGAAAGCAGGCTGTGGGAAAATAATGTATAACTCTCTGCACATGTCTTTTTGTATAACCAGAAGACCTCTGAAAGGACAGAGTAGAGAAATTTTTATTGTACACTCTTTTATAGTTCTTGAATTTTGAACCATGTGAATGTATTATCTGTTTAAAAAAAGGTGAAGATTTCAATTTTTAAAAACTTAATTATGAGTACTAATGTTCAATGCTTCTTACCTATTAGGTGATGATTGGTTCTAGGATTGGTGAATAGTAAATCTCTCTCAATAACAACTAACGTCAAATACAGCAGCAGTGATAACAAAGGCACTAAAAACCCAGACATTTTTTGGGTTCTGTGCTTGATGATGTAATTGTTGGCTTGCAAGGCAGTTGTTCACAAGGAGATAATAACCTGATTATGCCCATGGGAATCTATATCAATTGGCAGAGAATGTTCTGAATTTCTCCCAAGTTTTTGAAAACAAATTTTTTTCTTTTTCTTTTTTCTAGCATAAAAAATGCATAGTTAACATGAATTTGGAAGCATCTTTTTGAGCCATATGGATTTAACTGTGCTTTTTTGGGAAAGAAGCAAGAGGGAGAGCAGATACACATTTTCTTCATGTTGCTTCTGCCTTCTATTTAAGCTAGCAATTTTGGGAGAGAACTTAAGCACAGCTTGGAGGAATGTGAAGTCAGCCTTCCAATGGGCACTGCTTCTCTGTTTGAGAGTTTCTCTGCCTGGGAAGCCCTCTTATAATCCTGCCAAACACTGTCAGTCTCCAACTTCCTTACTACACGTTGCAAAATTGTATGCAGGTTTTTTCTCCCCCTCCTTCTGGTTCATTTCTAATCCTCTAACTCCCTGAAAGTCTAGTTGCCCTGGGTCCTTCTAAGACTCCATGGAAGTAAATGGGTGTTGATATTATTAATTGATTACTTCATTCCATGAACAATTACTGAGTCCCCAGTATGTGTCTGGCACCATGTCAATGCTAGAAACTCAGAAAGGAATAAGAAATTATTCTGAATTTAAGGCACTTACAGTTGTTTTGGAGAGACAGAAATACGTACAGTGTGGGAAGTACGTGGGTGCTATGTGAGCAGCAGAAAGGGCCACCTAAGCTCAGCTTTGGTGGGGAGAGGGGGATAGGAAGGGATTCCTGGGGAAGCAAGGCATGAGGAAAGTCTTAAAGGACAAGTGGAAGTTAACCAGAGAAGGTGGGGTGACAAGGACGAGTGGAGGTAAGAGAAAAACCAGGGGTGTGTGTGTTCATTACGTTTAACTAGGACGTGATGTGTACAGCAGGACATGGCAGCGAATGAGGGAAGGAGGAGGTTATTGAGAACGTCAAGTGCAACAGAGAGGCAGAAACACAGGGCTGAAGATACTGGTAAGTAATAGGTCATGGGTAACCTCGATGAAGTCGTTTCTCAGAAGTGGTAGGGCCTGAGACAGGATCTGGTATACTGAGGCGTGAAAGGGAGATGAGAATGCACTCCGATAAGAGTTAACATTTACAGACCACTTTCTGTATGACAAAGTTCTGTGTTAACGCATTTATTTATCACATCAACCTGAGAGGTAGACATTATCCACAGCCTTATTTTACAGATGAGGAAACTGAGGCACAGAAAGGTTAAGCAGCTTGCCAAAGGCCATGCAGGTAGAAGTGGCAGAACTGAGAGCTTAAGAACCAAACTCCTGACCAGTAAGAAGCTGGGATTCGGAAATGTGGCCATTGGAGACTGACTCAAGGCTGCTGGAGATTGTAGCACATTTATAGACAAAAAGAAAGGTGCCTGGAGACGTACGGAGGCAATGTCTGACAGAGCAAGGTTCTGGAAGGTAAGACTGAGCCCTGGATTTGGCAATAAGAAAATCACTGGTGACCTCCCAGATAGCAGTTTTAGCAGCTTTTGGGGAGGGAAGCCAGATAAAGCAGATGAGGAGAGCAAGTGCTCTCCATGAAAGCACAAGGGATGGCAATGCCCGAGGGTAGGATGGAGGCAGGCCCATCCAGAGACAGCAGAAAGGGAGTGCATTAGTCAGGGTTCCCCAACAAAATATAGGAGTGTGTGTGTGTGTGTGTGTGTGTGTGTGTGGTGGGTGGTTGGGTGGGTGCGGGTGTGGGTGGGTGTGTTTATGGAGAGAAGGAGAGATAGAGAGAGAAATTTATTCTAAGAAATTGGCTCAAGTGGTTATAGAGGCTGGCAAGTCCTAAGGTCTGCAGTTGGCAACCTGGAGACCCAGGAGAACTGATAATGTAGTTTCAATTCTCAGTGTTAACAGGCTTGAGACCTAAGAAGGGTTGATGTTTCAGAAAGAGTTCAAAAGCAGGAAAAAAAATCCAATATTCCAGCTGGAAGACAGTTTTTGGCAGGAGGAGTTCCCACTTACTTGCTGTAGGGGAGTAAGCCTTTCTGTTCCATGCAGGCCTTTGATCCATTGGATAAGGCCAACCCGCATTATGGAGGACAATCAGCTGTATTCAGTCTACTAGTTCCAAGATTACTTTCTTTTTCCCCCCTTTTTCCCTGTGGATCTTTGCTCTGCTTTATAAATGTTGATTTCATCCAGGAACATATTCACAGACATGCCCAGAATGATGATGGTTAATCAAATATCTAGCTGGTTGCCCTATGGCCCAGTTAAGTTTCTATCTAAAATGAACCATCACAGGGAGAGAAGGTCAAGTATGACTGCAGATAATAATCTGTTTTGGAAAACAGAAAGTTCAGAAGAGGACAGACTTTTGCCCTCTCCTAATAACATACATGCATTGAACCAGAAATGATTTCTTTCTGTTTTGAGACAGGTCTCATTCTGTCGCTCAGGCTGGAGTGCAGTGGCACAATCTCAACTCACTGCAAATGCCACCTCCTAGGTTCAAATGATTCTCTTGCCTCAGCGTCCCGAGTAGCGGGGATTACAGGTGCACACCACCATGCCTGGCTAATTTTTCTATTTTTAGTGGAGATGGGGTTTCACCATGTTGGCCAGGCTGGTCTCGAACTCCTGACCTCAAGTGATCCGCCCGCCTCAGCCTCCCAAAGTGCTGGGATTACAAGCATGAGCCACTGCACCCAGCCTAGAAACGATTTCTTAAACCAACTTCAGCTGGATCCCTGAGGTCAGGCTGACGTTTTCCATTTCTCAAATGTCTTTGAAAGAGTGGAGGCTGAGCTTTCAGTAGTAAATTATTATTTATAACTTTTATTATTATCCAAACAAGTGCCAGTTTTGTGATTGGCATTTAATAAGATGGAGTTATGTTCTGATGATGACAGACTCTTGCTAACTATCAGTTACGGAAATACCGAGATACAGGTGTTCAACCCTGCTAAATGTCCAGGTCCTTGAATCTTTACACAGACAGTGTGTGAGTGAGGCTGGGCGGTTCAGTAACCTGTTTGAAGTCTGTCACTCAGCCAGAAAGTTTCACAGCCCGAATTTAAACCCACATCTGTTAGACTCTAAAACCAATAGCCTCACCATTGTGCAAGCACACCTGTAATCCAGTATGTCCATCAAATTTCATTCTAATCTATCTTAAAGGAGAAATTTTACTTTCTTTTGAGAGAGGGTCTTGCTCTGCTTCCCAGGCTGAAGTGCAGTGGCGGGATCTTGGCTCACTGCAACCTCCGCCTTCAGGGCTCAAGCAATACTCCCACCTCAGCCTCCCAAGTAGCTGGGACTACAGGGGCACACCACCATGCCTAATTTTTTTTTTTTTTTGAGACAGTCTTGCTCTGTCGCCCAGGCTGGAGTGCAGTGGCACGATCTCAGCTCACTGCAACCTCTGACTCCCAGGTTCAAGAGATTCTCCTGCCTCAGCCTCTCGAGTTGCTGGGATTACAGGCATGCACCACCATATCTGGCAAATTTTTTCTATTTTTAGTAGAGACAGGGTTTCACCATATTGCCCAGGCTGGTCTTGAACTCCTGACCTTGTGATCTGCCCGCCTCAGCCTCCCAAAGTGCTAGGATTACAGGCATGAGCCACTGTGCCCTGCCCCTGACTAATTTTGTTATTTTTATTTTTGTAGAAATAAGGTCTCACTATATTGCCCAGGCTGCGAAATTTTAAATGAAGGCTTTGCAAGGCTCTGCAAGAAAATAGACAGGCATTATTTATTGTTTTACAAAGCTTTGCTTCAAAATACACAAAACATCTTATTTTTTAAATTTAGAAATTATTTATTAAACAAAATTCAAATTTTTTGGGGGGGGGTTGTTTTTGTTTGTTTTTGCTGTCAAGAAGTTTATTGTCTTTATCTGAAAAATCCTTACAGAAAGTTGTTTGGTTTAGCTCTCAGCAGCCCGCTCCTGAGCTCTGAAGAAGCTTGCCCTCTTTTGAGCTACTCGATCTTCCTTCTGAGCAAAAGACATTTCGGGACGGTTCCACCTCTCTTTTGTTTTGAGACAGTCTTGCTCTGTCACCCAGGCTGGAGTGCAGTGGCACAATCTCAGCTCACTGCAGCCTCCGACTCCCGGGTTCAAGCGATTCTCCTACCTCAGCCTCCCGAGTAGTGGGACTACAGGGGCATGCCACCATGCCTGGCTAGTTTTTTGTATTTTTAGTAGAAACGGGGTTTCATCATGTTAGCCAGGATGATCTCGATCTCCTGACCTTGTGATCTACCCGCCTCAGCCTCCCAAAGTGCTGGAATTACAGGCGTGAGCCACTGCCCCCCCCCCGACTCCACCTCTTCTTTTTAACTTCTCTCTTGGGCTTCTTCTCATAGACTCTTCTATAGCAGCATGAACTTTCTTATACATCTCCTCTGTCATGTCCGAAGTTACGCTGTTCTTTATGTATTGAGAGAACTGTTTCTTGTAAGCATCTTCATCTTCCATTAAGTAGCATGTGTACTGCAATATTCTGGCCCGTGATGTGCTTCTGGTGTATTTCTACATGAAATTCCTTGCTTTCAGAATCATAACCAGGGAATCATTTGGTACTGTGAGGGATAGACAAGCCTCCATCCATAGCCCACTTCAAGGCGCCGAAAACTTTATTGCCAGTGGTAGTTCTGGCAAGGCCTGCATCCAAATGGCACGTAAAGGTACCTGGCTGATCATCAATGCTTTCCACATTGTATTCATCACTAGTCACCTCCACTTGGCCTTCATAGATCTTGTCTGTGCCAAACCTATTGAGAAGCCTGTGGGCCAGCAGCAGTCCAGTACAATACGCTGCAGCGTCATTTATCAGGCCAACCTTCACACCATATTTTGGCAGTTTGTGTGCATGTGCTGCAGACTATCACATCCCCTTCTATACAGGCATGAGCAATCTGACAAATGGTATCTCTGTTACATGAACTATCATCCTGTATTCAGGTGTGTTGTATTTATTTTTATCCTGTATCACCCAGCATTTCCAAGCACAGTAATCAATTTTACCCTCTCATTGTCTTCTAAATTTCACTTGGTATCTCTTAAAGTAGACCTTATTCTTAACAACTTTAACAAATCCCATCCTGTGGAACAGAGACCTGCATCCGCTGCTCAACAGACCTGCAGGCCCAGCAGTGCTGGGGGCGGAAAGGCACAAAATTCAAATGTTTATTTCAAATACATTTAAAGAGGGAAAGAAATATCCGCCAAAATGTTACCACCCATAATTAACTGTCACACTTCTCTGTGTTTCCACTGAGAAGTTCTATAGGCATAAACAGTGTGTATGTGTATGTATGTTTGTGCAGAAATATTTCTTTACATAAAGAAATATTTTGAGACAGGTCTCATTCTATCAACATGTACCCATGCACACATAAAAATATAATGTTAACACCATTTTGATGGCTGCCTGAAATACTTTTATAACAGGCTTGTCTGTGCCACAAGTTCTTGGGAAGACAATCATAAGAATCTATCAGCCTGGTGTGGTAGCTCACACCTATAATTCCAGAATTTTGGGAGGCCAAGGCGGGCGGATCATGAGGTCAGGAGATCGAGACCATCCAGGCTAACATACTAAAATCCTATTTCTTCTAAAAATACAGAAAAGAAAATTAGCCAGGCATGGTGGCACACGCCTATAGTCCCAGCTACTCGGGAGGCTGAGGCAGGAGAATCGGTTGAACCCGGGAGGTGAAGATTGCAGTGAGTTGAGATTGTGCCACTGTACTCCAGCCTGGGAGACAGAGCAAGACTCTGTCTCAAATATATATATATATATATATAAAAGAATATTTGTCAGTTTACTTAATAAATGCTAGGAGGACGTCTGTTAAATTTTTTTTTTTTTTTTTTTTTTTTGTAATTTGTATTGGAGTGGCTTAACTGTTTAATATAGACTGGAGGGTGGTAGAACATACAGGTGAAGTATACAGGCTCTCAGAAATCAGACTACTGAGGCTTAAATCTCAGCTCCCAGATCCCCCGTTTTCTGTGTGACCTTGAGCAGTTGCTTATCCTCTCTGTGCCTTGGTTTCCTGATCTATTTAAAGGGGAATAATATAACTTAAATGAGTTAGTCCATGTAAAGTGCTTTAGAACAGTGCCCGACTCCCAGTAACACTTAGTTTGTGTTACAAGATATATTCACCTGTACTCTATAAACATTCAAGTTGCTGAGTCTCTTAGTCCAATAAAAGCCCAAGGCAGTTTGATGCAGCTGAGGGGGTTTTAGGGCAATGTTTCGGGCCCTAAACACCCTGGGGTGGGAACTTGGAGTCTGTATTTTTACAGAACTCTTCAGGTAAGTGAGTCTAAGGTCAGCCAGGTTTATGAACCACTGGGTGAGAACACTGGGCACAGTTGGACAGCAGTTGGGGTGGTGAGCAAGACTGCAAAGATTCAGAACAGTGAGTCTGAGATGGCCTGCCTGGACACAGAGGCCCTTTGTAAGCAGCGAAGCAGGGCGGTATGATATTTAAAACTGGAACTTTGTCAGCTGAGACTCAGTTGAGATAAAGAAGGCCAAAGCAACAAACAGGTGGAAGAAACGCACAGAGAGTAGGTTTCTCTCTGAAGTTACTCAGTATTTTGTGTGGGAATATTTTTTCTTCTTCTGTTTGGTTTTGTGAGTCTTATTTTTAAAAGCATGCAGAGATAAATTTTTTCCTTCTTGTGATAACAGCTAATGTTTACTTAGTGTGTGTCATGGCTGTGCTTGCAGTTTTTCATGTAAACTTCCAGACAATATGAGGCATGGACTATTGTCCCCATTTTAAAAGGAAAAAACTAAAATTTGCAGAAGTTAAATAACTTGCACAAGGCCCATATCCATTTTTTCTTTCTTCTTTGGTAATGGAATTCCAGTTTTATTTGGAGTGTACACATCTAGTGAAAATACATTTCCCTGTAGCGCTGGCAGCTATGTGTGACCGTGTGACTAAGTTGTAGCCAAAGACATGCAAATGAAAGGACTATCTGGGCCCTCTGGGAAGGTTTCTTATAGGGTATTGATTTGGCCGTGAGGTATGTCCCTCTATTTACCCTTCTCCCATCCTACTTTCTGGTGCCTACAATGCAGATGTGAGCTTCAGCAGCCATCTTGGACTTTGAGGATATAAAGCATGCATTCAACGGTGATGGAGGGGTGGTGGAAGATGGCACTTCTGCCCCCAGTGATCAAGAGCTGCTATACCAGCCCTGGGCTGCCTATCTCTGACTTCTTTTTTTTTTTTTTTTCTCTGACTTCTTTTATTTGAAAGATATATATACTTTTTGTTTGTTTTTGAGACAGAGTTTTGCTCTTTTGCCCAGGCTGGAGAACAATGGCGTGATTTTGGCTCACTGCAACCTTCGCCTTCCAGGTTCAAGCAGTTCTCTGCCGCAGCCTCCCAAGTAGCTGGGACTACAGGTTCATGCCACCATGCCTGGCTAATTTTGTATTTTTAATAGAGACAGGGTTTCACCATGTTGGCCAGGCTGGTCTCGAACTCCTGACCTCAGGTGATCCACCCACCTCTGCCTCCAAAGTGCTGGGATTACAGGCATGAGCCACTGCTCATAGCCCCTGAAAGATATATAAACTTTTATCTTGTTGAAGTTGCTCTTATCAACAGACAAATATGATCCAAGCCATAATACTAGCTTATGCTTATATTACTTATATTTTATCAAAGGTAGCTATATGCTGCATACTTTTCTTGTGGTTTCTATATACTGACTCATCCACTCCCCATAACAGCCTTCTGTGTACATGTGGTTATTATTCCCATTTTGCAAATGGGAAATTGAAGCAAAGAGAGGATATATGGCTTGCCTAAGGTCACACAGGGAGAAGTGGCAGTGCCAACAACACATAGCTAATAAGACTTCAGATCAGGCACAGTGGCTCATGCCTGTAATCCCAGCACTTTGGGAGGCTGAGGTGGGCAGATCACCTGAGGTTAGTAGTTCAAAACCAGCCTGGCCAACGTGGCAAAACCCTGTCCCTATTTAAAAATAAATGGATTAGTCGGGTGTGGTGGTGCACACCTGTAATCCCAGCTACTTGGAAGGCTGAGGCAGGAGAGTCGCTTAAACTGGGAGGTGGAGGTTGCAGTGAGCCGAGATCACGCCACTGCACTCCAGCCTGGGCGACTGAGTGAGACTCCAACTCAAAAAAAAAAAAAAAAAAAAAAAAGACTTCAGTAGCAGCACATAACTGGCCCTAGCTCCAGTGTCTGAGTATTCTCAGTACCAACCTTGGTGCCTCCAAATACCCAGATTGATGCTGCCAACAATTATGCTATATGGCCTCTTACATACTCAGTATGAGGTCTGGTGCGGTGGCTCACACCTGCAATCCCAGCACTTTGGGAAGCTGAGGTGGGTTGATCACTTGAGGTTAGGAGTTCAAGAGCAGCCTGGCCAACTTGGTGAAACCCCGTCTCTACTAAAAAAATATTTAAAAATTAGCCGGGTGTGGGGATGCATGCCTGTAATCCCAGCTACTTGGGAGGCTGAGGCAAGAGAATGGCTTGAACCCAGGAGGCAGAGGTTACAGTGAGCCGAGACTGCACCACTGCACTCCAGCCTGGACAACAACAGAGTGAGACTCGGCTTCAAAAAACACCAAAACCAAAAAACCAATGTGGTATGCTTTGTGGCTTTCCTTAACTAAACCTTACCTTCTGCTTTAATTTATAAAATGAAAGACTCCTAGCTGGTGGCCAGAAGGAAACCATGGTCTGTCCAAAAGATTAAAACAGCCTCACTGGGGTCCATCTTAAAGCCCTAACTCTTAGTGAAACCTCCAAAAGAAATGTCATGGATGCATTCTAAAAAGTTAATCATTTTAAAAAGCATCCATGGAATCTCATTTGCCATTGTTTTCATTATAACACTGTTTTCTTTTATCAAGTAGGGCTCCTTAATAAACAGAATTGAGCCATCTAGCCATCTGTTCATTCAACAAACAGTAAGTACCTGCCCAGAGCCAGTCACTCTCCTAGGTGCTGGGACACAGGAGCAATGGATAGACATCACAGAATTGACATTTCAGACAGGGGAGGCAGGTAATTAACAAATCAACACACAAGAAAAGATCACGTGCAAACAAGTGCTACGAAGAAAAGACGAATGTGGTAGAGGCTTCCTTGGGAAGGTTTCACTGAGGTGAAGAAGTTTGAGCCGATGCTTGGAGGCAAGAAGGAAGGATCTTCCAGAATGAGGGAATAGTGATTCCCTGGGGTCAGAATGAGCATGGCACGCTCAAGGGACAGACAGAAACCCCATGTGACAGAAACATGAGCACAGAAGATTGGCATGAGATGAGGTCAGAAAGTTAGGTGGTGCCAGATCATACCAGACATCAAGTCCAGTTTTGGGACTTTAAGTGGAGAGGGGAAGCTATTGGATGGTTTCAGGCAACATACTGGATAATTATCACCCTGGGTCTTATTTTGGGGAATCACAAAACTTATGGGATGTCAGGCACCAGTTCCACTATTGAAGCCACAACTTAGAAGGGAATAGAAAGATAGTTTCTCTCCCCACCCCCCTGGCACTTAGAACAACGTCAATCAGATGTTCCTACCTGACTTTGAATCATGAGGTTGTCTTCCAAGACATAAGGTCAGTTAGAAATTAGTAGGGTGGCTGTGGTGGAATCAGGAGTGCCCAGGAATGAGTGTGCTGGGGCAGCAGAGTCCAGCGTATGGCAACGAATGTCCACTGACACCTGGCTGCCCATATGTTTCCTGGGGTATGGTATCAGTGGCATAGCAAATCATGCTGGGAGCTTTGCTGTGGCAGCCTTCCTTGGTGCCTTGTTCTCCAGTCTTCCTCTTGATTCTCTGAGCTCCCTAGTCACTTTCAATAAATCCCTATTCTGTTTAAACATTAGCCAGAAGTTGTTGTTTGAAACCCAGCACCTTGACTAGGATATCGGGGAGTGAGCCACATTTTCAAAAGATAACTGGTAAATGGAAAATGGATTTCAAAAGGCTGCTAAATGGAAAATGGATTAAAAGGGTTACCAGCCATTGGCCAGTCAGAAACAGAAGACACTGTAGGTACTTCAGTAAATATAAAGAATTGGTTTTGCAGGCATTAGAAGGCTGAAAGAGTAAAAGGAAAAAGGAAGAGGCTAGGTAACCTAGGGATCAATAACTGCAGGAAGCAGCTCTCCACTCCCAAGGCGGAGGAACAGGAGGGGAACAGGCGGAGTTGCCTGTATTGAGGAGCCTGGAGGAGGGGCCCCACAGGGCTGGTGCTTGGATTTCTGAGGGTGGCTCTGCCCTGCTCAGACCTCTGATGAGGGGGTTGCTGTCTGTCTGGTGCTTCTACCGAAGGGGTGTGGCTTTGCAGGTGCTCAGACCTCCCTCAGGTGCAGTCCAGCAGGTGAGGGGGTGTGGCATGGCTGCTGCTGGCACCTGGGGGGTTGAGGAGAGGCACAGCAGGGTTGGTACTGAGAACACTCAGAAGCTGGAGCTAGGGCCAGTTACGTGCTGCTACTGAAGTAGCAATGAAAAACAGGAAGTGAAAACAAGGTAGAAGTCCCTTCTTTCCTTCTGCTTTCCTATCTCCTTCTAATGCCTCACACTGGAAAACCTGACAGGGAGTCAGCTAGCTGAGAGGAGGAGAGATTTAGTTTGCATCATCCCAACCCCCAGGGTTACAGAGAAGAGCATAGAAGGATAGCTTGGAGGTCACAGATAAATCACCAGCACAGACAGCATCATGTCAAGTTAGGAGGCCATGGCAGTAGCCCAGGAGAGACAATATAATGGCCCAGACATCTGGTCAGGTATTCTGGGGGTGTATGTGAGGGTGTTTTGGGTGGAAATTAACTGGTGTTTTTTGTTTTTTTTTGAGACAAGGTCTGGCTCTGTCGCCCAGACTGGAGTGCAGTGACATGATCTTGGTGCACTGCAACCTCTGCTGCTGTGTTCAAGTGATCCTCCTGCCTCAGCCTCCTGAGTAACAGAGATTACAGCCACACCACCATGCCTGGCTAATTTTTGTATTTTTTGTAGAGATGGGGTTTCGCCCTGTTGACCAGGGTGGTGTTGAACTCCTGAGCTCAAGTGATCCGCCTGCCTTGGCCTCCCAAAGTGCTGGGATTACAGGAGTGAGCCACCACGCCTGGCCTGGGACGAACATTGCAATTGGTAGATGGAGTAGAGCAGAATGCCCCTCACCAATAAGGATGGATGTTATCCAATCAGCTAAAGGTCCGAATAGAACACAAAGGCTGACTCTCCCACTGGTAAGAGAACTCCTCCTGCCTGTCTTCAAGCTGGGACAGTGGCTTTTTTTCTTGTTTTGAGACTTGAATTGAAATGCTGGCTTGTCCCGAGTCTTCAACCTCCCAGCGTCCCACTTTTGGCTCTCCTGGGTCTCCAGCTTGCTGACTACAGATTTAAGGATTCATCAACCTTCATAATCATGTGGGCTAATTCCTTATATGAAATAAATAAATATAGACATAGATAAGAACATAGATCCTATTTGTTTGATTCTCTTGAGAATCCTGACTAATGCAAGTGCCTTGTGAGATGGGCAGGGCAGGTTTATCTTCAGAAAGAAGCAAATATGGCAGCTTGGAAGCATCCATAAGAGGACAAAAATGAAAATGTAGGACTTCACTCATTCCTTTGCATCCTCTCTTTTAAACCACATTTTCCTTGGTTTATGTAACTCTCAGTAGTGACAGGGTTTCCCATGGTCTTTTTTCTGCTTCTTTCCACAACACCATCTACCCACTCACCTGGGTAAGACCTTGAAATGCCCTTTCTTTCTCCCCCATCTAAGTTGTTGCCAAACTCCCCAAATAGCTCTTTCATTTGTTCTTTTCCATATTCCCCACAATTTGGGCCTTCCTCTTTTCTTCCCGGGGGTATACGCGTAGTATGTGATCACACATTTGTGGGACTGCTCATTAAGTTGGTCTCCCACACCAGGCTTGAGGTTCCAAAACCTCACTGTTGTCACTCCAGCTCTTACCACACACAGAGGTCTCAAAAAGTCTGTTGTTGAATTAACCAGTCTGTCTATCTCTCGCCTCTTACTCTCTCTGATCATACTGCCCAAGAGTGACTTTTGAAATGCAAATCTGAACTTTCCACTTCTCTGCCTAATAGCTCCCTTCAGTCCAGCAGAGGTGGTGAACTGGAGGCCCCTGACTGCATCTAAAGGTGTTTTGTTTAGTCGTTTGTTTTTAATTTGGAATAATTGCCAACTTAAAAAATCTGGGTCTGTCTTATAAATATTGGGAATTCCAGCTTTTCTTGACAATTTTGAAGATTTGCTAACCCCGGGCCTGCCCACCTCCATGGCAACAACTGGCAGAAGCCTGGGGATAGTTCCTTCCTTTTGTTGAGAACAGACTCAGTTTGACAGATTTGCCTTGATCCCAGCGGGGCTTTCTCATTCCCTTACTTATCTTTTATTTATTTTTTTATTAAAAAATTTTTTTTTCTTTTATTTATTTATTTTAATTTTTTAAATTCATTCCCTTACTTATCCTTCAGGCCTCGGACTCCAGCGTCAAGGAAATCAAGTTTACATGTCTGATCACGGCTGCCAGGGCCTTCCATGATCTCATCCTGCCTGCATTGCCTCCTGATCCATATAGATTTTCTTTTTTTTTTGAGACAGAGTCTCCCTCTGTCACCAGGCTGGAGTGCAGTGGCTCAATCTCAGCTCTCCGCAACCTCTGACTCCCTGATTCAAGCGATTCTCCTGCCTCAGCCTCCTGAGTAGCTGGGATTGCAGGCATGTGCCACCACATCCAGCTAATTTTTGAATTTTTTTAGTAGAGATGGGATTTCACCATGTTGGCCAGGATGGTCTTGATCTCCTGACCTCGTGATCCACCGGTCTCGGCCTCCCAAAGTGCTGGGATTACAGGCATGAGCCACCACACCTGGCTCCATGTAGATTATTTACGGGGAACAGTGTTTCTTCTCACTTCTGTGCTTTGGTCCTGGAAAGTCTAGGATGCCCATCTGATGAATGGCCACACCTCATCACCCCTCTGGGGACTCCTGTTAAACCTTTAGGACTTAGCTTGGTTTATCTCCTCTGGGAAGATTTCCTCCTTGGCGTAGTCATGCCTCTTCTTTTTTTCTTTTTTTTTTTTTTTTTGAAAAAGGCTCTCACTGTGTTGCTGAGGCTGGAGTGCAGTGGCACAAGCGTAGCTGATTGCAGCCTCCAACTCCTGGGCTCAAGCAATCCTCCCGCCTCAGCCTCCTGAGTAGCTGGGATCATAGGTGTGCACCATTACACCCAACTAATTTTTTAATAAATATTTTTTTACAGACATGGTCTTGCTATGTTGCCTAGTCTGATCTTAAAGTCCTAGCCTCAAGCAATCCTCCTCCCTCAGACTTCCCAAACTGCTAGGATTATAGGCATGAGCCACTGTGGCCAGCCATTCCTCTTCCTAATGTACTATTCACTTTGTTTGGAATTACTTGTAACCATGTGATCCCCTTCACCAGAGTAAAGTACCAATAAAACCACATTCCTTTTTGAGTGTTAAATAAATTGGTAACAGCCTCCATTCGCCACTTTGTAGAAACTCTAGTAGCTCACATATGAGAAATAGAACTGGAAATTCTCACCAGTTTCCAGGAGGCCCCTATTTTCCACTGTGGTTGATTCTGTTACTACTCTACAGTGCTCATGTTAAAAGTCGGTTTTGGAATCCAGTATGTGCTTGTCTGCTGCTGAGATGAGAGTCTTGCAAGTTAGTATTCCTCACTGGCTAAGACATCCTGAGAGGGAACATAATCCCATGGCCTCAGTGTTGTCCTGTTAGAAATCTTTCCCTCTTTGTCTCTTTAACTTGCAATCTTATGATCATTCTTTTTTCTAAAGCCCACTTTTCACACCAGGGTGACTGGGACATGAGGGGGGCTTCCCAGGGACTTCCCCTTTGCTCCTAGTGAGTTCCTCTCTGGAGCCTTTTTCTCTTTCTCACCAGGGGACCTCAGTTGAGACTGTCCCATTTATCAGAGGAGTTATATAAACCTCAAAGAGAGTTCCAGGTCTCCATTCCTACCCTCCCAGGAAGCTTCTGGTCCTCTATGCAAAATTATCCACATTCTCCTCAACAGACCAGCTTTGTATACTGGGACAATGGAGAGGACCAAGTTTTCTCACACTACAAATACTCTGTTCTCTCTTTCTCCAGGGCAGTGGGTGCCTTCTTCCCTACATTTATACAACATAAAGAGGCCATCCTGGTGATTCTTCTCCAAAGACTTTTTCCAAGATAACTGGTGTTTTCTATTTGGAAAGTAGGCTCTGGCAACCTGTGAATAGGACGGCTGTTCCTAATAAGAATTTTCTAAGCTGCACTATGTCTTAGGTGGGGTTCCCTGTAAAATGGACTCAGAGATGGGGATTTATATGCAGATGGTTTTTTTTTTTTTTTTTTGGAGCGTGTTCTCAGGAACAACATCTATAGGGGAGTGAGAGAACAGAACTGGGTAAAGGAAGAGTTGACCTGTAGTGAAATTGCAGCAGAGGCCTCAGCTGACTGGGTAGCCCTTCAGTGTTTATTCCAGCTGAGGCAAAGAGACTGGCCTTGGTATTCCCTCAATGACCAGTCATTGGCCAGTCATTGGATGTAGACTGCCCATCCCAGGAAGGGGCAGTAACCTTGGGGAAGGCAGCTCCCTTCAGCCAAGGGCAATTCCTGTGGATGGACTCATTTGTGAGTCTTTAATGGGCAAGTCTGTATAGGGAGGAAGAGTGTCTCATCCTGAAGTGGTGATCTGGGCAGTGCACTACAGCGTCCACTCTAGACCTATCTAGACATAATCTGTTCATAGCTCTGTCTCCCTCACTGTACTCTAAGTACCTTGGTATGGACTGAATGTTTGTATCCTCTCAAAATTCATATGATGAAGTCCTAATCTCCAATGTGATGGTATTTGGAGGTGATGCCTTTGTGAGGTAATTAGGTCATGGGGTTATATTAGGCCATTTTCGCTCTGCTATAAAGAAATACCTGAGACTTGATAATTTATTTATTTTTAATAAATGAATTCTGTTGCCCAGGCTGGAGTACAGTCATACAATCTCAGCTCACTCTAACCTCCGCCTCCCAGGCTCAAGCAATTCTCATGCCTCAGCCTCCCGAGTAGCTGGGATTACAGGTGTGTACCCCCATGCTTGGATAATTTTTTGTATTTTTAGTAGAGATGGGGTTTCCCCATGTTGGCCAAGTTGGTCTTGAACTCCTGGCCTCAAGTTGCTTTGCCTGCCTCCACCTCCCAGAGTGCTGGGATTACAAGTGTGAGCCACTGCCCGCCCCCCCCGCCCCACCAACCACCGCTGATAAGACTGGATAATTTATAAAGGAAAGAGGTTTAATTGAATCACAGTTCTGCATGGCTGGGGAGGCATCAGGAAACTTATAATTATGGCAGAAGAGGAAGCAGGCACCTTTTTCACAAGGCAGAAGGAGAGAGCGCCTATGCGTGAAGTGGGAGGAGCCCCTTATATAACCATCAGATCTCATGAGAACTCACTCATTGTCACGAGAGCAGCATGGGGGAAACCACCACCATTATTCAATCACCTCCCTCCCTCGACACATGAAAATTACAGGTCTCTCCCCTGACGTGGGGGATTACAATTCAAGATGAGATTGGGGTGAGGACACAGGGCCAAACCATATCAAGTGTGGTATCCCCATGATAGGATCAGACACTGAATTTGCTAGCACCTGGATCTTAGACTTCCCCGGACTCCAGGCCTGTGAGAAATAAATGTCTATTGTTTAAAACACCAAATCCATGGTATTTCATTACAGCAGCCTGAGCAAACTAAGACACATCTTGAGGGCAGAAGCCAGGAATGTCCAACAGAGTGCCTGGAGTAGAGTATCCACTCAGTTAGTAGTCAAGAGATGAATGAATAGATGCATGTATGGAAGAGTAAATATAAGCCCAACAACACTGTCATTATTACCATTTGCATTTATGCGGAGCTTTACATATGAAAATTACTCTGCTAAAAATGTTATAAATATGTAAGTAGTGTAAGCAATAATTCTTAATAAAACCTGCTATCAAAATGAATTAATGTTTAGTAGGCACAAACTAGGAGCATGAACCCTGTATTAGTCAATTCTCCAAGAACACATCTCCCTTCATAATAGAACTATTTAGAGGTTTCAGAGCTGGCATCCTAATTCATCTCTTAATTGCTTTTATACCCCCTACGTTGTTAAATAAATCTCCTTTCCTCATGCCCAAATCCTGTTTTCATGATATAGTTTCCAAAGTCTACTGAGCATTTTATTCCTGCTACCAAACTGTTTGATCTTGCCTCCTTTTGCATCTCTTCTGATGTTTGTAATTTTCTTGCTGGTAGTCCAGTTTCTCATGGACACTTATAGTTTTGACTATTCAGAACAGCAGCTCCCTCTGGGGAAAGGCTCCATTAAAACTGCATGTGACCCTAGTGTGTGGTGAGGGTGACATCATAGAACCTTGTCCCCAGAACCACAGTGATTGGCCCATGGTTGGGCACATGACCCAAGATGGACCAATCATGGTTCTTCTCTCAGAAAGTTTTTACTTGGGAAAAGAGGAAATGACGCTGGGAAAGAAGAGGGCTTCCCCCCACCTCCCCTCCACCCCCACCCCCGCCCTCTGTGGAGTTGCTTGCTTGGCTGGAAGTCCAGAGCTATCAGAGGCCATCCTTTACCCCATGAAGGAACCCTCCTGCAATAGAAGAAGTCCACCCAAGGAAAGAAACAGGGTGAGAAGGGGAGAGTCCTGAGAGCTTTCAAATTCCTGATTCCAGGAGCTGAAATCTCAGAGATTCTGTTCCTGACCTCCCAAGGCTTAGCTGTCAAATTCACCCTTCATTCTGGAAGCCACCTCAGCCTGCTACCAAAAATCTTCTTTTTGAGGTGGGTGCAGTGGTTCATGCCTGTAATCCCAGCTACATGGGAGGCCGAGGTGGGAGGATCTCTTGAACTCAGGAGTTTGAGACCAGCCTGGGCAATATAGTGAGACCCCTGATCTCAAAAAATAAAACAAAAATTCCCATTTAGCTTAAGCTTAAGCTAAAGTTGTGTTTCTGTCACTTCTCATCCAGAGAATCCTCCTGTACACCGTCGCCCCAACTCCACATACATTTGCTAGGATCACTGTAGAATTCATTGGATTTAAGCAGCAATCTGAATACTAAACAGGTCAACTTTAAGTCATTGAAGCAGGCAACTCTCCATGAAGTGATAAAAGATAGGGTTAAAGATTTTCAGCTCGAGAGCCTTGGGTTCAAATCCTACCTTCATCACCAAATAGCTAAGTGACCTTGCAAAAGATACTTAAATTGTCTGCGCCCTAGCTTCTCATTTGTACATTGGCAAAATGCTAAGAGTGTCATTGTGCACATTTAATGGGATTATATCTTTAAAGTCACAGGAAAGCACAGGGCACATAGCAAGAATTAATAAACGTGGCTATAATCACCACTTTCCTCTCTTGTCATTGGTGTCTCCCATGGCACAATCACCCCATGGGATTCAATGCGCATTAACTCATTTCAGAATCACAAATTTCTTCATTTTTACCTTTGTATTGTTAAATAAATGTTTATTTCTGAATTGAATGGCCTTTCCCTTGGACCGCATTCTACTTTTTCTTTTTGCAAATGATTTCATCCTGATTGTTGCGCCTTCCATGTTTCTTATTAGTTATTTTTCATAATACCTTCTATTCCTATCTCCCAACATCATTTTCTCCCTTCCTTAGGAAATGCTGCTTCTTATGCCCATACACTGGAACTTTCCTACTACAAGGAGCAATTTGCTGTATGTTTATTTTCTTTGGAATCATCTCACCTTCATGGAAGCAGGGTTATTTATCAACCTGTGATGGAGCTCTTCCTGGTTTGCTTAGGGCATGCTCCAAACTGCCCCTGTAATAATGCTTTTTTTGGCCAGGACACAAACCACAGTCAATAAAGGTCTTCCTGAGTTCTGAAGGTCAAGCAATTAGAATTTTCTCAGGCTTGTAGAAGAGTGGAAGCCTGGAAACCAGTCTTTGCCTCAGGGGAGCATCTGTTGGAAGTTCTTAGGTAAGTACTGGACTTAAAATTGGTGAAGCGTAGGTGAAGTCTTGGCTCTGCTACTTCCTGTCAGGGTGGCTGCCAGGCTAGACCCTTCCCTCTCTGAGCCTTAACATCCTCATCTCTCACATGGGTGTACAGTAGCATTATTCTGATGTTGTGTTGTTAGCTCTCAGAAAAGTTTACCCCAAAATGAAGGCCTCAGAAGCAAAAGTTTTTCTCTGATCTTATCCTGTTCTGTCCCTGGCACCTTATTCTCCCATGAGGGTAGCCATAGAAACTAGAGTCTCTGGCCAGGCATGGTGGCTCATGCATGCACTTTGGGAGACCAAGGCTGACGGATCACTTGAGGTCGGGAGCTTGAGACCAGCCTGGCCAACATGGTGAAACCCCGTCTCTATTAAAAATACAAAAATTAGCTGGGCATGGTAGCACATGGCTGTAATCACAGCTACTCAGGAGGCTGAGGCACAAGAGTCGCTTGAACCACAGAGGCAGAGGTTGCGGTGAGCTGAGATTGTGCCACTACACTCCAGCCTGGGCAACAGAGTGAGATTGTCTCAACAACAACAACAAAAAAGAAACTAGAAGCTCTCCTCTCCAAGACAGATCATAGAAACCAGAACCCCTTTCTCCCAAAGCCTGCCATAAAACGTAAAAATATTACTCTAACCCTACCTCCCTACCCGCACCAGCCTTTCTTGTGTAAAAAACTGGCCTTAAAGAAGTTATCTGACCTGTCTTATTTAATGGTAGGTCATTAGATTTTCATTCCAGAGAGGGCCCTGCCCCACACCCAAAGAAAGGAATGCTGCACAGAGAGGCCAAGAAGAATCTAGACAGGCCTGGCTCAGTTTCCCCCATTGATGAGCATTAGATCATCCCTTTTTGTCCAATCACATTTCTACACCGCGTACATACGTTGAACCTGATCATAAAAATGGGTAGCGTGCCCTGTAGCTTTGGGTCTGCAGGTGTTCCTGAGAGTTCATCAGGAACTCTCTTGCCCCATCTGGCTCCTATGATACAGAATTTTCTAGGGCTCACTGCCAGTCCTACAATTTTTTCTCCAAGTTCAGTTGCTGCTAGACCCAGATTTTCACTGCCTGAAAAACAGGGATAGTGAAGTCTGTAATACATGTCTCAACAGAACATTTTGGAAACACAGAAAGGTGACTAATACTGCCTGGGAGGGGGGAAGACTTCACAGCGAAGCTAATTTTAGAGCTAAATCCTAAAGGCGAAGGAAGTGTTGCCAGCAGGTAAAGGGTTGGAAGGAACCCTGCTCCCTGTCCTGCAGTAGAGGGAACAGCCAGTGCCTTGGACAAAGAAGGCCTCAAAGAGCTTGCTGTGCTCAGGAAACAGCAGGTAATGGTCCTGCTGGGGTGAGGGCTGCGTGAGAGTGCGGGGGAGAGGCCTGGTAGTGCTGAAGCTGAAGGGGTTAGGGGAAAGGGACCCCTGGAGTCTGGCCACGTGAGCCTGCAATCCCAACCACCTCCTACCCCCACCACTTCTCCCACAGCTGCAAAGAGGCATCATTTTTCTGTCCCAAATGGAAGGCAATTTTGGTAGATTAGTTTCTCAGCAACCTTTGACAAGAGTTAAAAATAACTTCCAAGGTGAGACCCCTGATCAGTCTCATCTTTTATTTCCTCCATTTCTTTAAACCTCAGCATCTATTATGAGCCCTCCCTACCTCTTTCTCCCTGGGGGAGAGGGGGCCTTTTATGCAAATAAGTCTCTGGTGGCCAGCTGTGACAGCCCAGAGTCAACAAGGTCAGTATTCTGATCAGGGTTTCAATTCTCCAATACTGTGTGTCAGTGGTAATCTGAAACCAGTTACTCATTTCCCCCTGCCTTAGTTTCCACATTGGTTAAAGGGCTGTTAGGGATAAATTAGAAGATGCATGGGCTTCTCGGTTCCTAAATCCTGGTTCTTTTCTTTGAGATAGAGTCTTACTTACTCTGTCATTCAGGCTGGAGTACAGAGACGTGATCTTGGCTCACTGCAACTTCGGGCTCCCAGGTTCAAGCGATTCACCTTCCTCAGCCTCCTGGGTATCTGGGATTACAGGTGTGTGCCACCATGCCCGCTAATTTTTCTATTTTTAGTAGAGATGAGGTTTCACCAAGTTGGCCAAGCTGGTCTCGAACTCCTGACCTCAGGTGATTCACCTGCCTTGGCCTCCCAAAGTGCTGGGATTACAGGCATGAGCCACCGTGCCCAGCTGGGTCACCATTTAAATAGTACAGTCAGAGAAAGTCTTTTTGAAAAGATGGTATTTGCCCAACACCCCCTCAAAAGTGAAATGGCCACAGTGGGAGCTGGGAGGAAGACCCTCTGAGCAGAAGAACAGCAAGCGCAAAGGCCCTGAGTTGAGGGTGTGCTCGGCATCCTTACAGAACAGCAAGGGGGCCACTGGGCTGGATAGAAGAGGCTAAAGGTAGAATTAGCTGGGCATGGTGGTAAGCACCTGTAGTCCTAGCTACTCAGGAAACTGAGGCAGGAGGATCACTTGAGCCCAAGATTATGAGGCTGCAGTGAGCTATGGTGAAGCCACTGCACTTCAGCCTGAGCAACAGAACGAGACACTGTCTCAGAAAAAAAGAAAAAAAAGAAAAGAGAGTAAAGGTGAGAGTTGTAGGTGGTCAGGTTAGAGAGGTAATGGAAATGGAGGGTGAGAGGAGGGAGTAAATTGAGGAAGGCCTTCTAAGCCATTGAGGATTTTGGTTTTCAAAAATGAATAGATTAAGAGTTTAGGATAAGGATTAACAATATTTGAGTTTTAAGACAAAACATTTAGGCATCTAAGTCCTAAAAGATTATTGCAGTTATTTTTACAAAATCAAACAAACTTCATTATTTAAAAGACAAGCATAGACACCTGTCTAGTTTCAATAGTAAATATATTAAAGGAGACTTGAGAACATTTTTTTCTAGAAACATACCCTCCATGTCTTTCTCTGCTACTCTTAATAAATTATCAGCCCAGCTGTATTAGGATGTCAAACAGTGGCAGGTGTTCATGTGACCAGGACGCTTTGGCACAGCAAGAAGTGAATTAAATACACAGTCCCTGACCCTCTCCCTTCCCCTTCCCCGTTTAAGTTCCAATAGAAAACTCTGATAGGAACGTTGTAATGACTACACTGGGAGCACAGCAGTGGTACCTGAACACCACAGGCTGCTCCTGCTGAAGCTTCCAGTTTCTTTTCAATCCAATGAACTCTGCTAATCATGCCCCTCTAGGGTTTCTATGAGTTGGCCACCTTTCTATCCCCTCAAACCTGAAAACCAGCCTTGGCCCGGGAGCAGTGGCTCTCACCTATAATCCTAGCACTTTGGGAGGCCAAAGTACTGGGTGGATCACTTGAGCCCAGGAGTTTGAGACCAGCCTGGGCAATGTAGTGAGACCTCATCTCTATTTTTATAAAGAAATTAAAATGTATATATTTTTAAAAAACAGGCTTGGGCCTGGTGCAGTGGTTCTGGGCTCCAAATCCCAAAATTTTGGGAGGCCAAAGCAGGAGGATTGCTTGAGCCCAGGAGTTCAAGACCAGCTTGGGCAATATAGAGGGACTCTGCCTCTTAAAAAATAAATAAATAAAAATTTAAAAATTAGCAAGGTGGCACACGCCTGTGATCCCAGCTACTCAGGAGGGTGAGGCAGGAGGATTGCTTGAGCCTGGGAGGTCGAGGCTGCAGAAGCCATGATTGAGTTATTGCCTTCCAGCCTGAACCACAGAGTAAGACCCTGTCTCAAAACACAAAGCAAAAGAAAACAAAAACAGGCTTGTATTTGGCCTTCAGACAAGAAAAGCTATTCATCCTGTGTCCCACCATTCTCTGGTTTTGAGTTGCTGTAGAAGGCATCTCTGCTCTTCATCAGCATCACATTCTTCCACTCTAGCCTTATGTTCTTCTCTACATATATTACATTCTTGAAGAATCCGTCAATTCCTTCTGCCTTTCTAGGTAAATCAAAAGCTATACCCTTAGCTTGCGTGAGCCAACCCTTTCTTTTCGATGTTCTGATAAACATTTCTGAGTAGATATGGGCTACTAAACTTCACATCTGCTAGCACTCTTTCTGTTCCTATATTCTAGGAATCATGTTCTTTCATTCAACAAAGTTTCAGAAAAGAAATACCATGTCTTCATCCCTTCCCTCATATTTCATTAGTCACTAAATTCTAACATGAAATTACCACTTTTTATCTTCATGGCCACCATACTCCCTGAGACCCGTATCCCCTTATGCTCGGAGTAACTCAGTGGCCTCCAGTCTCTCTCTCCTTCAACCCAGTTGGAGAAACCAGGCTAAAAGATCTCTTTCTTTCGTCACTGTCTTTTAAGGAATGCTAAATTAAAAAATATCTCGTTTTGGATAATCCCACACTTTGATCAGATCCTCAAGAGACAAAAGACAATCCAAGTTACCCAAGCCGTTTACTCCCTATTAAATGCTAGGGTTAGAACACTTTTAAGACTTCACCCACATGGTTTTCAATGCCCTGCCCGAAGGCAGCATCTTCCACAAATGGACCAATGGACAAAGCACCCCTGAGCTCCAAGCAGGCATTATTCGATCACGATTTGATTAAAGTGGCTGGTCCTAGCAGCCCCTACAGCAAAATTTGTAGTTACTCCTTCAAAGGGGGAGAGAGGTGTTTTGATCCTTTCTTTCTTTCTCTTTTCTTTTCTTTCTTTCTTTCTTCTTTCTTTCTTTTTCTTTCTCTTTCTTTCTTCTTTCTTTCCTTTTCTTTCTTTCTTTCTTTCTTCTTTCTTTCTCTCTCTCTCTTTCTGTCTTTCTTTCTTTCTTTTTGAAATGGAGTCTCACTCTGTTGCATAGGCTGGAGTGCAGTGGCATGATCTCAGCTCACTGCGACCTCCACCTCCTGGGTTCACGAGATTCTCCTGCCTTAGTCTCCTCAGTAGCTTCGATTACAGGTACCTGCCACCACACCTACCTAAATTTTTTTGTATTTTTAGTAAAGACAGGGTTTCACTATGTTGGCTGATCTCAAACTCCTGACCTCAGGTGATCCACCTGCCTGGGCTCCCGAAGTGCTTTAATTACAGGCATGAGTCACTGCACCCAGCCTCTGACCCTTTTCTTCTTTCCCTGGAGCAAAAAGTGGATGAAATTTAATTACAAACTTTGCCTAATGCAGTTATCACCTCCACACTTAAGATTCCATTATAAACGTCCTGTGCTGCATTTCAATTTATGTACATATTCTATCCTAAAGGAACACTGTGCATCATGACTTCCTTCCAATGAGTACAACATAGAAAGGAGAGGAAAGTAACTGTACAGTGAAAAAACTTGACAAACACTACTTCAGCCAGGTGATCAATGTCAATATCAACAGTCAGAAATCATGTTGATGGCATATACCCTTGATATGATGTGATAAAAATGGTGCTTTGCTTCTGTGATCTTCCTCCCAAAAATCCATATCCCCAGTATATATGTAAGAATAACATCAAACAATTTCCAACAGAGGGGGTGTCTTACAACATACCTGACCAGAAATGCCTCAAAATTGTTAAGGTCGTCAAAAATAAGGAAAGACTGAGAAACTGCGACAGAGGAGGATGAGGACACACGATGGTTAAACGTGAGATCCTGGATGGGATCCTGGAACAGAAAAAAGAAATTAGGTAAAAAGTAAGGAAATCTGAATAAACTAAAACTTGAATGAATAATATATGTGTATTTTTTTTCTCAGACAGGGTCTTACTCTGTCACCCAGGCTAGAGTGCAGTGGAGCTATCTCGGCTCACTGCAACCACCACCTCCCACGCAAGTGATCCTCCCACCTCAGCATCCCGAGTAGCTGGGACTACAGACGTGTACCACCATGCCCGGCTAATTTTTGTATTTTTAGTAGAGACAGGGTTTCACCACATTGGCAAGGCTGGTCTTGAACTCTTGACCTCAAGTGATCCACCCTCCTTGGCTTCCAGAGTGCTGGGATTACACTTTTCATGAGATGCTATGCTCAGCCTCGTTTTGTTTTGTTTTGTTGAGACCAAGTCTCACTGCAACATCCAGGCTGGGGTACAATGGCGCGATCTCGGCTCACTGCAACTTCCGCTTCCCAGGTTCAAGTGATTCTTCTGCCTCAGTCTCCTGAGTAGCTGGGACTACAGGTGTGCACCATCGTGCCTGGCTAATGTTTGGATTTTTAGTAGAGACGGGGTTTCAACATTTTGGCCAGGCTGGTCTCCAACTCCTGTCCTCAAGTGATCCATCTGCCTCAGCCTCCCAGAGTGCTGGGATTACAGGCATGAGCCACTGTGCCTGGCCTCATTTTGGTTTTAATTATACTTCCCTGATGATTAGTGATGTTGAGCATTTTTTTCATTTATCTGTTGGCCATTTGTATGTCTTCTTTTGAGAAATATCTATTCAGGTCCTTTGTCCATTTTTTGATCAAGTTGTTTTCATGCATTTGAGTTGTTTGAGTTCCTTATATATTTAAGAGATGTTATTAATCTCTTAATATGTACTTAACAATTAATTATAAAAATTACAAGTTATGGCTGGGCACAGTGGCTCTCGCCTATAATCCCAGCATTTGGGAGGCCGAGGTGGGCACATCATCTGAGGTCAGGAGTTCGAGACCAGCCTGGTCAACGTGGTGAAATCCCATCTCTACTAATAATACAAAAATTAGCCAGGCCTGGTGGTCAGTGCCTGTAATCCCAGCTACTCAGAAGGCTGAGGCAGGAGAATTGCTTGATCCTGGGAGACAGAGGTTGCAGTGAGCAGAGATCACACCATTGCACTCTAGCCTGGCCACAGAGCAAGATTCTATCTCAAAAAACAAAACAAAACAAAATTACAAGTTATTTATTTATTTATTTTAAGACAGAATCTCACTCTGTCCCCCAGGCTGGACTGCAGTGACATGATCTCAGTTCACTGCAGCCTCCACCTCCTAGGCTCAGGTGATCCTCCCACTCCAGCCTCCCGAGTAGCTGGGATTACAGGCACACACCACGACGCCTGGCTAATTTTTGTATTTTTAGTAGAGATGGGGTTTCACTATGTTGCTCAGGCTAGTCTCTAACTCCTGACCTCAAGCGATCCTTCCGTCTTGGCCTCCCAAAGTGCTGGGATTACAGACATGAGCCACCATGCCTGGCCGAATCTTAATACTTTTTGTAGGGAATTAAAGAGTTAAATTTTGCAGCCTTTTAATTGGATTGGAGGGATGACAGTCAGTACTGACCTCTCAACCTGCCTAGCCATCTCCATCCCTCCTTCTTCATCTTCATCTTCCCACCACGTCTCTTAAAAAGCTGTCTGTGCCTGGGCTTCTCTCACCTGTTCATCCTTGGGCTACAATATCTGGCTGTTCCTTCTTCCCAGGATGATTTCTCTTTATTTCAGTTATTCTCATATTGCATCACAATTTGAAATATGTGTGTATCTTCTGCACATAGACAGTAAATGTTTACCTAATGTTTTTATTTAAATAAGTTGACATTTAGAAACCTAAATACACCTGTGTCTTTATTACATCACTTCATGTCACTTGCATTTTATTAATGTAAAATGCATTTGTTTTGGAAAGGAAACTGTCACTACTTTAAGTGGTTAACACATTTACTGCTAACTATAAAGATCAGTAGTAAAATAAAGACAAAACAATGCCATTAAATTTCAACTAGATAACATTGCCAACTATCGGCCTTGAGCCCAAGACTGTATTTTGTTAAGAAAAAAAAAAATAACTCTTATTAAATTCATGATTAATCTGAGGCAATATGTAATAAACAGTTGCTGTATGTTTCTGCTTTTGTTGTGTTGATGAATAATGACTTAATTGTAAAAGCTTAGCTTCAGATTCCTCGTTTTGATAGCTGGGTTTTTCGATGCGCTAATATTTGTCAACCAGCTTACTGTTATGGTTATTGCTATTTGTTTACATTGTTTTAATTAAAATTTTTCTCATCAGAAAAAAAAGAGTAGCAAGTGAGAAATCTTAAAGGCAAAATAGTATGTAACAGAGACTTCCTTCTTGAAGTAATCAGAAAAGGGTTAAAAGGAAATTTAAAAGGTGCTAAGGCCCCCTACAGGATGGGGAATGGGGCGAGGGGGATGTTGTGCCCCCTCCCAGCTGGACAGATGATGGATGGGGCATGCTGGGGACAGTGACAGCACGTGGCAAGTCTAAATCTTACAACAACAGGAAATGCTAAGCAATATACATCTGGTTTAAATCATTCAAAAATCACAAGCACATACAGAACTCCTGATCTCAAGTGATCTGCCTACCTCAGTCTCCCAAAATGCTGAGATTACAGGTGTGAGCCACCATGCCTGGCTAATTCTGCATTTTTAATAAGCTCCCTGGTGGTGCCAGGTGTCTGGTCCATGGACCACACTTTGGATGAGAAGGATCTATCTTAGCCTGTCCCAGAAACAGACGGGGGAAAAATCTTGTTCATGTGTCTTTGATTTCTCTTACAAATAGATCAAAGATGTCACAGAACCAATGTGGCTCTTATCTGGACTTCTTAAGCAACCTCAGTGGACTGGAAATCACTCTCCAAGAAAACAAATGGTTTTGAATACCTGCCTTAACATCAATTCGTTAAGACGTTCTATGTTCACTGAAGCAATGAAAGAATAATTACAGCTTTCTCCTTTCACATTTCCATTTCTTGGAGACAGTTTTTGAGGAGAGTGTATAAAGAAATCCTCTGTTGGTTAACGGCCTTGAAATTGTGTGTGGATTAACAATTAGTCTGAGTCCAGAGACTGGGGAAATGCTCTCCTGATTGGCTTGCATTGCACTCCAGGAATTAACTTGAAGGGATAGACTCTCCCTCCAGGTAGGTGAGGAATGCTCTGGAATCTGTCAGCCTGAGTCTTTTGAAACCCCTTTTGGGTAAAACTGAAAAGGGAGACACACAACCAGATCCCATGCTGACATTTTATCCCTAACTTCTCCACCTTTTTATTTTATTTTTTGAGATGGGGAGTTTCACTCTGCCACCCAGGCTGGAGTGCGGTAGTGTAATCTAGGCTCACTATAACCTCTGCCTGCAACCTCTGCCTCCCATGTTCAAATGATTCTCCTGCCTCAGGCTCCTGAGTAGCTGGGGATTACAGGCGCACACTACCACACCTGGTTAATTTTTGTATTTTTAGTAGAGACAGGGTTTTGCTATGTTGGCCAGGCTCGTCTCGACCTCCTGACCTCAAGCGATCTACCCACTTCAGCCTCCCAAAGTGCTGGTATTACAGGTGTGAGCCACTGCACCTGGCCACTTCTCCACCTTTTGCTATAAGATTAATAATGTCTTCACCTATTTCAGTTAGGATGAAATATTAAAAATACATTTTACTTTTAAATACTTTCATCTGCCAGTTACCTGCAGGTTGCCAAGTGTTTATCACTCCAAACGTATTTATTATTGAGATCTGCCTAATCTTATATAAAATCTTAAACTTAAGAAAAAGAACTTAAAGCAAAATTTAAAAAAAAAAGAAAAACTTTAAAAAATACTGATGTTACCCTGATGCCTGGTCTCAGAGATTCTGATTACTTGGTCTAACCACTAGGATTTTTTTTGAGCTGGAGTCTCACTCTGTCGCCAGGCCAGAGTGCAGTGGTGTGATCTTGGCTCACTGCAACCTCTGCCTCCCAGGCTCAATCGATTTTCCTGCCTCAGCCTCCTGAGTAGCTGGGGCTACAGGTGTGCGCCACCACGCCCAGCCAATTTTTTTGAATTTTTAGTAGAGATGGGGTTTCACTATGTCGGCCAGGATGGTCTCAATCTCTTCATCTCATGATCCGCCCGCCTGGGCCTCCCAAAGTGCTGGGATTACAGGTGTGAGCCACCATGCCTGGCCGGACTTTTTTTTTTTTTTTGAGACAAAGTCTCTGTCTCCAGGTTAGAGTGCAGGGGCATGATCTTGGCTCACTGCAACCTCCGACTCCCGGGTTCAAGGGATTCTTCTGCCTCAGCCTCCCAAGTAGCTGGGACTATAGGCATGTGCCACCACACCCAGCTGATTTTTGTACTTTTAGTAGAGACAGGGTTTCACCATGTTGGCCAGGATGGTCTCGATCTCTTAATCTTGTGATCTGCCCTCCTGGGCCTCCCAAAGTGCTGGGATTACAGGCTGAGCCACTGCACCCGGCCAACACTAGAATTTTTAAAAGCTCTCCAATATTTATTATTGGGCTCTGCCTAATCTTATATAAGATTATGTGACTGCATGTAAGAATCAGTCAGTCAGGGAACTTTGAAAAAACACGGATGCTCAGGCCCTATTCCCAGAGATTCTCATTCACTTGATCTGGGTGGGGCTTAGGAATTGCAAATTTTTTAAAGCTGTGTATATAAAATCTTATGTAAGATTAGGCAGATCCCAATAATAAATATAAGATTTATATTGATATATTTTAATATATTACATAATAAATAATATTGATAGTTAATCTATTGAATACAAATATGCATGGACCTTAAATATGTTAAAATGATACTAATGGGTTCTATGGAAAAAAGTTTTACTTCCTATTTCCTTGTCCCTGGAAATAGAAGGTGAAAAGTCATCTCAAGGAAATAATCTTATTGTAGCCCTAATTTGCATAGGAGAAAAGTCTTCTTCCCCTAAGTGTAGGGTGTCTACCTTTGAGATTTGGGTAATCTGACAGTGACTGAAAGCTGATAACTCTACCCCAAATTTCACCCTGCAGCTGAAAGCCCATACAAAATGGAGGTCCCAGGAGGTCAAAAAACCATAGTAGTTAATGGTATATGGAGAGTGGGGTGGCTTTTAAGGGCTAAGGACACTCAGCTGGAAACACTCTTGGATTAGTGCATATCCAATCAGGTATCAGCCTCTTTTTTTTTTTTGAGACGGAGTCTCGCTCTGTCACCCAGGCTGGAGTACAGTGTGGCTTGATCTCTGCTCACTGTAGTCTCCACCTCCTGGGTTCATGCTTTATGTCTCTATAGAATTGAGGAAGAAGGTTTTTGTGGCCAGAAGCTTGGGTGCTGGTTTCAAAACGTGGGACCACCCTTGCAGCTGGCTGTTTTACTTTTTCACCTGGCTCTCAGTTTCCTCATCTGCTAGACGGGTTTCTCAAGTCTTGGCTGCACATAAGAATCAGTCAGGGAACTTTGAAAAGACTCCGATGCTCAGGCCCTACTCCCAGAGATTCTAATTCACTTGATCTGGGTGGGGCTTAGGCATTGCAAATTTTTAAAAGCTGTGTAAGCCAGATTTCTCCAAGGCTTTCCTGTCCCAAAGTGGTCCCTGGACCAGCAGAATTGGCTCCACCTGAGAGCTTGTAAAACTGCAGTTTTGTAGTAATCAGTTTCCATGAACCGAGGTTTACCCCACACTGGAAAACTGGCTCTCAGTTTGTGGCTGAACAGGATATTGGAGTGTACCATTGCGAAGTCTTACAAGAAGTTCGTTCAGTGATAGTTAATTACACAGTAATTTGGAAGAACATCAAGTCATTTTAGAGTTGTTTTACCTACAGTCCAGAAGCAAAAAAAAAAAGGTATTGAGGTCTTAACCTACAGCTGATTCTGAAACATTCTGTACTTTGTAAAAACCACATGTCAGGCAAGCCATCCAGTTTACGTTTAAAGCAGTCATACTACAGAGAAGCTGCTCATGAAAATCACCTGGGAAGGTTTTAAAACTCCTGCTATGTAGGCCCCCAACACAGGCCAAATCAATCAGCATCTTGGTAGTTTTTTAAGCTCCCAAGGTGATTCTAATTTTTTTTTTTTTTTGTCTGCAGGATAAGACTTTATTTCACAAGGTGAGAAGCCAGGGCCAGCGGCGGACCCACGCTCGCCAGGCTCTGGGATGCAGGGGGTTTGCGTGTGGGAGGGTGCCGCTGCCCAGAAGGATGTCCCATTTGGGTGGGTCCCAGCATGTCTGTCAGTTGTGCCGCTGGCCTGGAGAGGCAGGACGTGCACCCAGCCTATGGCTGCCGGGCAGGGGACCTGCAGGTCAGGCCGGGCACAGCGGCTGCACTCCCGAGGCTGCAGGCTAGGCCATGGTCTGGCGGCTGAAGAGCTCGAGAGTAAGCGAGCTGAGGAAGGCGGGGATGCTGTCCTGGTGCCGCAGGTGCACCTCGATGAGCTCGCCCACTGTGCGCGATAACTCTGTCTCCAGCAGCTTCATCTTGGAGTCCGAGGGGCCGGTGGCCTTAAAGATGAGGCAGTTGCCCTGGTACTCGGCATACAGCGAGGTCAGGTACTGGTTCTCCGTGGTGATGTCGACCTGGTAGCCGGTGAGCCTGCAGCAGGCCTTGCAGAACTCCTGGATCTTGGTCTGGAAAACCTCCTTGAGCCGCTGGTTCTTCACTTCGATGCTCTCCACCTGCTTCCTCAGCTCTGTCACAGGCTCGGATGACGGCAGACTCCTGGCAGCAGCCTGAAGGTTAGCTGGGACTGTGCCTCCTCTCTCCGTGGCGCCCGGGAGCCTGCACAGCCACGTGCACTCCACCTGCAGCTGGTTGTGGTCCTCGTGCAGGTGCTGCCTGCCACACTGGCGGGGTTCAGGCTCATGTGCAACACTTTGGTCTTGCTCTAGTCATAGTGGCCCCGCAGCGTGTGCCGCTCCAACTGCGCCTCAAACATCCCCTTTTCCTCCTCCAGCCGACTCCATTCTCCCTCCAGCTCCTTGACCTTCAAACTGAGCGTGTCCACCTCCTCCCTGGAGAACAAGAAGCTTTGCTCTGGAGAGCTGGACTGAGACTTTAGCATCTTCAGCTCCATCTCCAGCATGTCCGCTCTTTGTTTCTGGCCTCCCAGCTCCTCCAGGGCCTGCGACAGCTGAGCCTCCATCTCAGCGCTGTGGCTGTGCATCTTCTGCACCACCTCCTCGGCCTCCCGCATGCATGCGCCGGGTCAGCTAGGGCAAGTACTCGCCCGGGATCAAGTCGCTGTCATAGGAGCCCAGGATGGCCCGCATCCCGTCCCGCTCCTTGGTGAGCAGCAGGACCTGTTTCTGGAGCCTCCAGGCCAGCGCTTCGTGGGTCTTGCACTTCTTCCTTTCCCCAGCAGCTGACCGCTGACCTGCCGGAGCTCCTCCTGCAGCTGCTGCCTGGCCTTCTCCAGCCCCCAGGTGATGCTTGTGATGACGCTGTTCTTGTTCTTCAAGGCAAGCTCCCTCTGTTGCAGCTCCACCACGCATCTGGAAAGGTCTTCCGGAGTCCTGATACTCAGGCCCGTGGTCTGGTCCAGTCTCTCCCAGCTTTGCAGCTTGGCCAGCAGCCTCTCGTTCTCCAGCTCCAAGCCAACCAGTGTCCCCTGCATCTTCTCCTGGCACCCCAGCTTCCTCTGCAGCCCTTCCAGCTCCTCCTGGAGCAGCCCGTTGGTCTCTCTCATCTAACTGCAGGCGCCTGCTCTCCTCCTGCAGCTGTTCCAGCCTAGGGAGTCACACCAGCTCAGACTTTACAACTGCAGCATCCTGCTCTTGCAGGGACAGTTTCTGCTCCAGACCCTTAATCCGCTGCTTGTGGTCTGCTCTCACTTCCTGGTTTGCCTGGAGTTCCTGGATTTTCTGATCAGCTTCCTGCCATTTTTTGTGCTGCAGGTCCAGCTGCTCCTGCAGCTCCTGCTTCTCTGACTCCAGGCGCTTCACCCGCATCTCCTGGTCCATCACGCTCCACCGCAATTCCGAGATCCTCCCCGGCCTGGGCCAGGCTTTCTCGCGCAGCCTCTTGCTGGTGATGCCCAGGCTCTGCTGACACTGCCTGTTGGCTCCAGCTGCTCCTGCATCTTTTAACCTCCACCCAGGCCTCCCACTCCTGAAGCTGCAGGCTGGGCGTCAGGAGCTCCTGGTTGTGGTGGACCTTGTGCTGCTTGCTCTGCTGGTACTGCATCTGCAGAGAACCTGGGGCCGAGGTGAGAATATCCAGTCCACACCCTCCCTCCACACACTGAGAGATGAAGTTACTCAAAGCTCACAGGGTGGATATAATGGTGGTGTTTTCCCACAGGTTTTCCATGGTTGCTTTCACAATTAGGGAGACTGTCCCACAACTGGCTGTCTGCAAGCTGGAGCCCAGTGGGGCTGATGGTGTAATTCTCAGTCCGAGGGCAGGGTAGAGTATAATCAAGGGCCCCGTGGTAGTAAAATCAGCAAGGACTGCAGAAATTCAGAGGAAGGAAAAATTGGTGCTGGCTGGAATAGGACAGAGAAGCTTTGCAAAAAAGATGATGGATGGAGGGGGGAAGGAGGGTCTTGGAGGAGACAAATAATTTATATAATGTCCTTATCACTATTTAATACGTAGAATACGACTTGATACATTTACCAGTCATTGTCCGATTTCCATGTATTGTCTTTACTCCACTCAACAAGATAAGGTAAAAACTACAATTATTCCCATTCTGTAAATGATGATTACGGAGGCACAGAGAAGTTAAATAACTTGCCCAAGGTCACAATGCACATAAGTGACAGAGGGAAGGGTTTGAACCTGGTCTGTATGCCTCCCAAGGCTATGCATATACTAAACTACACTACACGATACTGAATATTCACCACATTATGTTGAATATCTACTTGACACTCACTAAATATGTGTCTGCAGGCACTTCCCCAACATTCTGCATTGTCTCATTTAATCCTCAAGACAACCCTTTCAGGTAAGCAGTGCGATTATTTTCAAGTTCTGGATAAGGAAGTGTGGGCCTAGATGGGTAAAGTAGCTTGCCTGAGGTCTGGGTTGCCAGATAAAATACTAGACACACAGATAAATGTAACAAATAATATCTTAGTAGAAATACTGTATGGGATGTACTCATATGAAAATTCATTGTTTATCTACCATTCAGATTTAAAAAGGTATCCAGTTTGCATTTGTTTGTCTTTGCTAAATTTGGCAATCTTACCAGGGTTACCCTGCAAATCGAGGGTTGAATCAATCAGGTGGTCTGACCCAGGGCCCACACTCGTAACCACCGCATTGGAGATTGGCTGGAGACGAAGCCTCAGCACTAATGCCGGCGTGTGTGGGAGGAAGTAAGAGGACCTTGACTCCTAGGATTTCAGCTTAGATCCAGGAGGCCTGAGCAGCAGTGGACCCTTCCCCTCCCCTCCCTCCCTCCCCTCCCTCCCCTTCCCTCCCCTTCCCTCCCCCTTCCCCTCCCCTTCCCTCCCCTTCCCTCCCCTTCCCTCCCTTCCTCCCTCCCCTTCCCTCCCTTCCCCTCCCTTCCCCCTCCCTTCCCCTCTCCTTGCTCTCCCTCCCCCCCCCCCTCCCCCTCCCTTCCCCCTCCCTTGCTCTCCCTTGATCTCCCCTCCCCCTCCCCTCCCTTGCTCTCCCTTCCCTCTCCCTTCCCCTTCCCCTCCCTTCCCCTGCTCTCCCCTCCCTTCCCTTCCCCTGCTCTCCCCTCCCTTCCCTTCCCCCTGCTCTCCCCTCCCTTCCCTTCCCCTGCTCTCCCTTGCTCTCCCCTCCTTTCCCCTCCCTTCCCCTGCTCTCCCTTCCCCTCCCTTCCCCTGCTCTCTCCTCCCTTCCCTTCCCCTGCTCTCCCCTCCCTTCCCTTCCCTTCCTCTGCTCTCCCCTCCCTTCCCTTCCCTTCCTCTGCTCTCCCCTCCCTCCCTTCCCTTCCCTTCCTCTGCTCTCCCCTCCCTTCCCTTCCCCTGCTCTCCCCTCCCTTCCCTTCCCCTGCTCTCCCCTTACTTCCCCTGCTCTCCCTTCCCTTCCCCTCCCTACCCCTCCCTCTCCCTTCCCCTGCTCTCCTCTCCCTTCCCCTCCCCTCCCTCCCTCCCTTCCCCTCCTCTCCCCTCCCTTCTCCTCCCCTCCCTTCTCCTCCCCTCCCCCTCTCCTCTCCCCTCCCTCCCCTCCCCTGCTCTCCCCTGCTTTCTTGGTGCTGCTACCCCATGGGCTGGTGGTAAAAGAGTTAAAGGCCCTGCGCTACGCAGTCCCAACCTTTAGTAATAAGTGCTTGGTTCTGACGCCAAGAACAGAAGGAAGAGGAAAACAGGAAAAAATGAGTCAGTATGGGATCTGCAGACACTATCACATGTACATCTTTCTGTATAAATCGCAGGACCTCCCACAGGGGTAGATGCCTATACCTTCAAAACGATCACAGAAACCTGTAGCAAAACCACAGCAGCTGCAGTTATGTGACCATCTTCTGGGTTGCTATTAGCAAGAGAACTAGAGCAAGGTCAGGGAGCCTTTAGACCAGTCAGCTAATGTAGACCCAGGGCCCATCAACCACATGGCTGTGCAGCCAGTGTCGAATACAGAAGCAGGAGACCTGAGGAACTGGCACCTCCAAGGTAAATGTTGCCCTCAGCTCCAACGCTTCGGCATGGAAATCTGGCTTGGCATAGCAAGCAGCAGGGCACTACAGCTGCAGAAACAAACCTTACTGTGGTTAAAGAGGGTGAGCACTTATATAATTGAACATCAAGCAAAAACAGAACATATCTGAGAGCTTAATGAGACAAGTGTATACTCAGGAACAAGCAAGAAGAATTAGCAGTAAGAAGCAGAAGCAGAGAAATATTCCCGGTTGTGGAGGAACAGGGATTCATAAAAGAATTCACTGTATAAAAAGGTACACATATACATTCATGCTTGATAAAGGTATGCAGTGCATTGTATAGTTTATATTTACCGGTATTTTTAAGAGTTATTTTTATTGTTTCCTTTGTTTTCTAAAGGCTTGAGTGAAAGAATCTGATATACACACCCTGTGTGTGCTGAGTTGTGTCCCAAAGATGCCAAGCATTGTCAGCCTAGATCTTTATTTGAAAATTTATGTATGAATGTATTTTTTGAGACAGTCTCACTCTGTTGCCCAGGGTGGAGTACAGTGGTATGATCTTGGCTCACTACAACCTCCACCTCCCAGGTTCAAGTGATTCTCCTGCCTCAGCCTCTCAAGTAGCTGGGATTACAGGCATGCGCTACGATGCATGGCTAATTTTTTTGTGTTTTTAGTAGAGACAGGGTTTCACCATATTGGCCAGTCTGGTCTTGAACTCCTGACCTGTGATCCAGCTGCCTCAGCCTCCGAAAGTGCTGGGATTACAGGTATGAACCACCGCACCCGGCTCTATTTACTTATTTTTGAGACAGAGTCTCTCTAGTCACCTAGGCTGGAATACAGTGGTGTGATCTCAGCTCACTGCAACCTCCGCCTCCCAAGTTCAAGTGGTTCTCCTGCCTTTGCCTCCCGAGTAGCTGGCATCAGAGGCATGCATCACCATGCCTGGATAATTGTGTATTTTTTTTTAGTAGAGGTGGAGTTTTGCCATGTTGGCCAGACTGGTCTCGAACTCCTGGCCTCAAGTGATCCACCGGCCTCAGCCTCCCAAAGTGCTGGGATTACTGGTGTGAACCACCACACCCAGCCTGAAAATTTATTAACCAGTCATTTTACTCCCAGTCTTTCTGCCCTCTAATTAATCTTCTATACTGCCACTAGAGTATATTTCTTTTTCTTTGTGAGACAGGGTCTCACTCTGTCACCCAGGCTGAGTGCAGTGGCAAAATCTTGGCTCACTGCAGCCTCAACCTCCCTGGCTCAGGTGATCTGCCCACCTCAGTCTCCCCAGTAGTTGGGACTACAGGTGGGCACCACCATGTCTGGCTAGACTTTGTAATTTTTTTTCTTTTGTCGAGATGTGGGTTTCACCATGTTGCCCAGGCTAGTCTCAAACTCCTGGGCTCAGGCGATCCTCCCACCTCGGCCTCCCAAAGTGCTGAGATTACAGGCATGAGGCACTATGCTTGGCCTAGAGTTACTTCTTTAAAATGTGGATTGTTTAGATTGTGATCAATTGCATAGAACATAAAATTACAAAAGTTCAATGCCTTTTGTGATCTATTTCCAAACGGTTTTCCAAATCCGTCTTTCATAACCTGTTTCTCCCATCACAGCCTACACCTGCTTTTCTCCTCATGGATATCTGGTTTAGACTGTGCATGCTTCTCTATTTTCATCTCTTCCAGCACCTCTCACACACTATGTGGAACAATAGCCAATTTATTACCAGATGTTTTCAGTCCTCTGTGCCTTTGGATGGGCTGTTCTATCATCTGGTCTCCTTATGGTGTGCTGGAGCTGCTCTTACTAGTTCACGCACATCTAGTCCCAACTCAGTATTCAATCACATCACATTGGTAGCTTGAGATCTGCAGTAGGAGTATTTACACCGTGGAAATTGGCAAATGATACACATCACGGCTTTGTCCCCCCTCCTGGAATGCCAGTTGAACATTCACCAGCACACCACTGTCATCTCCAGCTCTTTGCTTGAAAGATTCCTACTTACCCTCCAAGACAGAGCACTTCTCTGTGAAGCTTTCCTGGACTACTGCAGAGGAACAGGGAGAAGGCAATTCCTTTGTGTTAAGCGTCTGGGCTGGGCGCTTTACATACAAAATTCTCATGCCTCTATTAAAGCAGTTGCATCATATTGTAAGTATTTGTGATTGTCTCTCTGCTAAGTTCTAAGAGCAAAGATTGCAATCTATATTAATCTTTAAAACCCTACATGCCTTCAAGGTATCTTCTAAATAGTGGGTTCTTAGTGAATGTCAGTGTTTAATTAAGCAGGAACTAGGAGGAAAAACTACATTGCTTTGTTTCATCTGTCTCTATCCTCCTAGAGAGCACCCCTTACACCATAAGGAATGCTGAACATTTTCCCAAGGTCATCTGATGCGTGACTTAAAAAAAAATCTACAAGAAACCCATTCATACCAAGGTATTACCAGTATAATACTTCTGGAGTTTTTACAGATGTAAAGGGGACTATAGGAACAGATGTATAAAGATGAAAATTTTAGGTCTATGGAAGCCATCAGAGAAAGGCATGTTGGTAAAAGGGGCTTTTCAGTGACCACTATTTTTTTTTTTTTTTTTTGAGACAGATTCGCACTCTGTCGTCCAGGCTGGTGTGCAGTGGTGTGATCATGGCTCCCTGTGGCTTGATTTCCCAGTGACCCTCCCACCTTAGGCACCCAGGTATGTGCTGCTGCGCCTAGCTAACTTTTATTTTTCATAGTGATGAGGTCTTGCTATGATGCCCAGACTAGGTGGCCACTCTTTTAAACCTGTGAAGTAGAGGAGGTACTTAGCATAGTACTGGTCCTGAAATATGGAATTTATTTATTTATTTGAGTCTGAGTCTCCCTCTGTCACCCAGGCTGGAGTGCAGTGATGCAATCTTGGCTCACTGCAACCTCCACATCCCAGGTTCAAGCGATTCTCCTGCCTCAGCCTCCCGAGTAGCTGGAACTACAGGTGTGTGCAACCACACCTGGCTAATTTTTGTATTTTTAGTAGAGACAGGGTTTCACCATGTTGGCCAGGCTGGTCTCGAACTCCTGACCTCAGGTGATCCACCTGCCTCAGCCTCCCAAAGTGCTGGCATTACAGGTGTGAGCCATCGAGCCTGGCCTGGAATTTAGAAAGGTAGTTGCCTTCCTCCTTCATCTCCCCCACCCTCCTTGTTGTTCACCATCATCATCATCATCATCATTGAATGCTGGTGTAGAGCAGGGTTAGGCAAAGCTAAGAAACCATTCAACTGACTTAAAGCTATTTTGGGAAGCTTATAATTGTCCTTGTTTCACCTTCTCACTTTTCCTTAAATGTATTAAAGCATTTAAACATTATGAAAAAAGCTGTTTTCTGTTGTTTGGTGTTTGGTATGACTCATTTGGCCTCACCTCATGGTGAGAGAGGTAGACAGTGTGAATTTAACCTGATTGGGATAGATGCTGTGAAATGATTGCCTGAAAGGTCCTTCCATGTAATTTATTCAAGTCAATATCACCAAAGTTAAGCTAGAGATAAAAAATTATGTCACACTTAAGAAAGCGATAGCAGATACAGAAGCAACAGTAGAGTATGTCTGCTGTATTCTCAACCTTCTGCTGCGCTAATACATTTCTGCAGCAACAGTAAAATATTCTGATCTTACTGCTTATTGGCCAAAGGGTTGTAGCAATAAGATGAGAATAGAGATGATTGTGGGCTGCAGAGGGGCCTTCCCGGAGGAGATGAGACCTGGAGGACAGGTGGAATGGAGGACTGAAGTTGTCTTGAGGGAAGAAAGTAACTGGGGTAAAGCGTTAGGGCAGCATTTCCCAGTCTGTGTTTTGCAAAACAGCATTTGTCAAAGATAGTTTCAAGGCCAAAGAAGTTTGGGAAATACTGTGTATACCCATCATAGATTAGATTGTTACAGACTCTGAGGAGATCTGAAGTGAAGAAACCTGTTTAGCTTCATTTAACCTAAGTTCCCCAAATGTACAGGATCATAGAATCTGCTTTTTGGTGAGATGCATTAACATCTTTCAGAATGTTCATGCTCCATGACTGGAACACTGTTGGGAAGCACTCATTTAGAATGTTTTTAAATACTATTATTTATTTGAGCTTTTTCTTTTTTTTTGAGACAAGGTCTCACTCTGTCACCCAGGCTGGAGTGTGGTGGTACCATCACGGCTCACTGCAGCCTTGAGTTTGCAGGCTCAGGTGATCCTCCCACCTTAGCCTCCCGAGTAGCTTGGACTACAGACATGCCACCATGCCTGGCTGATTTTTGTAGAGACAAGTTTAGCCGTGTCGTCCAGGCTTATTTGTACGTTTTTTGAGACCTCAAAAGAGTTAATCTTACTACTCAGTTCATACTACCTTATCACATTTTTGTGAGCATTTCTCTTATTTCATTTTTATACCTCATCCCTAACCCCGACTCCTGACCATAAGTTCCTACTTTCACGTTTCTTTCTTTTTTTATTTTTTTTTTGAGAGATGGAGTCTTACTCTGTCACCCAGGCTAGAGTGCAATGGTGTGACCTTGGCTCACTGCAACCCCTCCCAGGTTCAAGCGATTCTCCTGCCTCAGCCTCCCAAGTAGCTGAGATTACAGGCACCCACCACCATGCCCAGCTAATTTTTGTATTTTTAGTAGAGACAGGGTTTCACCATGTTGGCCAGGCTGGTCTCAAACCCCTGACCTCAGGTGATCCTCCCACCTCAGCCTCTGCGCCTGGCCATATTTTCTTAAATACACCTTTGTCTTTTTATTGTTTTAGTGTATGCACTATAAATTTTATTTCTTGCTATTTTTTCTTAGTGCTATATTTAAAGAACTAAAATTATTGCTGTGGATGCATTTCATTTGTTGTTTTTGTCACTGCACAAGATTCCACAGTGTGCAATCCACCCATTTTATTCATCCTTTCCTCCACTAGCGGAAAACCAAGGTTGGCAGCAAATAGTCGCATGTACTGGATAATCATTTGAATATTTTATCTCTAGCCAATAAATAATAAACTTGGCCAACTGTGGCCAGCTGCCCTAATGAAGTCCTAGCAATGATGAAGAGTGAATTTCAAAAGCAGCAGCCTTCAGATAATTTGCTAGAGCAGAAGCTGAAAATCACTTAGCTCAACCCAAATCTGCCATCTAAAACTCATCTTTATGCAGTTTTCAAAATTGTGCTCTTGACATTAAAGTATGACTGTTAAAACATTTTCCTTTCTTTGAGACGGAGTTTCACTCTTGTTGCCCAGGCTGGACTGCAATGGTACGATCTTGGCTCACTACAACGTCCGCCTCCCAGGTTCAAGTGATTCTCCTGCCTCAGCCTCCCAAGTAGCTGGGATTACAGGTGTGAGCCACCACACCCAGCTAATTTTTGTATTTTTAGTAGAAATGGGGTTTCACTGTGTTGGCCTGGCTGGTCTCAAACTCTGACCTCAAGTGATCAGCCCATACTGGCCTCCCAAAGTGTTGGGATTACAGGCATGAGCCACTGTGCCCAGCAAAACATTTTCTTTAAAATGCAGAAAGGAATATAAATAATTACTGACCTATGGCTAGTAGCCTTGAGCTGGGACTCAGGCAGTCTGTCCAGTTGAGCAGGTCAGGGAAGGAGGTGGGATTGGCATAAGGCCCAACGAGTCTCCTGGGAGGCTCCTAAGGAGACACGTTGAGCTTCTCTCAGTTACCCACCCCCAGGACCATATACTTCCTGTTTAGAGGGCTAACCAAAGTATTTAATGCTAGGAATTCCAGACTCCAGGTAGTAACTAGGGAAGAGAATTATGGCAATTTGGGGAGTCAAGAGGAATGTCAGATTCAGAGGAAACAGCTAATGGTATTGAACAGGAAGTTTCATAGAGTCCAAGAACTTCTGAGCAACAGAGGAAACTCTTCCAGGTAATGAAAGTACCTGGAACTCAACTTGGAAGTTCTTTACTTCCTTAAGAGTGTGTGATTGTGAAAACCCTTTTAATACTCTCCTGTGGTTCGGGTGGACAGTGGAGAGCTGTATTTCCAGGCAAAGGGGGAGGACAGGACACCTTGTTGTAGCCTGAGCTGTGAAAATAGACATTGAAAATGAAGACATTTATTTACTTAAAATTTTTTAAGACAGCGTCTTGCTTTGTTGCCCAGGCTGGAATGCAATGGCATGATCATGGCTCAATGCAGCCTCAATTTCCTGGGCTCAAGGGATCCTCCCATGTCAGCCTTCTGAGTAGCTGAGATTATAGCCCCACGCCACCTCACCCTGCTAATTTTTTCTATTTTTTGTAGAGCCAGGGTCTCACTATGTTGCCCAGGCTGGACTTGAACTCCTGGGCTCAAGTGATTCTCTCATCTCAGCCTCCCATAGGGCTAGGATTACAGGTGTGAGCCACCATGCCCAGCCCATTTCTTAAATTCTAGCATTATATGAATTCCCACCATAACCAACATACATGAATATTATTGACAAAGAGACAGTTGAACTCAGAAAGAATTTGGTGTATGTCTAAATGGAGAGACTGAGAATTTTCTTTGATTGGCGTAGAAAACCAAACAGCACAAACTCTTGAGAGGCAGAAAAGGGTTGCTGGACAACAGAAGAAAATGAGCTGAGTTGAACAACAGCCTTCTGGATGACAATGTCTAAGGATTTTTACCAGTTCGCTGGTGACTATTGCATAGAGTTCGTTGTATTGCTTACGTTGAAAAAGCTCTAAGTCCAAAAACCTCTTTAGATACCCATAATGTAGAAGTCACCACACCTACAAATTGTAGTCCAGACTGAAGACCAGAGTGAAAAGGCCAGGTGAGCGGCCAACTTATCGATGGAGGTCTTAACAAGGCTTAGTTTTGGTGGGGTCTGTTGCATGTTGGATTATTCTAGGGAAGAAAAAGCTAAATGTTGGGCCTAATACCAATGTTTATTGGATTAGATTCATTTGGTGTTGCTTAAAGCAGAGAAAAAAAAAATCCCTATGTCTCAAGGGTGAGATTTCTGTCTTCATGCTTTGGGTTCTGGGTCTTTAGCTCTGTCCCAGAATGATAGAGTCAAATGAAGCTGTGCTGAGACTGGCCTCTGGTGTAGTGCAGCGCCCAGCCGCATGCATGAATCTAGCCAGGCTTGCCAGATGTTTCAGCAGAGCACACGATCCATCTGTTCGTTTGGCACTTTGCTGAAGCGTGTGGGAAAACTCTCAGGGGCAAGGGCCTGGCTTCCAGCACCAGCGACAACAGTAATGACTTAAGAGATTTATTCTGTGTATTTACTCAGATGTTGGGGAAATGAGCTTTAGAAAAATCAATAAAGATAACACAAACTGCAGGGGAACGTGAAGAGAATCAATTCCTTCTCCCTGGTGTTGAACAGTAATTATCCTGTAATTCACATTTTGAAGGAAAAAAAAATGTTTCTTCTTAAGCGTTTCTAGTCAGACCTGAGTCTAAAATGCAATCGACCTTTCTTTCTCACTATATATCTACACATAGATATCTATACACATATACCTATATTTATATACATACCTATATACACATACATATTAATATATCAACATATGTGTGTGTGTCATACATGCCTGAATCTTACTGGTTATATGGGGATGTAGAGAAAATATAAGTTATAATATTTGTCAATTTCTGAGAAGGATTTTTGATCTAAGTCCTTAGGAAATTCTACTAATTACCCCTTCCTAGTAGGGTTTCTTAGTAGAGTGGTCTGCAATGAGGGATCAGGATGCCTGAATCTTTTCCCCATAGTGTTAGAAAAAAAGCTATAATCTTGTGGAAGTCATTAATTTCTCTGGATTCAGTTTCTCCAGTTGCACAGTGGACTAGAGGACGCCTGAGGATGTGGCTACTGCAAACATTCTGGGGCTCTGACTCCCTTCTTGATCAATGTCTTTCCCCCCCCACCCCCCCCCCACCGCCTTTCCACTTAAAGCCATCTGAGTGAAAAATGTATGACATTGGTGGTCTTCTTGCCATCTGGCGTTCTGTGTGGGGGAAGGAGTATAGAGACCACTCAGCAGCCATGCTCCCTTTTAGTATAATGGCATTCTGTGTTCCTTTAGGGGAATACACTCTCTGTCCATGTGCTTGGGGTGGGGGAGCTCTGACTCAGACTCCAGCCCAGGACCCATGACTGGCCCAATCAAAGTGAATCCCAAAACTTCTCTCCCAGGAAGAGACCGCCTTTCCACTTGCAGCTGGGAGGCTGTGGAGCTAGCTGTGCCACAGTCATCTTACCACCAAAGGAGAGTGAATGTCTGTCTCAGAAAGGAGCCAATAAAGCCAAAAGCTGGAGAAACATAGGCAGATTCGATGACATAATTTGAATGCCTGAAGTCTTGGACTTTTCAGGTTTTTTGGTTTGTCTTTGAGACAGGGTCCCACTCTGTCACCCAGGCTGGAGTATAGTGGCTTGATCATGGCTCACTGTAGGGTTATCCTCCCCGGGCTCAGAAGATCCTCCTGCCTCAGCCTCCCAAGTAGCTAGGACTTCAAAGTGCACCACCATGCCTGGCAAATTTTAAAATTTTTTGTAGAGATGGGGTTTCATTATGTTGCCCAGGCTGATCTCGAACGCCTGTGCTCAAGTGACCCTCCTGCCTTGGCCTCCCGAAGTACTGGGATTGCAGGTGTGAGCCACCGCACCCAGCCCAGACTTTTCAGTTCTTAAACCATCATTCTCTCTTCTTGGCTTAACTTAGGTTGGGTTTTCTGTCACATGGAGAAGGAGCCCTAATTTTCCAGATTTTGTTGTAATAACAGGTAATTTTATTAAAAAGGACACAATAATCTCAAATGTTCATATTGCTATATTCTGATGTAACAAGCCAGTTTCTCTTCATTCACTGAGGGTCTGTCTGAGCTTCTTTGGGTATTTTGAATCTTTTATCAATGTATGTGTAAGAAGATGGTAAAAAAATAGCACAAAAAAGGAACTCAAAAATCTGTCAAACAGCACAATAAAACCTGAAGAAATGAATTAAATCAGTGTTGGTTTTGCTCTACAGAACCACTGTAAGGAACCAGCAACCCAGGAGCCCACTGAAAGAACCTTGAAAGCCAAAGGGGAACCAATGATGGCTGCTGTCTTGTGATACTCAGTCACTTGAGAAGCGTTTCCAAATATTCTTAAATAAGCAGCATCTCTTTTCATCTTATTTTGCAGTCATTAGCCTGGTAGAGGCTAAGTCAAGAGTAGAACCTGGGGGAAAAAAATCAATGTTCCTTGGCTAGGTGTAGTGGCTCAGGCCTGAATCCCAACACTTTGGAAAGAGGCAGAGGCAGGCAGCTCCCTTGAGGTCAGGAGTCTGAAACCAGCCTGGCCAACATGGTGAAACCTGTTTCCACTAAAAATACAAAAATTAGCTGGGCATGGTGGCATGCGCCTGTAATCCCAGCTGCTTGGTTGGCTGAGGCACGAGAATTGCTTGAATCCAGGAGGCAGAGGTTGCAGTGAGCCAAGATCACACCACTGCAGCCTGAGCTGCAGAGCTGAACTCTGTCTCAAAAACAAAACGAAACAAAACAAAAAACAGTGTTCCTCTGTTCCTTCATTATTGTTTTGTGTTTGTTTTTCTGTAGTGTACTATTTTGATTATTTTCTTATTTCGTTTTCTGTATTTTGTTAGTTATATTTTTAGTGGGTATCCTGGAGGTTACAATTCAACTCTTAAACATACAACAATCTATTTTAAATTCACATCACTTAGCTTCAATCATATATAAAAACTCCAATCCTATAGCTCCATCCCCACCCCCTCTTTTTTTTTTTGAGATGGAATTTCACTCTTGTTGCCCAGGCTGGAGTGCAATGGTGCGATCTTGGCTCGCTGCAACCTCTACCTCCCAGGTTCAAGCGATTCTCCTGCCTCAATCTCCCAAATAGCTGGGATTACAGGCATGCGCCACCACGCCCGGCTAATTTTGTATATTTAGTAGAGAAGAGCTTTCTCCATATTGGTCAGGCTGGTTTCGAACTCCCAACCTCAGGTGATCTGCCCACCTCGCCTTCCAAAATGCTGGGATTACAGGCATGAGCCACCACACCCGACCGCTCCATCCCCTTTTTATTTTATTAATATTGTCACAAATTACATATTTAGACATTATGTGACCATTAATATAGACCTATAATTATTTATGCATTTGTGTTTGAAATCATACAGGGAAGAAAAGGAGTTACAAACTAAAAGTACAATAACACTGGCTTTGTGCTTACCTAGGTAATTACGTTTACCAGTGCTCTTTATTTCCTCACATGGTTTCAAGTTACTGCTAGTTCCTTTTCATTTCCACCTAAAGGACTCCCTTTAGCGTTGCTTGTAGGGTAGGTTTACCAGTTGCACATGTCAGGACAAAGAAGTAGAAACCAACCTAGGGGTGTCTGGGGAAGGCACTTGGCAGCTCTTTCCTAGAAGCCAAGATCAGAGCCAAACTCCACCAAGCACCCCATTTTGAACTGGACTCAGAGAAAACTGTCATCTCTTCTGTCTCATTCAGTCTTTGAACTGGGAGCCAAGGCATCTAAGTTTTTGTTCTGGTTCTGTCCTTAACTAGCCATATGACTGTGGAAAAAGTCACTTATCTTATTTGGGTCTTTTCCCTTATCTGTAAAATTAGGTGTTCCAGAGCAGGGGTTCTCAAACTTTTTCTGTAAAAAGACAAATAGTAAGTATTTTAGGCTCTGTGGCCACAAAGTCTGGCACCACTATTCGGTTCTGCCATTGAAGTGCAAAAGCAGCCATGGACAATAGCTAAACAAATGGGCATGGCTATGTCTCAATAAAACTTTATTTATAAAAACAGAAGGCAGGTCAGATTTAGCCTGTGGGCCCTAGTTTGCCAACCCCTATTCTATTAATAGGTAGTCTTGGAGAGTCCTTTTAGTTTTAAAATCCGTAAGGTCTGATGATCTTCATTGTTGTGATCAGTGTCCTTTCACTCCTTTATACCATCCTAGGGCATTGCCCCTATCGACAATACAATGGTGGCCAGGCACAGTGGCTCACACCTGCAATTCCAGCACTTTGGGAGGCCAAGGTGGGTGGATCACCTGAGGTCAGGAGTTTGAGACCAGCCTGGCCAACATGGTGAAACCCTGTCTCTACTAAAAATACAAAAATTAGCCAGGTGTGGTGGTGGGTGTCTGTAATCCCAGCTACTTGAGAGGCTAAGGCAGGAAAATCGCTTGAACCTGGAAGATGGAGGTTGCAGTGAGCTGAGATTGCGCCATTGCACTCCAGCCTGGGTGACAGAGTGAGACTCAAAAAAAAAAAAAAAATCACTATTATTTTTAGGTGCCTATGGACCAAGCATTTTTTTATCTTTGTACTTTATTCATTCCTCCCAAAAAACCTATCAGTGGATACTTGCTGTGGTCTGAATGTTTGTGTCCCCCCGCCAAATTCAAGTGTTGAAATCCTAACGCCTGTGTTAATGGTAAGGAGGCGGAGCTTTCGGGAGGTGATTAGGTCATGAGGGTGGATTTAGTACTTTTCTAAAAGAGACCCGGAAAGCTCCTTCACCTCATTCACAATGTAAGGACACAGCGAGAAGGCACCATCTATGAACCAGAAAGCCCTCATAAGGCTGAATCTGTTAGTATCTTGATCTCAGACTTCCCAGCCTCTGGTACTGTGAGACATAAATCTCTCCTATTGATAAGTACCCGGTTTATGATATTTTATTATAAGAGCCTGAACAAATTAAGACCATACTATTATAATTCCCATTTTACATATGAAGAAATTAAAGTCAGGGAAGTTGCCTAATAAATCCAAGTCTACAGAGTTGGTGAGAGCAGAAAGCAGGCCAGTGTGATTCTAAAACCTTTGCTATGTTTTCTGCATCTCACATCTTATGGATTAAAGGATTTTCTTTTTTTTTTTGAGGTGGGGTCTTACTCTGCTGCCCAGGCTGGAGTGCAATGGTGCAATCTCAGCTTTCTGCAACTTCTGCCTCCCCAGTTCAAGCAATTCTCCTGCCTCAGTCTCCTAAGCAGCTGGGATCATAGGCACCTGCCACCATGCCTGGCTAATTTTTGTATTTTTAGTACAGATAGGGTTTCACTGCGTTGGCCAGGCTGGTCTGAAACTGCTGACCTCAGGTGATCCACCTGCCTCAGCCTCCCAAAGTGCTGTGATTACAAGTGTGAGCCACCATGCCTGGCCCGATTAAAGGATTTTTTTAAAGCACAGTAGAGAATCCAATTGTCTTGACAGGGAGGAAGTAAAACCTTAAATACACACTAAAGATTAAGTTACAAAAATTCTACTCCAACTTTTTTTTTTTTTTTTTTTTTTTTGAGATGAGGGGCTTACTATGTTGCCCAGGGTAGACCCAAACTCCCGGGTATAACAATCTTTCCACCTCAGCCTCCTGAGGAGCTGGGACTACAGGAACTCCAGGCAAGTGCCTGGTTCTACACAGACTATTTTTAAATTATAAATACTTCAAGTAATTAGTTGCCCTCTTAAAATGCTCTCTCTCAAAATGCAAAGTCAGCAAAAGAACATGTTGATGCCCTCAAAGAACTTGCCACCTGTCTGGCAAGACATATGAAGGAACTAGTGAACAAAAATACAGTCCCAGATTAATTGCAGGAGTGCTTTCAATTACCTTCACTTACTGCAGCTGCCAGACAGATGGACACATTCCCTCAGTACTACACTGCACTCTGAGGGCCTCTGGAGAGCAGGACATTTGGGTACTGTATTCAGTTTCCTTTGGCTGCTGTAGCAGATTATCACAAACATGATAGCTTAAAACACAGATCTGTCATGTTACAGTTCTGGAGCTCAGAAGTCAAAAATAAGACTCAGAGGGCTAAACTCAGGCCAGTCTTTGCCAGGGTGTTTCTTTCTGGAGGTCTGAGGGAAAAATTGGTTTCCTTGCCTTTTTCAGCTTCAAGACGCTGCCAGCATTCCTTGGCTCATGGCTCCTTCTTGGTGTCACTCCAACCTCATGCTCCTATTCTCATTGCTATGGTTTGGATATTTGTTCCATCCAAATCTCATGTTGAATTTAATCCCCAGTGTTGGAGGTGAGGCCTCATGGGAGGTGTTCGGGTCATGAAGGTGGGTCCCTCATGAATACATTAATGCCCTCCCTCAGGGGCAAGTGAGTTCTTACTCTATTAATTCCCACCAGAGCTGGTTGTTTAAAACGGGCCTGGATAGCCAGGCATGGTGGCATGCATCTGTAGTCCCAGCTACGTGGGAGGCTGGGGCAGGAGGATCACTTGAGTCCAGGTGCTTGAGTTTGCAGTGAGCTATGATGGTGCCACTGCACTCCAGCCTAAGCAACAGAGCAAGACCCTGTCTTAAAAAAAAAAAAAAGGTCCTGGCACCTGCCCCACTCTTCCCTTTCCTCTCTCACCATGGGATCTCTGCACAGGCCAGCTCCCCTTTGCTTCCCACTGTGGAAAGAAGCAGCCTGAGACCCTCACCAGATGCAGATTTCCAATTGTGAACTTTCTAACCATTTGAATTGTGAGCCAAATAAACCTCTTTATTAAAAAAAATTATTTCAATAGTTTTGGGGGAACAGGTGGTTTTTGGTTACGTAGATAAGTTCTCTAGTGGTGATTTCTGAGATTTGGTGCACCTGTCACCCAAACAGTATACACTGTATCCAATGTGCAGTCTTTTATTCTTTACCTCCTTCCTACCCCTCCCCCCAAGTCCCCAAAGTCCATTGTTATCATGATTATACATTTGCATCCTCATAGCTTACCACCCACTCATAAGTGAGAACATATGCTATTTGGCTTTCTATTCCGGAGTCACTTCACTTGGAATAATTAAACCTCTTTTTCTTTACAAATTACCTAGCCCTGGTTTTTTGGGTTTTCGTTTGTTTGTTTTTGTTTTTTGAGACAGAGTCTTGCTCTTTGCCCAGGCTGGAGTGCAATGGTGCAATCTCAGCTCACTGCAACCTCTGCCTCCCAGGTTCAAGCAATTCTCCTACCTCAGCCTCCTGAGTAGCTGGGATTACAGGTGCCTGCTACCACACTCAGCTAATTTTTTGCATTTTTAGTAGAGACAGGGTTTCACCACATTGGCCAGGTGGTCTTGAACTCCTGACATCAGGTGATACACCTGCCTCGGCCTCTACCGCCTCATGCTGGGATTACAGGTGTGAGCCACTGGACCCGGCCTGGGTATACCTTTATAGTAACACAAAAAGGTGAAGATAGTCACATCTCCTACTACTTACTGACCCTCCTGCCTACCTCTTACAAAGACTCTTGGAAGTATATGGGGCCCATCCAGAGAATTCAGGAAAGATCCTTAACTTAATCACACCCTGAAAAATCCCTTTTGCCATATAAGAAACATTTATAAGTTTCTAGAATTAGGACATGAACATCTTTGAGGTGCCCACCACAGATACTATCCCCTGTCTTCTCCTCCCACAGTTGAGCTGTATGCCCAAGAATGGTTGGCTGGATTTGTTTCTGGACCTGATTTGTGTTTATTTTTGTAACTAATTTTAAAAAATTAAGAAACCAGTGAAATCTGAGGGCAAAAAGAAAGACTTGTAGTATGTATGGAAAACAAATAAAATGAACAAAGGTAAGTCACTAAATAAATATGGTCACATGGGGTATTTTGGCATCTGCCTGTAGTTCCAGCTACTCAGGAGTCTGAGGAGCGGAAGGATTGCTTGAGCCCAGGAGTTCGAGACCCTCCTGGGCAATATAATAAGACCCTGTCTATACAAAAAATACAAAAACGTAGCCATGTCTGGTGGCACATACCTGTAGTCCCAGCTGCTTGGGAGGCTGAGGCAGGAGGATCAATCGAGCCTGGGAGGTTGAGGCTGCAGTGAGCTGTGATCATGCTACTGCACTGCAACCTGGCCAACAGAATGAGACCCTGTCTCAAAAAAACAAAAACAAAAAAAAAAAATGCATCTTTCAGGCCTCAGCCCAGACACACTGAATCAGAATCTGCAATTTAACAAAACCCCAGGTAATTTAACTGCACATTAAGCTGTGAGAAGGACTGGTTTAGAGCCAGCGAGAGTCTTCCTAAACTGCACCATAGAGTTATTGTGGTACATATAAAACATAATGACAGCTGAGCTATTAAGCACCTTCTATGTGCCAGGCAAAGTACCAGGTGCTTTGCAAACCTTGTCTTACTTAATTCTCAAAGATCCCAGTCTTGTAAAATAGAATCGATCTTTATCCTCAATAATGAAACAATCTTCCCTGCTTTTTGCCATCCCTTTGGTTGAAGTTGGTATAAAGAATACATTAGTGTCTCAAAAATCTCAAATAATTGCTTTTTGAAATTCAGTATGTAAAATATTTTGACATTATATTTTTTTCTCCCTTCATTGGCTGGGTTGCAAACTCTTACAGGTAGGAAGATCTCAAACTCCTTGATAATTTCAACCTATGATAAAGAAAAAAAAACTACCAGGGGAAACTCAAAAGCATTCTGGTAATAAATAAAATTAAATAAAATCAGGAAGAAATACACACTATTAAGTGGAATTTGAAAATGATAAATCAGATTGAACCAAATCTTGGAGAGTTTGCAATAAATTCTGGGTATTCTTACAGTGTTGCATGTCTCAGCAGTTTATGCAAAAAGGGAGGGCCAAACCCTCTCTTTCCAAAGAAGGCATTGAGACAGTCTGCCCTTTCCTTGCCCAGACTGGAAAACATGAAGTTCTTGTGCCTTCTTGCCCCTCCCCTGAGCTCAGTGTTCATCCCACACCTAACAGGGTAGAAGGATACCATCAGGAACCCCGATGCTGGGATGTTGGGTGATAGTGGAGCACCATTAGTATACCGATGCCTCACTCAGTAGAGTGGTTTTCAGTACACCTCCGGTTCTGACTGAGCTCCTTTCAATAAGATTCAGCCAGGCACTGTGGCGCAGCCTGTAGTCCCAGCTACTAAGGAGGCTGCTGCCGGAGGACTGCCTGAACCTGGGAATTTGAGGCTGCAGTGAGCAATTATTGTACCATGCACTCCAGCTTGGGCAACGTTCCAAGACACCAGTCTCTTTAAAAAACGAAAAAAAAAAGCAAACAAAAAAATAAATAAATAAAATAAGAAAGATTCAGTGGGTCTTCACCCACTTGCAGACAGAGGGTCACTAGAATAGTCAAGTGCTGGGTCCTAGTGCTCACTGCCACTGTGCTCAATTGTGAGGCGCTGGGGCTAAGGGGATAGGAGGGCTGGGGTGGGGATGGGAGGGCATTCCTTTCCCTCAGGCTTTCACAGTGTATGTTTTGTATTCCAGAATCAGAAATCTGAGCGTAGGAAGAAGTGGGTTAGGCCTGGAGAAAGGAAAAGGAGGATCATGGTTCTCTGCAAAGAGCTGGAAGCTAAAAAGCAGGCTGTGTTTACTTACCAACTAGGACTCAGTGGGATCTTTGCCAGCTTCCAATACAGTCTTAAAAGTATATGAAATCCAAGAAATATTTCTGTAAAGCAAGAGATTTTCACTGCCTTTACTCTCTACCACCTGAAACCTTGCAGAGAGTGTAGTATCTAATCAACACATTAAAAATTAATTTAAAAGTTCTATATATGTATCAATATTTAATACTGTTTTTATATTATCTAAATGTTTTCCTAAATATTATTATATATATATATTCTGAAGCTTTCTATTCAGTGACAAAGAATTATGTTTAGACATTTATATTTATATAGGAAAACTCATAACCTGAATATATCCTGTGGGATCAAACCACTGACCTTTCCAGGATGGAAGAGACCTCAGGTAGTCAACTTCCATCCAGTGGCCAGTTGGTCTCATTGACCAATGTGCCACATCAGGGCTCAGTGTCGGTCTCTGTTGCAGATATATCGGACATTTGACAATGGCAGCTGCTTGATCAGTCTTGCTAAGTGTTAGAAGTATAGTTAGTCCTCACTTTGCATGGTCCCAATATGCACAAATCTTAGTTACCACCATTTAGTTAAATCACACCAGAACCCCAACAACATGGTTCAAATTTCAGTTACAGCAATGTTATTAACTGTGCACAATTACACAAAGTACAACCTCACTGTCAGCTCTTTAGTCCACAGACCACTATGTAAATAACAGATGCATATCACGATCAGTAACCCGTCACACCACTCCTTTCAAAGTCCATTGATGATTGGCCACTGCATATATGCTCAGTTCATACACAGACAGCAAAGCATGTAGTTGGGTTGCTGTCTTCCTGTGAATGAGGCCACATGTTGGTTTACAATAATGGATACTCAAAAGAAGAAATTGGCCAACAAAGATGAAAGTGCAGCAAAAAGTCCAAAAAGTGATAACACTGGAAGCGAACTTGAATCACTTACAGAAAAACAGTTCACTGTGAGAATGTGGATGCTGCATCATTCAAGAGACCCTAGATATGCAGCCAGAGGAACTTAAAAAGGCAAACTTAACCTAATTGAGGAAGGAAGTGTGGCGAAAACATGCTGTCTCAGAGGAAGTGGTCTTGGCAGAAACTTCACATTGAAGCAACTCTTGGAGATTTTTAATGACACTAAAAGCACAAAGGATAAAATGTTGCAAGCCGATCCAGTCTTAGAAAGGAGAACAATTCATCAAGTCTGAGAAAAGATGCCCTCTCCATGTCATAAGTTACACAACAAGAAGGTAAGCACTATCCACTCTTGCTGTTTCATTTACAATTTATTTACTCTTATTATTTCTTTTCTTTTTTCTTTTTTTGAGATGGAGTCTCACTCTGTCACCCAGGCTGGAGTTTAGTGGCACAATCTCGACTCACTGCAAATTCCACTTCCAGGTTCAAGCCATTCTCCTGCCTCAGCCTCCCGAGTAGCTGGGATTACAGGTGTGCACCACCATTCCTAGCTACTTTTTGTAGTTTTAGTAGCGATGAGGTTTCACCAAGTTGGCCCAGCTGGTCTCAAACTCCTGACCTCAGGTGATCTGCCTGCTTCAGCCTCCCAAAGTGCTGGAATTACAGGCATGAGCCACCATGCCTGGACTACTCTTGCTATTTATTTTCTATGTTGTTTATTTACATAGAAATTTAATGTTTCTAATGTTTATATTACTAATGTTTAAAAACCTTAGATAATATACATTTAATAGTTTATTTTGAGCAAAGAACAGTTCATGAATTGGTAGCTCTCGGAATCAAAAGAAATTCAGAATGCTTTGTTGCAGCAGCGTGGGCAGTGAGCTTTTATGCAAACGAAAGATGAAAGTGTACTTCATTGATTTAGGTGGAAAGACCCTAGTTAGAGATTAGCTGGTGTTTTCTTATTGCTAGTCTTTGGTTTTACTCTTTACATTGGGTTCCAGTCTGCTTACATGTAGGAACCTAAAGCACTAGGGTTGCCTCTGTCTTGTTAAAAGAAAAACTTCAGCTGAATTAAATTTAAAGGAGTTTA